>OY757242.1:72648516-73283002 GCA_963583935.1 Diaperis boleti | reverse complement strand
TCTCTATTTACGAGCAGAATAATAGGGAGATAGGAAATATGATCGCAGGCCTTCCTCAGACAAACTCGGCGTTATTTTGGGAAGATTTACAAAGGAGAAATTGTGCTGGTGTAGCGCTTTTGAACAGGCTTCCCGAGGTTTACACATGAATACACAATACTTAGGAAAATATTAGGAGAAGGGAATCCATGCTTTATTACTGACAATTTCTCAATTGATTTCGCAAACGGGTGGAGATTTACGGTCTACCAGAATACCACAAAGGGTATCAGATTGTAAATCGTTAACAACTTGAATTTTGGACAGTTGACGTACACGAGAACGCCATTTGCTCCAAACAATACGTTTAATTCATTAGGTCTTGACAACTGGCGTGAATTTCGTTTCTTGTAAATCCATGATGCCGTTTTGAATAATGGGGAGTAAGTGACCGGCAATGGAGCGTAAATATTTGATAACGATTTTGGGGTTCTTAGGAAGGTGGTGAATGCTGGAGAGGAGAAATTTATAAACATTTACTGTGGATGAATGATTTTTAGCCGACACACTTTCTCGGTCTGTGTCTTGACCCGATTGGGGTTGGTTGAAAGGACTAGCAAATTATAATATTTCTCGTTAATGATTGGCTAGGAAATCTGGAAAAGGTATAACCATGATGGTAATAACTATTTTTACAGACTATCTTGTTAAAACGTTAATCTTTTGAGTAATATATTATTAGTACTCTGTGAAGACTAATACAAATCCATGATACTGGTGATCGTATATCTTGAAATCTGATGAGTAAATTCCTAAATGACTCTTTCATGATTTTCTCTGTATTTTTCCACTCATCAATCACAAAAAAAAACTGTTATTTTTTAAATAGCGTTGATAATATAGTAAACTGCGTTCTATCTAGTGTCTGTGCACAAATTATTGGCAGTACAAGTGAAAAATCCCTTTATGGTTTTATGCCTCACGCATGTACAGAACTCCGGTTGGCGAGTCTTTTCTCTCTTATTTAAGCCACGGATCGCATCTCCCTCTCTCTGTCGTGCCTCATTTCTTATTCCTTCAACTGTTAGACTCGCGTCATTCCCCGTCAAGTTGGTAGTTTTTCAAATATTTTTTCAGCAATTACCAGTTTTATTCAGGCGTTGTATTTGAAAAGCTCTGCTAGAAAGCGAGTCGTGCAAAGACGAGCATATCAGCAAGACGTTTCCGCTCTATATTAGGTGTGCCGTTAATTCGACTCATTCCAAATGCTCTTCACATAATATGTTAACGATGCGTGGGGAAGTGCGCCCGATAGCGTCGAGAATTACTGGAAATGAAGCTCTGGGGACGGCATGAGACGGCCCGGCTTCAACAGATGGCATTAAAGATTAGCCGCAGTTACGTTTTAAAGAAATTATGTGGAGGATTATGTTCGAAATAGCTTCATGGCCTTAAAACTCCATCCAAGAAAATGTGCTATTAAATCTTTTATTTACTGACCGAAGAGTGTGGCCATTAATCCGACAAATCCAATTAAAAACAACCCTAAAATCTATTTTACACACGGCGAGAACTACTCGAAGCTAAACCGGCTCGCACTTTTCGACGGACTTTGTATTGTTGGGAAGTCTGCTAATTTAACTTCATCAAATCTTGATGTTTTGATTAATTGCCATTTTAACGTGTCTTATAACTTCGCCCCAAGTTAAATTATTTACTTGAACTTCTGGACTCGTACTAATTAGACTCAACCGCACACATCACGGTGTAATTTGCTAACCAAGTGGATTGGGCATTTTAATGGTCATGTGAATCCACCCATATTCATAAAATGGCACGCCCGCACGTATTACTAATCCAGATCCATTTATAACAAATCTTGTTGTTTATTAAACCAAAAAAGTGGGACGACAGAGAATTAGAGAATAAAATTTTCATTTCGGCTTTTCGGAGATTTCGTATACTACCTAATAGCGATCACATTTTCCCAATTAATTTCGGTTATTGATCCAACCGAGATATCTGGATTAAATACGGAGTCCCTAAATTTATATTATTATTAATCCGATAACCACTAGGCACTTGCCGCAATATAAATAAGAATTTCCGAATAAGCCACACATAATGAATTAAGGTGTATAATGACCAGCGGCTACATTAATTAGTTTCGTATTGTTTTAGTGAGTGCAGATTGTTCCGGGAAACATTTAATAGCCATTGTTAAGTATTATTACGGTAAGGGGATTATTGCATACCTACGATTTGCATACATTGTTTGATATGTGCAATTAAAAGCTGGATGGAGTGCTGGAATTGGTCCTGCAGGATTCCCGCGCAAAAATGCGATATGATGTTACAGTTCGAAACAGGATTTTCAGTTTTGTAATGCACCTACGACTGTCCTTATGTAAAGAGCGATTATGCTATATGTAGGTCAAAGAATAGGTAAGTTGTAAAGCTGCAATTCTGATTTGACTCAAGTGTACCAAAACAATAGCTATAGTAACTATGTCTTACTAGCCAAACTCATGGGCTACGCCTTGGGGGTTTAGATCCTTCTTACAACGAGACGACAAAATTGACTTGAAAGCCTTTTTGATTAAGGCCAATTGGTAAAAATATCTGAAAAGTCTGGGGACCCCATCAAATTTATTCTGACTAATATACCATGAAAAGAGAGCCCACGCTGTCACTACTAATACTAATGTGATAATATCGGCTAATGTTTGTAAAACGTGTGTGCGTCGTTTCCATAAAAGGATAATTTGCTTATCGATCAATCCCCACCGTCGCGTCTATAATAACCGCTCAAAATAAGTGCCTTGAATCTGGTCGTAACACCGTTAATGAATTCCGTAGCCTTTTCCCACTCTCAATTTATCGGCAATTGAACGTTCGGACCGGAGAGAAATTCGTCGCATCAAAAGGGCAAGGTGCAAACCCGACGCAGGGTTTCGAGAGAGAAAGATGGAAGTTTCGTAGTGTAAGAAGGGCTGGGGGTAAGTATAATGAGTAGGGTAGAGGCTCGTCAGTGCGCCAGCCGCGCCGAGGCTGCGATTTAATGAGCATGAAATCCAAATGGTAATTTGATTTGGACTTAATTAACGTTGTACTCCACGAGAGCAGAAAGACTTGCCTTCCATACCTAGCACGAACGAGGAAGAATTAATACTAAATCAAAAATCCAACACTTGGCACAGGCCGAATTAACTTCGAGGAATATCGAGGGAATCGAAAAGGATACGCTTTCACTGAAATTCACCACGGCTTTCCGTTCATCCGAACGCCCACGTTATTGTTATAAGTAAAAAGAGCTTGATGACGTGATGTGAAGTAAAATATTACGGGAGGGTTACTAAAATCAACTCTGATATCACATAGCTTTTTGTAAGTTCAAGTAGTAAATAATGGACACCCTACCTCATAAAAATTGTACAAACAGGTTATGTGTAAAGCAGCTTTATGATATTTGTTAAACACGCAAAGCCACATAAAATGTACACACTTATTGCATAATTTATTATTATATGTTTAGTGTCGCATACCGACTGGCAAAATACAAATACCAATTTTCTTCGGACTTAATTAATCGAAAAACCCCCTTTCCACACATGCTCCAGGAAGTCGGAAGGAACGGTGGTGTTTTGCTGCGCGAATCGGCACAGTTTCTCAGTTATCACACCGAACTTTAGCTCCATCTGAGTTCTATGTTGATGAAACAGTTGTTTGCTATACAAACAATCAATCTAAACTGGATCTCTCAGCTCCAGCAGACTACATTAGCACCTACCAAATTCTCCCCGGCTCGGCTCTGGCAGCTCTCGCAAGTCAATGTTTATTTCCGCCAAACATTTAGATATTTCATTTTTGAACCAGTCACAATTAGTTAAATGGACAATATTTATTTAAATCATTCTGCGATTAAATCGGATTGTAAAGCAGCGCTCAGTCTGTTCATGTGCATCAGATAATTGTAGTGCAATCAATTAAAATAATTCCTGGCGGGTTGTTTGCATCCATTGGTCGAAAATGTTTTGACCAAGTTTGTGTTGTAGGGAGTGATTAAGATTAAAAATTTGAGTTGGCAACAATACAATTATTGACATCAAAATTGGTAACAAAAAAACACAACTCACCGCCTCGAAAGCGACATTTTACGATCTTTGTCGGCAACCCGAAACACTTGCTTCCCGGTCTACTAAACCGGGAAACACGCTAAAAAGCACTGAAAATAAAAAGTGTGTAAAATAAATCAGTAGCTATTAATTAATGAAATTAAACCAATTGTCAACATTTGAAACACGATTTGGTACACCTAGCACCCAAGATTCATTTAAATATTGAAGGTAAAGAATTTGACGATTATAAATGAAAGAAAATGACACATTTTTTAGGTTATGTCAACTCGAATTAAATCAGTAGCTATTAATTAATGGAATTAAATATATTGGCAACATTTAAAACAACATTTGTTATACCTAAGATTTATTTCAATATGATGGAAAGGTACATAATTTCACTATTACAACAAAGAAAAATCACATTTTTTTAGGTTATACTACAATTCAATGTGTTCAATCTTTTGAATATTCAACCAGTGTTCCTGTAAACATTTATAGTATTTATATACATTGGTAGGGGTGATTCCTGAACCCCCCACAGTAATGGGCTCAGACATGGACTTAACGGTTTCGAATGTGCACTTTCCAACTTGCTTTATACTCGCGTCAATGAAGTCTTTTTCTCGGAAGTCCTCAGAAACAGCTCCGATTTTGATGTTTCTTTTTTTAATTTTTGTTTTTTTTTTATATTATTTATAATCAGAAACCTTTTGAAGCGGGGATATAACTATTAATATTATTTAAATAATATGTATGATATTTATCTAGCTCCCTTTTATTAACAGACTTCATGTATGTCCATCGATTTCTTCGTCAATTGTGCACCGATTTACAAAATTCTTCTTTTATTTGAAAGGGTATACTCTTAGGGTGGTTCCATTATCAAAAAATCGGGATCTAACCAGGGAATCCCATGGAAATCGAGAAAGATCCTCAAAGTTTTGCTTCCTTTTATTAACCGACTTCATGTATGTTCACCGATTTCTTCGTCAATTCTGGACCGATTTACAAAATTATTCTTTTATTTGAAAGGGTATACTCTTAAGGTAGTTCCATTATCAAAAAAGCGGGATCTGACCAGGGAATCCCATGGAAATCGAGAAAGATCCTCAAATTTTCGCTCGTATGTTCACCGATTTCTTCGTCAATTGTAGACCGATTTACAAAATTCTTCTTTTATTTGAAAGGGTGTACTCTTGAGGTGGTTCCATTATCAAAAAATCGGGATCTGACCAGGGAATCCCATGGAAATCGAGAAAAATCCTCAAATTTTCGCTTTCTTTTATTAACCGACTTCATGTATGTTCACCAATTTCTTCGTCAATTGTGGACCGATTTTCAAAATTCTTCTTTTATTTGAAAGGCTATACTCTTGAGGTGGTTCCATTGTCAAATAATATAAATAATTATTTCCCCACTTCAAAAGGTTTCTGATTTTAAGAAATATATAAAAACAAACATCCAAAAAGAAATTTATTAAAATCGGAGCTGTTTTTGAGGACTTCCGAAGATTGCCTGTTTTATGTATTTATTGACGCAACTATTATGTGGATGGGCCGGCCAGGCCTTGGTTGGATTAATTTTCCTGCTACTTACATTAGTTTTACTTTGTAGAGAATTGTTTACGCTTGATGACAATTAATTGGTCAATTGTTATAGAAGCCATGGCTTGCGTTATTTCATATCTTGAAGTCTAATTGCATATTAAAATAACTTTAATTTAGAAATCGTGGTAATGTTCGTTTCAAAAAATATTGTACAATCCTCATGCGTGAACAATCTTCCCGCGTTCACGCAAATGAAGGCACTCGCTCCTTCGTCGCTCGTGCTTCAAAACTGCGTTCACGCGGGAATATTGTGTTCCCGCACTTTTGTAAATTACTATTACATTTAATACAAATTACTAAATTGTTTAATTACAACATTACAGCATTAAGGTAAAAAAAAGCAAAATTAAGAAATCTGGTGTATTGGAGAACCTTGTTAGGTATTGTTAACTCAAGAGATATATCGTACGAAGGTGGAGTTTCGAGGTACGTAAAAAAGTTGCTCAAAGGTAGCCGCACCGGTTTCGTCGCGTGCCGACATTGGGTCGACAGAGACGAACTCCAGAATTTAAGGTTTCGGTAAAAGACATGCTCGATTCTACTAATAACACTTTCGATTTATGCAGTGCCATTGAACGTTGTTTTATTAAGTCTTAATTTGGGCGATACTTAACTTAAAGTGTAGGTGTAAAACTGCATATTCGATCAAAATTGTAATAAAACAAAAAATCGAAGACGGGCCTGTTTCATCTGCAGGTGCGGGACAAGTAAAACAAGTTTTTTTGCGCCTCCTCTCGTACGATATAAGTCTTGAAGGAACTATAGTTACGCAAAATTTACTAAGCATAGTAGCGTTGAAGCATAAATGACAACAATAATAAATTGTACAATATTATTGTGACACAGATTTGACAAGTCACTCGGTACCTTGGTGATTAATAGTATATTATCATACGAGTTTTATAAGAAGCATTTTGTCGCACGCACGGGTTTAGGGCACGACGAGCATAGCGAGAAAAGAGTAAGTGCGACAAAATGCCTTATAAACGAGTTATCATACAGTATTTTTTCTACTTTGCCACTTTTTATACAAAATAATCAAATTTCACAATCTAGGGAATTTCGCGGCGGTTGGCACTCTTGCGAGCTGCATTAACGGCGCCTATGAAAAAGAATTAATTTGAAACGTCAAGACTTGTATTTTTGTCCTTCCAAAAATGAGTTGTGAAGTTCTTCAATGTACGCCCCCAGAAATACGGGCTTTGGCGAAAATACGATAGGCAATTTGCTACCTTCAAAGTCACGCGAGGTATATGGAAAAACATACGCCCAATTTGAAAATTGCCAGAAGGAGAACACGTTCTCAACGATCTCCAAAAACATGTTCCTACCGTATGTATTTTGAGCTGCAACACCACAATGTTGTCTTATACTATTAAAAACCTTCCTGACGGCGTTCACACACAAAGTCAAGGCGAGCCATCCAGGACATGTAAAACCTACAGACGCCGTCCGACACCAATGCGCCAAGAAGGCGACAAGTGTTACCAGCTTGTTGGACACCTCCCCCAACAAAATCGCTTGCCCTAAATGCACGTGAAGTTCCAATACAAGTGGCAAAAATAGTAATGCCAATTCACATTCATACATCATTGACAGCGAAGTATAGGTTAGGATTGCCAAGATCAGACAGAGAGATTACCAATATTAAAAAAATAAATTTTCTTTTGCACCTGTCCATTATCACTTTATAATACCTTGACAACGGTAGCTATTAACAGCCTCATAATTCCCTCGGGCATTATAGAGGGCATTATAGATCGTAATGTCCGCTAATTAAAAAAAAATAAACAAATTGTTGCTTAAATAAATTAGTTATTTAGAAAACATTTATTTATAACTATGATACATACAAATTAATTAATTCTTTTCTCTCCAATAAAAATTACAATTTTGGAATCTGCCTGAAAAAGATGAAGTAGTTCCAATTTTGAAGTCTTGTGAGTGGACCGATGATGAACCTGTGTTGCATTCGGTTTCATTCGGAATGATAACGGACATGTAGCTATTCGGTTTTTCGAGGAAATACTCTCTTCAATGTAGCTTTCCGCTACAGTACTACTCTTCCATTTTCCATGCAACTTGAGTGTTTCAAAGGAAGCACCACCTTCAACAAGAAGCGTTGACGAAGTTCGGCGTAAACAGTGTCCGATGTAGCCTTTCGGGTTTTCCAAATTAAGATATTTAGCAATGATGAAGGGGACACTCCCAAGAGTATTTTTACCCACAGGTAAATCTATACATCTATTATTTCGATAGATTAAAAAAAAACTACGTTGTCTACATCCTTTGGGCCGCAGTGCAATGCACTTTCTAACTAAATTTAACGCTCCTATATCGCTTTCTTCAACAATGGTGAAACTTTTTGAGGTGCAAGTCTTCGTTTCTGGTACCTTGATAAGCAAAACGGGTCCTCTGTCTTCAATATCGTCAATTGTCATTTTGCCCATTCACCACGCCTTAAATTTCCAAAGGCACCCCTTACCAGAACAACTTTATGTAGCAAAAAGGTATCATCTGGAGTTTTTCTTATAAAAAGCAGCAATACTTGTTCACCTTACAAAACCTTCTATTTTTTGGGAATGTATCCTTTTAATTTAACTTTCAGAAATGCTATCAATTAACTGAAGGCTGATATAATGACAATTAATGTTGATTTTAGCTGTGAGTACTTAGTCCATAGACTATTTGCAGTATACTTTTCTGACTAAAATAATGTAAAATAACTAAAAATTATTATTATTCATGAGTAAAACTTACCAGTTCCTTAAAGTAACCCATCAAGACTGCTTCATTCACGATATTAACTCTATTTATAACTTTCCATTGCAAAAAAATGTCATACTCCTTCTCGTATACGTGTTTAGACTTCACCGGCAGTAAATTTCCTTTGGCAACCTCTTAAATTTTTCCGTAGCAACTGCATCGAAGCTCACTATACAGAAAATAGTAAAAAATCATGCAAATTAAAATCGTTTTTTTACTTTAAAAGGGGTGCAAAATAAAACGTTGAAGACACCACGGGTGTTATAATGATACGCCCTCGGTCGGCGTACTCCCCTCGGGCCAAAGGCCCTCGGGTGGCACACTGCCGATCTTGGGGCGTTATGAACCTTATAACACCCTTGGTATCTTAATAACTAATACTATTTTTAGTATAATTATTATAACACCGCTCTTGTCTATTATGACACGCATAAGCGTAGTACCAACGCAAAGTAGAAAAAGTTATAAAAGTACCCCGTGGGCGATGACAAAAGTTCTGAATCTGCAAGAAGTCTCCGCGAAAACTGTTTTAAGGTTCTAGTGGTTATTAAGGTATCTAGGGCGTTATGATCAAATGACGCCAAAAGTCGACAGTGGAGTTCATAATGCCCATGGGGGGCGTAGTGCCTTCAACGTTTTATGTCATACCCAAGTCGTACCATTCAAAATTAGTTTCTCATTATTTCTGCCACAGTTCTTTGGTGTAATTCATCACAAGTAAGTGTGATGAGGCGGCTTGATGTTTATAGCAACAGATGTGCGTTTAAACAAAATTTTGCGGGAGTTATAAAATATAACGCCCGTTACTATTACTAATGCCCGTTCTTATGAAAGAGGCAATTATTTGTCAATTAACGTATTCCGAGATAAAGTTGTTATAGATAGATAATAGACAGGTATGACATAAAAGATTTTATCAGTCTCTTACGTAAGAGACAAAGATATAGAACAAAAAACCCGCAATCCAGGTGATTAGCTGCGTGTTAAGAAAAGAGTAAACTGATACGATTAGTTAATTGTCTCACACTCACGGGCGATAAAATGTGCTATAAAATCAAGGATCTCAATTCGTTCTAAACCTGCAGTTTCGGGTTCACAAAATTCCATATAAACTGTCTTGGTGATAAGGACCACAACAAAATACTCTACAGGATGAGCGACGTAAAAACACGGGATGGTTTGCTAGATTGTTCCTCTGCACGGGAATAATAAAACAGGGCTGACCTTACACCCCTGGCGGCTTTTGTAGTCGATTCTGGTGTCCACGACGCCGGCAGAGGAGGACGGATTCCACGTGCCACCTGAAAGAGAAACTTGCCACTTGACGTGGGGGAGCACACCTTGAGGCTTGACTATGGTGAAATCAAGCTGGGGGGACGTCTGCTGAATCTGACTAAGTCGCGGACGCTTCGTCGATAGCGCCGGTGTAGAATACGGATAATGTATACAACTTTTTAGCCGATGACGAAGTTTTCCACTCGGCGGCCCCATTTAACAAAAATTATCGTTGCACCGAAGTTACATTCACATTATTGACATAAAGATAGGTGCAGGATAGTGTGACGAACGCGGATTTTGCCCAAAAGGATACGGGAGTTGTAGGAATGCATAAATAGCATAAATAGGGCTCAATTCCTAAAAATATGAGAGAGGTTATGTTTTTCGAGTGTTTTGTATCTTAACTTTTTCATTATCTTATTCTTGACGTGTTTTACTTTTAGTTCAATGATTTAACCCATTTTGCCACATTATTGTATTTTATGAGAGTAATAATCGGAATCAATTAACATTTTTAGATTTAGTGACATTGTAAATTGACAAGGTAAATAGGCAACTGAGATGCTTACTATTTATACCACGAGATGGTGCGCCTTCGAGTGTCTTTAAATTGGTCATTATTATATCTTAGAAACTTATTCAAAGACAGTTAAGTGCGGTATCTTCTTTCAAAATATACGACCAATATTTATCATAAAGGATCTTTTTATACGCGTTTCTTAAGGAAGAAAATTTTGGACTATTTTACCGCTTAAAGGCGGTAGGTGACAGCTTCAGTGTGTAAAAAATGGGTTACCATGACTGTCTAAAATGTGGTAGAACGTAGTTTACAACTGTCAAGGCTAAAATGATTATTAACTACTAGGAAAGAAAACACATCTTCTACAAACTATATAATCGCTCATTCTACAGCTAGAAGTGAAAAAAAATATTTTTTTGTGGATTTAATAAACAAAGTAAAAATAAGCGTCAAACGTCAACCTCCGATATTGTGACGTCACGACTATTTTGATAATTGTTGGGGATTGTAACACGTTAGCATCACGTGTATTTACCATATAACCTATGAATGTATGAAATAGTGGTCAGAATCCTTAACATTAAATAGATCCACCAACATTAATCCGTACATAAATTTGTGTATTTATAATATACTGGTAAAGAGTAATTCTCTATAAGTAGTGTAGTTTGTGTGTATGTATCTCTATCGTAGGGTCCGCCGCTAATATGTTATGGCTTTCACTTTTACTAGCTATACCAGCTCTGGAATTTGTTAGTAGTAAGACAGAAACCTACGACAATGTCCGGTGAATTCATTTTACTATAATCTTTTGGATTGTTCTGTTTTATTATTATCATTATCTATTGATTGTATTGTTATTGTTATCTCTATTTATATCTTCCGTGTCCACAATTTGCCTAGAACCAGTAATGATTAATAATTTGACAGAGTAAATGTATGTAATTTTGTAGAATGTGTTTACGGACTAATAGTCACGAAAACAAAACATGATTTTCAGTCGTTCCTTTCAATGAAAATTGCTTGTATTCAGTGTTCTTTACGAATTTGTTTTTTTTTTCTACCTATAGAAATCTTTAGTCTTTCCCTAATGTTAAGAAGTTATCAACATTTTTGGTATTAATATTTTCTTAACCTGTTAATTTAGGAGAATGTTGTTATCGTTGTGAATTCTGGGGGATAAGTATATTTGCTCCCGCTATTTATCTTCCATCTTCCAAAAACGTAGCTTATTTGGAACTTCTATGCGGAACTGAAATTTTTCGATAACTCGACAAAACGCAAACAAACGGTGTTCAGCTTCTTTGGCTTCTGGGCGCCGAGGAGAGGTCGGATTTAAGACATTCTTATTTTTGAAAAACAAAGGGTTAAATATCTCGGAAAATCGTTTTCAATGACCGTGTATATTTCATGACTTAAATGAATGACATATGATGAAAATCACCCTGTGTGTTAACATATTATAACTTTATAACACGTGCGTATCCAAGCGATTTTTTTTTCTCGGAATTAAAATGAGCTGTAGGTTTCACCTTTTCGGTCCAGTGGGTTTTCATTTTTCTCCCTTTACAGAGGTAAAATTGTGTGTCTAATTATACGCAACCGCTCCTGACCATACAAAACTCCACTCCTGATGAACACACTCCCGAGAACCCAATAAATTATAAATTTTCTGGATATCCGATTAAAATGACAGCGGGTAATTGTTGCCAACGTACATCTGTGTCGGCGTATAAATGTGTAGTGCCATCTTGATTTGCGGTCGGTTCGTGTTCCAAGCCGTTGGCAATTGTAAAGAAATTCCCGAGAACATCTGGCATGGAGTGCCCGTTTAGGCCCGAACTAGTTTGATTTGTTTCTTTTTTTTCTCGGGCTTTATCTTTTTTTTACTTCCAGTCCCGCTGCCTCATTTTCGTAAACATAAAATGTGTCGGTAGTTTCACTTGTTGGACGATGTCTGCCACTTCCTAGATCAAGAAGCAGAACATCGAAAGGAAAGGGACCACCTCGTTCTCCCGCCGCTCTGCTCCGCCAACAACTTCAATCTCGTACGTGACCTGCATAAGAATACACACACGGAATTCCTGTGACCTTGGTTGATGGTTGTAACAGAGTTTTTTTTGTTTTACGGTGTACGCTACTCTCTTGTTTGTGAGTTCCTTCCGGAATGCTGTCGTATTTTCTGCTTGCATTGGGAATAGAGCGACACTCTACAGACATTTATATTTCACTTAGATTTCATTGGATTATCTCGGATGGGAAAGTGGAGATTTGTGGATGTTTTTTCTCCACCGTCGTCTTCTCGGTCGAGCCGCTCCTTGTTTCTAGTGCAGAGTGGGAATAGTTTTAACATTATTAGACGTTAGTAGTGAGCAGATGAAAGGGTTTGGGACTATTGAGTTACACACACTTCCAAGATGGTTATTAAACGACTCTAATAGAGGTGTTAATTTCAAAAGAAGAAATTTTAAAGCTGGTGTCCCATATTACACCAAATTAACATCCCGATCAAAAAAGCTTTCTCAGAATTGCGTGCGAGTCGACAGCTAAAGACTTACAGAAAATGGATAGGTTGCTCCACAAGCATCGATAATCCGCCAGACGTCTTTTGAAAAAGTGCATAAAACACTGCACCGCCTATGCATTTCGCTAATAACTTTTCTGCTTATTTGGCACAAAACTGCGTGCCATAACAATGGCAGCGCCCGAACAATAGACCCTAGTGTGATGAAAAACCTGCAAATATGGGCGACATTTACACGCGACTTATTGGCAAGTGCAACGTCGCGGAAATTATGATGAGAGCAACGTTTTCCATGTCTGGGATTCGTTTATTTCATATAACCAGTCCGCTGGGAGGAGTGGTCTAAATCTGCACGCAAAACTACGACTATATTATCTTATAATCATGTTACATAACCGTTTTATGAGCGTCATGAGGTTATGCAATCTTTTCGACATGCATCCTGAGTTACATTGAAACGAGATTTACTCAGGAACAAATGCATTGATGTCATTGTTCTAGAACACTTGTCCCTGTATTAATAAACATCAACCCTAATAACGGGGAATAATGACCACTTGTTTAGATGAGTGAGCTGGTTATTCAGAGTTGAAATCGGAACTCATGCGATCAATGTTCGATTTTAAAAAGAAGAAAGAGGTGAATGCACTCTTGAGAAAATGGAATAAATCTAGAGGGTGAACAATATGGCACATTAAGGTACCGCAAACGCGAAGTCGCAGACCGTTGGAATATGCAGGGTTTTTGTTGTGATAATTTGGAGCCATTAGATGCAACGACATGATAATAATGACGAGATCGTCGCCGTTGACACATAAAGATCATTCACCTTCCTTCATTATGACTAGGCGAATGGCGGACGTACAGAACAATTCCAGTACATTTTCTCGGATTTGCATGCTAAGGCTTCGTTTTCGAAACTATATACAATAAAAGCGAGTTCCCTTTTTTTAGTCCGGAATGCATATTTTTAACCCATTTTTCCGGACTGCATCCCAAGTTTCAGCACATTATAAATGGATCCCCATAAATGTAATACGTAAATATTTACAATAGATACAGGAGGAAGAGTACGTTGAACGAATTTTATGAGTAATAACCCGTATTTGTATTTTGGATATTTATCCTACTCAGAAAAACGTAAACACATTAAAGATTGACAGTGAAACGTGACTAGCGGGACTGAAAAATTATAGGGGAGCAATAGAAATGATGCGTTGACACGCATGGATTTCTTGACATTTTTACATGGGGAGCTCTGGATAATAATCGTGCATTTCTACAAAGGTTGGGAAGCTTTCTATGGACTGTACCTCGTAACAAGTGCTTAATATGTCAACAGTTTACCCTCGAAGTGGCTATTTTCACAGTTCTGCAAATTTGACGGTCTCTAGTTTTTTATTTTATTTTAAATGCTATATCTGTATGTAGTTTTACAATTCTGGCATAATTTGTTCCATAGATATGCTTTGAGATAAGAAAGGATGCTGTAAGATTTTATTGTTTTGTGGCTACTATTCCAACTGAATTTCAAAGCAGTTTTGATTGGGGTTTCCCGTGTGTGTATGTTATTTAAGACTTTAGTTTTGCAAATTTTTACTATTATTACGGTTGTATATATTGCAGATTCAGATTAAAATGCGCTTTTAAAATACATTGAAAATATAGCCCATTAAAAATACTCAATTTAATTACTCCTGGAATGAAAAGCCTCCAGAGCCCTGAAAATTCTGAAAGGATATTAAAACGTCTTAAGCAATTAGGTGCTAAAAGAATCTGGACGAAATCTGAAAAACTGTAAATTGTGGTAGTTCAGAATTGTCCCTGAAACGTCCCGAAAACTTTTAAAAAATTTGAAACATCCAGTCCAAAGGACTCCTTAGTAGTTTTAGTTTGTTGATCCGGAACAATCTTCAAGGACTCTGAAGAGCCTTATAAATGCCTGAAAAGTCATGAGGAACCTTGAAAAAATCCAGACGTATTATCTAAGATTCTGGAAAGTCCTGAAGAATACTAAAACAGTCTGAAATATTTTTTCTACTTTGCGTTCGTACTGAGGCTATTACGATACGCTTTTGGGTGTCATAATAGACAAATGCGGTGTTATAATAATTACACTAAAAATAGTATAATTTATTTTTTTAATATTGGTAAACTCTCTGTCTGATCTTGGCAATCTTAACCTATACTTCGCTGTCAATGATGTATGAATGTGAATTGACATTACTATTTTTGCCACTTGTATTGGAAATTTACGTGCATTTAGGGCAAGCAATTTTGTTGGGGGAGGTGTCCAACAAGCTGGTAACACTTGTCGCCTTCTTGGCGCATTGGTGTAGGACGGCGTCTGTAGGTTTTACATGTCCTGGATGGCTCGCCTTGACTTTGTATGTGGACGCCGTCAGGAAGGTTTTTAATAGTATAAGACAACATTGTGGCGTTGCAGCTCAAAATACATACGGTAGGAAAATGTTTTTGGAGATCGTAGAGAACGTGTTCTCCTTCTGCGCCAATTTTCAAATTGGGCGTATGTTTTTCCATATACCTCGCGTGACTTTGAAGGTAGCAAATTGCCTATCGTATTTTCGCCAAAGCCCGTATTTCTGGGGGCGTACATTGAAGAACTTCAGAACTCATTTTTGGAAGGACAAAAATACGAGTGTTGACGTTTCAAATTAATTCTTTTTCATAGGCGCCGTTAATGCAGCTCGCACGAGTGCCAACCGCCGCGAAATTCCATAGATTGTGAAATTTGATTCTTTTGTATAAAAAGTGGCAAAGTAGAAAAAATACTGTATGATAACTCGTTTATAAGGCATTTTGACAAAATGCTTCTTATAAAACTCGTATCATTATATACTATTACAGAACCATGAATAAATGTGGTGGTCTTTAAAAAGCCTTGACGAGCTATGAAATATCATGAAGTGTCCTTAATAAATAAAGGATTTTAAAGCCTCATAAAAATAGCACAAAAGAAATGCATTAACTTAAAAAATACTTCCCCTCTTCTATTATGTTCTTAATCATGTTCTCATAGATTCAAAGAAGGTCTTGGAAATTGGGAGAAAGAAGTTTTTAAGCGCTGAGAAATCGATAGGAATAAAATAAGCTACAATGAGAAAAAAACTGAGAACTTTAAGACAGGTCTTTCTTCAGTTTATGCCGTCATCCTTTTCTTTGGTTCTCTTGTTCTTCGTCTGATCAGTGCGTGGTATTATTATGTGTCCTGTCCATTTTAGTCTTCTTGCTTTTGTGTATGTGTCTATGTTTTCTTGCATGAGTTCTTCTATTACATCGTTCATTCTTTGTCTTCTTTCTTTTCATTTTTCTGCGTCGTTTTATTCATTATCTTCCGCTGTTTTAACGCATACTTGGCGATCGATCTTATTTCGGTCTTAATTATTATGTTGTTTTTTGTTGTGTTTTGTTGTTTGCTTAATTTATTGCTTCTTAGTAAATTTATGTTAATTTCGAAGCTTACTAGTTCCTTTCCTGTCCTTCCGACTGAGATAGTTAAGTATCTCTTCTTGAAATTTTGCATTTTGCGTAACTTATTTTACTTTCAACTTCCCAAAGGCTTTCATTCATTTCCTCCTTTTTTTTAAACGCTGCTTTTCCTGTCCATCAAGAATAATCTTAGTTTTTGTTTGGTTCGTGTTCAGACTTCATTTTTGAGTTTCTTGTGGTCTATAACCATATATTATTTTCTATTCTAGCAGTCTACCGTTTAGATTTAGTCCTTTCTCTGTCCTGGTCATTTTCAAGGGCAATAGTTTCGGGGACAAAGTGTCACCCTTTCTTACCAGTCCATTGCCTGCCATCCAAAGACTATAGGCGTCGTATATAGGTTGCTGGGGTCTGCTCGTTCAATTGTCGTGGGATATTGATATACATCTGCAATTTATTCTTCTGTTTTCCAGTGCTCCGTAAGTACTTATATGAAATCTATGGAAGCTGTGGCATGGCTGAATCTACATTTAGTTGATCTATGACTGTTAGAATCGCATTTCTACATTTCAGTTATTGGTCCTTTCCATCGAAGCAAACGAAAGAGTATAATCAACAACACCAACATGTTTAATGAAAAAATATTATCTTTTTATTTTATGGTTGAAATCGGCAATAATGCGAATGGGGTACATTTTGTAGAATTTAATTAATCTGTTCTAGTTTTCTTTTGTGAAACGGACTACGAGTTGTAAAACACGTTTTTAACTGTCATATACATTTCCACAATACTGCTTTGAAAACACAGACCCACACAACAAAATTGTTGATTATTTTAACGTATTGTTATATTTATTACATATGTCACATCTGGGATTGCATTAGTTGTATAGACACTTATGGAGCCTCTGGGAATTAATTGATCGACGCTTAGGTTAATAATGTTCTATTGTACTTGCTGATGTCAGTTATAAGGGTTATCGTCGAGGTTATTGTATGTCCTGATGCTGAACCTGATCCTTGGAAACGTTTGATTTCAGCAGGTGCCACTTTTATCTTATTTTTTATTTTTCTGGAAGCATTTGATTGTTGACAACAACTCACAGTAGGGACCTACAATTTTTTGAGATCGACAAGACAGTTTTATACTTACCAGTAGTGCCAAAAATTTCCATCAAATACTAAAGGTAATTTTACTAATTGCACCGTTCGACTGCACATTAAGTGGATCGCGCCGCGGGTCCGAATTTGTCGCGTTTCGCGAAGAGCCGGCGAATTTCGGTGATCCGGGGGGTCGGTGACGGCGCCATCGCCGCCGCCGCCGCTTGGTCGTCATGGCAACGTGCGGCGGGCTCCGAACGGATCGTACAACAGTCAGTTCCCGCCATTCCGCGATACGACGCGCACTCGCTTGGTCACGTGGAAGCTAGAGTAGGCGCGCGTGCGACGACTCCAGATCCTGCCTGAGTCCTGCCGCTCCCGGGCAAAAGAGCCTAAGCCGTGCTACACATTGACGACTCAAGCTCGACGCCGCCGCCGACGCTTGCCGCCCAAAAGCCGATCCCCGCCGCCAAACAACGACACAAAGTAAGTCTCATTATGTATTTTGTCTTGCATCGCCGCCCGCCTATCCTCCGCCACACATAACCTTGCGTGTCTTGCCGCCCCCGTGCCCGAATGACCCCCAAATATTCCGACGATTTATTTTCGGACCGTTTTATCGATACGATGCGGGATAAATTTACCAAGTGGGTTGCTTGTTTGCATCTGATTATACCGATTTGAATCGGTTATTAACCGAGGGTTGGTGGGAGTTGGATCGGATCGGACGCACACTGCATTTGATAAATTGATAAGGGACGGTCGAGAAAAAGGTTTTTACTGTCGGTCAGAACGGTCACATTTATCGTGATTTGATTTTCTGTGGTTTGCCGTATCGATTTATGTAAATCAACCCCTTAAACATTTCGAACTAAGGTGCTCGGCTTTTTCTTCGGGGTAGTTGTCAGTTGCGCTATTTTGTTCCGGATTTTCTCATTCTAAATGAATTATAACCCATCTTTTTATTGCCTTATGGGCTGTTTTTATGACCGGAAAACTTGGGGAGACGAAAGTTGTTGAATTGATAAAAAAAAGACGATGATGATAATAAAAGTTTCGAATCTGCGCCTGCGTCTTGTTTTATTACAACCGTCAACGGTCACCTCCGTTTCGTTATTGTCATAATTAATTAATCGCACTTTCATGCAGAATTTATTCTCCTTTCTGCCAAAAATTCTCTTCTGTATTGGATACCTTCGTAAACGCTTTTAACGAAATTACTGTTTAATTTGGTCGGGGAAAGAGATTCTTTTACTTCGCTTATACGATACCGTGCTTCCGTCTATATTTCTAAAAAGTAAATTACCGGCAAATCAATTAGAAGAACATGAGTGTTGAATTACAGTTAATGAAAGTTTCAAACTAGGGAAATTATGCACAGTTGTACGGGACAAATAAGAAGGGAAAACTTTATGTACATTGTCTTGAACAATTTTAATAAAGATATAATTCAGAGTGTCACCTCAAAATGTTGATAAAGTTTTAAGTTTTACGGACCTCATATATTTTAATTTTTAACTGCTGGGATATAACTACGTTCTGCAATTTAGTTTTGATACTTTTGATTTGAATTACGGATATAATTTTAGGTTAACGATCTAAGGAATGAACTTTGTGAATAGAGAGGTTTGTTTTCAGATGTAAAATAATAGGAGTATAACTTTAGAAAAATTAACATAATGGTAAATTGCTTTTGTTACTAGTGGAGAGCGTGTGACAGCTACTTTAGTGTTACTTATAAATAGGTACTGGTAGTACTTTTCATGAACCTCATTCTAATTTTAAACTATTTTTTAACAATGTATATGAACTTTACCACCAAGCTTGTATTATTAAGACGTACCGGGTCTCTCAGAATGATTGATACAGGTTATATTCAAAACTACTTATTACACAGTGTCCCAGAAATAACTACATTAATTTTAACCAGTAGCGGAACTCGCCGAGAGCAACAGAATTTTGACCTACCACTTTTTCGAAATCTCATTTTATTTTAGCATTTTTGGAACCCTTCAAATTCACGAACTGCCTGGATATTTATTTTAACTTGACCTACAAACAATCAATTATTCTTGTCCGGAAAAGCTAGTCCTTTTCAAGTTTCTAAATTTTTAAGTTGAGAAACAGTTTATCGGACGAACTCGAGCGGGCGTGTTATTGTATTTTACTTTCGCTATTAAAGTTATTATCGTAGAGCCTTTTCTCGTGTGCCTAATTTCCATTAATGTTGTGCATTGTGTTGCAAATCGAATTAGGAGAATTTTGAAAAAGCAACAATTGAATCCTTATCACGTACAGAAAGTCTAATTTTTACAGCCTAAGGATTCAATAATACATTGTCATCGGAAAAGGTATTTTCAACTTAAATAATACGTATGGGTAGACGAAAATCAACATGTTATTTATTAGGCCCCACAATTTTCAATAGCATTGGATGTTGAAGAAAAGACGTTTAGTAAGTCAATTTTCATTTTTTTTTTGTTTATTTACGCTGAGAGGTTTAAATTAATTTCCAGCGTTTTTCAAAATATAAAAAGGTAGTGACTTGCTTTAAAGAACAAACTGATTGCTTCTTTGGAATTCGTCGAGTTTAAATCAAAATTCTACAGATAACACGTGAAATCTCTAATATGTTTTACGAACAAATATAAAATTCCATTTAAAAAGTGAATGTCGAGGGTTTATTGTGAACGGTTGGAGATAACACGTGTTGGGAGCCATACAAAGATGGTGTCCTACCTAATTTTGTTTCTACTTCAAATCTGAAGTATTGTATATAGTTTGCTACAAAACCTACCATAATTACTCCAACTGACGTTCGTTCTTTTTTATGTCCTTGATCAAAAATCCATAGTCCAGCTTGTGGCGGGTTATGACATATGAGGTTTTTTTTTTTTAATAGCCCTTGCTTCACAGGAAACTGCGAGTCTTGAACGATTATGGTTTAAACTGCGAGGTCAGTCTGAAGAGGGACTATTGATCAAATTGGTCATTCCATGGAATCCCTGATCTTTTGCCATAGACTTTCAAACCTTCATTTAATGTTACAGCGATTGACAGTGCAGTATAGTTGTTGAAACGTCAAATATCTCATATATTGGCGGCACATGAGTTTACCAAAATTTCGACTACTTTTCGCAAAATAAAGAAATCAAAACGCTTTAGAATAATTTTTATATGGTTTCCTCTTCATGAACGACTGTAACAGACATATTTAAATTGTCCAATGTCGCCATAACATGAATGAGTCTAGTTCCCGCTCTAATTACCGATTATACATATCAACTGACATCCTCCCAAGCAAATCACGTAATACAGTGGCGCCTTCCTGTTCGACCGTCTCGATACAGTTAAAATAATAACACTTCGCCTAGGTAACGGTGTATAAACAAGGAGTTCAGTTTGGGCTCATCATTTCACCCACGCGAGTTTCCCACAACACATCCGACAGATGCCGCCAACACAAACGTTTTTACCTGACTGTTTTAGTCCTGTTGATATCAATTAAGCTGTTGCCGGCGCAGCTAAATTTGTTTGTTTGGAAATTATCGCGCAGAATTAAACTGCCGCCCCCGGAGGCGCAAACAACACCAACCCTCTAGCATCGATCCTGAAAGTGGACCAAGATCGAATTGCCTTTATTAAAAATGTGTTATGTTTAAAGGTATTTTTGGGGGTGGCGGCACGATCAACTTATCAATTTATCATCGTAATGCGGATTTCCATGGGGGCAGGAACTGAGAAAAGAGAGGATATTTTGCATTCTTGTGCGCAACACAGGGCAATTATCGGGATAGAAATTTCATTTCGTTACAGCGTAATTAATCAATTTGGAATTTAATAATACCATAATTGTGTATATTAATTTATTTAAATGAGAAAGTTTAGTTTGACTCTCAGAATAGTCACTACCACGATTGAAATTATAAAGAAATCTTGGGGATTGGAGAAAAGAGTTCTCGGTTATTTGTTTGTTGCGTGATGCGTGGCGGTTTTACTTTGAAACGTTCTTCGGCTTTCGAACTGAAATATCCTTTTAAGGGTAGTTTTAGCGTAGAGTGGAGTAACGCGAGACAATTTATGTACATCAGAATAAGTTGTGCTGCAGCCGCGAAATAAAAAAATCTCAATTTATCCCTCCGCCGAATCCGGGATCATTCTTACTTTTCATACAACTGAGTGGCATTGCTTGTAGCGTCGATGATTACGTTATAAATAGAAGAATTTCAGTGTAATTTTTCGATCAAACGTTTCTTTAGAGAAAGTAATATCTCCTTCGTCAAATCGATATCAGTTTTATTGGACCAAAGTTTTTGAACTTTAATACTGTATTCGCTCTGGGCCAGAAAGCACTGTTTGCTCATTTGTTTTTCTACTTGTTTTTGTGCATCTATTTCCGGTTTTTATTACACTCTTATTAGATGTCCTTTGAGTGCTAGGGTCAGATAAATATTTCCCCCCGGCCTTGATTTCCTTTTAGTCTGGAGTTCCTAATCCGTCCAAGATGCTTTATTTTAGATACAACAGGATGTACCCATATAGTGCGAATTGGAGATTTAAGGAGGAGTTCAGTTTATCTTGGTCAGGATTGTTTCAACTCGAACTAGCTCAAGTTACAGCGTAGGTAAACAAGACGACCATCTACAATCCAAGCCGCTTACTTACTTAACATACCCCAAGATTAGGACCTCGACCCTTGTCTGCCGTCCTTCCACTTAATATAGTACATACATGGATATGGATTTCTGACATCCAACAAAAAAGGCTGCTCAGATTCTCGCACGTGGATAACTAATGAACGCAATAACTTGTAATGGACGGATGCTATTATCCTTTATGACTATTATATTTTACAATACCGTATGAATCGGACTGGCGGAAACATTAGGGTTACCCTCATTTTGTCATTGGAGGATCGTTGAGTGCCCAAAAAATGCAGTTCCACAGCGAATGGACCTGATAATGGCTCAAATTGCCTGTCAAAGAACAGTTTTCAACAAGAAGTGTACGAAATGATTCCAATTACGAGCACCTAAAACTGTATCGCTCAAATATGGGGTGAGATGTTAAGACGTTATTTTCGCCAAG
This sequence comes from Diaperis boleti, assembly GCA_963583935.1. Classification (NCBI taxonomy): domain Eukaryota; kingdom Metazoa; phylum Arthropoda; class Insecta; order Coleoptera; family Tenebrionidae; genus Diaperis; species Diaperis boleti. Next base: position 73,260,568 of record OY757242.1, on the reverse strand, counting down.
GAGAGGATCTCGTGTTTCTGGAAGTCTGTAGATTGAAAAATAACAAGATTGGTTTCGTGATGTCAGTTATAATAAAAACTAAGAATATCAAATGTTGAACTCCTCCGCAGTTTTGAGATTTATCATTGTGTTCAAATATGTATAGCATCAAACTAATTAAAAGTCTAAATTATATAGACACAGTTCGATCTGGCACAATTTTGCTAGAGGATGTAATTAATTCCTGTTGTTAGATTGACGAACTTATTTCTAATAGTAATGGTCTTTCAGCAATAAGAATTTGTCTTGTTGTATATGTCGTGAGCTGTAAGTGAAGTGAGTAATCTCATGAAAAGCCTAGTCGTTGGCCGTAAAGCCGGCAAATCCTACGACATATTTTGTTTTTTGTAATACGACCCGTATTTCTGAGTCTAATCGAAATACAATACTACAAAATGTCTTTATATTGTTATTGGTTTTGTGATAATATCCTATGAAGTGCGTCATATACCGATACTGTTTCTCTCCTCTACTACATATAGGTATATAGGTATATAGGTCGTGTCAGTGAGACCCCGAAGAAAATACGGAAACCTTATGAGGTTAGATTGGGATTGGGATTTGGAAGTTTATATATTTGTAAATATATACAGGGTGATTTTTTGAAAACGATCCACCCTAAATATGTAGAAAACAAAAACGTTATGTGCAAAATGCTGAAACCGATCAATTTTGTTTGTGAGGGGGACACTTAATTTAGTATAGTTTTAGACTTGCAGATGCATCCCCTTGGCCGGGGCAGCAGCCCCCACAAAAATCTTAAATGGAACAGGTTTTTTTTCTGAAGGGTCCAATTAACCCCTTTTTGACTATGTAGTAGTTTTTTATTTCTTTAAAACGTCACTTTTGTGACAAAATTTGCAAGCTAAAAAAGTTAAACTTTTTCTGAAATATCAAGTATTTTCTGAAATAACAACTGTTTCTTATTCATTGACATTGACCATTATTCAGTTTTAAAGTAAATCTGCATACGTTCGGATGAAAAAATGGTCAACTCAGTTGCTGAAAAAGTTGAAATTATTTTTATCTACGGCTCCCAACAAATGTGCTAAGCATATTCATAAACGAAATTTCAACAAGATGAAGCTTCACCACATTATGCATTGGCTTAACAAGCAATTGCCGAACCATTGGATTGGCAGACGTTATGCAATTGAGTAGCCAGCAAGATCACCAGACTTGATAAGTTTAGATTTTTTTCTCTGGGGCCATTTGAAGTCAGACAACGAATTGTTGATGAATACAGGCGAATTCCGCGAGAACCACTTCAAAAAGTTAGAATTTGAATTTGAAAACCGGATCTACTATTGCTTGGGATAAAACGCTACACATTTCGAGCATCTCTGGTAAAATTCAACTGTTTTAAAAGATAAGTAGGTTTTTATTTTTTTTTCATCGATGGTGTGTTCCTTTACAAATTTATTAATTGAAGTTTGACTGATTACTTGACGTTAAAATCTAAACAGTGGTTCAAACATGAGTTTCATCAAAACATCCTCAATATGTCTTTGATAGTTGACAACAATGTTGTTCAGGAAAAACATGAACGTGGGCTGGGCTACAAAACAAGCGGTTTTCTCAAAAACTAATCGTAGAAATAATCACGCACATGTATGAATCTATTTTCCCAGATTAAGTATGTGCAAAATTTAACCCCGAAATAATGGTCACAAGACCGTTATTTAAATCACCACTCATTTCGTAATGTAAACATAATAAATATCAAATATTTTGTGCGCAATAGGCTTGAAGTACAATAAAGCATAGATTGTTTATAAACTAGAAGAATGTTCTTAAATCTAAGTGGAGTAAATTTAAATTAAAAAATTTAAATATATCTAAGTCGAACTCCACAAACTTTAATTAGCGTAAAATTATAAATGGAACATGTTTCGGCAGAACACTTCTGCCATCATCAGCCCTTAAAGAATATAAAAAATTATAATTTTTCGACTTATTTTAGATATATTTAAATTTTTTGATAGATTGTTTAAATGCAAAGCTTAGAGCATCCCAGGGGAGTCACCTTCAACATCGCATCAATAAGGAAGCAAGCTCCCAACATCACTGCCTTCATTCTCACATCCAAGTTCATGGGGAATGTGATACCAAAATAGTCACTATCTGTGAACATTTCCCTAATGAGACCAGACCACTGTTTTGAGATCTTCCCAACTTGTGTATTCCCATCCGCAGACATTATTTTAAATTCGTCACCGCAAATACTGAAAGTACAAAATGGACCTTCTATTCTGAGGACGGTATCGCCACTTGGATTTTTGATTGCAAAACTGGAACACAAAATGCTCCATTCTTGTTCGACGGTGCCAACGATGGTACCAGGGGGGCTGACACTTCTATGCTCTGTAAACAGCACGGAAAACAACATGGATCGCATGCTAAGGGACGGTGCAGATGAATGACTTCATTCTTATGGTTATCTAACATGTTCATGTCAAAGGGCCGAATAGGGCCGCAACAATTTCGAGTTAGACAATCCGAGTCTATTCTTCACAGTAAATTTATTTTTGGTTTCGAATCCACTCAGAGCTTCCATTATTTCGACTTTTTGGTGGACCAGCAACTGATCAATCAATATAGTAAGGTATTCCAATCCTGGAGGGCAATTGACTTGCCTTTGCAGCATATTCATCCAACCACTCGGAGCCGCACCGAACTGAGGGGGCTTGTAGGGGACCGGTGGCGGAACACTTGTTAGGACGAAGCACAACTGGGTTTTTAAAAATATTTTTGTTTGTAGTCAAGTCAGGAATTCCTATCAGAGATGAGTCATTGGTCTATGGGTCACTTTTAATTCGATGGTTAATTTCGTTGCACCATCACATCACTGCTTTTTATAAACCTCTGACATGCCTCGTCTTTTATCTTGAGCGCTATGTGGGACTTGGTGCGAATTTTCTGTCAAAAGAAAAATCGAGGTGTGACTTGATTTTACAAGTCGACTTCTGACTACTCATTTGTATTGTATCCATCAAGTTGCCTGAAATGATAATAGATCCTGCAAGCACTTACAAGTCTGCTTAAACGGGTTAATAACTATCGATCTGTCTTCCATCCATTCAACGACAGGTTTGGTTCTTGTACTGAAAAGATGACGGTGTGTTGACCTAAATCTTTAGAATGCACGGTACAATAATAATAACGTATCGGAAAAGTGGTGATAATGCGCGAATTATATAATTATGGTTACATCGCAGGGGTGCATATATTAAGATGTCGAAGGAAATACACATTATGCGAAGCTTAGAACATTATCGTCGTGTTTGCAATGAAAACCATAGGCGCGGGAAGCGTCGAGTCGCTCCGTCGATGCTGTTTATGAATTTACCGGAATATAGATTGAAAATTTAACAGATTACACGGCCAATCAACGGCGATTTTCCTGTTTTGAGACATTGATTTTGGGAGAAAGGTGGGTAATATTCAAAGCTTTATAAGCTCTACTTTGAATATTACTTTAATTCTCTCTCATTCAGTATAATTATGCAATATGACTTAGGCCAACTTAGTTCTTGTATGAACCAGCTTCTTGTTGGATAACCATAAATTTTATATCCGAGAGTATTTGGAGGGGGAAAAGATATCTATCCAAAATTTAAACTATCCAATGTATTCATAATGGGACAGTTTCTCAAGCTGGCGATCCCCACTAACACGGAGGAGTAGAAGGTTCAATATTCCATGCGTTCGCAACACCGCCGGTTCAACAATTCATCACACAAACAATGTCTTAGATCCGTTGTCAGCTGCCGTGCGTTCGTCGTATACCCGTAATTACAGTCCGGACAAAGAATCTCAAAGTTTGGGCATCGCTGCAACGAGCAGTTTTATGTCCGACGAGAAAGGATAAAGTACGAAGAAACAAACAAGAAGACATAAGGGGGCTAAGCCTAGGTGCGTATAACCGCTCGACTTGTGAGAATATAACCCGCATCTTGATAAGAATTCCGCTGACAACAAGGAACTCGGCAAGAATTGTGCTTCGGCGGTGTTTTCATGGAAATTTACTGTTACGTTTACGTACTTTGCAAAATTCTGTTTGAATAAAGATGACACCCTCAGTGGCGCTACATCCATTGATGAGACGGGTTTTGAAATTTTATTTTATAATCAGTCCGTTATTTATACTTTATAGAAAAGCTGATGCAAAAATAATTCACATTATGGAGCTTTCTCTATTGATCCCGGTAAAAATAGAAAAGTCGTTAAAAATGTACTACCTGTACAAATTGGTTATTTTTAGTAGTAAACCTATTTTCTAAAATAATGTTTCAGGAAAAATTAATTATGTCACGTCATGAATAAACCGTGTTTTAATTATTTTGCGATGCGTTTAACTTCTTTAGGTCCTTGTAGTAATAAAATTCTGGCTGTAATTTTGAAAATAGAACATTTGTTGTCAACCACTACAATTCAATAAAGCCAAATTCATCGTTCGGCACAATTGGTGGTCAATTTTAGTCGTTTCTTCTTCATTATTTCATGAAGATTGCGTTAACGTGTAGCATAAGCGGTGTAGCTTTCCTAAAAATCAAAAATGTTAACAACAAAGTAATTTAATTATTTACAACTTTAAGTAACTTACTTAGTCGGAACAACATTACGTTATAAACTTTCAGAAGAGCTTCCATTTCTATTTTCGCACGGAATCCAACTTCGTCATATCTTATGTAAAAAAAAAACACAGTCAATTATATGCCAGGGGTCTGAAAATTTTTGAAATACCAGCACAATAGATGTTCGGTCTATTTTCTCAAAACTATAGATGAAATGGACAGACGCCCTTTTCTGCAACTTTTAGATGGGTCCTCATCTTTTTACATTGCATCGGAATAATTTTTTCTTTTATCGCTTTTTATCTTTTGATCCCCACTAGAGGAAGTTCATTGTTGCAAAACGTGATAAGCCGCGACCTTACCAGAAACAGATGGAACAAATAATATACAGGGTGTTTCGTAAGTACATGGCAATACTTAATACACTAACTCGTAGACGCTACAGAAACGATATTCTGCATTTTTTTCTGAAAAATTTCAAATTTGAATTTTTTTGAAATTTTTTCGTAAGACACGACAAGACAAATTTGTAATAATAATAGAACGCCACTGGGTGAACGTCACATTTGACAAATTTCTCGCCATGGTCTACCATCGATAACTTGATATGTATATTATTTAGTGCAAATTCATTTTGTATCTTTCTGCTGGTCCATTTAAAACCATCGGCACTTTTAAACCAGAAAATAAAAAAAAATCTGTAGAGATATCGCTTTTTGCACCGATCCATAGTACGACAAATTAATTTACTTAATATGCAAAACTCACAAAATTATTTCACCGTGCCTCACGCACCGCACAAAAATTTAAGATCTACTATTGATTATGTACCTCATAATATATTGAGCCAATAGCAATTTTTTATAGTTACGATGTATATAAGTGAGGATACCCTTGACGACGGGATATATTCATTTCGGTGTTTCGGCTGGTTCCAACAATGAACTTTGCTATAGGAACGATTTTTTTATGATTGTTAATAAACGTCAGAAAAAAAGTTCCGTCAAAATTTCGCATTTTTTCGTTATATAATCGTAACAAATACCACTCGAGCATTGAAAATAATCTGATTAAACTATCGTCGGAATACGTCTCATGACTCGGAACTTTAATCGATATTTTCTATGTTTTTGTGATATTATTACTGAATATAAAATTTTATGAGAAAAGCAAGCGGGTTTTCGTGGATATATTAATGAAGGATCAACGCTCTTTTTTTTCTAATGTACACAGCGTCAAAACTTTTAGACCCTCCTTGTATTGTAAAAGCAACAATTACATACAAATTGCAGTTTTTTTTTTGATGGTGGAAAATAGTCAATAATGTTATCGTCTACTAGTAGTAGCGGATTTGCAAAAATTTGTTAATGTGGTCTAATTCTCGAAAAAAATCTAATTTTGTATTTTGATATGGCACCTTGCATCAGCAGAATTTCAGTAAAACCTGACACAACCAGATCATCTGTTATCAGAACAGTGCGATCATTCCAAGAGACTGAAAATGTGAATAGAAAAATGTGATAGACGTCCAAAAGTTTCCAATGCAAGAAATAATCGTTACCCTATCATACAACTGAAGCATAACTGATGTCAGAGCTGGAAGAACACAGTGAACGACCCTAGATTTGGCTTAAGAGGTGAAAGCTGACGTGTGAGGGTATGGAGGGCACCAGAATGTATAGGAAGAAATGTTCTAAAAAAGTCATACCTTCTCAGAGAAGGACTGTGATGTTTTCAAGGAGTATTACCCATTAATCCATGATTCATATACCACAATCGCTGACAGGAAATATCTACAATCAAAATCATCAGATCAATTATTCAGCCCATGAGAGAAGAGGTTTGAGAAAATTTTATTTTTAGGGACGATAGTATTCGACCAAACCGCACAAGAAGGGACCAAAATGTTTTGGAAGATGCAAATGTGCAGAGACTGAATAGGACAGCAATATGTTCGAGTACGTGTGGAACATGTTAGCAATATTGAGTACACAAATCTCACCCATTCAGGAGCTGATTATAGCGACCGAAGAAGAATGGGACAAGAAGTTTCGTGCCACTGTGATTCAAATCCCTACTCCAGAACAGAAGAAACCATACTGTGGCGTAAATGTTTTTCCTTGAAGTGTATCATTTTGGTAAATTTAAGTACATTTCTGGTCCCGATTCTCTTTTTATTATTATTTTTTCCTTTATTACACTTTACAAACAAATAAAATGTATGATGAGCATCACAATTGACATTTTTTACACCATCATTGTAAAAGATATGGGGTAGGCCCCAAGAGTTTTGACGCTCTGTGTATTTAATAATTTTTTGGTAACGAAGCTTTATTAATTTCTCAGGATTAAAAAAAAAACACATCATTTATGCTTTCAACAGTGTTTTCCATGTGACAATTTTAAACGGCTTGGTTTGGAAGGAGCTGTTACCAAAGTACACACCACTGTTTAAACTTGCACAGATCCTCGATGTACACAAGGTAAATATTTTTTCTCAATATCATCACCGTTATCAGGTTTGCATTTTGTGTCGGTATGAAGAAAACTTACTGCGATTTACATCACGCGGCTTTATCAGTTGTGAGATTCCTTTAGTTCAGTGTAGATCGTTGTGTTAGTGCCTTTTTACTACTTTTGGAAAATCACTGAATAGAGCAAGTGCACGGTGTTGCTATTTTGGCTGTGGAAAATTTAATTGTTTAACTATGGAACATAAAGTGAGTACACTCTTATTTAATTAGTGACAACACATGAGCTTCATATAGCTTATAACGTATAAGCTTAGACGTATATTTGTCATTGACAATGACAGTTTGCTTTGTGGTAGTAATTTTTGCACCGCCGCAATCGCCAAACGGAATGTGAAAATATTCGCCAACATTATGATCGTTTTAGTTGCAAATTGAATTTTCCCACTAGTCGGAATTGCGCGGCGTTTCCCGTGTTAATGTTAAAAGCTGCGAAGTTAATATGGCACATTCTGGTCGAGATGAGACGGCAGATATAATAGGACGGATTATCTGAGGGAGCTATCTCACCTGGCAAAGTTTCCTGTGCAAGCAACCCCGGAAAACACCGTTATCGACGGGGGAGTACGGACTCGGATAAGGATGGAAATCTGGGAGTTTGTGCACCTGACGGGGATGAAAATACGGAATATCCATAGCTATCAGCTTCACAGTTCATTAGCGGCCTTTGCCTGATCGCTTCTCTCACAAATCCGCGAATCCCTCGTCATTATCTACCGACTCTATGCGGAATTGTGGAACCGGGGTCTTGCTTGCGGCGCTTTCGAACCACCTTATTCAATATTGTATAAATATTGTGGATTTATCAAATTTTAGCAATTTGTGTGGTGGGTTATACGACCAGTTTGTGAAAATTTAAAAATTGTTAAATTATTCAGCAAAAATTTTGTTATCCCAGTATTTTGTGCTCTCGATCGTTAGAATTTCGTTCCCAAAAAGCCATTTTTAGGTGCCAAGTTGCCCGCTCTCTACTCAGTTATCAAATTCTACCCCCGATTCAGCATTCTTAAATTTCACCGAGGTCTTAAGAGTGCCCGGAAATGCAAAACCAATGTTAATTTTACCGTCATTCACCAGAAAAGAACGGGGCCCGTAAATTTTTAATTGCTTTTAAATGTACTCGCAGTACCTTTTCAATACCCTCTTATTGAAGAAAGCTAATTTAAAAGCTTTGTCAAAATCGATCGAAATGTAATATGGCCTAGTCAACCTCTCCGAGCACACCAATAAAAAGTAGAACTTTCACAAAAATCCCAGGAATCAAATAAATGTGCCCAGTCATGCATTTGTTTTAAGCCACCGCCCGCTTTGTTTCAACGTAAACGCTGAACACCCCATTGCCTCCTCTGTTTGCTACAGAACACTCGGTCAGAGTCGGCTGCGATCTCCCTGACCGCCAATCATTGTCACTTGATTGCTTTTATCAAAAAAAGCGAATCACTTCCAACGGAAACAGTTTGGGGTTGTTTTTTCGACCCGTTCGATTTTTTATCAGACGTCAAAAATTTATGCGTTCGGTATCTGACAATCAACCTCCGATCTTTTTCTGCAACTTTGAAAGTATTCAATGTAATTTATGAACTGCGTGCTTGCATTTGAAGTGCAGTACTACCTTTAGCCTATTGCACGATATACAATACATATCAGGTATTGAAGTTGGGGCGAATAAAGTGGGTCGTTGACACATTGACAGTTTTGATTCATTATTTAGGACAAGGCGGAGTAATGATTTTTTTACGTTTATCAGAGGAATAAATATTCACCATTCTACTGAATTTGAAATCAGTATACACACTTTGAAAATGTTTAAATTATACAATGTCGTCTCTATTAATGTTATTCATCTCCGCATTGTAGAAATGACTATAAAACAAACATTTTCCGTTGACAGCGCAACTCCCAAATAAGTCCATGAATACAGCCGTGGTTGGCCGTTAGGGCGGGCACCTTTTGTATTAGTTCTGAATTAAACACCGGCCGGAAACCGGAATAAAGAATATATTACACAAAACTGCCTCGACGAAGGAAAAAACCAAATGTGTCGGCTTATGTATGCGAGACGGCAGAGATTTATTCCTTTAAATACAAACCAGCGAATTGCAAACGAAACATCTACTCTTGTCTTAAATCCGTCTTTCACAATTTTCAGGTTCTTGCCTATAGTAATCAGCCTGAATGCGGGCGGGGTCGCTACCAATTATTTTTTAACGTGTCGCCGTCACGTGAGTGTTTCTAATTGAAGGAGAATCCTTCTTCACTTCGCGTTAACAAGCATGACAAGTTTTGAAGGGACTTAAATTAATTAAAATTGCGAATAGACTTTGACCCAGAGCGGGGCATTATCAAACTAGTTCCTCCTTGAAAATACTTCCCTGAAACAGGGAAACTAATGGGGAAACTTTAGAATGTATCTATCAAAAGTTAGACTCGCAGTTAGCTAATTAAAATACTGATAGTGGCAAATGATGATTTATGGGGGAATCTAATTAAAAAATACATGCGTTAGAAGGTGGAGTCTTTCTCGCATTGGCTAATAGTGGACGGAAACCTACGCAAAAAATAACAAGTTGAAAAGACCCGGGCGGCCTCCCCCAAAATTTCATTTATTCGAACAGCACTTTCGTAAGATGCTCTATAGGATTCTAAGAAATTCCACTAATAGAATTGTAGAAAATCGATCCGTCAGCGATGAGAATGCACACGCAAACAATATTTTTCAAAAGAAATGCGGAAAACTCAGTTCTCGGCGGCGTTGCGCTATGACTACACGATTATACAAATGGAAAATAAATTTTAATTTTAAAAGGGACAGGGTGGTTTGCTTCGTCTTACGTTTCTGACGTTTTTTTCTTTGGAGAACCACATTCTCGTTCTGCAAATCATTATAGGGGGTTAAATATTTCACATTGGGACCATTTGTTTGTCGAGTGGCGATTATTCTTCACAGGATGTTCCACAGTGGATCTTCCACAACACACTTCTCTTCAATGCAGATTACAACAAGAAAACACAACTATGTATAAAATTTCCGAAACGTTTCCGTGAGTTTACTATAGCCTGTATTATACTCGAGTCGCTCAAGAGAGAGAGTTGTAAAGACACGTGATCGGCACGTGATCCCTTGCTATTGGTTTGCGAAATGAATAAGGTATTAGAAAAGTGGGATGGGAATGACCCGTTGCACACTAGAATGTAGCGAAGACAACCCAATTCCACCCAACACTTATTCATAGTAAACAAGATGCGTTCTTCCTTCCTCACGCATCGCAAGTATCGTTGTGTGTTCATCCCGCCTACAGCACGCCGCTTTCATGTGATAACTCTCCCTTTTCAGCGGCTCGAGTATAGTTTGTGAATATTTTGTTTGGATAAAGAGTTATGACCAAATTTCCGGTACTGAGAACGCTCTTCTACTCTCATATTTTTATCAAATGACGTTCTTTACCTTTTGGGGAAAAATGATGACCTTATTCTATTTATTATTGATGTTCACGTATATTCGTAGATTTATGTTAAAACAAAGTTAAGAATCCGAAACCCAGTGGGTAAACAGTGGGTAAACATTGTTTTGGAAAACAATAGACAAAGGAAGACATAAAAATAAAAATCAAATTGAATCCCCACACTATTTTGCACTTAACTTTAATTAGGTTTTGTAGTTTAGTTTTATTACTTCTGTTTTACCTTAACATTCTCATTGTATTCTTTCTCATGGAACAGTTCTGCTCTTCTACTTTTATCTTTCTCTACATTTAGAATCTGAAAAAACAGGACTCATAACTCTAGCACTGGTATTGTTACACGATCTATGCTTCAACTCTTCTTAACGCTAACTTTGACTTTGACCACCCATTTTGAATGTAGATTATTAGAAACTGAGAATTTTAGAGCCAGTGAGTACCTAGTTGAAATATTTCTGTTAAAAGATCACGATATGAGAAATATTTTAATATTAAATTGTTGTCTGAGAGCCGTTTGACACTATACTTATTTGAATACTGAATTCAGTATACTTAAAATTACGTACTGATAATTGTATGCGCGCGCCGTTTCAGTACAAGTGAAGCTGCGTTCCTGTGTGCCACTATTGGCAATTTTCAATACATTTTTTAGTATTATGCACATGGGGTCATGTTCAGCTGTCTTAAACTAAACTAAATAAAATCTTAAACTTTAAATTTTTTAATTTTATTTAAAATATTTATCATCCCAGGTCATCTTTAGCGGTTGCGTCATTAGTGTCTTCTATTGATTTCTGGGCGAAATCTGAATTATTCTTGCCTTTATTCTTTAATTTTAATAATATTGGTGTTAAATTGACCATTTTATTAATTATATCTCGGTGCTCATTGTCGAAAAGGGTTTCCTTGGTTTTTAGACAATTTTTGTATATTGTTAGCCCATGTTGCATATAATGTGCCCTTGGTGATAATTTCTTAATAGTATATTGAAGCACTAGTTTTGTAAAACTCATATTAAGACACGAGTTCAGGTTTGTAAAGTGTCTGTAAAGAACGAGTTTTACAAAACGAGTTTTTTATGTTATTTATTCTAATTTGCATATTAATTTAATTTTTTTTTTAAATAAAATCAATTTTGGTAATGTAGGGAATTTTGTTAAATTTTGTTGTACCTAACGTTACTCGACATGGAACCGTAACCTCAAAATCACACTTTTCGTTCAGTGCAGGGTTCAATGTGGCTTATTAACGCACTCAAAATGGATGCGTTAATGGCTTTGTTACAACAGCAAATTAGAAAAAAAATCTGTTACTCGGTGGTACAGTACGGTCCAAAAGATAAAAAAAATACCAGTGTGCTTTAGACCACACGACTGAAGTAAAACTTCAGTTCGCCATTGTGGAAGTGCTCTTAATTTATGTAAGTTTATAAATGGAGCTAGAGAATCCTGAATTAATACCGTCTGCAGTATTGGATAATGCATGTTTCAGTTTGTCGTCAGCGAAAAGTCGGCAATCATGTGTAGCGATTAAGATAAGTATTGCAATTGCACACAAAAGTGACACACGCTAATAGGTGTATTGTGAGAAGTGCGGATTCACAACGCATAAGACGCGGGTTCGACTCCCGTTAAGGCAAAAAAAAATTCTATGAATTAATTATTGTAAAATCGTGCATTAATGATAGAACGTCCAGTCATTTGTCCTGCTGGAAGTACCTTCCGGCAGGACAGTTGGACATGCACAACTTGTCCTGCTGGAAGTACCTTAAAATAATATTGGTCTGTCCTGCCGGCAGGACGCACCTTTCTTCCGGCAGTACTCAATCATTTTTCATAGACGGGGAAACGATTTTTAATAAGGGGCGCAATGTGTTTAAAAAAATTAAACAAAAATAAATACATTAAAAAAATATGTTTTTTAAATTTTATTTAAATTAACATATTTAACATAAATGAAAATTAACATAAATTTTTAAATTAATAACAAAAGAGAAAAGAAAAAACACTGTAAAACTAACATGGAACTCCTTTTAAGATGTGATAAGCAAAACAATCTCGTCCTGTTTGGGGAGAACACAATACCACTCTTTGCCCACATGATTCGCAAAAATAACTTGCCTTTGTTTGTATTTTGCGAACCCTTGAACATACTATACACTTGCGTTGATGTCTTTTCTTGTTCGAAAGGCTACTTAGTGGTACCAATTTATGCTGAGTACTTTGATTTTCGTAGTGGTCGCTGGTAAAGTATGATTTTGTGGTACTGGGCCTCTCACAGATGGATTATTATCTTCATCCCAATTTTTCGTGATGATTTGATAGGCAAAATTTTTTGTAAAATCAACATGGCTGATTTTGTAGTCACTTTTAAAATATTTGAAAGCCAAAAAAGCGTTTGTATGCTTACTGTATGCAAACTTTGTATGCTTAATACATTCTATGCTTCGAGTTTTGTGTATTCCATACCTGTTCAAGAGCTAGTCCGGATTGTCTGATATGATTGTGGACGTCAATGCTAGGGGCTCCTTGAAAATATTCTTCGATCATTTTATTTCTTGGAATTTCATACGAGAACCTCTTCCCTTCATTATCATATCGAGTTTTTTTTTGCTGGTTTTCCTTCCAAGGTAGTTCCACAGGTTCCCACAAAAGTATGCACTTTTTTATCACGCCACGCACAGCTGATTACTTCAATATCTTGAACGGAAGCTTTAGCAAAAACTATTCCTCCACGATTTTCCGGACACTTTTCTTTTAATTGTTTGATAGGAAATTGCTTTGTTGCAGTTTTAACAATACCAATGTGATATAGCCCCCTTTTATGAAGTTCCACGGAAGTTTTCACTGAAGAAAACCATGAATCAGCTACAACAATTCTGCCAGAACCATGCCAGGGTTCCGTGAGGCGAAGTATGGTTGCAGATCCAGCTCCAAGTTCTTGTTGCCACCTTTTTGTGCTCATAGCAGTCTTGCCTTCATTTATTTCTATCCTGAGCATAATGTTTGACAGTGCATCTGAAAGAGTCTTACATTCACAGCCAATCCCTTTCGGCTTTCGTTTAATTTTAATTACTGCAGGAATTCCATTTATTTCTTTGTCTCGTCGACCATACCACGCAAAGATAGATTCATCTACACACAATTTATAAACGGGTAAAATTACATCATTCCATTTGGTATGTAACATGTCAATAAAGCTTTGGACATGTTTCCATTTCTGATCGTTTTGATTTGGGTCATCTCTACTAAATGATAAATGTTGTAATATAAACTCAAATCGATGGTACCCTAACCCAAATCTCTTGCCAAATGAAGGAGAAGGAAAAACAGAATTATCTTCTTTAGTAGACCAATAATCACGACGACTATGCAGAATATTTGTGCTCATTGCATAAAAAAGTCCTAAAACCTTGAAAAATTCGGTTTTGGTTATAAGTTTGGTACCTGGTTCTACGTTGGAATTGCAAGCTTCAAGAATTTGTTCTATATTTTCTGTTGGAAAAAAGAGTAGCCACATATCTAATTCCGTCAAGGTATGAATATTTGCTGCATTTAGTTTTGGCTTAAATTTTGCTCCTGAATAGCTGTCAATTCTAGTTTCTTCTTGAAATCTTCAGATTGTCTCATGAACCAAAATTTCTTCATTTATTTGGCTACAGTTGTTTCCTCATCCAAAATATTTTCAATATTGTCATCTTCATGATCACTGTCACTATCATCAGACTCGCTGGAAGATGAACTAAAAGAATATCTATTGTTATTTTCAGATGTAGTAGATGGTTGTGGTGTTGTGTCAATGTCTCTCCTTTTTTCACATTCTTGTTTTCTTTTACCTATTTATGGTGCAAATGTACCATCAGTTCTACAGAAATTAAGTATTAATTCTGCTTACCTATTCTCGTTAATAAATTGACGGGTATTGGAACAACTTGTTTATCTAGATCCGATAGAACATCAACAAGATTTTTGTTCAACTTGATTATTTTTTCGTAACACATGGCTGTCTTGTATTTGTCTTTACCAAAAACAGAAATACTCCACTTCTCCTTATTCTTTTCATCAAAATTCGTAGCTTTTGTAGCAACCCTGTCTCCTTCTTTAAAATTCATTTTTAGCCGCACGCCCCTGTTTGACCGCAACTTAAAACAATTGACACATACACCTTCGTATCTTGCTTAATACTGAAGCTATCAAGTTGAGACTTGCACAACAAATAGGCAATTTTTTTAATCTTTTAACTGGTGGCAGTTTGGTCCTGCTGGAAGTACCGAAACATATAGAAAAATGCATTTCGTGATATGCGTCCTTCCGGCAGGACAGATAGTCCTGCTAGAAGTACGCTTGGACGTTCTATCATTAAAGAAAACTTCCGTTCGCTTCGCCCGTTCACACTTTTCGTAACGCTCTCGTCACGCATTCACCAGCTTACTCCCCAAGCCAAGTGTCCGTAAAGAAGTTTTACTTAAATAATAAAAATTGTATGGTAAGAGTTTTTTTTGTCTCCTAGTATACTTTATTATTTGCAATTTATGGATACGACTCAGTTCGACCTAATCTTCTAAAGACTGGGGTTCTGGGGGTATAATTCTTCATCTATTCAGGATACCGTTCATCACCACCATCGTAACAATAACTCCCGTCTTGTTACGAACTTCCGTCCGAGATGCACAGAGTAGCGAGCGGCTTTTCAAGTTGCAGTTTATTAAAGTGAAGTATGGGAGCGTTTTAAACGACTTGAGTCGTTTATTAATTCCAGTTGCCTCAAATTATGAAGTTGGCATATTAAGCGCTGAACCCCTGTACATGTGTGTCTGTACAACACAGCGTTTAATAATTTTGCATATGAAACAGAGTTGCGTCGAGCGTGTACGTTTCTCATTTATCACAAGGAATGTCAGTGCGCGCCAGTATATGAACTTATTAATTAATTTTAAACAAATTGCCGTTTTGGCATGAGCGGCTTGCAGGTTTTCAAGTACAAAGTGTATAATTTATGAGTTTTGAGCGTACGCTTCACGCCGTTGAATGGGGTCCTCGGCGTCGCACACGATCGCATTCCTTCGCCAGGGGGCACCACACTCGACAAGGATAACACAATACCTATCCTACATTGCGCCTACCCTTCTGACATATAAAAACTGAACGAGTTTGCTGGCGGCTGACCTCGCTTTTATGATTTTTTTGTCCTTTTTTGCCCCGAAGTAACCGAAGTCGATATTGAATGGAATTACGGGTTCGAATCATATATTGTTGTTTTGTTGTTGCAGATGGTAACTAGGACGAAAAAAATATTCGTCGGTGGATTATCAGCGCCCACCACCCTAGAGGACGTCAAAAGTTATTTCGAACAATTCGGTCCGGTGAGTACACTTTTTGTATTTATGTATTTACTTCGAAGTAGTATTCTGCGGGAGTTCTAAATCAACAAGGTGACATCGCACCATTTTTACTTTTGTAATTCTTTCGGTCCTGCTGTTCGAATTTCTTTAAAATAGCATCCTAGCTTTTAATGAAATAAATGTCATGTAAAAAATTCATGACCCACTGTTAGAACATCTTTTGAATAAATTAGTAGGTCCCAGATGGTTGACGTTAATTCACAAATTAACACCTAGATTATCTAGTTTGGAAGGCAGTGCTTATGGTGGGTGATTATTTTACATTCAATTCTGTTTTTTTTTTTCATGAGCATTAAATTGCTTAAATCACTTTATACTCCTAATCTCTAAAAGTTCCTCAATTGTTGGTGCACCCACATGATCATTACGTATGCAAAGGTTTTTTCATAAACCTGCAGCCAACTCTAATTCAGTTATTAGGTACACACAGTTGAAAATGTGCAAACACAATTACTCGAGACAAATTAAAGAGAAAAGCCTATGAAACGGCACGTCCAGCAACCGTCGCTAACTTCTTATAAATCCCGGAAAGGCCGTGTTAAAAAGTTTACCCTTACAAAAATTAATAATTTAAAACCGTCCTAAGCAAATCTTATTATAAACAAGTTTTTCACCGGAATAATCCGGCGATTCCTATGCTCTTCACGTGCGATATTTAGTAAGCACAGCACACTTCGACTTGAACATGTACTCGTCAGCGGTGTTGGTCCTCGTCATCAATAGGCTGTAATTAGTAGAGGCGCAACTCTCGGTTAAATTAGAAGGTAGAAAGTGGATGGCAGTTCGTGCAAGAGCGAAGGCGGATGTCGTTCGGGTCATCCAATGACCCTAACTCGGAGCATGTGCGAATTACATCGTAACGACCGATTGAAGCTAAGGATTTAATTCTATCTCACTTTGGAGGTGTTTTTGTCATTTTGTATTCTGCATCAATATGTCTAAACTCGCTACTTTCTAGGTTTTTTGGCGCATGCAATAATACTTGATTTCAACTAACACCAGAGGCTGTGTCAGTGAAATATATTTTTTTATAATTTAAAAACACATTTATATTTGGACAACAGAGGAAAACAAATACAACAAGAACGACGAGATCAAAGAAATTTCATTCTCAATTGAACTGGACTCTTAAAAGACACATCAAGTCAGAAATAAAAGCCAAATGTACTTATAATACAGTCAACAACAAATTGGTCTCCTTTCTGGTAACATATTTTTGTCGGGGACTGTTTAGTAGGACATTTTCAAGTCTACGGCTCCCTAAGGACAACTTCCGTTTTTCGTCCTTCATAGCTATTTATTACACAGATCGATCTACAGCTTGTGCTTTTTAAAATATAAAATCTGGCAAATCAAAATTAATTAAAAATTGCTTGCCCACACTGGAGTTTTCCCGAATACTTAAAGTACCTACTGCAGCAAATTATTTATCATTTGAGGCATGAACTAATATTAATCAAGCCATGTAATAAAATTAGCTCAACGACTCTTCCAGTATAATCTACTTAAAAACTAAGTGGTTTTTATTTGGACGTACGGCACTTCGCCACGTTTAAATCAAGATATCAAGATGGTTTTCAATCTCAAGTCTGTGGCAGCTCTTCAATAATCATTTATCATGTAAAATGAGAATAAAAGAGAAAATAAAATAGGCTACCCTATAACAAAGAAATTATGCACTTATATTTTCTGGTCTGCTTGAAATAGGCTCGGTCTTTTGTGCTCGCGAATATAGATAAAAACCTGTTTTCTCAAAAAAATCACTTAATTAACTCACAGTACTCGATTTGGATCACTTAAAATAGATCGCGTATCTGTGTCTCTGCCTGTCTTCCGATAAATTATTGTTTTGTTTATTGTTTTTCCGTTGACATCAAATTTATATAGGCCGTGGTCTAATAAATCGAATACTGCCTAATTTGGCGCTGTAATTTATTGAGGAAACATTTTGCGGAAAGTTGCCCAATATTCGTGAGCGGCGATCAATAAATATTAGTGGAAGGGTCGTATAAAATTCTAAGCACAGGAGTTGGCCTTTTACCTCGACGAAAGCGTGTCCAACTAGCTTTTCGAGAGACCAGGTTACAATACAGGTATCGTTACAAACAGCTGTTGCTGCTTATAAGTGATTTGCATGGACTGTACGAAACCGACCGGATTTTGTGACCAGCTTTTATGGGACGCCGTAATTGGTGTGTGCGCTCTGTATATAATATCAAGATATTCGAGTAGGAATTGGAGATGGTACAGCCTGCATCTTTTGGCAAATGACACAAAAAAGGATCAACTGGTGTGTGTTTAAGGTTGCTTATTCTGTATCGGAATTATTTAAGGTCAAATACCATTTTTACTAAATACTATAATTTAATTTTAGTCACACGTGACCGAAATGCTATGCTATCGCACTCGTAATTCAAAAATCTTACTCGCAGACAATATGAAGCATTTCTGTCACTTGTAATATAATCTACTATTGAACCAGTATAAAATTGATAATTTTCTCAACTAAAATTTAAAATTTAAATATATCTAAGTCGAACTCCACAAACTTGATAACTGTAAAATAATTACTAATGGTACATGTTTCGGCAGAACACTTCTCAACAACGAGTTGTAATAATGTTATAAGTCATTGTTTTGCCAACTAATGCTTGTACCAAGTAATGTGTATGAACATAATGTACAGATGAAAGATATTCATATGTTTATTACACTGGCAGAAACTCGTTATGATTACGAGCCTCGTAAAGTAGACTACTAGTAACTGCACTTATTTGCTAGAACTAGTAAGTTGTAAATGTAGTTTGCTGAAGGAGTAAACAGCATATGCAACATTCTAGGGTTGTAATGGCTAATCATCTGGGTAACACCGCCGTAGAAAATAGATGAGTATCTGAATATACTCTGAGGAGAAATTATCGATATGTAAAACCACATCAACTTGGGTTTATGGAGCGACACTAAGCAATGAGATTTTACATCCTTGTATGTTTATAAATGCTTGAAAGTTGCAATCCAGAGTACCTATAAAAGCATGAAGAATGTCATTATAAATTATATAAATCACTTGGAAAAATAATAGTAAAAGAAAATTCATATTTCGGTCGAAAATATCAAAAGACAATTCCTCTTTATTATTTTTCTTTTTATGGCGCGGCAACACACCCAAAAAACCATATAAAGCGGATAAATTGCGGTATAAAATCCGCGACACGAGAGGGAAAAAAATTTAAAGTAATGGCGTGTAGATTGCCGGTGGCCATTTTTCGAAAGGAAGTCTTCGAGACACCTCCGAATTAGAGGTATGAAGGAAAGCGTGCAGATCTCGTCAACGCAAAAGAGGAAGTTTTTAGCTAGGGGTTAGCAATGTGACGACACAAACAAACGCTTGCCTCGGGACATCTATTCGGTTCTAAATCGCTCCAATATATATCTCCATTAAATTTATGCTTGTCAACTGCAAGTTCCGTTTGCGTTTCGGAATGGAACTGAGACGAGCCCAGCCAGACAATAACGGTTTGATTAAAACGAGCGGAACTCAACGGTTAAATGTCACAACAAACGATAGATCACGGACCGGTGACTAATGAACATCACGGAATTAATACAAGGGCCCGAGCGTGTAACACGGGTCTAAAAAATGCGCGGATCCAAACTAACAGGTAATCCGCGAGGGTGTAAATTATTTGGTGGTTATACGACCGGCCATTGCTGGGTTAATTTATGATAACGAAACCGTTTTTGTCTGGTCGACTCGAGAGATTAAAGAAGGGGTTGCGCTTTTTCGTGAAGGCAGTTAAATCAGTTTAATGAGTTCATTACGGAGGAATATTTGTGAGGCCGCCATTAAAACAGAGAAATTATAACCCGGAGCAACTGTTTGGGTAATTGAACGCTTATGAGCGAGCCGCCAATATCAAAAACACAAACTTCGATCTTATGAACTTGAGGAAAGTCATGTGTATGAGAGTTCTCCGTCTTGGGAATATTCAGATGAGAATGAAAGCGCGCCCGAGCTTCTCCGCATAACCTGAGAGTCGACATCGCCCCGCCGCCGCCGCCACTGCCGCCTCCCTGATCCCTGGAATTATGAATGTAAACCTTCGAAAACAACCGCGTTATTTCCGGGGAGGATTACACGCCTTTCCTCTCGCAGTCATTGTACACAACCCTTGAAATACGGCGACGAACTTTTAATCAGTCCAAACTAAAGAAAGTGCGCACTTTCATGCTTTTACATATTTAATGCTCTCGACGAAGTTCCTAGCAAACCGGATCCTCTTTTAATTACACGTCCTAACTTAGTTTGTCATCCATCCTCCATCTTTCTGTAACATACGCTGTTAAGGTGAAAAATTCGACTGCTGTTCTAATTTGTAATCTCCATCCATCCTTCTGGTATAATGTCCTCAGAATAACATGCCGTTATTCGTTTTCTTTCTATCTTCGTTCGCATGTGGACTAACATCTCCGATACATTTTCTCAGATAAGTTTTCCTTCAACGTGTCTCATGTCTAATTGATTATAGCGTGAGTTTTTTGCCGTTTTGCGTCACTTTAATTAGATTCTCACCATGGTTGCGGTAATTGTAAATCATGGAGTTTATGTGGACTTTTACGATAACCGACGCATAAGACGTGTCTATAATTACCTCTGTCCAAGGTACTTCGTTTGTTAGACCAAACCGTAAACGACAATAAACCATTACCGGTTACGGCAAATTGACCACTAGTTTCGCAGAGTTCCTCATAATTACCGCTTGTATTTGTCTTCCAGTGTTTACCTCGTATGCAGAGAGCGCGTTCCAAAAAATGCACATCTTGCACATTTATTTTGTGGGAAGTGGAAAGGCAGTTTGAACTTTGCTGTTTAGTCGTCATAAATCAAAGTCCATTAACAGGAACTAATCCCGCACAATGAGATCCACCACAAAGCAAATATTCCCCACGAAAGAATCTTGTAATTTCGGTGTTAGGTGCGATGCCGCGAATGATTTAGTTTGTTAGTAAACGACTCTTGAAGGGGTTGTTAGAGAAGATCGGTTGAGTTTAGTTGGTCGACTGCATGCGCTGGCTAATTTCCTGGTCGTAAAGCTCGTTGGAAAATAAACTAACCCGAAATGCATAATACATAAACCGCAATCAGATTATCTTAAACACAATTTATTAGCGTTCGCACTATCAGCGCATCGCATAAGCGCGCCGTCGACTTGTGCGCGCGACTGGTTTCGTTTCGTCGGCGGTTTCGGTGTTGTCATGCCACTGTCAAGAGAAAACCCTTTTACGACAGTCTTAAATTAAACAAGAAGGTGAACCGAGACGTGCTTCAGTTTATAGCGTTTAATAATTATTATATAACCCCGTATATTATAAACTCTCATCATGTGAGACGTCGAACATTGTTGTTTGGTGTCATCAAATCGATATCGTATACGTGCTGTTTAGGATAAAAACTCCTTAAAAAGGAGCGAAAGACAAAAACTTTCAGCAAAAATAAATATCAAATCAGCTTAAAAAGTTTCAGGATCTGAAATATCAGACATTACTTATCCACTAGGATTAAGTACAACAATAGTATATTTGACCATGTGATAACCAATGCGTTATTGACAGAATTAGAAATGCAAAAAGAATAGAGTGGCACAGAAAAATTTACATGTTAAAAAATTCCAAAGTTACTAGATCATTTTGTAAGCCGTATATCAAATAATGCACCCAAAAACTGGTTCTTGGAAATATCATTTGGAACCTTACCTTCTGCTAGTATTGGACTGTGAGCTATCGATATGAAAGACAACCTTTTTATTTGAGGAAAATCGAGGCATTTTTATGCTGAGTAAACGTTTACATAATTGCTCTGAGATCCAGTTATTTACTCTCTAATAATTTTTGAAAACTCCTGCTGGTGATTTCCCTTTGGAGCCAGTGTGTTAATATTTAAAAGTAAGAATGTATCCGAATGGAATGTTTCACGTTGCTGAGAAAACCGGAAACAACATCGCGTCAAATTTTGCAATTCAGAATTCAAGCTGAATTTATTGTAACATAAATTAGTCTAATGAAGACAAATATAAACCTCGTCATAAGCGTAAAACAAAGCACCGTCTGGAGGTTTCCGACAAATGATCAACAGTACCCATAACATCCAATAATCCGTTCGCATGTCACGTCCACGATAATTACTGATGTTTTCTTCGATAGATGGACGGAAGCTACGAATTCTATTTACATTCAGCAAGTTGTTGGGAAGTTAATAGATATCAATTTAATTAAATCCTGCGTTAGCGGAGAGCTACTTGAAGGGAGGACGCTGTGGTCGAGATATCCGGGCGTGGATCTTTCCGTGACACGGGACTTAGTTAGGCCTCCAGAATTTCTGCAAATCCCACGATCTACTGCTCCCCATCACCGAGGGTTTAACCCACACCGGACATGAAATGGGTAGAGCCGCACTTTTGATGCTGTTTTTATTTCCTACTTTGGCCGAGAAAGAAAAAGATTTTGAATCGCGCGAGATATAGATTCTCTGCGTCACGACACGATGGGAATATCGTATCTAAATCGACGACTTCCCGAAATTATCTCATTTTCCTGGGGGCATTTAACGTTGGACGATTTTTTAATACCCAACTTTCTCGCCAACTCATTATTCGAGGGATTTCTGCTTTTAAAAGCAGCTTGTTCAATTAAGCACTGTCTTGTTAGAGTTCATTTATTTTTCAATTTGGCGGAGGGAGGCGCAGACAGTGGCCCGGAATTATGGTTCGAGATGTCGGGCTCGGACAGATGTGGCACATCAGCAATTGGATTAAGTCCCCGGCTCTATACGGATTGTCTTTGTCCGTTGATTCGCCTATTTTTTCCGCAACTAACGAGTTTCGCAACACGGTTCCCATCTCTCTATCTCTGCGGTCGTTTGAAATAATGACGCGATTTCCTTCTCGCCATTCAAGTAAACGAATCTCCTCCTTAAGTTTTAGAAGAATTAATTCGACGATCTCCCCTTTTTGTTTAATGAAATTATAAAACATCCACCAAGTTCTTTACGTCTCACTATTGAGTCTGTTATTTATAACGGCTTCACTGTGTCATTTGTGATTGATTTACCGCTTTTACTGTTATAATCACGATTGTTTTATTTTGTTTATTCCACGTTGTTTCTGTTCTCTGTTATTGCATATTTGTTTTCTTCTTAAAGCTTTACGACAATTCTGGATTCTTCCTCTGTAACTCGCATTGTCCCGTTTCCTTCTCTTTTTGTATATTTTTATATTGCGTATTTGTGATCACCAAATGATTTTATCCACATCGCACACCCAACTAGACACTCTTCTGTTTTGCTTGCACAATTTTTATCAAAGAGGTGGAGAGACCATCGTGTCTAGACCTTGAACACAGAGCCCTTACTTCCAACAAGCTGACACGGCAAAAATAATACTCGACACAAGCCGACATAATTAAAGCGCAGGAGTGTAACGAGAACAAGAAGAATAAATCCAAGAGTGTTGTCCTCCCTTTAAGAGAAACACTCGTGCAAGACGACAGATACAATGTATTGTGGGCGACCTCGTCGTAGACAACTGAAGAGTTCTCAGCATAGACGTGCAAAGACGTAGAGTGCCACTCGAGCTTATGCCGCGCGTGACGTGGCATGGACGCAGACAAAGACTCGAAAGCACTCAACTCTCTTCCTGGCCCTATCTTTCTTCCTGATAACTATTAACAGCCTTGCATCCAATTATTTTTTCCACCGTGTGATCCGCCAATCACACATCCTCCTACATGTGAGGAATCGATAACGAAGACGAGAACCGACACGTACACTCTCTGACGTCTATTTAACACTCGTTCCCTAACCAAAATACCAAACGTACCCTCAAGAATCCTAATTTGGCGGCGGCCATCATGCACGATGGCATTGAAATTTCGGCCAATGTGAACGCAGGATTTGGAAGTGCCATTAACGTGACCATTTTCCAAGTCTGACGAGAGTAAAGCTGGTCGATGGGGTTTTGAGAGCGTAAAACTTTTGAATAGAAATCTGGTTTGAAATTATAATTCCACGGTTGGTCACAAATAAGAGTAGAATTTAGATCGTATGGGTAACAGTTTCCTCTAAAATTCTTTTGGTAAGTGATTCCCTCGGTTTAAGCCGGTCTAAGTTGTTTTAAAACAGAAAATTATAGATGATAATATAATTGTTAATAATTTATTTAACCAAACGTTTTCGCTTTGGATCCTCACATTATGCTTTTTAAGCCTATAGGCCCAACTAGTTATGTCAATTAGGCGTTTTAGCAGTGCGTCTGCACATCATAAATCACGGATTTTTTTCCGCGAAACTAAATGGCACGCACCACGGTTTGATACATTCGAGGGCAACGAGAGGAACCCCCCGAACAACAAGCAGCACAGCACAAACAATCCATAATTCAAGTTGCTAATGATGCTGCTGCCGCGACCAGTCGGTCCTGCAAGAGATAGATGAGAAGAAGGGACCAAAGGGAGACGCAGGGGAAAACAGCAAAAATAAATGACAGCGTGTTAAAGCCGCGCTTCTCGCTTCTCTCCGACGCTGATTTGCTGAATTACTGATGAGAAGACGTCGTCATTAACTGGTAATGAGACTCCGATTTATATTAAACGATTTCGATAAAAAAAGTGGGAAGTAGAAGAAAAGAAGGAACCCTATATCCCCCTTGAATTAATCAAGAGCAACTATTTCCTCTTGCCGAGATAATTGGAATACCTAACTTCGCTTTATTTCCTCGTGGCAATAGATAAATAATTGAGATAAAGTTCTGTTGTAGTATGATTAATGTGGGGATCTTAAGACAGAAAACTGATGAAAATTCAATTCGTGACCGAGTGGAATAGGGAAACTTTCTTAAATATATACACTTGGTGGAAATTACAAAGCGCCTCGATAAATCACTAGCGGTAAACAACCTGGTGGCTGCACGTGTTCTTTTTTATTACAACACTAAATTAATTGGATCAATATCTAAAAGAACCAGGCGCGATTTTAGCCCATCTGTACTTACCAATGCCGCAATGCCATTAGATAAATTTCTTATATATAGCCATCTTAATTTAGTCGTTACAGTCTATAATACCTACGCCAGAAGCCCCACAAGCGCTGTTACAAAGTCGATAGACAAAATTGATCGGCGCATGGTGCACCAGACCCCACGATATATAAATATAGAAAACGGCGGCCCCATTATTGTAAAAATGCGCGGAAAGCCATCCAACCAATCAGATCAAATTTTATTCGAGGTTTCTGCAAATTAACTCACCTAGCCTTTAGATGACCACTGTGTTTAACTTCAACCCCTCGACATTCCTGCTGACGGACATTATTCAACACTTTCCCTTTCATGGCTTTGATTCCGAAAATCTACCTTTCAGGCTCATGCCATCTAACTGCAATTAACATGTCGTGTTTGTTGCCGCCTCGCATTATCAATTCGCGTGGATCAGTTTTTTCGCATGGCTCTATTAATTTCTGTTGGTTAAATAGCCAATTAAAAATCTTCCTGTGGAGGAACCATCAACGCACCATCGACACGCTCCGGTCTAAATTTGGTCGTTGCTATCGAAGCTGCGAAATCTTGTGCTGTCAATTTGCAGTAAAAAGACTGGTTGATGGTTAAGGGTCACAGAAAATAACAATTAGATAAAAATTTGTTCCGTTTTATGACTAGAAAACAAGATTTAATCGCGGATTGAGTGAATGTATATTCAGCAGAAGAGGGAGCTGATCCCTCATTATATATAGATGTTAAATGGAGTTTGGGGCGGTTCCAGGAGCTGAAAGAAATGAAAAACCTAGTGAGTGTTATATATTCATAATGCAATTTCGTATGGAGTCGAGCGCCGTGAAGCTTTTGTAAGGGGTTTTCTGCTACCTAAAAGTTGATGCTCCCGAGTTAAATAATTAACTTGGCGTTCTATAACCGAAATTGGGTGGTCGTAACGCAAATACCCGTTCGCTGGCGATACGACGCCAGATGGGTTGCCTGCATGCAGGTGCTCGAGATAAATGTTTTACAGGGAGCATTATTTACCTCGGCGCCAGTAGACCCACCTTTCCTATCGATTCGCCTTCCACGACAAACACACATTTCCTATAAAATAGCCGGCAGGTCTGCTCATTACACCGAGAGAGGACACCCAAACCGCGTCATTATTCTGTTTATGGGATAATACACCGGCGTGCATAAATCGAGACGAGACAAGAAAAACTGTCGGCCGCAAGTGAGACGTGTCCTAATACACGGGATTTACTGCTCGAAATACTGCAGTTGCTCTTGTCTCTTCCAAGACGTATTAAGTCCCGTAAACAAAAAAGAACCAAAAATACTCCTCGATTTTCGTAGTTTTGGCCTGTTTATTCGAGAACAATTCAAAGTTACTATGGAAGTTGGAGTTCATACAGCAATCGGAAGGGACAAGAACAAAGCGCGAATACTGACGTACAGCGAATTGCCGATAAACTCTACCTCAAGTCCTGACACAGCGCAGTGCATGCAAAATGTCCACAAATGTGTGCCGTCTAACTTTCTAACCCTAATTGATAATAACAGTGTGTAAATAGGCGAGGAGCCTTTATAGACATTACCGCACATTCTAAGGGAACGCCGATCGCTAAATATTTGCCAGGACAAAAGTTGGATCGTGGAACAAGTGATAAGGTTGGTTTTGAATGAGAAAGTTAGTTTGCAGGTTTTTTTTTTATTTTTGAAAATGTGTTATTCCAATTTTGCAAATCAGGGTAATGACGAGCACGTCCGAATGAGAAATAGTATTACTGTGTCTTCATTGTTTTTTCAATATTCACAGATTTGTCAAAACAAAATTTTAATTTTGGAAAATGTTTGAATTTCATTAGAATAATAGATGCTAATGTATAAGGTCTCAGAATTTTAACTTTTCAAAATTCAGGAAAATGTATATCTTAAGAATTCAGTCTTTTCCAAATTTTAAGACACTATGGAGTTTTGTAGGTTTCTAAAAATTCTTATAGAAAGTTTGAGTCATTTAGAAAAATTCAAAACTAATTTCAATTTGAACAACAAATATCTGAGTTGTTTTACACACTGGTACATATTCCTGAAAAATTTAGAACCTCAGAAGGACGCTGAAGAAGAAAAAACAATTAATTTGAGAAAGCAAAAAATTTGCTATTTTTGTCACCAAAAAAGGTACGACCGAGAGCAGAAAATATTGCGACAGCGTGATCAGACCTGTTGACATGCATGCTGTCAAACAGTGTCAACAGTCGTTATACTGTCATAACTACTAGTTTAAATTTCATTGTCCCAGTATTTTCTGCTCCCGGTGGTACCATCGAGGGCAGATTTCAGGGACAACGTCATACTGTAGACACTTTCAAAATTCACATAACTTAGTGCCGTCTGACACGATCCTTAATCTTGTACAAGATTATGTACATAAAATTGAACAAAATTTGTGACTAAATTTAGGATCGTGTCATACAGGACTTTTGATACAAAATTTGTTATAAAAAATTTATGAACCAAATTTTTTAGAACATGTTCTAATTTCATCCTTATAACTTATTCATAAAACACTCATAGTCTTTTTTAAAAGTTGAAAAAGGTGTTAATTCTTGCTACTGCGAATTAAAGTACACAAAAGTTTTAAACCCGCACATAAACAATAGCAAAAGTTATTAACAATTAAAAAGAATCCCAAGAAAGGGTCTATTTTTTTGCAAATAACTCGAAAACTATTAATGTTAGAGAAATAAAAGATTCTTAAAGAGGAGGAAATTTCCTAAAAAAAGATGTCCACTCCCGGAACATCATTTCTATTATTTGATACTTTTCATTTCATGTTAAAAATAGGGCTCAGCGTGGTCGACGTTGTACCGTTACCCCGTATCGAAACCGGCCGTTGCAAATATTTTTTTTACCCTATAAAATATTAATATTAATTAAAAAAATGAAGGTTATCAATTCTCATATTAGTCCAGGCAATGAGGGGTTTTTGATCCTAAAAGGTCGGACAGAAATGAAATTTGTTGGGATGGAAGACATAGGGGGGTGAAGACTCTGCACCTCGACGCTTTTCGTTGTTGTAAGTGCTATCGAAAAAAAGTTCAAATAAAATTGTGCAGAATTTTGGTTCTATTGATATTTTGTTTGCGACGAACATTTTCCGTTCTACGGGGCGCCAATGTTGGGGGTTGATTTGCAAATTCTAACAAAATCAAGTTTTCAGCGCGGATTGCAACGAAAATCGACTTCAAATAATCCTGAAATATTTTTTTTTTCTGAAAGAGCAATGTTTTCCGAGTTTGTGGATGTCCCATTTGATGGATTAGGTTGTATATTACGAAAGATATGATTTTTTTAAATATGCCTGTCCCTACTCCCTAATTCTTACGTTTATCGCTTATAACTCGAAAACTATGTGTCCTACGTAAACAATCATTAGAACAAAAATTAAAGCTGATCAAATTTACTATAATCAGTCACTCCCTAGAAAGGTACTAGATTGAATCGTTCTCGAGATATGTGCCGATGAAAATCTAGTCCAAGCAAATTAGACTTTTTAGAAGAAATAATAATTTATAAAATTTAGAAATTTTGGTTATGAACTCCCACCAGGCACCCAAATAATAATCCGAAAAGTTGCCACTCCCCCGGGGGGAGCTTCATCCTCTATTCTCCAAAAAACCGCCCCCGAACGGGACGGCATGAAGCCTTTCTGCCTTTTTCTCGTAAACGGTAACTCCGATGAGAAAATGTTATAGGACGTATATTCTCCACCATCTCCCACCCACCGCTCATCAATGACGTTGGAAAATGAGTTTAGTTTTCAGCGTAAAGGCAATCCCCGTGTTTTGCGGCTATTATCTCGAAAGCCACTATGGGAGCAAAAAATGTATAGATACAGAATTGTAAAGCAGTTTTTTCTGTACAAGGTCCATATTGAATAAAACATTTGCAATAAATTGTTATTGGTCAACAAATGGGGGTGGACTAAATTTTGCTTTTGCGCTGAAAACAATACTCATTTTCCAATGTCATTGATGAGCGGTGGGTGGGAGATAGGCAAAAACTTCATAAGAGCATTTTTATGCAGAATTTAATGGAAAACATAGGTCCTAAAACATTTTCTCATCGGAGTTACCATTTACGAGAAAAAGGCAGAAAGGCTTCATAACGTCACGTTCGGGAGAGATTTTTTGGACAAAAGGTGATGAAGCTCCCTCCGGGGGAGTGGGAACTCTTCGGATTTTTGTTTGGGTGCCTGCTGGGAGTTCATAACCAAAATTTCAAAACTTTATAAATTATTTCTTCTAAAAAGACTATAGTCCAGGCAATGGGTACAAAAAAGGGAGTTTTATTCGCAAAAGGTTGGATAGAAATGAAATTTGGCAAGCTCAAAACGTCTCGTCTTTCTTCTCAACCAAGATCTAGCCGAAACTTTCCTATTTCGCTTTTTACGTGAATTTTTCTTTTCTAACAAGACAGCGCCTATTGTTACAGTTGTTAGAATGCCAACTCCAGTTGTATAATTCAAAAACAAACCTCTGCAGCTCTCAAAAACAAACACAAATTTATTACAAAATGTCTAGTAATCTGACATCTGTCATAAGAAATTTGTACAAGATTTAGGATCGTGTAAAACAAGCACAAAAATATTGATACAAATTTAAGACCATAATTTAGTTACAAATTTTGTTCAATTTTATGGATCGTGTCAGACGGCACTTACTAGTGTGAATCAGATTTTTTAAATACTTGACATGTGAAACTGTCAATTGTTAAACTCTGAGTTATTCATAAAGAATAGTCTGTGGTACCATATAGAAAGAGAATAATTTGAATTAGGAATTTTAATAGACAGGCAACGTTAGAATTAAAAGCTCTAAAGAGGTCTAGACCATCTAAAATGCGTATTTAAAACACTAATAACTAACATGAGGAGCGTTATTTAAGCATACAAGAAGAAAGTCACTGTGCAATGGAGAAGTTTCTAAAGTACATATTCTAAAAGGGTTCATATTTGCTTAAAAACTGGAAAAATAAACTAGAATATTGTACATCAGTTAATCTGGTTTTAAATTAATATTGAGAACATTGGGCTCCCGCGGACATAACGCGTTCAATCCTATCTAAAGTTACATTTTAACTTGTTTTTTTGTTTTTTGCATTTCACTCCCGGAATTGATGTCAAAAGGAGCCGAATAAATGCTTAAGATTTATTTTGTCTTTGTTATACTGAAATTAGTCCATAGTTCGGTAATTTTGATGTGTAACATCTTTAACCGCGACATGGGAGTAAAACCGATTAGAATGTTGTCACGTAAAACGGCATCACGCCCTTCTCCGCCCGCACTCTTTTCTCGCATGTGTGTGCTAGGAGCGCGTGCCTAAGTAATCTCCGAAACTTTTACTTATCCGATTTAAAAAATCACCAATATTTAGAGTGAACCTTCAGGGTGAACATTGGCTGTTAAAATAAAAGGGCCTTTCGTGGATCACTTTTGCAAAGTAAGTCGACGAAAAAATTCTTGAGCGAATCGGTTTTTACGAACACTGTCTTAACGATAAGAGCTTAAAAAGACCTATAAAAAAAGTCTCCGACGACAAATACCTATATGTTAAGGTTAATTCACAAATTGATAAAATATGTCTATTCCTGTGTGAAAACTAAAGCGTGCGTGCGTGAGAAGCCGAATCTCCGAAATCTTCTATTATTGTGTTCAAAAAAAAAACATTGTTTGAAGTGCTTAAAGATTTTAAATCAGTGACAGTATTATTGAGTTTAAATATTTGTGACAGTGACGATCAACCGGCCAATCCTTTCATTGATACCGTCTAATACACCTTCAACAGCTACTATTGCAGAAATCACAGAAGATATATCAAATAATATTCTGTAACTCCATGGTAAAGAAGTCTATATTAAAAATATTTATTTCTCTTATATTTATATTCTGTATACATTATTATAATAAGAATAATAAGAAATAGTAATTTATTTTATTATTTATTTATTTTCGTGGCAAGTCTGTAGGTTTGACAAATACAGACGAACCACGAAAAGCCACTTTTCTCCGAATAAAAGATGTTACTTTTTCTTTAAGCGCCGAAAATCTGACCACCAGCGGCGCATGAAGTAATGTCAAGGTTACTTTATGCGTCGCCAGACGACTCTATGCGCCGCTAGACTACTTTGTCTGCCATGACAGAGAAATAGCCATTTGTCATTACCTATTGGCGTATACAATGTCACGTTTTTCTGAGGTTTGAAGAAAAAATATATTAATTTATTTTATTAACGAAACTGTTTTTATTAATTTAAATCCATTTTTATTTATTGTTTTTCTTTAATTATATATTTTTTCAATAACTATCAATTTCGATGTTTCACATCTGCCGGGCGTCCTGTGACGGTTTAATTTTTTTTTAGACCTGTATCAGAATATTTATTTTTTAATACATGAAATATTTTATTTAAAAGTTTGGTATTTTTTAATTAATAAAAGTTAACTTGACAAAAGGGATGTACATTGTATTTTATTATTAAGAGATAGGCCTGGAAAAATCTGAAAAAGAGTCATGGAAAACAAAGTTGCTCATACGCAAATAAGAAACAATGAATTTGATTCAGAAATTTCTAGATTCAAAGATTCTCTGATCATTTATAATATTAAATTCAATTCTAAAATTATTTTTTTTTTGCTGTTTTTGGATTTCTTCCTAACGCAATAGCCAAATTGGCATTTCGGTATTGCGTAGCATTGGCAACTTTATCGAACTTTGCAACTGGTTGAGGTAGCTTTACACTGTTTCACATTGTACCTCATGTACATCTAGAGTGATCATCCTAGAGTCATCATCATGTTCACTTTGGATGAAGTCAAAGAGAAAAGCAATTTACACTTATCTGTTTAGATGATTCTTCCAAAATCAAAATCCAGAGTGACAAACGAAACCGAGCCTTTAGTATAATGCTCTCAGTCTTGTATTTGTCTGGTCGGACACTAATCACAGTTATAAAATCATCAGTGTGGTGCTTGTTAACTCTTTTGACTTTTAGTATTAAAATAAAAATTTTTGGTTGTTTCTAGCTACTCTCTTCGTTTACGCATGAACTGACTGAAATTGTGTATAGACGTTATGTCACGCTTAACCCCTTCAGTAATCACTTTAATTCGGAGAATCTCTTCTAATTTAATTTTCTTGATTAAGATAACGAGATTTATTAAATCGGTTAGACTGAACTTCTATCTTTTAAAGGAAATCCACGATCGTTTTTGCTAGAAAATATTCTTCCATGTATCCAACTTTTTCTAACTGATCTTGAGACTTCTGCCTTGAAAATTGTTACAAAAACCACACACCGACATAGAAGAACAGTCAATTTTCCTTTTGTCTCACCGGGACCGCTTGTTTTACTCTAAACTTTTAGTTCAAATTTGAGATTCGTCTGCTTGAAATTGATTTTCTTTCGAAAAACCTTGCAGCACATGCTTCAATTTTATTTTCCTGTCTTGAGCAGCTTCTTTGGTGATCAACATCTCCGCACACCACATGAAATTGATGTTATTTTTGTGCACGAAACGAATTTAACCATCCATTTCTAGCTCGAAAATCTTGATTGCCGAACGCATCAGCTATCTCTGCTAATGGTGCTATATTATATTATTCCTTGCTTTACTTTTTTTAATTTTACGTTTTCAATTATGTATCAGTTTCGATATTGTGAGTCAAAAACTTACCCCCCTATTTATAAATATTACACGGCGTCACGATTTTCTTGTGTGGTTATTTTACTTTCAAATTGAAACTCCTCCCAGTAAAATAATTTATCGCGCACCCGGGATCCTTGAAAAAAAAAAAATATCGGTGACTCTTTGAAAGGCCGCCGCATCTGGTTAACAAAATTCCTTATTGGACCTCGTGATGATTATTAATTTTTTCCCTCAGCAAGTCAAGAGTTTCGAATTGGGAGGCTTTTAAGCGTCCCTTGAATAAATTTATCCTTTCGCGTGTGCTCGACATTATCCATGCATGAATATATGTATGCGAATGTAGAAGTTGTACGACGAGATGCAGTCGAGTCGTGTTTTCAGCTACAGACACGCGTTAATTTGCATGTATTTCGCTTAGTGTAACCGCTCCTCCGATCCTTGAGGGAGAATCGCTCGGCAGCCTCGGCCTCTATGTCTATTTTTTATTGCGTCTTTTTGTATTCCGACTTGTCAAAGGATTTGAGGATCGTATATCGTTGGTGAAATGTGTGAACCTGCTAACTCCATTTGGCAAAATTTTACAGGACGGAGTTTATATTAAACCATTTGGAGATAGTATAGGTTAGAGTGGAGTTTTTAACAACCTATTCCAAGGTATGGTTATCAGTTTAGGTACAAGACTGTTGTTCATGACAATATTTTCATTTTACATACACGTGGTAGAAGAATAACACCCCAAAAGTAGGTATATTATTTCTAATACAGTGTTGTCTCTTTTCATACAGAACGCAGCACAGCTTCTGGCGTCGACTCTATTTTTCCTTTTTTTCGTCGAAAGCGCGGAGCTGCTTGAGAGGCAGAGAGCTTCCACTCAGCTTCGCGGACCTGATAAAATATTTTAATCAACGTCTTTATATTTCTGAGTTTTATTCCTCGATAACGTCGCCGCGGCATTACTCTTGTGATGATTCCGAGGCGAGACGCTTTTTAAATTCGTCCGCTTCGAAACACCTAGATAAGAACGCTTAAGCTTGATACTTCCTGATTTTTATTTATTTTCTTCTGGGAGCGCTAGGAATCATAAATACGAAACTACTGACGACGTATTTCGACAAATTTCGTGCATCAAGGATATAAAGTCGCATCCAATTTTAAAATTATAATTTGAGGAAGATGTGGCACGTTACAAAGGCTCCGCCAATTATAGAATTTATGGTCCAGTTAATTTATTTGATGAATATTTTTATAGATGGTTTAAGTAAAAGCATTTGGTAGATTTAGCGCGTGTTTGTGTCCATAAATACCAGGTGAAATAAATAGATTGGAACTCTTGAATAATTGGCATCCCTAGCCGTCGACACCGTGTCAGACGTTGATTAATTTTTTAGGTTAGGTTAAAGTGATGATTGA
Organism: Diaperis boleti; assembly: GCA_963583935.1. Lineage (NCBI taxonomy): Eukaryota > Metazoa > Arthropoda > Insecta > Coleoptera > Tenebrionidae > Diaperis > Diaperis boleti. Next base: position 73,226,411 of record OY757242.1, on the reverse strand, counting down.
TCCTATTGAATTTGAAATTAGATCTGCCAATGTAATATCAATAAAATATAACCAACTCTACAGAGAACAGAAGAATAAATAGGCACGTGGTAAATCCGTCTGAATAAGTATCGATCTAAAAGACCCTGCGCCGAAAGTGCCACGTGTGGCGCTTTGGGCGACCCCTTTTTAACCGGCAGAATATAATTCATCCGCGACGCAAGTTTTTACATGAAATTAATGCGGTCTTCCTTGACGATTGAAATTGATAATCGGCGGCAGTATTTTAATGAAATATTGATAAATAAAATGTGGGGCTGGTTGACTTTTCGTGCTTGGAATAGTTACTGTTTCGGCTCTGAATTGCTGAGAGTAGGTTGGATGTCAGCTGTCATAACCACACTCGGGCGTATGCAATATTCACTGTTGATTCATTAGTTGCAACTATTATAAATTCATGAGGGAAAAGTGTGGCGTTAGAAGTCTGAAGCGTCTGATGCGCTCGGATTGTTCCAAAAATATCATGAGGTGAATTGAAAAGTGGTTTCCAACTCGTGGGATTTTTTGCATGATGTGGTGGGAAGGGGGAGCTAGAGACAATGCTTAAACAGTAAAACCCTTATACCTATCTTTCTTATTTTCTATAATATATATCGAACTACAGACATTAGTACATACAAAAAGATACCTGTAGCTACATCTCTATGGTGTCCTATTATAATTTTCGAATGTATTATTTGAAGCGCCATCGTCGTCTTCCAGGCTCTTAATACGGCAATATGTTTCGCGAATGAAAATTCGGAAAACAAAGAGTTCGTTAAATCGAGGTTTCGCTGAAAGATCTCATAAAAGGGGTTGGGGCTTAAAACGGGCAGTTAATCAGAGTTTCTTTTGTCAGCTGAACGCTGGTAGACCTGATGACGTGACAGTTGACTCATTACTGGGTTCTTTTTAATTAAAACATCTGTAACAAAGTTTAGGATTACGTAGAAGCGAGCGCGACGGTGATATTTTATTCTGCGTGGCTTGAGTTAACTTTTGAGAACAAACTTTTATTGTCAAATCGCTAGAATCAACTTTTGTTATAAATCATTGCACGTTAAAGGCGAGAAGGACTTTTATTTTAAAGACGATCCACGTTCCGCCGCGAACATAAACATATTTTACGTGGGCATAAATCGAATTACAAATTGAAAATTTAGTTCTTTATCTTTTATTATATGGATGTCATATATTTTCGGTGTGAATTTAGAGCAGCACCTTAACTTCTCCGCTCAAAGACAACTTTGCAATTAGTTCTGACGGGTCGTCTCGCAACTTTTTTCATCTCTTCTGAGTTGTTTGTTGGTCCGGTGAAATTTAAGCGGCCATTAAGCTAATTTTAATTAAAAAAATGTATCTCGTTTAGCAAGACATTACGCATAAAGTCGTATAACATCGCAAGTGGCATGTACCTTCTGCCACTGACATACAACAACCACCACTAATTACCAACAACCCTTCCCGAGCTGTCCCAAGCTTGTTCGTAATCCGACGACCCCAGTCCACGGTTTTTACCCACATTTAAGCCACTTTAATGGAATTTTTCTAGTCCCGTTTCAACAACTTTTTTGAAACAGATTTTCTAAAACGGATTGGATGTTCTATAATGCAATTCCGTGCTATAGAGGCATTACAACAACACGATTTATAGCACTAGACCAGAATAACAAATCCAGAAGGAATCGACGTTTGCTGCTGAATTTTTTTTGAACCCCATAAAAACCGTCTAATAAAAATGGAAAATTGAAGCTTAATTTTTGCATCATTGGAAATTAGTTCCCTGAAAGTTTTTTTTGTTTGCAACTATCGACACACAATGTGCTTTTTGGACATTTATTTAAAACTGTAAATTATACATTCAACGAACGATTTAGTTTTGAATTATGAGCTAAAGTGAGTATGTGTAATTTAACTCTAATAAGTCTAAAGATTATTATTAAAATATACAATTTATAAATTCATAAATTCCATGAAACTGTTTCATAAAGAAAAATAAGAGAAAGTGCGCCACTGGCTTTCAATCAAAATTTAATTTATCATTATCCGTTTTCACTAAAATAAATTGTCCAATAAGAGCGTTTTTTGACTGTGTTTGCCACTTATAATATTAAATCTAGTGATGTTTGCTGTATCAATATTGGCAAATGAACTATTTAGAGGAACGTAGGTGGCTAAAGCCACATATTTGCTCTTATAACACATGTAGCGGCTAGAACGCATTATGGTTTAATAATCACCGTGCATACACTGCGTTTTTTTTAACTGACCATAGGAAATCCCATGTTAAATTGTTCACCCCATGTTAGCTTTTGTTTGGTACAAGCCCCGGACTCGAAATTCTTACCCAACATTGCTGCACATTTTAATTTCAATAGTCATTTTAAAATTTAAATATATCTAAGTCGAACTCCACAAACTTTAATGAGCCTAAAATTACAAATGGAACATGTTTCGGCAGAACACTCCTGCCATCATCAGCCCTAATTTAACAAGAGATTAATGATACAATTGATGAATTACAAGAGGGGTTCTTACCTTAAAGAATATTAAAAATTATGACGTTGACGTTATTTTGAATTAAATTTGACGTTTTGAAAAGGTTACATGATTTTTAAAACATTTCGTAAAAACAACATTTTATAAAATGTAAAAATTAAAATGGATCAAGGAGAATCTGTTTTGTTTGAATGGTAAAAAAATAAAATAGTGAATTCATAATGGGATTATTTAAGTTATTCTGTTCGTTTAAGCAAGATCTGTTTTCCAGTTTCAAGGCTTTTCTTATTTTCAAAGTTTCAAGAAAATTTAATTTCCGGTCTTTATTGCATTTATGAATCAATTTGGAATTTGATGGTGAAAAACTATGTTTCGTTATTAATATATGATTGGCGAAAGAAGACGGTGTTGATGGAGGAGGATCAACTCTGTGTTGTTGTAGATGTGCCTGAAATGTTCTTTAATACGGTCTGATATTTTGCGACCTGTCTGACCTATGTAGAATGACTCACAAGAAGAGCAGTTCAATTTGTATACACCTGATGACGATTTATAGTCATTTTGCCTTAAAATTCAAATATACATATTTCCAAAATAATTTATCGTCACATTTTTACAGATTTTATTGTAGATAGCGGTATGATCTGAAATTATGAGAAATAGTGTCTAGGGATGCCCGGTAAAAATTTCAATCCGTGGATTTGTCCCTATGGCCAGTAAAAAAAAACGCACTTTATATAGTTATTTGATTTGGTGCTTAACTTTGCAAGCAAATTTCGTATTGCAGGTTTTCTGTTAGGTCAACGTGCATGCAAGTAGTTTAAAATGGTACTATTTTTTATACCGAGTTCTTGAACATTTACATATATATTACTACATTTACCATTACACAGTTACTCACAAAAGCCACACCTGTTGACCTTTAAATGTTATTAACTCACATTACAATTAAAAAGAGCAAACCTTAATCATCGATAATTTTATGTTTGCAGTGTTCTCCCCAGGAGTCTTTTTCGGCCTAGCGGACAGAATACCTTCAAAAATAGTTTCAGTATTTTTTTAGAGCGGCGCATCCACCATGGATGATTTTTTTTATGCTGTCCGCGCTCGATATTGATACAGGGCCAATGATTTATTTTCACTAAACATTAAATAATAAATACTTTCCGTGTTAAAATCAGCCTTGTACCTTTAGGAATTATGTAAATAAGTAATCATAATTTCCGGTTGTTGATTGAACACTGTTTGGTTGATGTTTTATATGACCTTTAAATGGGTGACCAGAGAATCAAAAATAAATTAATAAATAAATAAATTTACATAATGGTCCCTTTTTTCAGTTTTACCATTTATAAAAGTTTTGATATAATTATTAGCTCTTCTGCTTTTTAGAATACCATAACATCGAAAGGAGTCTCAGACAATATAAACCCCCAAAGCAATCCCATTTGAATACCCTTTTTTGCTTCCGTACATCTTGTCGTGAACAAACGAGTATTTAACGCAAGGATTCACGCAAAATTCAATTAAAGCGACGAATTCAGCGGACAACTTTAGAAAACTCGCGATTAAACATCCGAAAGATGACGTCAACTGCAACCGTCAGACTGGTCATCAAGTATTGGAATTCTTTTGTGTAGACAAAAACAAATACAAAATTGTAGTTTAGGTTTGCGGATTTTAGAATCTGCTTAGATGAAGAGATTCAATCAAATTCAACGACATCATCAAACAATAAACTCAAAAGCACAGAAGCTCCTTTTTTTGTGTGCAAAGAGACGACTCTGAAAGTTTCGGATTAATCGCAGCAGGAATGACGGCTAAGAATCGAACCACTCTACAGTTACAATAGATGAGACACGTTTGGTAATGGCGCACTTCCGGACACGTCACCTACTGATAGAGCTTCATTGGATGATAAATGTGCGAGAAAGTCATTATGTGCCTTCTTTAGTGCCGGCGTTCCACCAACGTAAAGGAGAGAAAATTTCCTTGAACTTATTAATTCAATTTTTGTTGACGTTCTCGATAGGAAACTGAGACAAACGGTTTCCTAACAAATACCATCTGTGACGGGCAAGGTATTGTCTACAAGGAATTCAAAAGTCATATTCAAATCATTAGTATTTTTGTGCGAATGCTATGGGCTTAGCACGAGGTCGGGTACAGGAGCGAAAGTTACCATTTTTAGCTTTTAAATTGACTAAAATTACGGCAAATATTTAAACATTTACGGAAAACGGAACGAAAATGCCGAATTTCTCGTACATTGCGCCTTCAAAAATGAAACATAGTTTCCGCTCTACCATTGTCGTTTTAGTACGTGAATTTTGATTGTCGTGGCGTATCCACACGAAGAGCGGCCGAAATAAAAATGAAGAGTAGTTTTTTCATGCACCCCAATTTACATATATTACGTGGAACGGTTTTCTACTAAAAGTCCGCAATGACTTGTCACTTTTGTAAAAAATCGAAATGGGAGTAACTCGTTGTCAGGTGCGCGCGCGAAAACTCGTAATCCCAGTCTGTAAATGTGGACAGCTAGTTGTTTAATGAAAGTCCCGGAGGATATCATATTAGCATCCAGAGCAGTAGGGCCGTGCTTCCTCTCGGGATTCCGAACAACCTCTAGCTTTAAAGCCGAGGCATTAAACATAGTCTTTGCAATTACACTTACTGAAGCAATAAAACCAGACAGGGAACTATACTCTCTCTCTACCCTTTGTTACAATTTCGCTTCTATGAGCAATTGTATTTCGAAAATAATCCACCGAGATTTCCGTGTTGTCATCTTTTTGTACGCAACTACGAGTGCTTAAACACTCTCACCGTTAATAACGGTAATCTAATCCGACCCAACTTGTAAATCTTACGGGTTGAGCAGGGACCTATCCTACATTCTGCACTCAACCCATGTCTACCATAATTCAATAGTTCATGAGGCCAAACGGCACGATACAAGGTTCCGTGTGGTCGACCGTACCACGTGCTAAATTGTCCGGCCGCCGACATGCTTATAACTTTAGAAGAACATACCGAGCCCGGCGCATCCACCATTACTAAATATGCATGCTAAGGTTGACGCATACATTAAGAGCGCATTCAGGTATTTGGAAATTGATGAACCAGCGCGCTAGTACATTGTTAAAGATAATTTTGACGACATCGTTGATATAAAACTTAGTTTATAATTGGAGTGGCTCTCAAATTCAGGTTTCCACCCGAGAAAACTTCAATAAAATTAAGATGTTTTCTGTGTGAGATGTAGTAGTGATTTAACGTAGCACCAATAACTTCATAAAAACACTTTAAACGGTGATAAGATTTCGCAAGGCTGTACGTTTAACCCTTCCACTTTCTAAATTACCCGGCCGTCAACACGCTTATAACTTCCCAAGAACATACCGAGGCTGGATGGTGTAACCCGGCACCTCCACCATTATCAAATATTCATGTTGAAACTGATGTATCTTTCAAAGGCGTAATTAATTGACCGGAAGCCGTGTTAATCTGGCGCCAGGACGAGACCGGATTAGATGTTAATATTAACCAGTCGAGGGTAATCTTAACTCTTACTTTTTTTTCACGGTGACGTTTTACGGCCTCCTCGCGTTAACACGATTAAAGGCAAAGTCCTCTAACTACGCGACTTTTTTATAATTTGGGTCGCGAGCGGTGGCCGCCGGAAGTGGCAAGTTTTTAAATTAATAAAGTAAGTTTGGGGATTCATACTGCGATAAGGTTAAAATTTTGTTTCGTGAATAATGCTGCAAAATTTTAAATTTTGAAAGTGGTGCTACAAGTTGTGTAGTAAGTTTTTAATGAATTTTCTTAGTTATCTTTTTTGGAATGCTACAGGTATTCAATGATGGCAGCACGTTTAGTGTGGTAAAAAATTGCAATTTTTTCTACAACGAACCTGTTGTGTTATACGAGATTCCCGGTTTTAATAGGCCCAATAATGTACTCTTTTTTGAGATGCTTCGTTGTCTCAAGTGCGAATTTAATTTTGATTCTTGCACGATCCGGCGCATCCACCATTAGTTAACACCTTTGGTCTTGAATAATGCAAATTGTGGATTGAGATGAAGTTTCTACAAAATATTTTGAAAAGAAAAATTGTGGAGTGTAAATATTTCCGACTGTTACAGAATGCGTAAACGTACGAATTAGCAGGAACTAGACAAGTGTGTAGGTTTTGTTCTGATTTAGAAGTTGTTTCTTTGTTGTTGTGTCAAAACGGACGCCCCGGATTTCTATAATTTTGTAATATCATCGGCATACATGTGTGAAAGTGTGGATTTTATTCACCGTAGCTCCGAAATTCCGTTTCCCAGCATACATTGTTTCCCGTTTTCATGATTAATATTTTCAACCGTGACGGCCTTTGTAACCGCCGCTATAACGAGCATAAAGCGTCGGATTATTATACTGTTTAATTCATTACGCTGCCTTTAAAAGGCATTATAGAAATAAATTATTGCATGTTTTTGCCGCACGTATTATTGCCCAGTCTATTCTGGAATAGTTTTAATAGTCGTTATAAATTCGGTCAATAAATCTTAACGCTTGCATGGCATTAGACTACAGTATGTATATTGCGTATGATTTCAGAATTTTCGTTCAGTTGTGTAGGTAGTGATCGGCCTAAACACTTGGAAAGGGCCGTTTTAATATTCATCCAATTGGCCGTGAGCAAATAACACTTGGCGGTTCGGATTTGTACTTTTTCGGTTCGAATCGCTATCGAACGCTGCCTAATCGCATCCGGGAAGCCCCACGAACGTCAGGTGTCGAGTTTCGTTAGGAAACATCCAACATTTGTCTGTGGCGGGCTTTAAAAGTTGATGATATAATTGTATGGAGCTCAGCGCAAAGCTCGAACACTAGCAGTGTCTTAAATAATTGTAAGAGATTTTAACTTAATGTAATAGTTGAATGTTCGTCGTTTGGAGTTAAAATGAAGTGAGAACACACTTGGCTAAGTTTGTTCAAACTTCACGTTCTCAGAGAAGATTTCTGGTACAACAGAGTATATTTACCGACTACTTGAAAATGGAGCGATTTTTTCCCTTCGGTTTTATTTCGCGGCGGTGAAGCATCCATAATTCACCAATTTACGTAAAAGTAGCTCTGTATGCAAAAAGGGGGGCGTCGGGGCACCTATTAATTATTTGTTGCGCAATTATGCGGGTTCAGTATGCATGCTGGCCACTCCGATCTATTTTCCGGTTGAGTTGGTATCCGGTTGCGTATCCCCGGCTGCTGATAAATTGCCTGACTTGGCGCTAGTGGCAGGTAATTCACGAGGAACTTTAGAAATTCTTACTTCTTAACACTTTTCCTCTACCCTCTTCTAACTTTCTGTTCTTGGAGTGTTTGCTGAGTTGACTCACATATACTTCTGCCACATAATGGCTGTAATCGAAAGAAAATTGCTTTGAACTTTTGGGGGTCAGTCAATACAAGTGCGATTTACTATATGAAAAGTGATTTTCTTCCGAATTGTTCATTTATAACTTTGGAAACTTTGGTGTCATTTGTACTGCACCGGGTGAAATTTGTCACCGCAGAGGGTCTAAACTTTTGAAAGAGGAAACGTCTCTGAAGCATACTTGCGATGGGCATCTATGATTATAATTATGTCCAGTAAAAAAAGAAATACCCGTTTGTAGTACCGAAAAATTTGGCCATGAAGTTGGAAGGTTTATGTAATATATATTTCCTAAGTGAATGCAAAGACTTCTACAAAATTTGAATAGTTCTTGAATTTGCATTGTAAATACTCAAATCAGTTTTTAGAATTTCTCTGTTGGTATGTAAATGGATTGGCGTCGTGCTTTGTTAGAATTGTCAGTGTACAAGAGCTGTGTAAATAAACTTTTATCATTCCCCCTTTTTCAAGCGAATCGTTGCAGTTCAATTTTTAATTACCATAAAAGAGCGGAATACGAAGAAGAGAAAATAATAGATTCATCAAATTTTGCGGGGAAAACGTAAAAAGATCGGAAAGTATCTCCAGGATGTATAGTTATGTTGAGATTCTCCGAGAAATGATATAGTGGATGTATCAGCGTAATCGTTTTCAGATAAACTTTGGATGCACGAATCCCATATAAAACTCATAAATATCGGATGCCACAAAATGAGATATGGTTTGCACTAATTTTGAAATTTTACAGCTTACTTCTGTAAACAAGTCATTTTCTTATCACTTAATAAATCTTGTGTATCAGTTAAGCATCCATAACGCCGGAATCAAAAGCGCCCAATTTGTTGCTCGTTATAAAATAATTAAACTAATATCAGCGTCTTTATTGTAGACGCGGCAAATTAGAAATTAAAATTGGAAGTAACCCAAGTAGAAAAACATCGAGTCGATGTTCCCTCCACGATATCAGATTTCGTTACAGCATCCCAACGGAGCGCGGCAAACAACTTACCAACTCTTGATTATCCTTAAAAACGCTTGTCTGGGGAAATCTGCTAATAGTTGAGATTTTTAACGTCTAGCTAAAATTCGCAGTATTTTCCTCCGTGCAGCTAATTTGATCAGTGTACCTAGGAGTGACTATAAGTGGTCTTGTGAAATCTTTTTAACTTTGAATATTGAATTGTGGCTTATAAAAAACAGTAAACATGAGAAAATTTACAAGAATTAACAATATAGTAATTATTATCTACGTACTGATGTTAAATTAATATAATTACTTCAAAACCATAACAGTCAGATCAAAAGCAGGAGTAGTAAATGACAGATGTTACTGAATACGTTTGTCAAAAAGCGATATGCAAATTCTTCCGGCTAAGACTTAATTTTCGTCTTGCTATAATTTGTTGTAATGGAAAGCATCTGGCGCTCCACTTTCGCATTGCTGTCATCCTTTTTGTTCCTTATGTCGATACTGATGCCTTGCAAAGATCTGAAATTAATTAGTTTCAGACTGTTCAGCGAAAATGACGGCGACGTTTTTGCCGTTTCGTAAATTTCGTAACTTAGAATCTTACATATTTGAGTACAGTCTAATTATATTATTATAATGCACAAGAAAATTCCTAATTCGATACTGGATATAATTAATTTGATTTACATTTCATTAGATTATCCTTCCGGCTTGTAATGTAATGTAATTCTGGCAGCCCATCACGTTTCTGGCAGTGTAATCCTGGACTGTTTTATACAACGGCTCTGAGCGGTTTTTCGCTTGTACTTTAATAAATATTTACCTACTGGCTGGTTTCATAATTGAGTTGCTTACCAATTAAATTTGCTTGCATAAATTTTTAATTATTTGGCGGCAAGTTTTTTTTAGACCATCTGATTCATCAAATAATCAAAGAGGTTGTTAGAATTAAATGCTTTCCTACCATAATAGTTAAAAGTTAAAAGACTACAGGAGCACATCGAGAAAAAAATTAGATCGTGATATCAAAAGATTGGCGTATTGTGATTGAAGATGCAGTGTGATGAAGTGCCTCACCTGTCCCGCTGCAACATCTCGCATGCGTCGTGCGCAATGAATATCTTAAGCATTCCATAGCACATCTTAAAATGGAAGGATAATAATATAATTTGTGGAATTTGGAAGCAGATTCAAGTAACATATTTTCAATTTAGCATTGTGATGCTTTTTGTTGACTTCACCCCATGGCTTTCTCGTCCCGAAGAATGCTTTCCCATTTCCACCGCCAATTACACAAATCCACTAGTGGCGTGTCGTCACGATCTACCAAACATAATTAATTCTCAATAACTTCTCTATGTTTACAATGTAGGCCGCCATTATTAGCCAGGTAATTGATTAAATGGATGTAAATGTGTTAATTAACCGGCCGAATCGTCCCATCCATACAGCGTAATCGTTAATTCAACCCCGATGATCATCTTCCACTGAGTTTATTGTGTGGACGGTGGCGTTTCGCGTCCGCACTAATTGGATTGTCTTGGTCCTGGGGATGCAAATCTATCAATTATACGCCTGAATGGGTCTGTGAATGCGGGAATACAAGGGCCAGACAAAAACTTGGGAAGTCAAGCACCTATTTACAGTTTACAAGGTTAAAATTTGGCACTTCAAACGGTTAAATGCTAATCCTCTGTTTAATTTACATACTGAAAAAGTGCCAAAAAAAGCGTTGGCGAAACAATATCTTATCCCCAAGCTTAAAGAGTAATTCTTTTTTTTTAAGTCAACTGTATCAAGTTAATGGTCTTTCCACCCACTTTTCGTGCGGCCCCGGTATTGATCAAAACTGCTTGAAGTCTTGAGAGATTCGAGTGTATGAGGTCGAGTTCGGTCAGTTATGTCCGAATGCTACCTGGTAATTGATCCGGTTCTGCGGTGGATATCTGCTTGGTCCGGCGTCCAAGCTCCCAGGGAGCCATTTCGCTGATATCCTTACGAAGACGTGTATCAAGGAAGGCACCTTAACGGCACCTTGGAGAAACGGCTACATTTTCACAGATAAATAAACTATTAAAAGTTTTATTTGAATTCTTGCAGTCGACGTCTCGGTTCGAGCTCGTTTTACAATTGAAACGCCCAGCATCCGGAATTAGATATTATACGCCAAGACGGATATTCTCTTTTGATTTTGAACACTCTCCAGAATGGAATTCTGACGGGCCCAGTTTATTAAAACGACTGTTTCACACAGTTGATCGTATTCTGTCGGTCAAATTTGTTGTCGGTTCAAAATTTTGTAAATGTCTCCAAATTGTAAAAATAAATTCTTAATTATGATCTGAAGAGTCCAATTATAGTGTCGTTGTGTGCAACTAGATACTTTGTAGAGGACAAAAGAATACGTCGGGAAAATGACCGTATTAGAGGAAAATTGCATGTAATAGGTACAATAGCCATTTTCCAATAATGTGCATTTATGAGAATTGTATGGCTGTTACTTATTCATCTGTAATACATATTATTAACTGTATCATTACGAATTAATCTGAACATTATAAACCAGTTCATTGGCTGCATTACATGATTTTAATATTTAACAGTAAATATTTTAGTTCAAATGTGGAAGCACAATTTTAGTGTGTTGTAAGGCAAGGGTCAAAATTGTGTTGTTTACACAATAGTAGTGAAGTATGTAAATTCGGTTTTATCGTTGAACAAATGGTTTTTCCCGTGACTATATCACAAGAACCGCGCGGGGAGCAACATTCAGGTGATTGACATACCCAGAATTGGTTCATCACGATCAGCCCAACCATTACTTTTAACCACTTCCGAATTCAGGGGGGACCACTTCCGGATTCATGAGGGACTTTGCCCCATTTGCACGTAAATGTTCGAAATGTTTCGGCCATGTCGATACCGAAAATTACGTGTTCGTAAACGAATTCTTACTTACCTAGACTATTTTTGCATTTTTGACTGCTCCATGTCAGATAGGAATCGCCCACTTACTTTAACACTGAATGTTAAGTTGATAATAATTAAAAGTTATTTTTAGAGGATTTTGTGCTATAAAAGCATGCAGTATTGTTGGCGTTATAAATTTTAATGGGCTGCATCCGTTATTTCTTTATAACAAGATCTTTTTTATCTTTAACTATATGATTATAACGATATAAAAGTTTTGAATTACATTTTTTACGCAGACGAGTTTCATAATTTTACATCGCGTGTATTCGAGCAAAAGAAGTTGATAGAACTGTTCTATTATTAACTCCACCCATATTCTTGTTTACTTGAAATTATGGTCTAATTTTTTGTATTTTTTCAGATCGAAGATGCAATGCTTATGTTCGATAAGCAAACGAATCGGCATAGGGGTAAGTTTATAACTTCAATTATAATTTCTTTTGGCTCAAGTCCACCCATGTTGTTTACGTTTCGCTGCAATTTCTGATCTGCAACAAGTAATTTGGAGATGTATTTAAAATTAAATAAAATTGCGGTTTGCTTCAACAATACATTCTGCCGGCTCTCAAAGTATTTCACAAGGTGGTAGAAAAGTATACAGTATACAGGGTTCTGAATCTCGATAATTCCGAATATCGGTCCATACTGTGAATTGATGGTTGTTTTCGAGCATTAACGGAAATCAACAGTCGCGACTCGAAACTGGCAAACAAATAAATACAATTTGCAATTTGGAGGAAAGTTTGTGAAAGTTACCGGGGAGGAGGCAAGGTGAAGTGATTCCGGCTAATGCCAACGAAGATGCGGCAAAGTTGGTCGACAAACTTGGCCATTTCCCGTCGTCTCTCCAAACTCTGTACACGAAAATGTCACCGTGATCACGGTCGAAGTAAATGCTTTCTAACATCGCAAGGATCGTTTCAATTATTGAAATGCATTCTTTCCAACTTTTATTCGGAGTCGGGCAAGTTATGGAAACGTCGCGTTTCCTCTTCACCATCGAAAATCCGACTGGAGATATGAAATTGGCGTTCTACCGCATCCGACATGACGTTTTATTTTTGCTTTACATTGTTTTTGGTTCTTCCACGGCCCGTCGGATACGAACAATGCGATGCACTATAGTAGCAGCACTGCACGATGACCCTATGAAAAACTGCGACAAAAAGAATGGTGGAATGCCACAAAGTTCAGAAAAAAAATTGTCATTGCTCTGTTGGCGATAGGCATTCCATCATGGACACGAATTAATCTATTTTCTGAAATTATCACATATCCTATCTGAAATTTGCTGTCATTGCTGTCATTTAATTTCTTTTCTTATTTGTGTCTATGTAGTAATTTATGTGGAAGACGTCCAAACACAAATAGTATCTAGTTGTGCTTAACATGTAGACACATGTCTACAGAGTACAGGAAGGATCTCCAAGAGATATTATGTATTATGCAACTGCTCAGCATAAGTTTGGATTAACCAGAAACACATGCGTTTTGACCTTTTGGTGCAACATATCCTTCAGGAGAGTGGTATACTGGACGCAGTCCTCAATACGAATAAGCTCCTCAAGTAATTTCAGAATATTACCACAACAAGCATTTTGTTAAGGTGTTTGGTATTGTGCTAATCACCTCTTCGGAGGTGTGCTCTATTATTGATGGATTGTGCGCACACAATTCAAAAATTTCTCCTGTAACAAACTATTTTTAATCTTCATTAATTAATCACGCGGCGCGAAGCCGAAGGATCACGATCATTTATCAAGCGCGCTCTTGTCGTCCATAAAACCCGTTTTTATTAACAATCCGATATTTCCGTTGATTGGATAAGAGGGAAGGAGGAGAAAAAAGGAGATGAGGGCGAAGGCGAGGGGATAATATGTATAAGAGAGCAAGATAATTTAACTTCCAGCTAGATAGAAACTGAGAATTTAACTCGGATGAATGAAGAGGATAAGTAGAACAGCAGGGAATAAAGCCCCGGATCAACCGGACTGGTCAAAGTTGCTGCTCTCTATTTCAATCTACAATTCCGCTTCCAAGATATATTGCCGGATTATGGGCGGGTGGCGATTGTAATTTTTTATGTTACTTGACCCGCTAAATGTGCGCGTTTCCCCGTGCGAACAGCAAAAAATTTTTCTGTGGACACGCAAGCCGTAAATTCTGCGTGTGTTTGACAGCTTGTTGCGGTTATTTTCGGAGGCACGTTCGGAAAACAACCAGCCACTGGCACCGCAAGAAAATATTTTTTTCAGAGGCAATATTAACAAGACTCTTCGGGAAGTAACGGAATAAATATTGACCGTACGCGGTTTGAGAAGGAACTACTGATAAAGCATGGACTTTCAAAACACACAATTTTACTGGTCCAGATTTATCATGTGTTTTGAAAATAGTCAGATATTGGTACAACATCATTTTGGATTTGGAAAATCTACACAAATGTACTTATCCGAAAAGTTTTCAATAAAGACTGTATCTGTGTCATTCGTTGAAGATGGTATTGATTAAAGAATAAATTTGAAATAAAAGAAGGGAATAAATTTACGAAATTAAAGTTTTGATTTTGAAGCTTTTCAGACGGAACACTTCGCCTTTCTCGAGTTTCCTCTCCGCGGGAGCTAATTTGCGAAAGTGGCCAGGATTTGTTGTGTTTAAAAATTCACGAGCTGTGGTGCTATTAGCGTTAGGGTCGAAGAGACGCCCACCCTTCTAATGATAGGATATTAGAGTGTGTATAATATCAGGTGGACGGGCGGAAGGCATAAAGCGATTACTGACGACACTAATGTGGCGCAGCCAGTAATTAAATCGCAGCGACAGCAGCGTCCTCTGAAGCCGGAGATGGTTGATGTCCTACCCTTTTCGAATTTTAACGGGGTTTGATATATGCAGAACTGGTTGAGAAATTAGAATTATTTTTTTAGTCGGTACAGCGCTACAACGTTTTGTGGTTATTGTAGACGCTGCAAAATTTACGAGAAAAAATTGTATTTAAATTTATGGACCACATGCAGATTGAATTAATTGACGAATGGCCAGTAGTCCCTAGATTTATTGAATAACTACTGCATACGTCATTCAACATTGGACTTACAAAGAATGAAAATTATTTAACATTTCCGGATCATCTTTTGATTTGTAAAAAGGTAGATGAAACTCTCCATAACAGTTGTATGTATAGTTATATTTCTACATCCTTGGGCACACACAAACACAGACTATAACAAGACCGTTCCAGTACGCCGCAATATCAGTGAAATACGGTTCCTGGTCGACCGGAAGTGGGATAGATATCCACATCCATTACACAACAGATAACAATGGGCCGGTTTAATTCACTTTTGTCCCCGGTTAAACAGTTTCCTTTGTTCGGATTATATTTACGTGTATTTGCTCGATTTATGTACGTCGGTCGCCTTAAACGCCTTGTTCCTACTTTTACACGCTGACTGCCGCGCTTATCTTTTTATTGGCGCTAATGGACGGCTGCCTTCCACATTTTTTTCTCACTCCATCATTCAACACCACTAATCCAATTTCCCGTAGACCTCCGTTCACAATCCAAGAATCCCCTCGCAGGATTTTCGCATGGTTGCTGGGCAAACATTGTTATTTTTTTAAACATGTAGAATTGCGATTTTCTTTGTACAGCTATCTTCGCTTTATTTGAAACACCTCCGGGATGAGTAACTAAATAAGCATTCAGTGTACAGTATACTTTAAAATATTTTGTTTTCGTATTTGTTCAAAAGTTGAAAGGGATTTTCCTTGTTAAATATAAGCGGTTTTTTGTCAAAGACATTTTTTTTGTTTACACGGCAATTTTTAGATTTGTTCTTTGTCATTTTGTAAAGTTCGTCAGCAATGAAGACAACTCCTAATGATTTTTTATTGTTAAATTGATGCTTACAGCGTTCTTCCCAGTATTTTATTTCGCCTTTGAGGTGGGTAGAGACCGTACAAGATACCTTCATAATTAAGTATTTTAGTTTTGTTTTAATAGGAGCGGCGCATCCACCATTGTTAATGTTCTTATTGCTTAACGACGGCGATCGAAACGGTATCATCATTTATTTTTGAGTTTCCCTACCATTCACGTTCCTCACATTTTCTTTCTTAGGATTTCTCAAGTTTCACAAGTTCTTGTTCTCCTCAGAAGTCCTAGGTTATTTTGGTTCTTAAATTTCCAATTTTTTTAATTCTTTAGGTTCCTCAATTTCTCGGGTTTTTGAAATTTTTTCTTAGTCCCCAAATTCGACGAGTTATCGATTTTTGCAATTCTCAAGTGCACAGGTTAAGAGTTACTCAAGTCGTTCAAGTTCGTACGTTTTCATGGTCTCAGAATACCCAATTTCTAACATTTCTTCGTTCGCAGTTGTCTCAAATTATTTCAGTTTCTTTCAATTTCTCAGGTTCCCGTTTTGCAAATTTATCCAGTTCTCAAATTAGAATTCTGAAGTTTTCAGCTTCTTAAAGGTTGCTCATATTCTCAGGCTGCCTAAGATCACAGGTTTTCTAGGATTTCAGGTTCCTGAAGTTGTCAGGTTTCTCCAGTTCGCAATTTAAGTTTCTCAAAGTCAAAGTTTTCAGTTTTTCCAAAATTTTGGATTCCTCAGATTATCTTTTCTAATTCCTCGAGTTCCACAAGTCCTTAGGATCCTTAGTTCTCAGGTTCCTGAATTTATAAAAATTATTCTTAATTTCTCAAGTTAAGATTCTTGTTCTCAGGGTCCCTAAGATCTCAGCTTCCTCCAGTTCTCAAGTTATGTTTCTTAAAGTCTAAGGATATTCTTCTTTCTTTTATTTATTTTCACTTAGAGTAAATAGTGGGTTATTTTTTAGATTATTGGGTTAGGCATTGTGAAGAACTTAAAAGGGGTCTACCACATTCCCAATGGTTGACATAACAGAGATTTTAATTTTTTTTATCATAAGATAGAAATTTTAAAAATTTCTATTATAATATATTATGAAAGTGAGAAAGAACATTTAAGAAGTTAATAGAATCTACATTAAAATATGCAAAACAAATACAAACTCAAAAAATTGTTTTTAATTTTAAATTTAAGTTATGAGGAATAAGGAGTGAAAGATTAAAAATTATAACCAGGAATCAGAACTAATGTGGAGTACTTTGAAGAAAAAAATTGTAGAAATTAGTAATCATCGAAAAATACAAGATAAGAATAGAGCATAATATCAAGAAGATATATAAATGAGAAGTCAGAAGTAATGTGGAATGAAAACTTAGAGGGAATGAGGGACAATTGGAAATAAGAAATTGTAAATTGTGGAGAAAGAATAAGGAGGGGTAAAAATATTAGGTTGAAGATTCAAGATGAAGAATAAGCATCATGAGGAATGAAGATTGTTGTAGAATGAAGAGAGATAATTAGGAATAAAATGTGTAGTCTCCAAATAATAACCAGAAATGCAATATTGGAAATAATGAGGAATTGAGGCTGAACAATTGGAATTCAAATAGTCAAACTGTAAAGTTGAAATTGAAGGATCAATTCAAATTCAATCGAAAGAAAAATACATAGTTCATGACATATCGAGGTGAAAAATGTACCATTCTTGTTTCGTGAGAAAAGATAGGTGAACTATGAACTATTTCCCGAGAGACAAGAATGAAACTTTCACCGAGGTTTGTATACTATTTTATTCACAATTTAATTCACTCAAGAACAACTATTAGCACGTCTAATTCATATCATAGCTGATACAAAATGTCAATATTGTCAACGTAGTTTTGGAATTTTAGTACTACTAAACAAAGTTATTGAATTACATTTTTTTTCGTTGGTTTTCCTTTACAATTAGCCGAATGGTGGGAGATGTTACGAATCCTTCCACAATTTCCCGTCACTCCCATCTTTTTCTAAACCCGTCCTCATCCTGTTACTGGCTGAAAAGGCGCCTAAGCCTATAGAAACATTCCATATTTCCTTTCTTTTTTACGATGGTGAGATGACGTTGGAGAAACAGGTATTACCATTAATTACATATTGCATTCAATAATTCAAAATTTGATTTGCGGGGAATTCCGAGTGGAAAACGAATAATTTTATACCGCTTAAAAATGAAATAGTTTGTTGAATGGTGAAATATATTTTATTACTTACTCACCGATAGTGAATAGTACACAATAGCAATTCAATCAATTCGGGAATCAAAAATGGAAAATGGGATATCTGAAACGTTAATCAGTCTGTAAATGATGTCAAATGTGAAAATATGAAAAAGAAAATAAAAGATGAAAATGGTAACCGAAAACAATCAACAGTCGACCATCAAATGTCGTCCATCATTGATCAGCAATCAACAGTGATGTAATGAGAAATATAGAATACAGAAGAATACAGCTCTGACAGTTATGATTCGGTGTGATACATTGTCATTGGCCCTGTAGCGATTCTTTCTTGCATTTATAATTTTTGGACGTCCATCACTTGGTCTTCTATTCACATTTCCAGTCTCTTGGAAAGCGTACTGTTCTGATAACAGGTGATCTGGTTACGAACTGTGTTACTGCAGTTCGGTGATTTGACCAACCCTGTTGATGCAAGACAGTTATCCTTACCCTATCAAAATCCGAAATTGCATGTTTGGACAACCGGAGAGAGATTTATTTACACCGCATTGACAAATTTTAACAAATTGGGTGTCACCAGTAGACGATAACATTATTCCACCATCATATAGACAACGGCAATTTTTATGTAATTATTCCAGTTAAAAGTTATTCGTATAAAGCTTCTTGCTTTTATTTTACAATTATTTTACAAATAAAATTCAGTGTTTATCGTTAGCTGAAAAGGCAACTCATTTTCAGTGACGAAGAGCATGCGCGTTGCTTCTGAGATTTCATTTATTTGCTGTTCAATACTGGCAATTGCACATCGAGATGGTTTTAAACGCGACGCTCTTCAGACTGTCAGGATGGCAGTTTTTAAATTCTCCGGACGTAAAGTGAACCATTTTATGGTCCACCAAATAAATCTGAAGTAGCAGATCGAAGATTGCTTGCACTTTCTTAAATTTATGTTCTGTATTTTCACTCTTGATAGGACGACCGGAGACGTATAGTAAAACGGAAAACTTCGGGACGTACAAAGTAATTTTGTGGCTTTTACTCCATATTCTGTATGCGCATATTTAAGTGGGTTTTTGTGAGCTTAAAAGACCGTCCGTCTCTGGTAAAAATTAAAGAAAATTCCCTCTAAATGCTACCAAATATATTACTTTCTACCGCTGCGGTCGGGACTTGTTTTTTATACTGAACTCATCACCGATATTACACCCAATAAAGGGGCATTTTTTTGTTGGCGGAGCGGTGGGTAAAGCAAGTAGATTTTACAAAGGATTGTTTTCTAACGCATTCAATCCAAATAAAGTGTTCCGGCCTCCGGGGATATTTAATGGCTGAAAAGGTTTTAGTATGTTTGGTTTAAATTTGCCAGGCCTGTGAGTATTAAAACGGCCTAATGTTATTATTTGGTTATTAGCAAATCCACAGAGAACGAATCTGGTTTAAACAAACAAAACAATCACATGTTTAATTGGCTTGTCTAAGAGGGTAGATACGAATTTCAACGTTGCATACAGAAATGTATCAATACTGGACCAAATGTTCGATCCCTGCCCTAGTTTCTTGCTACCTCACATATCTGCACACTTTCCCGAATATTAATGAAAGGAAATAACTAAGCTCTGAAAAGCACGCAAAGCTCTGTAAATACATTGTTCATTAATTTTACTGTCCTGGACAAGAACTGAAACACGCACGCCGCGTTACTTAATATAAACAAGAATTTGTTTAAACTTCTTTATCAAGATTATTCCGAGGCTACAATAATTTTCGCTCTGCAACTGCAGGAACCTCCTGCAATCTCTTCATGCCTATGTCATTAATGTGGAAGCGATCGTGTCGCTAGAATCAACATTTAGAGTGGCCTGGTCTTAATTACTTCTTTTTTGCAGCTCGCTTCTTTCATTTCTTGCAAGCACTCGTATAACTGTGTTGCTTGCCGACCAATCGTGCTTTTCAGAATGTGAATAGCAGCAGGGCTTCCCCGGCTTACAAAAATAATGTTCAAAGCAATCTGGGGTGCCGTTACACACCGACTTGAATTTTTATTCGGTTATTTATTCATCCGTGAAATTATACAGTCCGTTCAGCAAACAAAGATCGTTTTAAAGAAGCGGAAAAAAACTGGCGCGTAAATAAATAACCGGATGAAAGTAAATAACGTTAAGAAAGAAGGGAACATAACCTGTTATGTCGAAGAGAATTTTTCGGAACTGGAAGAATTAGGAACTGTTGAAGGCTTTAAGTTTGTTCTAAGTCTAATTTTACAAAGGTCGCTGCTTTTCACCTTTATGAATTAGTAATACTTTTAAAGATTAATGTGGATTCAATTGGAAAAGGACGAGGGTTTCTGAGAAGCCACTGAAATAAGTAGTGTAATAGCTTGTATGGTCCATATAACTTATGTCTGTGGCAAACCCGTAACCGTTAACATCTTGACAGATTTAGATATTTTTTTTTCGGTTAGGCTAGAGTGATGATTGATCAGACGGTTTTTTTTTACATTTCTTTGACGTATTTCAATTGGAAATCAGATGTGCCAATGTGAGATAAAAAAAAATCATTGTTGTGGATAGAAACTAACCATTTACGTGACTTCCGCCTTGTCAAAGTGACAGTATGTTGGCGACACTGCTAAATATCCCTAGTAGTAATTTTTCTGTATTTGGTACCACGTGCTGATCATTCAAATTTCAAAAATTGACACTTACATTGAAGTTTTTTGTATACTATTGGCTACAACAAAAAAAAAAAACACCGGGTCTTTCTTTGTAGAAACTGTACAAACTAGCGGCAAAAATTTGTATGCTATTTTTTCTTAATAATAATAATAGATATGAAACACAATACAATATTATTTTGAACAGATAAGCGAGACTCAAGTTCGCGATATTGTGAAAATTCCCAAGGAAAGGTCAAAATCGGGTTAGTCATCTGTGGCAAACAGCTGCTTCACTTGTTACTGCAAACCGTTGTCCGCGCCGATGAAATTGACAGTAATACAAATTAATTATTAATTGAGGTAAAATCGCCACCAGAGGGACTTGGATCGCAACTTAATGGAAACTGTAATAATGAGGCATGAAACTCGAATAACTGTCAACCGTTGTCAAATAAATATAAAATTTAATAAAACCAGCGTTCTATATTCCTTCTGGGTCCTCTTTTCCTTTTAGACAGCCATTCATCAGATGACAGCAAAAATAAATAAATAAAACTAGCTACAAAAAATGTTTAATAAAGATGAGGTAAGATTTGCATTATTATTCTAAATAATATCTGCTTTTGAAAAAAATAAATCACACTTTTAACTTTGCGATTGGAATTAATTAGTTCCACGCCCTTCTAATTTTTCATTCTGTAACACTATTATAGTCTACTCTAATGCGCGAGGTGGTGACATCTAGCGATGTTTTGTCTGTTTTCCAAACGTTGTCATGGAGAAAGAATATTACTCACTGCGAAAAAATTATAAAACAAGATTGGAAAAAATAATATATGGGTAATTTTTCTGGAGGTACAAAACATTCCTCCAATTATTATTTCCCTCGTCGAGTCCGATTCAGAATTCCGACTCTAAACTATAATAAGTTCTTGCTATCCTTTTACGTTGTAATAATTAAAAAAACCTTTTTATTTGGATTATAAGTCTTTTCTCCAGTTACTTAACCTTAGTTTCTTAAATTGGTACCACACGTGCTACAAGTACAGTTTCGCGAAAAGTTTTTTTTGAAATTTTAACACTGACAATGCGGAAGTCGTATAAATGGGTAGTATTTTAACTTGTCAAAGTCTTGATTATTAAAGTTCTGCTGTTTCGAGTGGCTATCGATTCGATGATGTTGTGAGCGTTGTGTTCGAAACAGCGGGCCAAGCACAGTATGCAAATAGTGTCTAGGTAGGGCCAAGAGTAAACCACCTAAATTGGTTCATTGGCTTAACTACATAATAATTCAAGACCTAGCAAACATGTCACATTCAGGTGTATAATCGCGGGAAGTTGGTTGGTTTCTGCTCCGGGGTTAACTAATTAATATCAGTCGATAGCAGTTAACGTGAAACTATTGCATAATGCATAATCGCCATCGAAACTCCAGCTCAGTGTAATGAAACAGTCGGAGTCCATACTGGCTCAAGTCCGACCGAGGCATTCATACAATTCTCCTCCACGTCTCATTAATCTGATCATGACGTCAGGGCCGTTGAGGATTTGTGCTCCGATGTTCCGTAGGGTCAGTGCAAGGTGTATAGCACTTTTTCGGGCTTAAATCTGGTCGGATTTCTGGATTAATTTGACAGGATTCTTTCAGCTCGCACCTCCCACTTGTAACGGATCTCATATTTCTGGACCATTAAGAGCGGCCAAGTGCGAAAAGAGTTCTTCTTCTAACAAGACCGACCATTATCCTTAACTCCGACACATTTCGTCTACTAACAAGCAATAATGTTCACGTGTGTGTGTGCGGTGCAATCCTGACACTGCATGTGTTCGCTCATTAATTCGTGTTTATAACCGCGCTTTCAAACCGCAGCCAGTCGTCCAGCCGACGCTTGATTTGCGGTGTGTTCTGTGTGTACGTTTATTTGTTGAATAAATTGCCTTCTGTGCACGCATGTATATTTAATTGATCATTATGGCCGGTTTTACATGCAGAAATTAACGCCGTCACGATGCATGTCACAGCCCGCAATGATTGGATGGCGAATTCGAATTAACGAAGACCACAACCTCATTTTCTTCTCCGGCTTGACACTAAAATTTTGCCTGTTTCAGATTTTCATATGTAATATAATAAATAGTTATCGACACCTTCAGAAAACTGTGACATTCACGAGGAACAATTTTGCTCATCCAGTTTTCAAACTAATATTGGGCCGTCCCGCCACGTTTTCAACATATGATGCCACTAAACGTCAAATTTCAAAAATTTAAGAACCGCGAAATTTAAATTTGGCCAGATCGTGATCGTCTTGAAAAAGAAATAACAGAAAACAAAAGCCTAACTTAAAAAATTCGTCTCTTGAAAAAAGTTTGCCCCGAGTATGTGGATGCCAACCGTCTTTGATTCATAATTTTTGAGAGTATGGTAACTGTTTGGCAATTAATAATGTACTTCGATGTCTTATTCCGCCGGTTCCGGCAGCGCGACACCCTCGTGTCCCCACTCCGTTTATAGAGCCGCCCCTGCACCGCACTCCTCCCGCATTTCGCCCATGGCTGGGCAGAATTTTATTTAATTACTGATTAAATTAATAATAATATGAAATACAATTTAATCTTATGGAAATTAAACATGGATACAATTATGATTATAAAAACGTATAACAAGAATTATAAATTATTGTACTGAATAAACAAAATATTGTGTACCTTATACTGCCGTACTAAGCGAAGATAACGTAACTACATTTTTTACAAAAAGTGAAAAAATAGTACTATTCGCTTGCAAACATCATAAATGATAATATTTTATGTACTTAAGTACAGCTACAAAAAGCAAACCATTTAAAAAATAATAATAAAATTTAACGTATCTACATTTCTCTTCATTATACTAAGCAGAAATAACGTATCTACATTGCTCTTTCTTGCGTCCAAGATTTATAAACATAAATAAAAAATTAATAACGCAAGTTAAAATTAATAATCTATTGAATCATCTAAAGTACCAACTCCACTAGAATTAACAGATAAATGTTTCCAAAAAGTAAGACGGGTCGGCGACAAAATTTTATTTATTTTTTTTTTCGTTCCGGATCAATACCTCTTGAAAACATTTTTGGTTGGGGTTCCGGCAGATTTGTACTTTCTTCATGTTATTTGGCCATTAAAAAATTGAAAACTTCTTTATATTGTAGATCTCTACTGGCTTCGGTCATATTAATAATTTTGGTTCTGTTCGATGTATGTATTTTGCACACAGACGACATAGTCTTCAAAGTCGTACACAAAATTTTTTTTCTGAAGCTGTTTGCTCTACTTGATGATGGAAAGAGTCTGCAGACATAAACGTATGTCCAGATTCAAAATATTTCAATTCTATTCTGGAGCAACTTTAGAATTAATAATATACAGAGTGATCATAAAGTTTCGCACAAAATTCATAATTTAGTTATGTACTGTTTTTGCGAAAAGCGCTCGATCTTTGTTTTTAAAGTGCCATTTTTTGACATAAAAATTTGGTTGATGACATCATCTATTTTTGAACTATAACACCGTCATCAATTTTTTTAATGACAACCCCCAACTTTTTTTGGGTTTTGGATGCACTTTTCAATTCTCTATTCAACAAGAGTAAAAAATTGATGGTTTGCATAACTTTCTTTGTTGAAAAAAATTACGTTTTACATCAAAAATAAAAATTTTATTCCTTGAAAAAAATTGAAAAATAACAATAAATTTGGAAAGCAAACAACGAAAAATGAAAAACCATTTAATAAAATTTAACGCAAGTGTTTAAATTGCCACCAGCCAACTATTTGACACATTCCCAGACATGTTTTAACGCTTTGAACACTTTGTTCAATCACTTCTGAACTAATCTGCGCCATTTCACCACGGATTCGTATTGAAATAGTTTTTTTTTCAACAAATAAAAAATTAATTTTTTTAAAGTAAAACTTGTAATTTAAAAAAAAGTTATAGAAGGTAACACTTTTTTACTCTTGTTAAATAAACAATTGCAAAGTGCATCTAAAACCCAAAAAAAAGTTGGGGTTGACATTTAAAAAACTTAATGACGGTGTCATAGTTCAAAAACAGATGACGTCATCATCAAAATTTTTATGTCAAAAGATGGCAATTTGAAAACAAAAGTCGAGCTGTTCGAGCGTTTTTCGCAAAAACATTACATAACTAAAAACTTTTTGATCACACTGTATATCAGAAATGAGATTTTTGTTTTGCGCCGCGCAATTATTAAGCCAAAACGTAATGTTTTGAGTGTCACGAATTTCAGAAGTTCTCAAAAATACATAAAATGTTGAAGTTATATCCTCCATCTTTCGTCCACTTACAATTTCGTTCCACACGCATGATATATTGTTTTCATTTTTACCAACAGAAACAAAAGACTCGATAAAACCAATTATTCGTGGGGTAAAAATAATCTTCTTGAACATGTCGCATCGTGGTAGCATTATTACCGGAATAAAATTATAATTAATTATTTTTTAGAAAAGCGTATCTGCTTTTTAGTCAATAAAGACAAAAAATACAGTAAAACGAACTATGTAAATTATATTATATTATATAAATATTATATTAAAACGTTTTCTTTAAAACTTGGTAAATTTATATTTAACAAATTAAAATTGAAAAGGGTTGGCAGAACTGGAAATGCAAAATTGCAATTTTCTCATTTGTAATCCACATGTAGATACGTATGTTTTCGCTTAGTACGGCAGTATAGGTATACTATCGATAATCTTGACGGTGGTGTGGTGGTGAAAATAAATGCCCGTGAGCACTCATTTTACACTGTATAACAATTCAAGTTACAAAGAACAATGCAACATACTGTTACAATTTGATTTTGCCGCGCATTGGCCATCGAAAATTTAGGAACGAATCAGCGTTTAGAGATAACCCGCACGCACAAAAAGCACGAAAAATTTCTTACATACCACGCGACGACCTTGCGGCCTTCTTTTCGATGGACATCTTAACGGTAGTAACATCTCCGTCGTAATTTTCTCCTAAACAAGGAGTAAGATTTAGGAAATATCGTCAAGTACGGAATAAACGATAGAGATGTCCAGTTAATTTTTAACTAAATCGCATTAGCGGATATATCGATTAAGTGTTGAATTCGAGGAGAAGAAAAGGGTGAGATAAATTACTTTATTGCGTGCAGACATTGACCATTCTCTCTCAATCAAATAGGCAGATCCACCAGCATTCACCGTAGGATTGTTTTATGTTTCACATTCATTTGAAATAGCTGTTGAGTATTTTCCACACGTGACTTTCCTGGGACACTCGACGACCCTCTCAAAAGGGAAAAATAAACCCTGCTGCGGGCAATTAAATATTAGGTGTGTTGAGGAAAGCAACCATATTGTACTACTGTAACCACAGGAAATCTGTAAGAGAAACCTAACTTAGCCTAAGAAGTGGGAGGGGAGAAGTGTTTCGGAATAGTTTTGTAAGAAGGTTCAGATAAGTGATGAACAAATAAATAACGTATAACAACTATTTAAATTATCCCTTTTCATATGTGACAAATTCAGGTAAATTGTAAATCTCCTCAGGACTCACATTTTTGTCTGCGTTTATTACGGAAATTACCATGAAGGAAATAATTAATAAAATAATTGTAGCAAAGAAATCATCGTCAATCATCACCGCAACATTTAAAGTTTTAGCCAAATTTATTGCCAACTTCATACAAAAAAAAAAAAAAAAAAAAAAAAACATAATTATTATCTCCTCCTCTGTTAATACTCTGCAACTTTTCGAGGCATGCTTGAAATTAGAAGGCCGTTGTTAGGTTGAGGAAGCTCATTGTAATAAGCAAGGTTTACGTATTCTAGCATATTCCATAGTTAGCTGTTGGAATGTGTTTTTTTTTTTTCGCAGAAGATATGCCAAAAAATTTAAGGTGATACAATGTCGATATAACGTTGTGCCATAACAGTGCCCCTAAGAGCAACTAAAGATTATATATAGGCTTCCATATGCAAGGCCCTCCCACACCATCACTCCTGGAATAATTTCGGTACGACGTCGATGAATAAAGTTAGGGTTTTGCTTTTCACCCTTATGCACATCTGTTCATCATAAACACTATTGGGGCTCATTGGAGAACAAAATTGAAGACCATTCCTCCACCCATAGTATTGTCTTCAACTAATGTTGATATCAGTATGGGTCGGCTCACAGCAACTATCCAATGCGCTCCAAACGAACTTGTTGTTTTAAGCTGCCAGATCGAGGCTTGTACTGTTTTTTCAGGACATTGCGTCCTATTTTATAGCGATTTCCCGATAACGAAAACGTCTTTTGTGCATGCCAAACATGCTACCTCTTTCAAGTGTCTACTTGATGAAATTGATCAACCCTATGTTCCCGAGGCATTGCTATGTATGCTATGGTCGTAAATAACTCTTCAACTATTTTAAAAAGTTAATTCAATTTATTATATTAAATCAAGCTGTGAAAACTAACTTCAGAAGCTTTTCTTCAGAAAATTTTATTAATAAACTAGCTATGAAAACAATTATCACAGTTAGTTTTAAAAAAAATATATGATTTACTGGGTGAAAATGGGAATAATATATATGCAACTTAAAAATATTTATAACCAAAATTACTGTTTAGATTTACGTCGCCCGCAGAATACCGCTTTGTGTGCCAGTATTGGCTTCAAAGTATTCAAGTTTTGAGATGAACAATTGGACGCGTTTCTCCTGAGGACATTTTGATTTAGGAGCAAGTGCAATTTGTAATCCGTAATCCTGGTCGACAGAGACATCTCTTGGCTACATCGTGCAACGGCTCCAGACGGCACAGGAGGCTCCATATTGATTTTACATTCTTCATAATAGTTTCTGGTTCATATGACAGTAATAAAGAGTCATCAAACTCGCAGTTTTATGTACCGTATGTTTAGAGGAGATAATCGATGATAAATCAGGAGCGACGTCTGAAATTGTATTTTCAGCTGAAAACATTTCAAACAAACGCGATTTAAAAACAACAATAATCGCCTCGTCTCTTCGATGTATGGGTGCCCGTATCGCGGGTAATTTTGCGGTGCCACATCATGCCATTAACGCGTATCGGAGTTTTTTCGTCTGTGTAATTCGCCGTCGAAATTGATTGAAAAGGGTTTGGCCGAAACCCACCCAGAACAAAACAAGTTTCCAGATTTGTTGTGATTGACACGGGACCTAAGGGTTAAAGGTCGCGCTGATGCCCGTTGGATGCTCCAATTATTAGCCAATAACCGTGTTAATTCCGTACCTGAACCAAATCCGATAGTCCGAATGCACTGAAGCCGACAACCAGCGCTAGAATCGTTTAGAATCCCCCAAGCGAGCACAGTCAACCGTCAATAACGATACGACAAATAAATTGAATCTAGTGGTCTATGGAATAGCATGTTGTATCGCACGGGGGCTTTACCCGTCACACATCATCCCCGTAATATCGAATTAAATTAGCAGCAGTGGGATAAACGTGATCGAATGACCGGAACGGCATTGCCTTTTGGGTTGTTGTGACACATGAACTTGATCAAGATTGGAAAGGTAACACCACGGGAAGCGTTGATGAGCATTTACGTCTTTCTACAAGTCGAATCTGCACAAGTGATAAAGTGTTGCTTTTAACAAGAAAACGAACAATCCACTTCAATTTTATGACTTAAGGGCGTTGTGTGAAGTGTATCCAAAGTGTTTCTATTTCAACGAACCCGTATTGACGTGTTTTATCTGGTCCCATAAGAGAAGGTTTTTGAACGTGCCATAAAATGATGTTGCATCAACGCAAAGATTTATACTGACGAAGAACTTCACAACAATATATCCAGTATGTTTCAAAATCATAGAAGGTGAAAATAAGTCAAGGAGAACGCTCCAAAGGAGAGGATTATTGGTGGAGGTGCTGATCACAGTTCAAAGAATACCAATTGCTAAATAATTAATATTAAAATATAAATGCTTTAATTTGGTACTAAAAATAATCCGCGCTGTATAAAGCGCCCGCTTTGGCAAAAAATCGTTTGAAATGCGTCCTAATAAAACAGCAGGCACACTTTTGCGTATCCTCACATCCCCGTTCATTGTTCATCCTTCCAATTAATCGGTGCTTATGCCAATATGTCAACCGGGTTGATGTCAGTGAAGGCGTCCCCGGTGTGATCGCCCGTCGTTAATTAAATCACTATTTATTTTTGCGCACTTATACAGTCGTTATATATGTGCATGTATCCGGGCAAAAGGGGCAATTTCCGATTCAGTAGACGGCAGATGGCGTTCGAACGATCCGCCATCTACAAATGACCGTTTGAATATTTAATCCTCTTTTATTGGTCGCTTGTTTCAGTAACATATATCTATATCGGAATTCTATTAACCGACGTGTGTACTTTTCATTTTAATGGGGTTTCAGATTGTCTCCGTTCGGATTTTTATTCAGTTATTTCAGTCGGTTTGATTCAATTATAATTACAACGCTCCACTTGAAAAACATATAAACTTTGATTCATTCCATTTACGGAGCCGCATCGCTTTCAAGCTGTCAGATTAACGATTGAATAATGCCCTGCTTATTTGAAGTCAAATACTTGCGTAGCAAAGTAAAAGTGGCGGCTTTCATCGCCTGTATATTGTGTTGCCTATCGTATTGAATACACAAAGCCTGCACAATCTAAAGGTAGATGAACAACAACAATAAGGAAATATTGCAGTGTCAAGCAAGGAACAACTTCGCAATTTAAGAAGGCAGTTATAATTTATGACATGGGTCTAAGCATGCTTTCGTCAGCAGGGTCAAACGACTCAATAAATGTAAATAAAATGAAATGATAGACAACACGGCCCCCGGCCCCCATCAATGATGAATGTGTGAAGTCTTGTATCGAGTTAATCATTAATTCCTGAACCTCAAATGTATAGAACCGAACCGCCACACATACAGGGAATTACGTTGGAATTTGAATTTGCAAAGACGATTCTAGAAACGTTGAATTGACGCAGGGTAGGACGAATCAGTGGAGCGCAGTTGAACACAGTTTAGCAATTAAGGAGATATATCATGGACAGATAGTGGAGTGTGTATCTGCACGCATGCTTGTTTGGAGGGTGCTCGCAGTTGATATGCATACACTCACGCAATATTTAGATACTCTCTGGTAATTTACAACGCAGCAGGTGTTCCGCAGTGCAATAAACCCTCGGTCCGTAAACACCTGAAGAGAACCGTCGATCGTCGGTCTTGGAGCATCTTTCAGTATTCAGACACTCGTATTTATGAGGGTCGGCCGTACAAAACGCGGATTAGGACACCAGTTTAACTAACATAGCGACGATCCGACCTCGTAAGCTCTAAATAACACCAGAAAGTTAGAAGCGGATGCTCTATCCGTTTTCTATGGTCTGATGTCTGTACGTTTCTCTGGTGCGGCTATCCGCATCTAAAGCTGCCACCGCATTCCGTTGATCTTTTAATGTTAAAGTTAGCCGCAGTCGGACCTACTCTCAAAGAGTATGTCAATTTGTAGGAAACTCACTACGACATCCATTAATCCTTTCCCAGATTAAATTTTTTCAACAGAGCGCCGTGCAGATAATGGGATTTGCTTGTACCGTGCCCACAATTTGTATTAGGTTTTTCTGATTTATCACTTTGCAATACACGAATCATAATTCATATGAAACAATCGACTTGAAAAGAACTGCATTACTTTGTTCGAATGTAGAGCCTTAAATGGAGGGATCCATAAATCTGCATTACGTAAAATGGGAGCTACAAGCTATGATGCTTCCGGTTATTACGTGTGCACGTATATTTTTGTAGGGACACCCACACCTGAAGGCCAGGAAGTACCGTCAGCTGAAATCTCGTTTGCAATATTGTCCCGGTAGCTGTCTTCTTTTCATTTACCCCCCGACGTCTAGAAGACTGCGCAAACACGCAGGTGAGATATGTGCCACCTGGTGTTGTCATTAATCAACGACGGCACTTGTAATGAATCAATCTAGCATAGTGTGCAATGATACTGGGAGTTTCGGCACGCTCATCACTACGCGCACCCTATTGCTCGTCTTCTCTATAGATACATTTACTATATACAGTATATGCGAGCGAGGATCGCTGGAAGCCCATCCATCTTCATTTCCCGTTCATCTGTGCAAAGCAGGCCTCGACTGAGTTTGTTAATTTGCTACAAAAATGACGATAAATGAAATGGCATTGCTGCTTGTTATCCGATTTCAGCGTAACGTTATTCCATTACGTTTGATGAAAGGAAACCGTAAATTGCTGTGAATTTAGTTTTATGACTCGTGACGCACCACAGAAGGCGTGCCAACGGATAGGGGTTGATATGGTTTCTAGTGTTTTTCCCGGTTTTACTTCATTCCCTTTTTGCATTTCATACTTCCCAACACTATCATGATTGACGAGGAAAGGATGAGCTGTTACATGGAGTGGGAGGAGAAATGGTTAATCTCGCCCTCTGAAATTGTATTTTTTTTTATTTTCACGCCAAGCCTACCATATCTGGTCGAAGCACGTCACCATAAGCGCCATCGACTCAATCAATTTCAAACCGTCAACTTCCAAAGAAAGCTGCCATTATCAACGTCGAAGCTTCCATACAGAACTATTTGCGGTTATTATCAGATTTTGGCGTGCTTCAGACAACGATGTTGTGTTGTTGAGACGGAATATTAAACCGAACGAAGGTCGGAACCGGAACAATGACGCTCATGTTCACCAAGCTGATTTACATACGTCATGAATGGGAACTGAACAGAGAATCAACGCCGTGTACGTTTTTGCTCAAATGGTTCGAATTATATTCCAATATTATGCTTCCAATTGATACCATAATTGCAAGCGTGCGCGGGGTGCAGGGTATATTGTGCTCTGCAAGCTATCATTTTTTGATTTGAGGTGTTCTAGACTATGACTCGTGCTCCTATATGCAAATGCTACTTCGTCTTTAGATTATAGTGTCATTTTAGAAAAAATTCCGCTGAAAATTATGTGTGGCTTCAGAAGAACGATGTCGCATAAAATGTGAGGGACAATTTTCCGCCGAACTTATTTATTAAATGGCGTATCGCAGCGTTTCCATGTTTCAAGAATATTACAAACTGATATGAAATATTCTCATTTGAATATAATCCACCTTTATAATGTGGGTAAAGTTGCGTGCAGAGGCAATATTAAACAAATACACTTTGTATATGAAAGTCACCCAGACGTATATTTGAATACATTTATACGCAAACGAATTTATTAATTTTGTTTATTTGATCCCTCTCGACATCGGGACGAATTTCTGCTATCCAGTTAGCAGAGAAATTTTAAAAAGAAGTTTATTTTCAACATTATGCCGAGAGCGACATTTATCATGGGGATAATCGGTCGATGCACGTACAGGCCACATGCTTTTTCTGTCAAAACAAATCGAACTAGTTTTGTATCACACGACGCGTCCCATAATTTAATAAAATGCCTGCATAATCTAGCTAACAGACCGTAACAATATTTCGAACTATCAGCCAATTTCGGAATTGAACTGTGCGCCGCAATGCATTAATATCACGGTCATCAGTTTGGCTGGAATATATATCTATATCAGCAGTCTTTTTATATCATTATACCGTGCCAATATTATTCAATATCGAGGATTGGTGCAGATGGCTGAAAAACATCAAAAAAATCGTTCTAATGGCGCATTAGCCCAATTATTTTCCGGGCTTTCATTAATTTTGAAATTTATATGCCGACTAATTCATGCCTTTGGAGATTTTTTTTTTCAAATTACCGCACGTTGTGTTCGCAATCGATCTCGCCAATTAACTTAATCGATTCTCTAACCTCGTGTAAACTTCGGTTTGCACATACAATTCAAAAAACGATGCAGCACGAAATTGCCGTTATTATTTTAAACTAATCCAACAGTGTATTTGCTTAACTGCGTTAATACAATCAATCCTAATGCACTAATGAATATAGGGCTGTATTAACTTGGACAGCAAATGTCAACATAATTATGTATTGTAGTACGAGAGCTGGCAACGTTTTCGAGAAAGAATTTTAGGTCGTCTGATTTTTTGATCTAATGGTAGGGTTGGGGTAGGTCTGGCACCTTGGTGCGGTTGCTTTTACCTGTGCGCATCCCCTTTGTCGCAGCTATCTCTTTCACCAACGAATTAGTTATTCTTCCAGATACTTAAATTGATCTGGCTCCTAATTAAACAAACGAATTTCGATCTGGCAAATTTATATTTTATTCTTTGATTATTATTATTGAACTGTATCTTGTTAAAATTTCAGCTATAATAAAATGGTTTGAGAATTATTATTTTTTAATTACTAACATTAAAATTAAAATTAACAATCTGTGCATTTCAATGAAGGGCAAATGGTTAAAAATACGTTGACATATATTTTCCAAAGCCATGTTGATGGAAAATCATTTATAATCACCCCGTACTATTAGAAGACCGTGTTACTGTACGGTACCCACACAACGGAGGTGTTTTCGTGCTCCTAATTCAACAGTTAAAGGATTAATCAAGATGATTCCTGTTTTTCTTCTTGTTATCGTCTTTGTTGTTTGAGATTTATGTCACGTTGGGATCTGGAATGACAGCGGAGCCGGAATGCTGATAATAAACAGGAGTAAATTTTTGATTCGATTTTATTACGGCTATGAATCTCGTCCGGATATGGTCTATCCTAGCCGGAAGGGTTCGCAATATGTGGTTAAACGCCACAAGTATAGATTATCCATTTATGTAGTCTAAAATCCAGAGCTACTCTTTACGGAATATAGCGGCCGCCGCTAATTTGACTGCCCAAGGTATTAAATTTTACACACCTATTAGCAGTTAATTTATGCACACGCTCAGAATGGAGGATATTATGCATATTGAGTTCTGTAGTAATGATAAAGTGTGGTAGAGGAGAAGTGTTTTTAGTTCTAGGCGAGAAGGGCAAAAAGCTCTCGCCATCACGACACCAAATATTCAAAAGTTTACAGCTTTGTGCCCTTCATGA
Source organism: Diaperis boleti (assembly GCA_963583935.1). Lineage (NCBI taxonomy): Eukaryota > Metazoa > Arthropoda > Insecta > Coleoptera > Tenebrionidae > Diaperis > Diaperis boleti. The sequence goes on along the minus strand of OY757242.1, from coordinate 73,192,678 downwards.
ATATTTCGTCTCACTCAAATAATAATTATTTTGATAAACTGGACTCGCCAATAAATTTTGATAATTTTATACGTTCAGAATATCTGGAAGCTTTTGTTGGTTGTTGGAAAGCTCACAACCAAAACCAATGTTCCAAGTCAACACAATTTTTTTTTCTTACACCATCTGGACCTCTATTTTCGAGTTCGAGAGAAGGGAATTGTCACCAGGGATCATTCATATGGAAACAAAAAGATTCTCTCGGTTGCATGGCAAACTAAGGACTGAAAATTTGAGAAAGTGAAAATTAAACAACTGAAGCACTGACAAACTGGAAACGATAGAAAAGTTCGACACTTAGGGACTAATTGAAAAACTACTAAAATCAAAAACTAATCTAAGAACCTTAGAAATTAAAACAGTAAAACGCTGGAAAACTTACAAATTTACTTTTACAAAAAGATCGTGCATAGAGCACGTTTCTCGAAGATCAATTTGATATTTTGTAAAATTTTTCCGGTTTTTAAAAATCGGACTAATTTAAATTTGAAAAAATATTTTTTTCGAAGATATAAATGCCGGCTCGACACGTGCGCTTTTATGGGTCTTGAACTCATTATTAATTTATATCTCATTATGAATCGATTTAGTTTAATTGCATTTTTAACAATATAAAATAGAGGTTCGCAACCATAGCACATCTTGGCCCTCGTTATTTGCCCGCTTGCATTATAAAACGGGAGCGTTCTGCATGGTCGACGCTTCTGAAATATGTATGGGCGACACCTAATTATTGCCGGGCCATAACTGTAATCCCCCAGCTAGAATACCAAATTTTGCCCCGTAAAATTTATGTCGGGTGTATGTACACAATGTACTCAGCTTTCTGTTTATGTGGACGGTTGTATTATACGAGCTTTAAAATTTCATTAGCCAGAATTAATGTGGCATTCTTTTTTTAACGAAGTTAAACTCGACGAAAATTTCTTTTAGCTTTTCTCGCTTCATAATCATCCGGGCGACGTATTTCTGGGCGGCAAAGGAGGGAAAAAATGTAAAAAGGGTACGCTCGCACATTCGAAAGTGTTTCGGCGACACGATGACGCGCAATACATCAGAAAAGCCTCCTTTCGCACAACTTTGAGCAGTTTGCCTCGAAGTTCCAGCAGGATTCGGGATAAACAAACACGCAAAGTTGCTTCCATTTCCGCGATTCCCTGACGTATCCCCGGACTCGTCCACCGATCTTGATGCAATGCAATTGTTTTCGGAAATTGGATGAAACCTGAAAATATTAGATCGTGACGCACTATAATACGAAGCACGAAAACACGATCGAAATTCGATTTTTTAAATTTTTTATATAGGTAAGCTTTATACAGGTAAGAAACACAAGTAGTCAGTACACTACGGCAACGGAGATATAGTTATACCTCATAAATAAAAAAGAACCGCGAACATTTGTATCCAGAGCTTCAAAATTCCATAAAAAGTTTTACCTTTCTCTTCACGTGCCGACTCCCTAACAACGATTTGCGATAACATCTGCAAACGTCGTTTTTGGTCCCGGAAATTTTGTCTTCAAGCTTATCTTCACTTCCCATCAATTTTTCATTGTAGGATTGAAGGAGCTCACTCTTTTAATTCCTAAAAATGTAACCGGCGGTTTCCTGATCATTAGAACTCCCTAAATGTACTATTTCTCTTAGTACAAAGGATTTTTTTATACAGTCCAATGAATCTGCAGCATTTTGCGAGTCTTCTCAGATTTCAGAGCATAGGCCATTACCAACCTGGTATTGGTTACATTATTACACTAAATTAGTATGTTAGAAGAGCAACGAGGATTACATGGTTCTAAGTGCTAAATTTTCAGAATTTGCGATTTTATTATTTTTGTTCTGACTGACTGTATTTACATTCAAAAAATTCTAAATAAAACTCCATATAAACCAGAAGAATGTTCTTAAATCCAGGTGGAGTAAATTTAAATTAAAAATTTAAATATATCTAAGTCGAACTCCACAAACTTTAATGACCGTAAAATTACAAATGGAACATGTTTCGGCAGAACACTTCTGCCATCATCAGCCCTTAAAGAATATAAAAATTAGGTCAACGTCATATTTTTCATATTCTTTAAGGGCTGATGATGGCAGAAGTGTTCTGCCGAAACATGTTCCATTTGTAATTTTACGCTCATTAAAGTTTGTGGAGTTCGACTTAGATATATTTAAATTATTAATTTTAAAACTCCATATGATTTTCTAACACGATTTTCTGCATATCGTTAACTACCGAGTTGTTTTGGCTAGATTATTTTATTGTAATATACTCACTGCATATAATCCTTCTTATAGTTTGCTTGTATACTAAATTTAAAGCAGCGAAGCCTTGTGTTGGGGCATTGGTAACGGTAACATACAAATCAAAATGTTTACGCAACGCTTAAACCCACATTGGAGGGTAAAGCATCTGTAGCTTTTTATAGGAGAGCTTTTGAATCAACACAAATCACAAAATCCATTTTAGGTATTTTTGTCGTTTCATGAGGGAACATCGTGAGGCATTTCGCATGAAAAAGCAGAGCTAAAGAAACTTTTCTTAATTTTTCATTACTGTTTTACAAAAGTTGTAGTCGTAAAAGAAATAATAGCGTGAAAATGATCCATGTAGTGGATACAGAACAATAATGAGTTTCGACTTCGTTTTCCAGTTCTGCGCCATCGTTCAATATATGTACCACCGAGGGTCCGAAAAACATTTAAAAGAAGTGGTGTTAATAAGGGTCGAAATCGGATTTGTTTCGGATGTGCCGTCGGCAATCTCTTGATGTGTGAGGTTATCTGGAGAGGCTCCTCTCGGGGGGCATTTGTCTGTGTGTGGCGTTAACTATGGCGATAAATAACCTCGGGACTCATCTTAGAGTGGAGTTTACAACAACTCGACGACACGCTGATATGTGAACATAAACAAGACGCATTCGCAATTGAATTAAATGATTATGTCGTTTAGCGTTGTTCTCACTTCGTCGCCAGATTTCAGCCAGATTTATAAGATTTATAGATTAAATAAATCCGATCCTGTTGTGGAATCTGCTCGGCGTCAACACGCTATCCCGCTGCAATTATCATCACATCCGAGTTTTGCGCCAGTTCATATTGCGCTTCAAAATAGACCGACCTTGTTTTGTGCAACAATACCACTTCTGAATTCTGAATTATAATGAGAAAACAACATCGCACGATTCCACAACGTTTTAAAATCCACACACACTTGTGGCACCTTAGTATTTTAAGTTACTGCGCCATTTTTGTAGACGTTGTTTCATTTTGTGTTGACTTAACGTTTCTCCATTTAACACAAATTTATAGAGAAGCATCAGAACCTTTTAGAGCGAATTCACGCTTGTACAATATTTCAACATCAACAAAGTTACCGTTAAACTAATGGGATTTTGTCATTGAAATAAACCTCCTGTTTAAACGAACCTCGTAAAATTTTAATTCTTTATGTTTAAAAGCAAGTCGCGGTAAGTTATTCACTTTATAAAAGGGTTAATGTCCCAGTTTAGTAGATACGCAAAGTTATATCTTCAATGAAAATGCTGCAGGTTTGAAATAATTGTTTTCCATAACATTAAAAGCGCGCTCTTGTTCTAAAATATTAAATACAAAAGAGCATGAGTTGTTTGTGAAAACCTAGGACAAAATACAAACAGCTAAATATATATTTTAGATTAACAATTAACATTAGTTTTGACCCGGCGCATCCACCAATTTGATACACCGACAATTATTGTTGCTGCAATTCTTTTAGAATTTTTCTTAACTCACTGGAGGCATAGATCGCCATATCCCCATGCATAGTGTGCTGCTCGCATCTTGCAACAAACACCCTTGGACGGGCAATAAATTTCCCTGATTCATTGATGGGGTGAGCGTATAGACATTTTGGCCCCACCTGACATCCGTTATTAATTAACAGAACACGGTGCTCCGTCGAGGCGGCGCTCGCAACAAATGCACTAGAAAGTGGAATGTGTTTTTTGGAGTTCTTTCATCTGGACCGTCCGTGGTCGATATTTCAATTGGTTCCTGAATAACAGAGACACAATTTCCGCATCGCACGCTGTGAAGGAAAAAAAAAGCTCGTTCGCTTCACCACCGTATATCAAACAACACAATTATGTAAATTGAGTTTCATAGCTTATAATCTGACACATTTAATGCAGATATCTCCCGCGCTGGAGGCTGTGATGTAACGATCCTACGTGAGAACGAGTATCGCGCTTTTACTGGTCTGCATTTTTATGTAAATTAAACCAACTTATCTTTGCTTCTTACTTGTAAGTTAACGAATGTCGACCTTAATAGATTGTGCAGGAATGGGTGTGATCTCGTCCGATGTAGTGAACTTCAGATATCCGGTGCTTCGTCCAAAAACAGTTATATTATTATTATTATTTATTCCAGAAAATGTATTTTTTGGGTTCGGGCACTTTATCGGTTTGTCACTCAAATTTACGGATGTCTGTGATCACACTGAATTTGCTTTATTGACGTTTTGAAGATAATATAATCAACTGTGTCAGAAGAATAATCTGAACTGACTTCAAATAATAGCGTTAAAAATGGTGACTACAGCGAATTCGAAAATATGCAAACTTACTTTCGTAACGGTGTTACAATTGGGCCACAATCGATTTAAAATTCGCAGGGAATATTCTGATAAAAAAACTAAAAGGACGCATTCCAAAATCACCATGTATAGTTTTGCTTTGGATTTGATTCTGTGTTTTTCTAGCAAAGATAATTCCACGGTTTTTTTTTTATTCTTTTGTATTTAAGGTGCTCTATTCTTTCTATCAAAAATCTTTAAAATGAAACATTTTTGACCATGAATTAGGATGCATATTCGCTTGAAACTGAAACAGTCATTTTCTTGTTTGCTTGCTGGAAAAATAATACTTCAGAGGGTGCAAATAAATGTAAAAGCATCACTATTTTGAGAAAAAAACTTTGCGGTTGTCGGATTTTAAACTTTCTGGCGCATACAATGTGCAGGACGGTAAGCGGCTTTGGTGCAACCTTTATCCATTTGGAGGTCCCGGTCAAAGAGGACTCTGAGTGTTTAATGATGCGAGTAAACGAGAACATACATCGTTAGTCTTTGCATGTTGCGGAGGCCTTTGTGTCGGCCTTGTATGCACCAAATGGAATGTGAAATATTAATTCTGCAGCGTTGCAGCAAATATGACTATGGGAGAAAAAGAAGAGGTTTGTCCGCGAGGAAAAATGTTACTTCTAGATTGAATTAATCATAAATCAAGCACTTTTCCATCCGTGTGGCGTCGGGAAACGAAACAGTTTACTGGATGGATCATTTAAGTGTAGAAATGTCAGAGTAAAGCTCGGAATTACATGGATCCCTGCGGACGCCTGGAAATGTCACCACTCAGCACCGACTTGTACATGCAATAATGATATCCTAGGGGAACAGCGACCTAGCAATGGACTATATGCATGACATCCATCCCACGTAGAATTTAGACCACAGTTCGAAGGCGAGAAGTTAACGTGGCCTTGAAAGTTGTTCATTAACACGTTAAGTTAGTAATACCTTTGCGAGAACGCGAATTCTACAAAATCCTCGTTCACGTCAGGCAATTTATAATTCACAGTAGCTAAACCAGAACTAACCCTCTTGTTAAATAAAACAAGTAAATTGTAGTGCATTGTGTCAGAAGTCTGCTTAAAGATGCCACGAAATATTCGTGAGCTGTCTTGTGTTGTTTGGAAGTTTGAATTTGTAGTTAACAAGTACAGTAATTTCGTCTCCAGTTTTCAATGTTCCCACAATAATCGATTAACTTTGCATTTTCCCAATTACTGAGCCTCCCGGTAAGAAAACACCCTCTCTCATTTCAGAATTTCCGGCAATTTCAGCTTGTTTTCGTGTTTTTCCCAGAGTATGTTTAAATTTGTGGCTGAATAATGCCAATTTAATAGATAAGCCTGGTGGAACGAAGCCACAGGGGATTTCATAATGGACCAGAGGCTCTCGAGAATGGATGATAATGTATTTACCTATTCGACAAATGATCCAATTAATTGTTGGAGGACTAGAAACCAGTGCCAAGTTTGTCTGATTTACATTCATAAACAAATTGCGTCAGTTTGGAAATAAACCAACCGTTGTTTTGGCTTTTATATTTTACTAACATTAGGGAAACTGCCTTTCCGCCGGTTGATAAGCCGTCTATCTCTATTGCCGTCACTGTCACTTCCATAAAAAAAACTTCGATGGAAAGTTGTCCTGTGTAGGCTGCGATCACTTTCGGAGAGAGTTGCTAGGACATGGTGAAGTTTGGCGCCACGATGTTATCTATCTGCAGGCCGATATGTCCTGTATGGCACCTTCGACTTCGAAGGGCTGCTTTTGGCGACACTAAGGCGCCGTAACATTGATTCGTTTAGCCCCAATCACTTGTTTGTCGAGATATACACATGCATGTCTTCAGGAAATCCGGTATATCCCAGCGCCCGAATAGCGGAGTCCACCTTGAGGAGAAATAGGATATAATATGTAACACCTAATTAATCTTACTTAGGATCATTAATACAAATAATTTTACTCAGTTTTTCTGATATGGTGTCATTATTACTGATTTAATTTTGCACTTTTTTCATCCAGAAACGTCTAAACTTATATTATTTTTTGTTAGTATTAAGTCTTATTTGGAGTAGCATATTTTACCATGCTCATGAATGTAAATATGTGGGGCGAGTTGATATCAGTCTATCAAGAACGTTAAACCCTAGTTTAGCATTTTTGGATATTCATAATTTGAAGGCATACATGGTTGAAAGCTTTAGCGGACCTACTTCAGCAAGGTTTCCATAACTGTTTTGGGGTTGAACCTTTATCAGTGTTCTCGCCTGCATTCTTGATGATTTTTTCACTTCTTAACTACGCTGTCCACGCTCGATATTGATACGGAGCCAATGATTTATTTTTAGATTTTCCTATGATTCAAGTTCCTCAAATTCTCAAGTTTCTCAGGGCCCCAGGTTTCTCAAATTCACAAATTCTTTCAGTTCACAAATTAGATTTATCAGGTTTTCAAATTTGCTGGATTTTCTCAGTTACCTAAGTTTTAGATATTCCTTAGGTTTCTTAGGTTAATGAATTTCTTCCTGAAATTTCTAGGCTCCTCAAAATTCATAGGTTACTTATGTTCGCAAATTTTAAAGTTCTTAAATTAATCTCAGTTTTCTTTTTTCAGGCTTCCCAATTTTCTCAAAATAGGTTCCTCAACTTTTCAGGTCTATCCAGTATCTCAAATTTTTCAAGTTTTACAGGTTCCTCCTTATCTCAGTTTCTCCAAACTCTTCATGATCCCTTCAGTTCTCAAGTTAGGTTTCTCAGGTTTTTAAATTCCTCGATGTTTCAGGTTCAGGCAGTGTTTCCCAAGATTTTTTTTTGAACGAGCAGTTCCTACTTAATCACTGCTGAAAGAATACCTATTTCTCTCTTATTTTTTATTTTTTTTTTAAGATCGTCTTGTTCAAACGATTTGATTAGTCATTATGGAGAACTTTGAAGTGCCGAATGTATAAATAATAAGGAATCACGATAACGAAAATGGGGAATGAGGAGTAAGGAAAATGAGAATTAAGGAATGGCGAGGAATGCGGAAAAATACGAAATGATAAATAAGGGAATAGAGATAGTGGAAAAATGGAACATGAGGAATCTGAAATTGCTTAAACATCCGAAATTTGAAAATAAATTGAGAATCGCAAAAGGAGATCAAATTCTGTTAAAAAAGACAATAAATAATCAAATCAAAAATCAACATTCAACTAACAACAATTAGCAATGAGGAGTCAGCAGCCAGAAACCAGCTAACCAATAGATATCAACAATGAGCTACACGTACAGCCAACAAGAAACGAAAAATGTAAAATAAGCAGTCTATAACATCTAATCTTAAAAACATAAATTCTAAATAAATAATTAGGCATGAGTAAAGAAGAATGAATACTGAATGAAATGGAATACTGAGAACTTGAGGACTTGAAGAGGAGACCTGATGATAATTCAAGACACTGAAATCATCAATACCTGAAAGCCTGAAAGACAGAAAGTGCAAAAGAACAGAAAATAAATAAATAAATTACAATTTTAATTTTTCTTATACCATTAGGTAACCAATTTTTTTCAAAATTTACAGCCGGATCAGTAAAAATTGCCTGGGGAGAACATTGGCTTTTCAAGTTTTTTGTAGGAGCTGAACTAGAAATATCGCCCTTCTATTCCGCTTACGAGAAACTTATCTAAACTGCCCCTAGCCCTAGTTAAGAAGAATAAAAACCCGTCCGTTTGAGCACATAATTGAATCCAAGTTGATGTTAATTTTGCGGCAGTGAGGCACTTCCTAGTCGCTCGTCGAATAAAGCGGCCGTAATTGAATGTCTCCTACTTAAACAGCACTTAAATATTTGCTTTTATTATGTAATCCAGCTCCTTCGCCGTTCCGAACACCACTGCATTATGTGTCGTCCGTGGCGCGGTAGAAATCGAGTCGTATTTCAGAACCACTTTAGTCGCTCTTCGGACGAGAAGTTTTCTTTCGGCTGAATTTTTCGCATTGCGAAACGATTTTTAATGCGGCCGTAATTGCCGGGAGGAAACGCGATCCATTCAGTTAGTGTACACCACCCCGCGTCCCAAAGGTCAATCACGTTCAAGGGGTGGAAAGGGTTCACCTTTTGCTTCGCCTTTAAAGGTTGTTGCCATAATTTCTGGGGTGTCCAAGAACCGCCAAATCGATGTCCTTCTTCTTTGTGTGTCGGCTTTTGCTGGCTTTCCTACAGGTATTTGGAGGCAATATCTTTGATTTATTGCCATTATCCGGTGTAGAAACATTATATAAATATACAGGGGGTGAATCTTTGAAGTAATATAGAAAGACGGACAGAGCTCTTAAGTCTAGAAGACCAATTACACTTGGATTATTCAAGCAAGAGCTGGAGGGTGTATGTTTCTGGAAAGTTTCTGCTGATAGCTATGCGGTAATTGGAATTGAATATTGAAATGAACTTTTTTTTGGTGGCAACGTATGAGCGTAAAAGGTGTACTAGACGATAAAGCTATAACTCAATAGCCAAGAGAAAAAGGAGTTCTCGTTAAGTCTTCCCACTTCTCTTTAGTGTTTTCCGGCCATATGTGTTTACGGCAGCCCCTTTTCAGGTATGTTGCGCTCGTTGAAGTAAGCTCAGGCGTAAATTTTTTCGAACCCCAGCTTAGCAAGCACTTTCCTGGCATCGAGCTTCCCATTACGATAATTCATGTAGTGCAGAGGTTTCGTTCCAGAGCAGGGCAGGGATTGAAGATAATCTCGGTGCAGGCGGCGCATTATGACATGGCGAGTCCGGAAGTCGATGGCTGCAATGTCGCCGTCGACGTATGCACATATCATCGTTTAATCTCATTTAGGCTAAGAAGAGATATGAGTCGACGCGTATTAAGCGTCGCACCGCCTGTGACAAAAGACCGGGATTCCGCTGAATCGGCGGATTTTCTTCTTCTTTTCGCGGTCCCGGCTGTCACGACTAGCGCTCGAGGATGAGTTATTGCCTATCTGTTGGACTGAAAGGGGGAAATGGGAAGGAAAAGCTCTCCACCGACCGAACCAGTCTCCCTCCCTGACGCACGTGCGCTATCGCACCCGCAAACTCGCCTGAATAATATTTGCAACAAATCTGGGAACGTCCTTTTCTTGTTCTATTCTTTTCTTTTCTTCGCACCTTGAGCTGTTGAGGGATACACGTAATTGACACCTTTCTTACAAAAGCATAAGCAATTTTGTATCAAAATCATATTAAAAATGTAATCCTGTTTGAGGAATTGGTCCAAATATATTTGATAATATCGACACACGTAAGGCCAAGAAAGCCTATTAACTAACAAATCTGTTTTGACCAATTTAAATATATTTCAATGCTTCCTTGTACAGCTTATTGTTCTGCAAAAAATGTCTTAGAAAATCTTAAAGAAAATATTAAAATTCTCAATTGGGGTTCGCAGGAATCTGACCAGAGTATCAAGAGTTTTAAATTAGGATTGCTTTTTAAAATATTTTTATATAGCGTAAAATCTGCCTTGATCTGAATAGGATTTAGAGAACACGACTTTATTAAAAATGTAATAGGGAGAAAACTCAAGATTGGATGCGAACTTTTAAGAAACAGATATTCAAATAAAACTTTCAATTATTATTAATTATTTATTATTAGTATTTTTATTATTCTACCTAACAATAAGAATCAATCATTATAAGTAAGAAGGGGTCTTTCTTAAGATCATGTTGACTTTTGACCACAAAGCTTATTTATATAGTTGCGGACAGAAAATCTTTTCAATATCATTCCACTGTCAAAAAATGTGAAACACTTTTGAAGTATTCTAGCCAATTTTTTTTTTAGTTTTGTCATTTTTGACATCATCGAACACGTTGGCGAGTGGTTGATGAACTTCAAACTTGAAAGGGACAACAAAGCATAGAATACATCAAATTTAAAAAATTACAGAATTTAGTTAGATGGAGAAATTTGATGTTCAAAGCACACTGAATGTATGATTTATTTATAAAGGTCTTGTACAATAAATGAAACATCTGTAATATTCAATGGTAAAATCAAAATAGATCTGACGGTGTTTATTCTATGCCATGAAGTAATTTTGTCTTGAAACTAACTTTTTTATTTCTTTTGTAGTTTCATTTTCTGGCATCAGTTTTAATTACAAACCAGAAGCTATATTGACGCCAACAATAGTCGTTTCTGATAGAGCAAATTATAAGTTTGCATGTTGAGAAGCACGATGTTTCGATGTTTCACGATGTCGTAAAAATAAAATAAGGGCGCACTCTTTTGATGTAAGTGGTAATACATGCATCGATGCACCGTAAAACGTGACGTGAAGGTACAGCATCAAGGTAAAAAGTGGAACTTTGTTGTTTATAAACGTTTCTGTCAGTTCGCCGATAGCTGCAGCAATAGCAGGAAATGGCTTTAGACAGGCTTTGCAAAACGCGAAAGTCGATAAAAGTCGGATTTCAACGGTAACATTAATCGCAGCAGCAACAAAAACAACCATCTCAGCAAACATTCGTTTTTATTGATAGATGGAAAAAGAAACTTTGTATCTTTACGAATTTGAATCAAGTTTTAAACACAATTAGTTTTGAGCGATCAAAAGTGCGGTTCTTTATTTAATTCCCAATAGGAACGTTGGGCCGATATGTAAAAACTTTAAATAAGCATTCCGCAACGATTGTAGCGAAGCGAACGTAATAATAAACGACATCGGAAACCGCGGTTTCATCGACCAGCCATTTCTAAAGTAACTTTTTTGTTTCAGGTTTTGGGTTTGTCACATTTCAAAGCGAAGATGTTGTAGATAAAGTTTGTGAAATCCATTTCCATGAGATTAACAATAAAATGGTAAGTTTTGTTATGATTCTTGATCATTGTCGATTCCAAACTTTAGAAACGTTCAGCGGCAACAAAGGAAACTTTTTTCTTCAGAGTAAACATCCTAACCATAGAAATACAAATTCTGCCAGCAATTAACCTTCAGGCGACCACGGGAATACTTCCGAAATTAATTTATAGAGCAGCTCCTGAAATCTGAATAAATTTTAGACAGCCACAACCAAGAAAACCCGTCAAGCTGTTGCAACTATGATACTAATAGCTGCAGGTGGATAAACACAATAAAGAGCCGCGAATGCAGCTTTGATGCGTCTTATCCTAGATTCCTGTTTAATTAGAAGTTGCAGGCTAAGTGAGACGATGAAGGTCGTAATGAGATCGACTTGGAGCTAGCTATTTATGACTGGCTCACGTTTTATCTGTCTCTGTAAATACCATCAACAATATACCTTTGCCTGCAAGTTAAACTTACAAACGTAAAGATTACCAAAGATGAAATTAACTCGGCTGCAGTTAAGTCCTTAGATCAGATAAACGACCAATTTATAGACCGTGCATTTGCAACTAAATCGAGTAGATTGTTGGATGATTTCTGTTGAAGCTTTTTCAGATTTGAATTGATGGATTTAGTTTGCAAGGCCGTGTATAAGTACGGGGTCGGTGGGGGCATTTCACTCCCCAAGAAACTGACCGGTTGGTAAAACCTTAAATTGCTTTTAATATTTTTCCTTCTAGTATTACTCCTAACTTTACGCGAGTGGTAAGACGATTTAACAAATTCTAGCATGAATGCTTCAAGAGATATCAGATTCAAATTACTCACAATTAAATTTAAAAATAGCAAAATATCTGATAGCAACTCGAGATATTATTATGTTCACATTATAATTATCTTCTTTTTTCCGTTGTCTCCATCTCCCAACCTGTTTTTCCCAACCTAAGGGTCAGATTAGATAAACCTTATAATTTTTCCCAAAATGTTGTGCCTCTTTCGCTTTTAGACTTTTTAGGTACATAGTTAGATTAGTGTTACCTACAATTTCTCAGATTTTAGTTCCTTTGTTTTTCAGAATTTGAAACTTAGGGTTTCAGCTTCTCATGTTTTAGGCCTTCAGGTTTTCTAATGTTTTTATTGTTCATCCACAACTTTACCTCTTATATTTTTCTTGTTCATTCCTCATAGATATTCATTTCTTTATTATCTTGGTAATTCGTTGTTTTTTTTTGCGCTTCATAATTTTTTAAGGATTCTTAAATTTTCAAGTTCTCAGATGTTTAGGTTCTTTAAATTTATTAAAAGTTTCTACGATTTCTGGTAATCTCACATCTTCAATTTGAAGTTTTTGAGGTTTACAGATATAGGCACCAATTCTGTATCGAACCTGTTTATTTTAAACAGCCTGTAGCTATTCATTATGCGGCCGTCTGCGGCCGTCTATTCATTATTCGTCATGAGGCCGATAAGTGGCAAATAACAGTCAATCAATGGCGTCTGTTATTTGTGTATCGGCCGAATATCGCTCAGTACTTTTCATAATACCGTCGGAAATACCGACAAAAAAAAACGAATTGTTTAGCATAATTTTTAGACTATTCATAAATTAATTTTGCTATAGAAACAATGATCAAAAACTTCTTCCTGTACTGTTAATTTATATAACAGCCGCGACTGTTATGAGTGAGTTTTCACTCAAGCTGACAGTTTTGATATAATGCAATAACTAACAAGTAGATATTATGAAAAAAATTAACAGGTTGGTGCTGTTCATTGTATGTTCATTTTTTCATTGTGTGTAGTACTTGACATTCCATTATTTTATATTAATTTAATATTATACGTTTAAGATATAAATCATATTTCCTTTTTAAAACAATTTTTTAATGTTTCCGTATTTGTTCAGTCAATTAATTAACCTAAATTTGAAAATAATACTAATATAATTATATTTGATTAATTACAATTTTACTAATCAATTGTAATAATTACTACTGTTAATTCTTTACACTTCCCTTCACCTCCTCGAATTTTATTTCCTTATTTCACTATTCTAACCTTTAGCCTTACTTTTTTATATATTACTAGCAATTATCCGCGGCTTTGCCCGCGTAAGTTGGGGTTGGCTTTACTGGCGCTTATACAGAGTGATTTAATTTTCAAAGAATAAAAATTTATTTTTTCAAAAAAAAAGTTTTACAGTATCAATTTTTTACTCTTGTTGAATAGATAATTGAAAAGTGTAGAATCCAAAAAAAAGTTGGGGGTTGCCATTTAAAAAAAATTATGACTGTCATAGTTCAAAAGCAGATGACGTCATCAACAACATTTTTATGTCAAAAGATGGGAATTTAAAAACAAACATCGACCTGTTCGAACGTTTTTGCAAAAACAGTACATAACTATATTTTTAATTTTGTGCGGATCTTTATGATCGCTCTGTATTTCGAATTGGTACAGCCGCTTAAAGCAGTTTTTAATAATAATTAACAAAAAGTAAAAAAACATATTTTTTTTCAATAACGTCAAGACGGGTTTAGTTATTTTTTAGTGCCAATTCTCAGAATTTTGGGAAAAATCACTCCCAAATCCACCCTCCCCTTTTCACGCCGTTGGTAATTTTTGTTTGTAAAATCTTCAAACACTGTTTTAGTCTTCTTAAAACTCTTATACAGTTATGAGAATTCTCAGGCAAACTACCCTCCCCATTTACGCCCCTTTTTCGGTGTTTGTAAATAAATATTTGCAAAATCGTCAAACACGGGTCTAATTATTTTTAAAGGAGAGTCCAAGTGCCAATTCTCATGCCTGTAACATCGATCTTCAAGTTATAAGCATTTTAAGAAAATTACCCCCAAATTCACCCTCCCTTTTTTTCGCGGTTGGTAATTTTTTTTTTCAAAATCGTCAAACACGGGTCCGGTCTTTTTTAAAGGAGAATCTAGATCTCAATTTTCACGTATGTAACACTATTTGTTTTCCAGTTATGAGAATTCTCAAGAAAACTACCCTCCCTATTTACGCCCCTTTTTCGGGGTTGGTAAATATTTTTTTGGAAAATCGTCAAATACGGGTCTAGTTAATTTTAAAGGAGAGTCCGAGTGCCAATTCTCATGCTTGTAACATTCTCGACCTTCAAGTTATAAGCATTTTAAGAAAAATCAACCCCCAAATCCACCCTCTCCTTTTCTCGCCGTTGGTAATTTTTTTTTTCAAAATCGTCAAACACGGGTCCGGTCTTTTTTATAGGAGAATCTAGATCCCAATTTTCACGTATGTAACACTGTTTGTTTTCCCGTTATGAGAATTCTCAGGAAAACTACCCTCCCCATTTACGCTCCTTTTTCTTGGTTTGTAATTATATTTTTGCAAAATCGTCAACCATGGGTCTAGTTATTTTAAGACGAGAGTCCGAGTGCCAATTCTCATACCTGTAACGTTTTAACCTTCAAGTTATAAGCATTTTGAGAAAAATCACCCCCAAACTCACCCTCCCCTTTTTTCGCCGTTGGTATTTTTTTTTTTTTTGAAAAACGTCAAACACGGGTCCGGTATTTTTTAAAGGAGAATCTAGATCCCAATTTTCACGACAGCAATACTGTCAGTTTTCAAGTTATAGGAATTTTGGGTAAACCACCCCTAATTTTTTCTCGGTCGGTAAAGAAATTTTTACAAAATCGTCAAACAGGGGTCTAGTTATTTTCAAAGCTGAGTCTAAATTCCAATTTTCACGTTTTCAACATGCCGGGTTGTCGAGTTATGAAATTTTTTATAAAAACCGTTTTTCCCTTTCCACCCCTTTTTCGGCGTCTGTGAATAATTTTTTAGAAAATCTTCAAATAGGGGTCGAGTTATTTTCAAAAGTGAGTTCGGGTACGAATTTTCACTTCTCTACCGTTTTTCGTTTTCAACTTAGTTGGAGTCTAGAGACACCAATTAACCCCATTTTCACCCCCTTAGAAACGGAATTTTCAAAAATCCTTTCTTAGTGCGCCTATACGCCCTAAATACTACGTTCCTACCAAATTTTACATTTCACGACTCAACGATCTGGGCTGTGCGGTGATCAGTGAGAAATCAGTTTCGCATTTATATATATAGATTACAACGCCTGAAGATTCAGATATAGGCAACAGCCGAAACATTTTACAGATCACTTTGCGTAAACCATATATTTTTTAAATGAAGAATCATAGTGGGTCTAAAATTAAGAGGGTTCTCCAGTGGCAGGTAGATTTCTGCCGGTCGAAGTACATTTTCCCGCAATATCTTTTTTTAATTTACAATTTTCAAAAAAATCGCTCTGTAGCTGCAAAGATCTATATTTTATCAACACGCCCACAAAATTTCAACGAAAAATCTTCAAAAATAAAAAAGTTATATTCAACGGCGCGCAAAAATGTACAGAAATGTGCGGCATTGAATGTAACTTTTTTATTTTTGAAGATTTTTTGTTGAAATTTTGTGGACGTGTTGATAAAATATAGATCTTTGCAGCTACAAAGCGATTTTTTGAAATTTTTAGATTAAAAAAAAGATATTGCGGAAAAATGTACTTCGACCGGCAGAAATGTACCTGCCACTGGAGAACCCTCTTAAACTCAAAACGTCAAAAAAATGGTTCTCGATGAAATGTTTAATCTGTTGCCTACTTTTGAATCTTCAGACTTAGTGCTTCAAGAATGCAATAGCAACAGCAATAAACATATTGAATTAACAGGGTGTTAAAATTAAAAAATTAAAGTATTGTTTAAATTAACAGGTTTCTTACAGAATAGTTGCCATGTAGTATTCAGGTTCTCGGATATTTAGATTAAAAAAATTATGAGTTTTTCAGGTTTTTTGACTTTTTTGTTCTCAACTTTTTTTTGTTGTCTAAGATTGGTTAGAGATTTCGAGAATGGATTGATATTCTACAAATAATATGTTAGAAAGAGGAAACAGATGGGTGGAAATTACTACTAACAACTCACATGTTTATATCTGCCAACCCTGTAATATTTACAAGAAAAAGATAGTCAGCTCAACTTTTTTGTTTGAGGAAGATGGCTAAAAGTCGACCTGAGTCGGAATCTGGGACTATACGCGGTTACTAAGTTTTTAAGTTCTCATATTTTCTGGTTCTGAGATTTTCAAATTCTTCATTCATCTTGTTTCTTGTTCATTGAAATATGATTCTTCAACAATTATGAAAGTATTTTCCCAATATCCACTTATTGTCTCAGTCACAATTTTATTGACTTCAGGTTCTTTGTTGTTCCGGTTTTAACATTTTCCGGTTTATATGTTTTCAGGTTTATAGTTTCTCAAGACTTTGGGTTTATTGGCCGGTCTCTAAGATGTCGGTTGATATTATGTATTTCAAAATTTGTGATATTTCAATTTTTTTAAGTTTTCAAATTCTCAGGTTTTCACGTTTTCGGGATCTTCTCTTCCGTTTTCCTCTTAGTCGAAGAACCTTAAAAGACAGAATCTGCGAACTATTGAATCTGACAATCTGTGAACTTTTGGAAATCGAAACACACGAGAACCTGAAGATCCAAGAATTCAAAACTTTAAGGCTGAGAAACTGAAAATACGGAAAGTAAAAACTAAATAATACAGGAAACCCGCCTAATTAACTCAACTAGTTGTCTGAACCCTGAAAATCTGGTAAACTGAGAACCTGAAAAAATGAAGTTTCAAGAGCCGAAGAACCTTAAAATTATGACTTTGAAAACCTCAAAAAACAAAAATCTGGGAAATCTGAAACCTGAAAAACTGAAAATTAATTACTTGGAAAACACCTGAGAATTTGAAAAAATAACAAAAAAAATCAATTATAATGTAACGATCGTAGAAACCTGAATAATGATGGTAGCCTTCTAGAGAATTCGATACCTATCCAGAGAAGTCTATTTATGATATCATGAATAGAAAATTCGTGTCGTCTAGAAAAGTGAATGAGTTAGTGAATCGCGCAGTTGTTAAGAAATCAGGAAGTCGGACAGCACCGTTATCTGTCCGGACTGCCGCACTATACTCAAATAAATATACCAGGCGTGTCGCTAAAGTCGTAATTTGTATGTAGAGTACCTGGGACTAGAAGGCCATGACCTCTTTGACTAGTGGATTTGATTTATTAATACCATGACATAGAGTTTATTTGACGACTGTAACATTAGGTACAGTGTACAATAACAAATTAAAAACACTGCTAGTATGATTTATTTAATGCGGTCGAAATTTTAGATGCACCATTTTTGTTAAGAAAATACTTAAACTCAACATAACAATAAAGCGACCTATTTCATTATTTTCTTATTAAAAGTATGTTTTTATGATTCATTTTTCACAAAAATTATTCCGTACTCATTTTGCAAGACAGTAAGTATTTAGTATGTACTCCTGACTTTACAATGTAATGAAACCTACATCCGTTAAAGCACACCACCAAATAACTAAAATCATTGTGTATTCATTCAAGACATTATTTAGTATTTTACAGTATAATGAAATCTACATATTCTGGTGTGGCTGTCACCAAATGTACTTGTATAAGACATAACTTTTTGTTTTTTCACCACCAGTACAGTAGACATAACTTGGGGTTTTGTATGGTATAAAATGCAATTTACATGCGTCCCTTGGGCGTGATGTTTCTCGTCTTAGTAGCTCTAACGCCGTCGGGGGATAATGACGCAAGAAAAGTCTAAGTGACAACGTTATTAATGTGCTTCGGCAATAAGGGCAAACGCGGCCCTGCCGGACAAACGCCTGCCTCGGATTACATTCCCTTTGTTAAACGAGGGTTCGAGGCCGTGGGCGTCGAAGAAATCTTCGGCAATTTTCGAACAACTTGAACTGGCAGCCGGCTCATCCCGTAGGACGGGCGTTATTAATATGGGAATTTGGCGGTGCACTCCGGCTCTTAAAGACTGTTTTAATATCGTGCAGCGGCATGAATTAGTTCAGGGGATGTTTATGTTTGCGAATTGTGTCGTCCCGGAATTTCGCCTCGCCGTGACAAAGCGCGCCCCAACTTTGCAAGCCCGAGCTTTAGACGTGAGCCGGCTATATATCTTGGAGGCTGTTTGCCCGGCCGATGGCGTGTCTTACAATCAGGAGTGATTTGCAGGGCACCGCTTCCAATTACTGACGAACTCTTCCACACTCCTGGCACATTTTAATGTGGGTGGAACGTGGATCTATGGTTAAAAAGACTAGATTGTTTGTGAAACAGAGTACGAAAGCTCTACTCAGTCCTCACACATGTTCTATGAGGGATAGGTCTGGTAATCTAGCCGGCTATGGAAGAACATTAAAGTTTTAGTTCTAAAATACTGTAAAGTCTCAGCTACTACATGAGGACGAGCATTATCTTCTTATAATGTACCACTACTCAGTTTATTTCAGTTTGATGATTTGTTATCCTGAAGATATCAAAACTTTAGCTTCCCCGATCAAATTTCTCTAGCAATAATTGTAAACATTTCTGACAATAATAGTCGTTCTGATCCCATCATTTCTAGGAAAGATAGATAGACGAAGCAATTGTTCTTAACTTTTTTACCCATCTACGCAATGGCTACAAATTTCACAGATAAACACACTTAAAAATCCTGGCGTCTCATTCCGTTCAAAAGATGGGCGGAGTTGATAATGAGTGGCACACGGCATCCATTAGATTCTTGTCTTTCTTATTTTAGTAGGGTATTTAGATAACAAATCAGGGAAGGTAGTAATTTTTTACAGCGAAAAAATTAAATGCTGCTGTCTCTTTTTGAGAACAGATTAGTATTGTTAAATCTGAATTTTGAGATACCCGAATCAGCATCAACTGTCCTTCAAAATCTGTTGGTTATTATGGAATAAAAATTAAATAAATATGGTCAAATCTTTAACATTAATGGCATTTTACACACATGCTGATTAAACGAGACGATTAGTTGACTTCTCGACACAGCTAATTATAATACTCGTTAACCATGGATTAAATTTTAACTGACGTTTCTTCTCGTATGCAGAAAATAGTTCTTTGCCGCATCCTGTATATCTCTTAAAATAACCTAAACCTTGAGTCACAATTTGAGTCAATTTCAACACCACGTCAGAACAAGTTTTTACTGAATACTACTATGCTATAAAACAATGACCACAATAACAATAGGCAGACAATTTATCTAATCATGCGAGATCGTAATAAAGATGAAGTTCGAGTATGATTATACCTATCAATGGCATTGTGTGAGTTGAATATGATCTTAATATATTGCTTTAAAAATATTTTGAAATATTTATTATATTATTCTATTTATTTATTTTACAACAAAAACAAACATGTTATCTGATACAGTGCATCTCTATTGTATTTAATTTCGTTCACTTGGTTGTTATGACGCCGGAACTTAATAATGTCACACACATTTAAAGTCACAGGAAAACAATATTACAATTAAATATGAATTTTTGTCGGAGCTAAGCTCCTAAAAAACAAAAATATAAAATACAATGTAAAAATCCTGTACATATCTTGGCACATAATAAGTATCGTCGGGAGTCTTCCGCAAAGATTTTTCAATGTCTTTCTTGTCGAGAGTTTTTGAGTTCTGTGGGAAATATCCTTTATTTTTGCTTTTTAAAAATGCAATTAATTTGAAGAATTTTAAAATGTCTTCTCGGATAGCGATGATCGATTAACATCGAGTTCTCACACCAGAGACAATTGGGAGACTTTAATTTCTTAATAGTGAATCTTACGTAAATTATTACTATTAAAAAAAATCTACGACTGTTATGAAAAGTGTGTAAAAAAACACTAGTAAATACACTAGAAATTCATTTATTTCATACAACGTGTAATAAATCCAGAACGCACGCTAAAATCGTGTGAAAAGGTTTGACACTAATTTTGTGTATTTAGACAACCAAACATACATTCTTGGCGGAACAGACGCCAAAATTTTAAAATCACGTAAGCTGTGCTGCAACGACGATCACACCTGAAGATTAATTTTAATAATGCAAATTTCATTTTTAAATTTAAGGTTAATAATAATTGTAAAAGTGACTTTAATGTACGCGACGTGACGTATTCAATTTTTTTTTCTACGACCGTTCCAGAATTCACTTCTTTGGCAAATATACCTACATTATACTTACTTGAGCTACATTCAGCATTTACAAACTAAAGAGATACTAGTGAAAAAGAGCACCAATTTATAATGTACTTATGTGTTTTATTGCACAATAATAAGAGTACTTTTTGCTCTGGTGCAATAATGAAAAATTTTTTATACCCAAAATGATGCAAAATATGACCTGCTTTTGTAAGATCCTAGAAAACTGTCATAAACTTGTTACATTGTCATAAACTTGTTACATTTTATGGTATGTACCTGTCTGCAGTATAAATGTAAATAAAATGATTATAAAGAAGAATCTGCTACAGCAAGGTTGAGAAATACGAAGGTTCCAGTGAATTACAAAGATATACAGATTGCCCATTTCAAGATTAGCTGACTTTTGTTGAATCGCAAAGTTTCCCTATTTTGATACATTTTTTTTAAATATATTATGAACATTTTTTCTTTGTTTCAGGTGGAATGTAAGAAAGCGCAACCTAAAGAAGTAATGCTCCCCGCCAACTTGGCGAAGACAAGGGCGGCTGGCCGGGGTGCTTACGGTGAGTTACTAATGCTGAATCCGGGCCATGTCGGTGCAACCTCCGCCACCTCCGCCTTGCGCTATGCCCCGTATCCGATTCCTGTGAGTGCAAGCGTGCCCGTAGCCACGGCCGGAGGCCATTCGATACCGGTGGCGGCGATCGCTGTGGCTCCGGCACCGTTGCACTACGCCTCGGCTCTTTACGACGTGACGGGCTGCAAAAGAGTGTTCGCGACGCCGGCGGCCACTCTCAGACCCATGCCGGCGAGGGCGCCGCCGACGCTCACCTACAGCATGAGTGACCTGTTGGGAGTGCAGGGGTTGGATATATCGGCGGTGTACGCCAACGCGCTACCCGCCGGTCTGGGCCTGTAACGTGCTGAATATGCATATCCATACTACTTCCCGTCTTCATGATGTTGGTGATTTTCGGTCATTTTCCATAATGAATGTCTATTTATCTGCTAATCTTAATGGCTTTACGTGTTTGGAATTGGGAAGCATCACTCGATGGCGCTGGTTTTATTTCTGAACTCTGGAATATTTATTTAAACTTCAATTGAGTGAGCACCTACGTCCACCATTCGTTTTATGAATATTTGCATTTGACAATTTATGCGTCGAATGTACGTACGATTTATTCATAATTTCTCTGGATACATCGAGTGGTGTTTTCGTAATGGATTATTCCGAGCTATATCTCTTCTGGTATATAAAATATAATGGAATAATAAGTGTCAGAAAATGTAACGTGTCCTCCGCTTGTTTTGCCAACATATCAGTATTTATGTGTTGTTAGTATCTCCTCTTAAGTGAATATGCGTACCTCTATACATTATTCATATCGTTTTGGCACATCGCGTACGGAAAACCTCTGTGATGGGATTTTACCGAAAGGCCTAAATTCTGTTAGCTCAGTACAAAATTCAAGACTGCTAGTGAGATAAATGTAGATCAATTAGCACGTTTGTTGGATCTTGACACCCACGCTGTCACGTTTCAAAATCCGATCAAACCAACAGTTTTGCCATAGCAGCTAGGCTTCATATAGATGATGAATAAAATATATATTTTTTAACATATTGTAGATACACTAGAACTCTTTTCTAGCCCGTCGTTGTCTGCAGGCGTCTTACGTTACACTATTTGTTAAGTTAACTGTAGAAATTTGTACATTGTGACGAAGCCATGTAAAGAGGATATCGGAAAAGTTTACTTCTAGAGTAGTCGATACAATTACAGTGCAGCTATTAGTACTTTTGTGTAGCTCATGAAATTTCATCGTGTCTATGCCAGTCTGTAATGTACTTAGTTCGAGCGAGTTGGTTTTTATTTTCTAAAATGACTTCCAGTTTACCTCGCTCGATCTTGCAAGCAAACAAAAAGAACTAAAACACTGTATTGTAAAGTTAGGTTTTAGTTATAGGTTGTTTTATAGAGGTTTTACGTGTAAATTTCTCGCAAAGTCGGGGCAGTAGTTCCTCCTTTTCAGGTCCCGCCAGGTTTCCCTCTTGTTGGTCCTTTCTGAGGATTCGTCCTGGCTTCGTTTACGTTCATATACCGTAGCCCTATCAAGGTGCGATCTAATCTTTTGTATAGAATTAGAAACTAGAAAGTTTTGCGTTGGCAACATTTTTGTCAAAGCAAAACCAGATGCTTTACACGTTCCGCTGCGTCGCGAATTCGGGGTGCATCGGAACGTGTTCTCTTCTTTTTATTTTAATAGTTTGAACTTTATAGAAAGTACTCAGCAAGCGGTTAGGTTAGACTAACAAGCTGTTCTGGCCATAGTGGATAGTTGTACTTAGAGTAATAATAATTCGCTCTTTTGTCACAAATCCTTTCAGGGAGTTTCGTTGTAATAATTGTAAAATAGCTGTTAGATAAACCATACTTACAAAGATTTATTAGATAAAGTTAGTTTACAAACTTTGCCTCGAAAGTTGCTGGAATTTTTACAAGCAACTTTCTCGGAAAACTTAGAGTAATATTAATACGTTGTATTGATGTAGAGATAAAAATTAGTGTGTAGTTATAGTCGAATGTCGATGCAGTTGTCGAGAAATAATGCAGCTATTTTTTAACTCCTTTCTCTTGCGTACACCGTTTTTCTTCTTTAATTTTTCGCGTTTATTTTAATTACCGTGTAGAGTAGACACGTAGTATGAAATTTCATGGATGCTAACATTTCATTAATAGTTCAAAATAGCTTGTCTATAAATGTCGTCCGGTCGCATATAAAAACGTATTAAACTAATTGTTTCTTTTTTCGTTTTTTAGATTTTATGTGGTCACTTGGAACTCTTCCTGACGGTGAGTACTAATTAAATTATTTAAAAATAGTAATAATTTATGACCGCAATTAATTCTATACGCAACTTCTAATCAAACCATTAATATTACTTTATTGTGTGCAGATGATTTTTCATTTTTAATCTCGTCCAGATATTAAATGCCTCAATACAAGTCGTAACTCGAAAAATCCCTCTATTCTAGGTTTTGGTTGCAAGGTTAATATTTAAATTGAATTAACTCGGCGGTGCTATTTCCGGAGCGAATGCACCCGAAATAGCTTTCTACGTCATTTCCAAATTTTAAATTTTGTATAAAGTTAGCTGGAATCTATTTTAGTATCATTTGAAACAATAATCAATAAACTCCTTCAGATGTGAGTATTTTGGTCGTAACATTAATTGAAGGACTGGAATTGTGTGGAAGCCGAATATGGTGATATTTATTAATTGTTGTAATAAAACTTAAAATAATTAAATATGGTTTGATTATTGGAATTCGTAACTTTGTAGAGGGCAGACAAATTGTCTTGGCTCAACAGAAAGACAAGTAAAGAGGATTCATATTGACTCAGGCAACTTACCAACCAAATCTATTTCACACAAAAAAATGATTCTACTCTGTGTATGACTATCGATGACACCAAATAATTTAGGAATTTTATCTCGAAATCGAGACATTATAAAATGACCAGGTCCCCGCAGTAACGAATATTTTTATGAGATATTCCTTTAAAGGGACTTTGTCTGATTACACACCTTATTTTTATCAATAAAATGTGATTTTTTTGCAAATTGACCCAACATAGCAGTTTCAGATTTAATGCCCGTTTACACCGAATTTCAATGTAAGCAAAACTTAAATTCTAAGATATGTTTGCACCGTTGACTATTGTCATTTTTCTTTATTAGTCTTAAAAACAGCACGACATAATGGCAGTTTTTTTTATTATTAAATTGAAAGTAGAACTTACAAAATGTAAAAATTTTAATGACATTACAGTTTATGGAGAGATTTGACATTAACCTCAGCGAAATTTTTGAGAATATTGTAGATATTATAGAAACTGTGAACGTCTCGTTTCCAATTTCAGGAATTATTTCCAAGGTCCCCTGCCTCGCCAGGTTCCTCAGCCGCTCAGATTTTCCCCATCTTTCTCAGTTGCTTAGGTTTCTCAGGTTTCTTAGTCTGAGGTCTAGGATTCTCAGTCTCTTCAATTACTCAGCCACTCAGGTTTCCTAGATTTCAGTTTCTTTTCAGCCTCCCAAGTTTCTGACTTTCTAGGTTCTCTAGTCTCATTACTACTTAATCTCTCTGATTTCTCTTATTTCAAATTCCATAGTCTCTCAGCTTCCTTAGTAACCTCACAATTTTTCAGGTTTGATAACTTCTCAGGTTCCTCGATGTATCTCAAATTGCTCGGCTTTTCAGTATCCCAGGTGCTTCAGTGTTTCAGATCTGGGAACATGAACCCACACATTAAATTCATGCACGATTGCACCCTAATAATTTTCTCAAACCATATTACCTGATATTTACCAATAATATCTTAGAGAATTTCTTTTTCTTCATTTGTATAACTAGAAGAACGGATCCAGTCTTTGTTTTTGTTATAATCTATTTTAAAATCCTGAATTTGAAAAATTTTATCCCTTGATATTTAGAATCATTATCTTGAATTCCAAAATTTGAAATTTGTCTGAATCAAAATTGTAGAACTTTCCAAATATCACAATTTTCGATTTTACAACACTAGCTCAATGATTTGCATATTTTAGTTCTCGCTTTTCGTGTCAGTTTTGAATTTTTCTTTGAAAAGACTGTTTTAGCCAAAGGTACATCACTCAGATTCACATCAAAAGAAGGGGAACCAAACACCTAATTTTTATAAAACCGAGTTGAGATAATTTTCTCTTAGGTTTCACAGGTTTCTCATCTCTTCAATTTCTAGTGTTGACTTCTCAGGTTAGTCAGCCGCTCAATTTTCTCAGTATCTCATCTTTCTTAGTCGCTTAGGTTTCTCGGTTTCTCTAGTTTCCCAATAACTCAGGGTTTTAGTGTATCAGTCTAACAGTAAGGTTCTCAACCGCTCAGATTCCTTTATTTTTCAGATTAGTTGGTCCCTTAGATTCCTTAGTAACACTAGCTTCACAATTTTTCAGGTTCCATAGCCTCCCAGGTTTCTCTACCTGTCAAATGCCTTCGTATCTTAGCTTTATTAATTGAAGGGCTTATTGTTAAATAATGATAAGCCACAAAAGAACAAATTTGAATATTTTTTTTTTTAAAAAGCAAAAGAAGCCTAAATCCCCTAAAGCATTGAATCGTAATTTATCCATTCCAGTTTGTTGGAATATACAGGGTAGCGCAAAAGTATGAATGTCTCAAAAACTGTTAGTCCCATGTATACCAAATTTTGCAGGTATATAGGGGTCTATAAATAATATCTACTTGGTGTAATTTTTTCATAGTTGCACTGTCATTTGTTTTCGAGATACAAAACCAACTTAATTTTTTTTAAATAGCAACATAGGGTGAAAATAACCTTTTTGGGAAAAGATTTTTTTTCTGAATTTAACGATGTGCTATAATAATTCTACTTTTTGGGATTTGTCTGCAAAAAAATATATATATAAATTTTATAAATTATTATTATTATTAAACTCACGGCTGTAAATATGATTATTTGTGCTGTAAGAAAATAATATGCCATCAAACCTAACAGTATTACTAAAAAAATCTGTCTTTTACAATAAATGTTCAAAATGTTGACCATTAATTTCTTGACAAAAATGAATTCGATTAACAAAACTTTGTAACACATTGCGTAACATGTTGGGAGTGATGCGAGCAATCTCTTCTCTTATTCGTTGCTTTAAATCTTCAAAATCAAGTGGTCTTCTGGCATAATCTTTACATTTTACATCACCCCACAAAAAAAAAATTGTGACAAATCAGGAGGCAGATCTTGCCGGCCATTCAATTGCCCTTCTCCTGCCGATCCACCTGCCAAGAAACACCTCATCTAACTGACGTCGGACTTGTTGACTAAAATCGGGTGGAGCTCCATCTTGCTGGATCCAGGTTGCTACGATAGGTACATTTCGTCTGTCATAATTTGGAAAAAGCTGTGTAAGACCAGGAACAATCTTAGATGGGGAGTTTTGTTAATAGAATTCATTTTTGTCAAGAAATTAATGGTCAACATTTTGAACATTCATTGTAAAAAACAGACTTTTTTAGTAATACTTTTAAGTTTAATGGCAAATAATCATATTTGCAGCTGTGAGTTTAATAATAATAATAATTTATAAAAAAAATATATTTTTTTTGCAGACAAATGCCAAAAAGTAGAATTATTATAGCACATCGTTAAATTCAGAAAAAAAAAATGCTTTTTCCGAAAAGGTTATTTTCACCCTATGTTGCTATTTAAAAAAATATAAGTTGGTTTTGTATCTCGAAAACAAATGACAGTGCAACTATGAAAAAATTACACCAAATAGATATTATAGACCCCTATATACCTGCAAAATTTGGTTTAGATGGGACTAACAGTTTTTGAGATATTCAGGTGTTTCCAAACTTTTGCGCTACCCTGTATGAGTATGCAGAGGAATACACAGGAAGAACACATTAGAAGTTAAAACGTTAAACGTTAAAAAAAAACAAAAAAAAGTGGCTTGTCATTATATAACAATAAGCCCGTCAATTGAGCTCTGATATTATGAAAATTCGCATTAAATTCATGCACGATTGCATCCCAATAATTACGTGTAACGATGTCACCTGGACCATCTTTTTTCCACCTTTTTTTTGTTTTGGTATTGTCCACTTTGTATTTGATATTTTAGGGGATTTGATTTTCTTCATTCGTATAATTTGAAGAAAGCATCTTTTCTTTATTTTTGTTGTAGTGAACTGTTGCTAATTTGAAATCCTTAACTTGAAAACGCTTTTATTTCTTGTTTTTTTTTTTAATCAGTATATTTTGAATCGTTATCTTAAATTTCTGAATTTGAAAATTTAGGATCGTCAATATCTTGAATTCCTGAATTTACAAATTGTTAAAATTTAATAAAATTTCTGATTTCGAAAAATGTAAATTGTGAATTCTGAAATTGTGAACTGAAGTCTTAAATTCTTAGTTCTCTAATTTGGAATACTTCATATATTGAATTTCTGAATTTTTAAATATCGATTCGTTGAAATTTTTGAATTTCTGAATTTTTATATTTTGAATTATCAAAATCTCGAATTCCTGAATTTTGAATCGTGGAAATTTCTAATTTGGAATTTCTGGACCGTTCAAATATTGATTTGTAAAGTTCTGATTTTGTAAATGTTGAGAATTTTTTTACTATAGAATTCTTAAATTTGAATCTTAAATTTATTGGAGAATAATAGTACATTTTTGAAAATATGTACATACTTAGTTTTGTGGCTTCCATTTTCAAAATTTTTTCAATAAATTCAATTATTGACATTTAAAAAACAAGAATTGTTAAATACATTTTACAGACACATGTCATCAAATGTCATCGGTGCAAATCAAGTGAAGTTAAGCTTTACTTAAAGTAATACAAAAGGAGCTTAGCTGGGTCGTTCTTATAAAGTTTAAACGATGCAAAAGGGTGTAGCATATAATTCAGTGCATATAATTAATAATTTGTAATCCTCTATAGACGGCTTGGATTGTGCATTTATTTCCAAAAACTATTACTCAGTAACTCGTGTTGCAATATATGTCATTACTTTAATAACTGTAATTAGAAGAGGTAGTGATGTATTTAATATTTCTTGTTACAGGTTTTCCCGCAGCCGCATACGCGGCCTACGCGGCCGGTCGAGGTTACTCGGGCTACCCTAGTTTCGGACTACCGTACCCAACAGGTAATACCTTGGCCAGTTTACACCATCACCACCACCCGCTGCCGCTGCTGCCGTACCCCCTTGACCACTTGGGGATGTACGGCGGCACGGCAACAGCCGCCAGCCTGCATGCCATGCCCCTGTGAACGAAAACGTGTCGCCGACGTGGCAGTACCAATAATACTAACAAAACTAGAAGTTTTATGCTAACACAGACTCTTACACAAATCAGACTCGTATTAACAAAACTATCTCTCTTCGTAGACTGGTTCTTATACGATACATGCTATCCAGTCCACGCGTTTTCCTTGTTTGTCTCTTTGATCTATTATGTTTCGTTCCTTTGACGGTGGACTGGAAAATGTATTCCGATTCCGTTTTAGTCTAATAATCCTAGATAGGTCATGGGTATATTCGGTAGGTGTAGTGCTAGTTTAGGTGGAGTAACTGTTAGGTTAGGGTAATATTCTTGTGTACGATAGTGGCGCCCCTCCGGTATGATTAGTTTCAGTTTAGCTCCGACTGGCTTTGCAATCAACCTCCTTGTCCATTCCATAATTGAGAAGGCCCCGCAAGTTTGAAAGAATTTGGCCACCTCTTAGAGTTGCGATGATCTCGGCCCAAATTCGGACGAAGAGTCCGGTGAGTTTCGTCGGCTCAAGCGTTGCAACAAAGCGAATCTTACCCGCTGTGATATATATTTTTGAACCAGATTTTGAAGTGTATGCACAAACATGTGGATCTCCTACCATTAGTTTTTTACGCAATTTTCAGTTGATAAATCGAAACGGACGGAATCGCAGCAACATGCCGGACTTCTTCCAGAACTCCGCGCCAGGGCCGTAATAGATAAATTTTGTACATTGTTATTGTTAATTCGTTATTTTTGTATTTTGACAAAAGATTATATACAATTTGTTATACGCTTGTTCGAAAATGAGAAAAAATAAGATATAATTTTTCACGTGAGCACCTCGATGCCTCTCGAAACAAGCGTCGCCGATTGGCCGCGACCCCGTCCCAAATCCTCCATCCGGCCGCGATTGGGTCTCAATGGGTTATCCAGATGGTATTCCGCGTGTTCGCGGTGCGTTCACAGGAGCATGGTGTGGTCGTTCTTGTATTACATAGGCTAAGGTGATGCGCACACGTCCGAACTAGGCGATCCCATTCGCGACGCGATTTCTCTGTATAGCCGTTATTCTATTTAAATGGGGCAATGCCATATTGATTTCGGGGCCCGCTGGCGAAATGCTGTCTTAGCGCACCTGGTGCCGCACGTCGCTACACGATCGCACGAGGGAGATTTTTAATTTACCAATTGTTTGCAGATTAGCTACAACGAATCTGTAAGTCGAACCTTTGGACCGCTGATTAATTAATTTAGTTCTCAGATCATTTGAATATTTACACCTACAATATTTTTACATTTCCCGTTTTATCCCATTATCAAATAGTGATAGAGCAATTGCATTTCTCATAAATATATCTTCTTCACAACATTCCGTACAGTTATTATGGATTCCACAATGAATTCACGCAGTTAGGATTTTTTTAATTCGAGTTCTGTAATAATAACCGACTCACTTAAAAGTTGTAACTAATTTCCGATTCACATACATCTTAAGATAAGCCAAACAGACCAAACAGGTGCCCAAACGATCGGCTTACATTATTCTGAGATTAGAATGGGGATTATTTCGAGTAAAGATTTTAATAACAGGGGTCAAATATATCTTTCCCAGAATACATAATAGCCCCGTGTAGTGGACACTCCATCGGGGTGTTCACTTCTTGTTTGAGTTACAATCTCGAGGGCTGATCGCGCGAGTAAAACTCTCATTGAACACACCTTAACACTCTCGAGAGCTGCTCGCGCCAGTAAGTCTTCAAAATGTGGCGGCTGCGATGCGATTATGTGTACTATTATTGGCGGAAGTCCGGTTCAATTAGGCGTTGTCTCCATTTGTACATCTGCAAGCATTCGACTGTCGTACCGCGCCGCAGGTATCGAGGGGCGGTCGGAGGACACAATCTGTCAATTTGTATCGGGTCTAATTGAGACGAAGTATCCTTATGCAAACACAATTCAGCTACTCAACCACGTCCTCGCCGCAATATCGATCCCTGTGGCCATCCGATCACGTTAATTTCTCTGTGTGCATTAAACATACATCAAACGAAGCTGGAATGTTGTCCAGGTGATCATTAAGATTTATAAAATAATCGATATGCCAAAGCTGTTTATTATAAATGTATGTGAGGATGTGTGACTGTACATAATTTCTATAAGTATTCGATGTTATGAGACTGTTGCTTGTTGCCCTGATTGCAACGGATCGTTTTAAGCAATATGTGAAATAAACATATGTATACTGTAAGAAAACGACTGCATTTTTACTTTTTTGTTATGATGTAGCGTCTGTGAATCCGCACCTGGAAGAGTAAGTTTGCGAACGAGCCGCCTCTGAGTTTTTTCGAGATTTGCATTCGAGACCATCTCGCACGAAACGTATTGTCATCGTGCTTACGCACGCTTTTTCAAACCTATCACGAACATATTGATTCTTTTCGCCTGAAATCGGACCAGCACACGCGTGCTATGTTGTCAGATAGACTTTCCGACTTCAACTGCCACTGATTAGTATGTAAATCGAGGATTCGGCATGTTACTTTGACACAAACCTAAAAGGATTATCCTTCAATATCATTATTGTATAACCTGCAACTAGGAAAGTTTAATTCAATTCGATTCGTCACGAACCGCTTAACGGAAATTTTACAATTTTCGGACCCTTTCCGGGATAACGAAATATGTGCTTAGATATGGTATGAATAATGCATGTTTCACCGGGTTTACACTTTTCGGTAACAGAAAAGCAATGCATATAACCAGACAAATTCAAATTTATTTAGATGAAACAAAACTGTTTTCGTTATTCTTCTATCGGCAGATTTTATTAATTATATCTCTTTCTCTTCTTTACCAGTTAAATCAAGATTTAGTTCTACCATAACTTTGCTTCTATAAGAATTAAAATTAGTCACGAGCACCCCAAGAGGAAGTAACGACACCCTGAAAATTGAAATTTGGTTCCCGCAATTTATAGATATTCCTATCTAGTTAGTGTTAACTTGTTAAATCTCATTCCTGCATCCCCGTTTTGCCGCGACGTTGCGAGCGCGACTCATTAACTATGACATTTTAAAATGATATCTCCCAGGTATCGAGAATTAATTGAATTCAACGTATGGCGCGGCGGTTGAAGTTATAGACGCGCAATTATGGCTTTTAATTAAAATAGCTAAATGACGGAAATTGATCGTCTCAATTAGGAAGAGACAATGTAGCTTTTCCCACTAGAACATGAGTAATAGGCGGTACAAGTGTGCTCTGCGAACAAATCCCGAAATTAATTGGTTATTTAATTGTCGCGTTACAATACTAGAAACTCATTAATACCGAGGCTTCTGTCATTCTCTTGCAAAGTTTACGCGTCAATGTTCAGGCACGTTGTTTAATTAAGACGGCATCCCCTTTGCCGAGTAAACCGGATTTTTGCATGCCGTTGTAAATTTTACACTCCAGGTGCGAATTTGATACGCGATATAGGGGCTTCAGCCCCACTGATACAAGAATAGGTTACACTTGAGGTGTTAAACAGTGTGTGAACTACCGAAGCGGACGCCAATTTGGAATTTTTCAACTCTAACGAGGGGCGAGTAAATCTACTAATACTTAGTGCAGTCATAGCAGTCATGTGATAATTGATTTTGTGACATAGACTCTCATCAGATCGATGTTTAACCATAGATGTAGACAACGTAGTCGCATTCATACTAAATGAAGAGTAACGAAATAACATCGTCAGATTAACCTAGATTAGACTTACATAGACGTAGATTAGAAGTAGTGTTTTTCTTAAAATGATTTTGTAAAAAGTGCTATAAAGACATATTAGTAACATTTATAGCGATTTTAACATCAATGTGATTTAGTTAGTTGATGTGTAGCGAGACGCCGACCATCAGTTTCCACGAGCAGTTATTGCATTTATTAGTTAAGGTAGCCTATAAACTGATGGTCGGATGATAGTCAGCAGAAACTGATAGAATATAGCAGAAACTTTAGTGGAATTTATGGTGTGCGTTCCTCAATTTATGATGTTTCTTTAGACACATTTTTTACACATTTAATCTCGTTTTTTTTTATTTTTTTGAGAGCGTCATATCGATGGTGGTTCTTGATTTATCGTAATTTGTATCTGCGAAGTATTACCAGTAGATTCAATAAATGGGCGAGGCCTTGGACATATTGTATATTAAATTCTGTCCGTTTATGATAGATGGTCGGGATGGAGAAACTCCTGCCGATACGTTCTAGGACAGCTTTTTCATTCTTTTCCCATCCTACTGTTCATCCATCACGTGGCTGTATATAAACCTCATATGGGTCTAAAGCTTCCCTGCATTTTTATTACCGAACTTTAATTCAACTGAAAGTTTTCGACGAGATTGAAGCATGTAAACGACCATCGATTTGGCGAATTTGACATGAAAGTTGAATCTAATATAGATCGGAGATAATAGAAGAGTATATTCTGCCTATAGAAACTAACGTTCTCTTTCCCTAGAGATTTCTTCTCTGTCTATCTCATTATAGTTATTAGAACCGTAGAATTCACATCACGACAGAACAACTTTCGTGTCGAAGCTTTGATGACCACGTTAAAGATCACAGTCTCTTACACGAATACATGTAGCACGTGTACAGTCTTTTCCCTGTATTAATCTAGTGTGCTATGTGTGTTTCCAGTGGACCTAACCAATGGACAACTGACACCTAACAATAACACCCCACTATTGACTCAGGCCTTGTCAGGTAATTACTGGTATTGTTTTGCATGTTACCTTGTCCTGTGTACGTTTAAACGGAGCCGTTTGATGCGGAGAGCGAGTCTGTCCATTGTTTTAGTTTGCCATTAGTTGACTCTACCAAAAGCCGATGATCACGGTCTTAATTCCATCTTTAGATTGCTAATGAGAATTCAAATATAGAGCACATTACCATCTGTTGTACTGTTTTGATAGCAGGTCTTCTAATAATTATTATTACTTATGCAAGATTAAAACAATTAGCAATTCAGTAAACTCAAAATGATCATTCAAAAAAATGGGACAATCTTAAATAAAGATGTTAACTTTGTCCCTTTAGATTTTACTTTTTTTTAAATTACAAAAATACTCCAACTAATCAACAAAGACATGCTGTCAAAAAATGTGCCCAATGGTAACGCTGGAATTTTATTTTGGACCCTCATTACATGCAGCAGTAGACCAGAGTAGCAAAGTAGCATTTCTTCCCCTTCTTTTCGTACACATTACCATAGTAATAGTGCTAGCGGCTTCGGTCGGCTCCAGGAGTGTGTTGTGTTCCTGCAGGGTCGTCGGGTGCCAGTTGGACGCAGCCTTCCGGAGCCGACCAGACAGCACCACCACAACCCCACTTCTCGGTTTCCTTTGCAGTGATGAATAACTACCAGGCTGCGGCGGCGGCAGCGCAGGGTTTCGGACCGCCGGCTTCACCGCACGCGGCTAGCACACGTGGAGGATTTCCTGCTGCCAACTCACCTGGACCGACCATAGACATGTACAATAGCAGCGCGGGGGACAGCGTGGGCTACGTGCAGGCCGCTAGCCCACAACCCTCCAGCTTTCCCGCAATCGCAGTGAGCAGGGCCCCTCTTAACTACAGTCCGGTAAGTACACCATTTTTTCACCATCACGAGTACGGTAACGTGCGAATTATTAAAGGCACGTAAGCGCATTTTTGGTTTCTGTTACACGAGTGAATACAGAAATGAAATCGCATTTTTTATTAGTCCATATCTACGAAAATGAAAATATACCTAGGGTTGTCCTATAAAATTTTGGGCGGTAACTATAGGATCATTTCAACTTTAGTCTGACTAATTAATAAATTCAGTTTGATAATTAGAATCTTTTACAATTTCACAATTTCGCAGTTTTATAATTGTTCTTCAACATTCATACTCACAATTTTACATTTTCACAATAGTTTCACCGTCTCAGTGGTTACACATGTTCTATACATTTGTATTCTCATTTTGGTCTGCAGAATTATCAATAGTAAGATCCCGAGAGTTCGCGTAGCAAACGAGGAGAATTTGAAAAAATTATCAGAGGCAATTTGAGATAGTAGAGGGGTCTTTTAGCGGACTATTTCTCGAACAAAATTTTAACTGCAGTGTTAAAACTATTTAAATTCATTTGGTGGTTATTGTTAGTGTATTTTAAAAATTATCGCAAAAGAGTATAGACCATTTAGTGATAATTTTTGATAATAGCCCTAGAGCAAACTTACCGGGTAATTCGAAGCGATTTGATTGGCGTAAATTTTATGAGGGAAATAGTCGATTAAATTTATCAAAATTTAGATTCTATCAAAAATTTAGACATCGTTTTAAGCCAATAAGCTCAAGCTTCTGTTTTTTATTATATCAGTAATTTGGTAGCCATGAATTTTATAGTCTATAACATCTCTGCTCTAAAACATAATAGATATACTATATACCGAATGTAGACTTGGTTTAGTGCCAACATGTATCCTCTAAAAATATGTTCTTTCGGACCGAGCTGTATAGTAGACACTATTGAGGTTATTTTCATAGATGTCAAAGTGGTTGACGGATTATCATGTAGTTGGATCGCGCATGTCACTATGTTAAACGACGGAATAAATGTCAGAATTTAACATCCAATGTGAGCAACCAAAAATTACTGTTGGTTATACCAACATTAGAGCGAGAGCCCGCTGCAAAAAAAACCTGGAAGATTGGGTTACAGGGTGGAATGTTTTTAATTGTTTAATTTAATACTTGAATTGTTTTTAAGCATTATATTAAAGTAAAAAAAAAATATTTTTTAATAAAAAAAAAATACGTACATGAGCGGGAATCGAATCCTGAATATCCGGACGAAAAGCAAAAACGTTATGAGGTAGGTTACTACGCCAACAAGTATAGTCAAGACATCTCTGGTATATAAGCTACACTTACATATTCAAAGCTTTTCCCTTGTCAGTTGTTGAACTGTCACAATCTTTGAGTTCTGGGCCCCCTTAAACTTGTGAACAGACTCTGCCCAGGCACACCATGGTTTTTCTTAAGGTTGATGCCAGTACTAACATTTAAAAAACATTCCACCCTGTAACCCGATCGGCCAGGTTTTTTGCAGCGAGCTCTTGGACTACATGGCCACATTTTAACCATTGTTTATAAAAACAAAGGGATAATACTTTGGATTACTGAAATATTTTAGTGTTTGATATGATTTTTTAAATTTCTTTTTTCGTTTTATCTCAATGACTTTTCATGCTCTCTTCCTTTCAGTCTCACAATTTCTCAGGTATTCAGGTTGGGGTGTTCTGGTTTTCAAATTATTATATTTGCAGGTCATTATACTCTCAAATTTTCAATTTCGTAGGGTTTGAGGGTCTTTTGACATTTTCACATTTTCAAGTTCTTAAATTTTTCATATCTTTAAAGTTTCAGGTTGTAAGCTTTCAGTTTCTTCTCATCTCGCACTCACACTTTCAATTGTCAGGTTTTATTGATTTCTCAAGATTTCATGTTTTTAGATTTACAGTTTTACTGCCCTTTTCTCACATTTTCAGGATCTCAAGTGCTTTTCAAGTCACAGGATCTCAGATTGATCAATTTTCAGGTTCTCAAACTCAGATTAAATTTATTGCACGTATATCGGTGACATCCTGGTTTTTGATGTCTCCATTTTTACCTTCTTGTTTTTGATTTTTCCTTAATTCTTAATTTTTTCATCGTTCAACCTTGATTCGATCTTCATCATTACTTTTGTTTCTTCTTCTGCATACTTCATTTTACGTCCTTCTGTGCTTAACCATTTTTGTCCTATCTTCTGACTCTTTTTGTAGTATAATTGTTAGTATCCCGTTTTTGTTCCCTTTCTTTCGTTTGTTTAGTAGTATTTTATCTTAATCATTACATTAATCAAGACCTTTTTTATGTTTCTTTTTTATTGTGTACTTTTGGTATTAGATTTGATTACAGAAAAAAAAACTGTTACTAACATTTGAAATAAATAAATAAAAGGAAGAAAATTTGACAGTTACTTTAAAATATTTTTTTAATTATTGCCTTTCCTTTATATTTTACTACTGAAGGATAAAAATATAACATGTAAACGGATTTAGATGAGCTTTAAATATTTCAGGATAATAGCTTTTGTAAAACTTCTGAAACAAAGTTAAAATTTACACGGCCTGTTAAGTCACTTCGTAGCAATTAATATTTAAATTTTATTGTGTTCGATCCCGATAGGGCTACAAAACAATAGATTATGTGCAGTCCTTTGTTCTTTAGTTCGAAGCTTCTAGTTCCTTCGTTCCAAGTCCATTTGATTCTATTTCCACCTCCCACTTTCTAGTTCTTTCTTATTTGTATCCATGTTCTTAGGTTCTAGTTTCTCAGTTCTTCTAGTTCCGGAATGTCAAGTCTCCATAATTTGTTGTTCTCAATTTTTGTGTTTTTTTTTTTTCTTTTTTCTTAATTCCTAGTTTCTTAAGCGGAGTTTACACTCATCACTTTAGATTATTATTCCAAAATGAACATCCAAAGTGACAAATTTAAATGAGCCTTTAGTTACACCTTACCTAGTTTTTCATTTTATTGTAATTTCTCAATTCCTAGTTTCTTAGTTTCTTTGTTTCAAGTTCTTCATTTTCTTCTGCCTTTTTAGTTCAGTTTCATATTTCCTGCCTCCCTGTTTTCTTTCTTTTATTTTTTTTATTTTCTAGCTCATCTATTCCTAGTACATTTGTTCTAGTTTCGTATTTTGTAGTTCCTGGTTTCTAGTATCACACGTTTTTAAATGTATAATTACTCTTAGATTATATCTCCGTAATCTTCAGTGTTTTCATTTGTTAGCTGTTTATCTATACAAGTTCTTCGATCGTAATTCCTGTATTTGTGTAATATCACAATTTTTAGTTTCTAACTTCCTATTTTCTTCGATCTAATCCTTGTCACTGCTGAATGTTCTTGAAATTGGTTAAGGTTAAAGGGTGGTTAAATTACAGTAGGTAGGGGCATTTTTAAAATTTTTGGAGCATTCTTTGTCCCCCATAAATCGCTCTATTTGGTACATGTATTGTAACAATCTTGTCTATACAAATGAAGTTAATAGCCTTAACCAGTTAGTTTAATCGTGTGCAAATATTTTTATCGCGTTAGACCAGACAAATTTCCGTCAATTTTATGCTGAGAAAATTATTAATGTACGAAACTCTTCCAACGACTGTAACAAATTTAATGTACGGGCTCTCCACAAAACTGACATTGCTTCAAAGATGCTGTCGCTTGAATCCAACACAAAAAAGTGAGTCAATATAAAGACCCGACTTGTTTGTCTCTAGAACTAATAAAATCGGTCCGGTGTTTCCTTGCGCAGCGCGAAAAACATAAAACTACTTCTTGTAGAGTATTTGACGTAACAAAAGGACACCACATAATATTTCATCGAATTGCATTCAAGATTGTGAAGGTCGAATGTCCGTCCGGTTTTTATTATAGGGTTATATTTTATTTGTTCCAGGGTCCCCTAATTCCTGCTGCGTTTACCAACGGCTATCACTGAGCTCGAGGACTGTCTAGTGTTGTGTGACTCGACTTGGCAGCTACTGTGATGTCATCACATCTGCACTTGTACATTCACTTTATGTGTATAATATAATATATTAATAATAATAATGTAGCACCCCGCCAGGCGCGGCCCACTTGTTGTTGTAATGTTTGGTGTCAGCGTCCCGCTTCGCCGCCCTTCGGTAGCCGCCGAGCGTGGTGACCCATTGCAAAAGTAAAAAAAATATTGGGACACATTGTCACCACTGTGTATAATGTTCCTACCACTCACCGTATCATAGAGATGTATTTTTGATTCCGTTTTGATGCACATTTGTATAGTTAGTTGAATGCGGTGCGGTTAGTGAACGATGTTTCTATTTCTTCGCTGCCAAATTTTGAGTGTGTGGTCGTTTTTGATTTTTGTTTGTGATGACGATTGCTCGACGGCTTCCGAAAATGCGGCTCCCCCACCAAACACAGGCACTATTGGTTACGTCTTGCGTTTCTTACATATGATATATTACAGGGTATCTTTAAAATGGGATACATTATCCTCACATATTATTATAATTAAGGACCAACGAGGCAATGGCGGCAATACATTCATTTGGCGCATTGCCGTGGTAAATTTTATTATTTTTAACTTGAGTTCTTTATGCGATAGTTGTTTTTATATGAAATTTTATTTCGTCATAGGTCGTCTAATATGTTGTTTATACGGAAAAGAGAACAAATTAAGTGTAAGTTTTTGTGTTGTCCGACACATAGTGTGTTGCGCGATTAATGTATACAAACCACTAATTGGATAATTTAAGGAATTTGTATATAATTATTATTGTTATTTGATTCGGTGGGGCGAATCCGGACCTGGTCGCGAAACGTTAAAAATCTCTCCAAACAACAAAGTTAAGACAAAGGAACAAATCTCCGTTTCGGCCGGGTCCGATGCATTTCACCGGCGTCTGTGTAGCCTGTAGAGTCCTAAACGTATTCCTCATGTAATATCCTAACCTTAGATCTGTCTAATTGTTAGTATAGGCCAGATCAATTTAAAGTATATATTATATAAATGTTTCCTGTTATTAAGTGAATATTCTATAATGGCGGGACGACGGCGATGTCGCAGCGTCCTCCGCAACCGCTGCGGCCGCATTTAGCAAAACTAATCCATATTGAAATTATTGTGATTGCCCGGAGATGTCATAGTCTAATTCGAGCAGTGGACGCCCCCGCGCGCATCCCGCCGCCCCGCAGTGTCCTCCATGTGAGTTATATGGTGTGTTATGATTTTATTGTTTTTAAGTTATATATTTCGCCGGTAGGCTTGTTAAATGAATATTATCATTGTTGTCTGACTGACTGCAATTGCTTGTCTCCTCAGTACAAATACACCACGATATAAATTAATTACATAAATATAGTCCGAATGTAGGAAATGGAACACAGTGGCCGAGTATCGTTCGCGCGTCACGCCCGATACATCATCTGGACGCGGCTTTAGGTGTGACGTACGAACGCTTATTTAGCTATTCGAATTGTCGCAACGATTGACTGTAGTTGAATATTAATTGTAGTGGGTAGGCGCGCGTTTCCGTGAAATTGTGCGATTTATTTATTGAACCTCCACCGAGGTTACGCGATGCTAGCAGCTAGGAACCGACATTCAGATTTAATGACACGTCACCGCCGCTCCCCATTCGCCTATTTATTATTATATTGCTCGTCAACTTGTACTCCAGCAGACACAAAACCATAACGGATTTATAATAACTGCACGGAGCAAATTAAAACGATACGGGTTTTATGTCAGACTACCAACGTCATGGAGAGAAACTACACCACCAACCGTCGTTGCCACTTCATCAAATGAGGTTTGTCACAAATTTTCCTCCCAGTTTCATCATATATCAGATTTTATGTGCTTTTATGCTTTTATTGAAAAGAAAACTGGCAGAATTAAATTGTGCGTTCTGCTTATTGCGTCTTCAAAATTCAAAATCCAAACTCATTTAATAAAAAAGTTCTCATTTATATATTTCAAAAAGTTTCGAGTGGTGGTTGAACCTGTACTAGCCAGTCAACCAACAAGTCTAGCATATTAACTAGGGTTTTGTCAAAAGACATTTTTATGTATAGAGTGCAATAATTTGACATTTTGATATTGGGAGATTTCTATATGCAGCCTTAGATTTTTTCTAGCCTTAAAATGAGTTAGCTTTGAAAATACTCTCGGCTTGAATAGTTTTCAAATAAAAAAAGTACAAAATTGTGATGGCTGTTTTCTAACGTTTTTAACTGATCATGTGTCATATGTGTATGTTACCTTTTAAGAAATTACTAAAATTACTATACTATTTTGAAATTCTTTACAAATTGGTTTAATGCAGGGATGGTTTTACAATAACAACGGGTTCTTTTCATATTGGGTATGTCACAATAAACTTTACTTGGAAATAAATATAACTACCAAGAAATATAGTACAAATACGCATAAGGGTAAGTAGGCTACAGTTGTGTATTAAATTAACATTATTGCATATAGTTTTATTATCCTTTTTTGCATTGGTAACGATATCCATAAAAAAAAATTTATTATTGATCGCTCAACATGAACATGGTTTCTTTCTTCCAAATTCATTATAACGCAAATTCATGTTCGTAGAAATTTTGATCTAGACAAATGGAACAAACAGGGATCTATAGACAGTAGTTTAGTACAAAATCTACTGATTATGTTAAGTTTATATTAGTGGTAAATGAAAGAAAATTGATCTCAAGATTCATCTTAAGATGTCCAGAATTTTAATTCAAAACATTAGTTGACGCTACAATTTAAGTTCTTAGAACTACTAAATTTTACAAATGGTCGTTAAAATTTTATATCACATATCAATCAAATTATGCTTGACCACAGAAAGAAATCTGTTAGGGTAAGTTTACAAAGTAATCCGAAATAATAGTATTAATCTGATAAAGCAAGAGTATTACGTGTCTCCTGGACTACTCTTTGTTGTCGTTGTGTAGATCTGTTTAGTTCTTCGCGAGTTCCGTCGCCCATGTCAATTAAAGGCTAGTTCTGAACTTTCTGGCGTCGTTGTTGGATCTGTTTGTCGGCGTAAATAGGAATATAGGTTTCGACCGGCGGGTAGCGTTCCAACGCCTTCCGTCAAAGTTTGGTGAGAATTGACCAAAGGTATAAAATGTCAATACTAATGTCAATACAGTGACTGCGTTTTTATTTTGGTAAAGCCGAAGTATTTTAATGTCAATCCAGAGCAATACGGTAAGTGTAGGTAGGTTAAAACCAAACATAAGTTTTCATTTATATATTTTATTATCTGTAAACTGTGTTATTGCATTAAATGGTAGGAATAAGTTTAGAAAAAGACACCACATGGGTCGACTCAGGGAATTTTAATGTTTTTCTTCCACCATCTCGTTCGAAATCCCGTTCGGTTTTATTAATCTATTGTTTTGTTGATTAGCGCGTGACTAATTGCAAGATTGGCCTAACTCCTCTTAACAGTTTACGCAAAACTGTCCCGAGATCTTGGAGGAACGCGATTAAAAATTCATCGACCCAGTAGCCCAAGCTTTAACATGCAGAAGACGCGTCCGATGAACGCGGTCGCATATTTTCACCTTTAGGGTAGAATGTGCGGTTACGTCGTCGGTCAAAGTCTCCACTGAGCGTTGGTCCGCGATTTGGGCACATTCCAGCAGCGCATTGCACCGCCTCATGTACACCAACATATCAAACGGCCGGTCGCGGGCCCGTTCGGACCTTCAAAGAGGGACACGTCGAACCACTTGCATTCTCGTTTTTTCTTTCTCGCATAAATATATTTTTCTATTGAATACGGTCGGTGGTGCGAATTGGTATAAACATTATTATTAATCACAGAAAAAAAGTGCCTTGAAATTCGGGGCGAAAATTCCAACACCAAAATCAAGAGAAAATTTATAGATGTGCGGTTATTTTCGTCTCCCATCGTTTTCAGTTAACCCCTAACACCCCATATAGGTTTGCGAAGCGCGTTTCTCTTGGTTTTGGCGTTCGTTGGCACAGGCCCGAATTTTGACACACTTGTAGCAAAAAAGTTGTGGTCGATAGTTTAGCGCATAGATTATTTTTAGAATCGGAGTAAACTAGCGAAATTCTGGCTGTACTTAATTGGTGTTGTGAGAATCGTCGTGTCCCTCCGTCCCTTAGAGGCTAGAATAGGAATTATTAGTCGTTTGTAACGTATTATTTCCCAAACGGAATATTATCTCGACAATATTGATTCACACTGTGAAGTTTTCAGTTGTATGATTAAAACTGTATATCGTGGGCCTTACTATACACTGAAAATTAAATCGTGCTGTCCAAAATTTTATTATTGTATTTACTTTTGATCTTGCAAGCGTAATAGTTTAGGGGTGGACGCAGGTAGTTTAGACTGAGGTCGCGCCGCCCCCGTCTTTTGTATACTTAAGGCGCCCCGCGCTCTTTTGTTGTGTTACTTTCATACGTACTTTTAGGATTACGTTATTGAATGTATACAAGTTGTATATATTGATATTATGATATACATAACATATACTCTTATTTAATTAAGCGGTAGCGAGTGGTTAGGTGCCGCCACGATATGTATTATGGCACCCGCCCTGTCCCTGTGTTGCAGCCCCTTGGTCCATCCGCGCAGGGGCTCGGTCCGGTCCTGTCCCGTCAGGGGCCTACATCGTATATAATTAGAAGTGCTAGTCGGTAGAGCGGCCCCCCGCGGACCGGCCCGTAGCTCCGGTGCTCAGTGTTACGTAAACTCATTGTATTACAGCCGAACGGCTTCTGCAATAAAAAAGCAATAACCATATTCCTTCTGTGGACGCTTTTGACTTTTACATTAAGAAAAATATAATAATATTATTATTATATTATTAACAATTACTGTAAGTACGTACTTTATGAACAAGATTTTACACTATGATAATAATGAAGGCGATGGCATATTGCTATAATAGAATGATTGTACAGATAGAGTTTGTAACATAAGAAAATTATGTTGTTCAGACGAGAGGCCACAAAAAAGGCCGCTCACATTGCTCTTGTAGCGCTCGGCAACGGCCCGGGCCTTCATGTATATCTAACTACACGTTCTTACAATGTACATATAATTATTACAATGATAAGACAAGGTTCACAACGTGCCGTGTGTATGTGGGATAAATATAATATGGACATTGTTCAAAATAAGATGACTTTTATTTGTAAATACCCGATTATCCTGTCCGCTCCCACGTTCGAAAGCCGAATGGGTTCATTAAGGTAAGTGGTAAAACTAATACTCTGTTATTGAAGGAGACACTATTCGACTAAGTTAGCTGCAGCCATGGCGGCGTTCAATATGTCCAAAACGGAAAAACAATTATGAAAGTTTTTTATATTCTTTAAGGTAAGAAAACTTTTGTATCATTAATCTCTTGTTAAATTAGGGCTGATGGTGGCAGTAGTGTTCTGCCGAAACATGTTCCATTTGTAATTTTACACTTATTAAAGTTTGTGGAGTTCGACTTAGATATATTTAAATTTTAATTTTAATTATGAAAGTAGCTGTTTAAACTACAAGTATTATTTTAAATTGACACGGTAAATTTTTTTGTTTAATAATTTTGTAAGATGCCCACAATCGCAGTGCGAGGCACAACCAAACGATATCATAAATATAATTCTTACCCTTCTTTAACACGTTTTTCGTAATTAATAAAGTAATTTTTCTTAAGTCATAC
Source organism: Diaperis boleti (assembly GCA_963583935.1). Classification (NCBI taxonomy): domain Eukaryota; kingdom Metazoa; phylum Arthropoda; class Insecta; order Coleoptera; family Tenebrionidae; genus Diaperis; species Diaperis boleti. The sequence goes on along the minus strand of OY757242.1, from coordinate 73,148,942 downwards.
TTTAGCACCTTTTGTAACAGTAATAATTATGGTTAAAAGTTACGTTTTATGTTACGAGAACGGTGTCTCCGATTTCTTCTCACAAAAAAAAATATTTTAGCTCGTATATCATGTAATACTTTCCGTACGACTGGTACTGCAAACTGTAACGCTTTGGCATTAAATAAAATAAATTTTTAAACGGGAAGAAAAGAAATTTAATAAAGTCAAACTCCACAAACTTTAATCAACGTAAATTACAATAGGAACATATTTCGGGAGAAAACTACTCCCATCTTCAGCCCTAATTTTACAAGAGATTAATGTTACAATTGATGAATTGCAGAGGCGTTTTGTCAAATTTAATACTTTCAAAATAACGTCATAATTTTAAACATTCTTTAACGTAAGAACCCCTCTGTAATTCATCAATTGTATCATTAATCTCTTGTAAAATAAGGGCTGAAGACCTACAATTAGTCTAAAATTTTTGTGGGAATCGTTCTTCTTTCTGGTTATAACTGCGATTAACAGTGGGCGAACTTTCAATCCTTTCAAATAGGCTGGATCGACCCAACGGAGTCATCGTTGACGAAGGCTTTGTTGCACTGATCAAGGACGGACGTGTTCAATTAGAGAATTGTACGGCAAACAGTGGATTTTTAAGGTCAACAAAATTGGAATCGTATTTGTTTTGGGCAACAGGTTTTGACGTGACAACGTCTTGCATTTCACGCCCAATATTCAAAAAGTGAGCGTAACGAAATTTTGCTCTCGTGTTCATTGAAACCGCTCATTAAATGGAAATGTTGGATAGTATACGTCAGGCCTTCGATTTTACACCTCACGCGGAAGATTATCACTGATCATTTTATTACTGTAACTTGTGTCCGACAAGACAAGAACAATGCCGGAAGAATGATTGCGAAGTTATGACGATATATATATAGGTATAGGGAAATGAAGACGAAGTTCACAATTCTATAAAATACCAAAATGAAAATTTGTATTGCGTTATCGGCACATGCCTCATCTGGTAACGAGACTAGCACAAGTAAACAATCAGTAGGAATGCAAAAAAAGCAAAATTAAATACAAAACGAAGAACCACTTCTTTCCGCTGATTTCTTAAAAAAAGATACAAATTATCTCAAAACTTTGTTTAGAATTATTTTATCGTCTAAATTATTCCACTAAAAGTTCTGGGATAGTATTCAAAAATTGTTTTTAGTTAAAGTATATGCAGTTAAATTTTGAAAATGTTGACATCAGGTAACATCATTCAACGTGGCAGTGAAAGTTTAATATAAGAAGCATTTCGTCGCACGCTTGAGTAACTGCGACAAAATGCCTTATAATACAGTATTTTTTCCAAAAAAAAAACCGAACGTCAAAAATTTTGACACATTCTTTCACTTCGTAACTAACATATTATGAGTTAGTAGCTAATGTATTATCAGTAACTATCATATAATGGAACTGAATATTATGATGCCCATAATTATCGCCAAATGAAAATCTGTAGCATTATAAGGATATAAGAGTTGTAACCCAGTACATTTTAATTTGGGTGAGATTATAAAAAAAAATCTATATAATATGATGTATTCATTTTCTTAAGTTCGTAATTGAAATTACTGGTTTTGACGATTAAATACTCGATCAGACATGTTTTGACTTTTAAACTACCGCAAAACGAGATTTTCACGTTGCAGGCAATAAACAGTTACTTTACGCCTCTCGCATAAATAATTCATTAAAATCCAACTAAGGGGCAGTTTAAGAAAATAACTAAGGGAGCAACGAGCAACAGAAGAAAATAATTTAGAAAGAACTAAAAGAACAAAAAGGCGGCGCAAGGGAATAATTAAGAGAGTCTCTAAAAGGTGAACATTCAGCGGAAGGAAATATTTAGTTAAGGGAATACTTACATTAAAATCCAACCAAGAGAATAAATAAGAGAGTCACTAAAGAAACAAAGATGCAACAATATGATATAATTAACAGTGTCTGAAAAGAGCACAGGCATCAGCAGAAGGAAGTAGGGAAGAGAACCACTAAAGGAAGAAGAGGTAGTGGAAAGAAATAGTTTCTAGAGGGAGGAAAGACATCGAAAGAAAATATTTTACGAAATTGGAAAAGAAATGAAGAAAAGACAGCGGAAGGAAATTGTTAAGACAGTCACTAAAGCAATAAGAGCCAGCGGTAGAAAGTAATTCTAGAGTTTCTAAAGAGAAAATTTTGAGGAATTCTGAGAAGTGTTGAAGAGATATGAAATGTCCTCAATGGTTTTGAAGAGTCCAGAGAAATTGTCGGGGTTCTTAAGAAACCTTGATAAGTCCCGAGGAATTCTGACAAATTCTGAAGAATCTTGAAGAAATCGGGAGAAGTCTAAATGGCGTTGAAGAGGTATAATGAAAAGATTTTGAGCAGAGTAGAAAGTTGTCCTGAAGATTTCTGATGAAACATGAATAATCCTGAAATATACTGAGCAATTCTGAAAATCCTAAGGAATTTTGAAGGATATTGAATTGTTCTGAGAAGTTTTGACGAAGCCTGAGAAATCGTAAAAAAAATTCTATTCTTCATTATGTTCGCGGTTCTTCATACTTATTCTTATTCTGTAGGGGGTGTCCATAAGCACAAAAAAAAGAAATTCATAATTACAACATTAATTTCTTAACAGAAATCTAAAAATAGATAAAATAGAAATAAAATTAAGGAAAAATAGGAAACAACAAATAAAATTGAAAATTGTAAAATTGTAAAAGTGCAAACAAGCCAAGGAATTAATGTATTAAATTAAATATATAGAGTAATTTCGGGTATTATGACACACCATTTCACACGCGCGAAGTTACGCCCCTTGCTCTCAAACATTTTTGTAAGGTTGCGGGGGCGCTGACCTCCTTGGCAAGAAAAAGTTATTTTCTTGGGAGTTTAAAAATCCATATTTTACAACGATTCATGGGTTCATGAGGAAAATGCTGTTTTTTTATATAGATAACTGTATGTGCATTTATAATATAGTTTTTGGCCCGCAATACATTTTGCACAATCGGAGTACTGTTATTTCCACCGTAATTAAAAGTAAAAATAACTTCAAAAATCCCATTCGATTTGCTTTACAACGTTGTCACGGATATAACAAGCGCACAGTAAAGAAAGAATAAATTAAGTACATACAAGCGCGTTTTTCTGTCTGGGAAGTGTTCGACCCAACCACTTGGGCAAAATTCGTTTGGTGCCTTTCCTTCAAAAATAGCTGCATTTTTAAAGCTGCCTCAGGCGACATGGTACACCAGTCACTGCTTTAGTTGTGGATAAAGGTGAAGACACTCTTTAAAGTATTTGTGGGAAGTCTTCCAAGGTCGCGGTGTCTTGTTTATGTTGATGATTCTGCAACCAACAGAATTGTCAAAAAAGTTTTGGTTGGTGGGGTCTCCAGTCCAAGTACCGGTTCCAGTACTGTGACAAAGATGCTTTTCACTGAAGGAATAAGAACAGAAAATTGTATGAATTGTAACATTACTTTACATATTAATAAAAATTAGTTAACATGATTTTTTATTAATGGGGAGCGAAAAGTTCTATGGCCAAAATGACTACTTTTTGGCCCTATGGCGGAAAATAATGTCATTACGTCCTTAAAACTATTCAATTTGTTCAACTTTTACACCCGGTTGTGCAAAAATATCTTTTTAAATGTGTTTATTGATTTAGTGTATAATATGGCCCAACTTGAAAACGGTCCATTGAATCATACTAAGTTAAGTTGTGTTATGTTGTTAATTTTTTTATTATTATAATACCAATAAAGACTGATTAGCAAGAACCTTTGTTTTACTTAGATTTTAGCTTATGGGGTGCCATATTACCCGATCTTGCTCTATGTGTATAATGTGGGAGGGAGCACTAACCGATTTACAAGAAGGAAATCCTAAACCAGAAGAATGTTCTTAAATCCAGGTGGAGTAAATTAAAATTAAAATTTAAATATATCTAAGTCGACCTCCACAAACTTTAATTACGAAAATGGAACGAACATGTTTTAAAATTCTTTAAGAGCTGATGATGGCAGTAGTGTTCTGCCGAAACATGTTCCATTTGTAATTTTACGCTCATTAAAGTTTGTGGAGTTCGACTTAGATATATTTAAATTTTAATGGAAATCCTAAAGTCTGTAATTACCTATAAGAAATAAAGAAATTTATAATCAGGAGTACTTTTGAAAAAGTGTATGCTAGAGTATTGCAAACTAAGCGAAGGAGATATCTGGAACAAAAAATGCTAAAGCCCACATTAAGATATTATACAAGTGATTCCTGGACAAAATAAAAAACACAAAAACTAGATCGACCACTTGGAAACATTTCTGAGAACGATTCAAAAAATTAATTTTCGTGAATTAAATATAAGATCCTGGAAAGAAGAAGAGATGCGGAACAAGTAAGTAATCAATATATGATTAGATTGACATTTAAAAGTGTCTTAGCAATTGCTGAGAAAGTGTTGCTTATAGATTTCCGTCATATTGCCATCGGTGCCAACATACCCACATTCTCGAATTTACTCACCACATCCTTATTATAAATTATACTCAACGACCTAATAGAGTCTTCGCGTTACAAACGGAAGTCAAAATGATAGAATAAGTATTAAAACACAAACCTTTTCTCGAACAGCATTTCTTCACATGTCGCAACAATTAAATCGAACGACACTGCACTTGTTTTATGATTATTACTTTAATTTATGAGAGTGCGCTCACATTCGTTTCGTAGTTGATGTTTCTGACATTCTTATGACCGTTCATTCGTTGTAAACCTCTTCTAGTTCATTAGAAGCACACCATATTATGTCTTTTGCAAGCTCCCAACCGTTATAAACTTCTCTTTCTATAGTTTATGATCTCTTGGTGTATTAAACTTTTGATATAAAGTGCGCTTTTACGATGTATTTGTGCAAGCAAATTATGCAAGTAAACTTGTGTACTTCGTGCAAAATTTAGCTAAGTGGAGAGTCAATAACATTTTTCAATTATTTCTTTCCAACGACTTTACGCCATGACAAAGTAACTATCCTCCGTAATGCAGACCCGTTAAAATCAACAATATAACTGTACGTGCTAAGCGCCGGAAGGCAATAACGCGGTAGATATTTTCATAAGCGATTATTTCAGGATAATCGCGAGAACGGTGCTTTTAATATCGTAAGAGACTGCTTTATTATTTTTATCTGAGTGGAATAAAAACCGGGAGCCAGAATAAAAATGAACCGTTTGGTTTGCTGATTAGATTTTTAAAACGTTTATTTTTCTATCGGCGAGGTTTCTCCCATTGTCCCAGGTCCGGCGGTTTCCAGTGGGGTGGGTGAAATCAACCGGAAGTGCAGATTACCACACTAACGCGTATAAATTGCTCCGAATGGAAAGATTTATCAAAAGGACGGTATTTTACGGCGCCATACAATATTGACTGAAATTTGTGGTTTAATATTACATACGACACGTTTTCCTAACAACAGCCAGCCACAAAAGCGGCAAATATCCATAAAACAAGTATTTTTACGACAAAAAAAGTTGTTTCAATATTTACCGGCTCAAACGGGGTTGTTTATAGAGTGGATTTAAAAAATAATTTAAAGAGGGTTGTTTGTCAGAACTTGAAGAGTTATATGTCTTGATTTCTTTTATTTAAAATTTTTAGTCCTTTAAAACATTTCAAATTTACATGATTTTATTAATAATAATTTTGTTTAATCGTACTGGGCTTTAATAATAATAATATCACCTGACATCAATAGCAAGAAACTGTTACCTGGAGTGGACTTCGTATGTTAACATTAACTAGTTTTTCAAAGAACAAAATCTACGTTGCTCTCACGTCTTGATATAGGGAAGATGTACCTTGAGTGACAGGGTGTGAAACTGTGAAATTTATTAAATGATAGATCCGGGCGCCTTCGCCATTTTTGGAACTTCGTATTTTTTCAATAGCATTTTAAAATTAAAACAATGATGCGTGGCTAAAAGGCACTGTAAAATATAAAAATGTATATTTTTTGTATTTTCTATTATTGCTCAAATGCTTGTGTTTCCAAACAAATGTATTTAATTCCATCAACTTCTGTGAGTGTTGGAAACACCCCTCCGAAACCTCCTTCACATGATTGCGGGGTATCTTTGTTGATTTAATTTCGTCTTTTCGCATTCCTCAAATTGCGGTTAGTTTTCACTTCCGTGTTTAATATAAACGTCAATTGAGTTGGTGCAAACCCTCGTCGTTTTAAACTCGATGTTAAGAAAGGGTGTGCTCGGTTTACCGACCGACATTCACCATTGTTAGTGCCGTTCCAGAAACAAAGAGAAGCGATTATACAACTATTCCCAAAGTTTCGACCCGCGCACATTTCCCAACCACCGAAGAAAGATTTATGGGTAACAAGTGAAAAGCAATTATATTTCCCTCTAATGGATCGTGCGCTTCTTTCGGGTGCAACGGCGACACCGGGGGCCAACACAAAGCGTAATCACGTTTCAGACACGACGCAGTCTCATATATTTATACATACAGTAGACGACAGTTTTCACGACAAACAATCCCGGTTTTCAGGTGCAAAGCAGCAAATAACTCAACGGGCTCCTAGAATTTAAAATACCTTGTCACCGTTCATCTTTCTTGGAATTTTATATGAAAAGCGACCCGGAATATGAGGCACCGCGGAAATAACAGACATTCAAGGGACATTAAGGTCCCCATCGCTTCAGAAACCAGATATCTGCGACGCGGGTACGAAGGTTTGAATTAATTTCGTGCTAATAACCGTTTATTTACTGACGACTTTTCCTCAGAAGAAAAAAGAAACCATAATAATTGTCATTTTGATAAGAGACTCAGTGGTTGAGACAGCTGTTGAAGGCTAGGCTCAAATCGGATGAAGATTTTTTCCTAGTCATCTCCACTGCCTGCTAGCCACTGACACGGATGTAAAATTGGTTGCAGTGCCGGGCAAATTAAAGTGTTCACTCTTATTTGTCTATTGTAATTAGGGAAAATATCAGGAGCGGACTGATTTTATTTACCGTCAAAACGGTTGTCACATAAAGTCACTTTTGCTTACCAAAATGTCCAGATTTTTTTTAACTGAGGCTAAAAAAACAAGAGTAGTTGCTAAATTGGAAGATGGCTTTTCTCTAAGAGAAGTGGCCGCCTATTTAAATGTAAGCCATTTGGAAAATACAGCGGAGGTGGGAAGACCTAATAACAGTAGAACGTCGACAAGGTTCGGGAAGGCACAGAATCTCAACCCAAGATGAAGACGAAGCTCTCGTGAACTATGTGAGAGAAGCACCTTTTGGTGGAAGGGCCAAAGCTCGTGAAGAGACTGGGTGTCCTGGTAGCGTCTGGACGGCGCCGGTGCGTCGTAGGATTAGGGCAAACGAGAGCTACTCTGCTGGTAGAAAACCGTATCTCACAGAAGAACACAAAAAAGAAGCCTTTGCTCGTGAGTTTATCAATCGCGATGATGTTTTTCGGAGGCGTGTGATCTTCAGTGCTGAAAAGGTTTTTATATCGTGTAGCAATGGTCGAGTAAGGGTTTACCGATATAAAGGTCATCGTTATGATGAGCAGTATGTTCAACCTCTAAGAAATAGCGGTGGATTCGGAGTAAATGTGTGGGGTTGGATAAGTGCCGAAGTCCCGGTGTTTGTTTTTATGTACAAAAATGTTTGAATGGAGCCGGTTATAGGGATATTTTCAGTTATAATATCACAAGAGCATAGAAAATATCGATCAAACTTCCGAGTCATGAAACGTATTCCGCACAATACCACTCCAGCTGCGCTGTGGTCGCTGTTGAATGACGAGGATAGTTTAATCAGATTATTTTCAAGGCTCGAGTGGTATTCATTACGATTATATAACGAAAGAAATCGAAATTTTGACGGAACTTTTTTTCTGACGTTTATTAACAATTGTTCCTATGGCAAAGTTTTTGTTGGAGCCAGCCGAAACACTGAAATGAATATACCCCGTCGTCAAGAGGATATTCGCTTACATACATCGTAACTATGGAAAATCTGTAATTGCTATTGCCTGAATTTATTTTGTGTTATATAATCGAAAATATCATGCTGCCATCAGCTACACAAAGGTTTGCTGATAATAGATTCATATATCAGCAAGACAACTGCGCCATCCATGCTTGCTAAATAATAAGAAATTGGATGAGAGAAAATGAAGTAAATCAACTTCCCTAGCCGACTTTAGGCCCAGAAATAGAATGGAGTTGTCTAGTCTGGTTGTTGGTCAAGTTATCAACTTCGTGAGGATCTTCTTATAAACTAGCACAATACATTAATTTGCAAAAAATCTTACATATTGTTAAGGGGGCACTGCACGAATCTTGGAAATTGGTGTTGGTGACTACCACAAAGTTCGGAATAAGACATAAGATGCCTACGTGCGGAAAATGTTTTGTTGATACTGTGTTTGATATCTACCACTGCCTGAGTGTCGAGCCACGTCGAGCGCTCGATTACTTCTCAGAATAAGATATACCGTGAATAATTTGGTTCGGAGCTCATTATCTTTATTTAGGGATTTTTATTTGAATTCTCAGATTGTGGATTTGCCGAAATATAAATATATTTGTAGTTAGTTTGTCCTGGACCAAAGGATCAATTAAATATAGCTTGATTAAACAAAATAATGTTTTAATTTATCAAATTATTGTGTATTTACATTGTCTAACATAATAGTTGCACATAATATCACATTAATTTAACACATTGAAAACAATAAGTACTTGTACCGCAGTGTTTTACAATAAAAATCCTACGTTAACAATTTAAAATTTGTGACACCTACATATTATATACCGGGTGTCCCAACTAAAATTTGTGTACAATAGTGTGTACAAAGTGTACAATAGCCACCATTATATGCGAGTGAAATACGACGTTTTATCTACAACTGTACTTTAGTACCCCCTTAAAAACCTTTATTAATTCGACTCTGAACGTATTGTAAACTCAAGAGATATATCGTACGGAGGTATAGTTTCGAGGAATATAAAAGACTTGTTAAAGGCAAGCCGTACCGGTTTATTCGCGTGCTAGGGAAGTTTTTTTTGCGGACATTGAAGTATTCACACAAGTTTACTTTATTTGACCCTGGACCCTACCGGGGCTTCGCACCTGGACCCCAATTTAATACTGGGATTTATTCCGCATTCGCAATAAAAAATAGTGTGTGCAACTCGTGCGGCGTTGTCGGTTGCCCTCTCAAGTAACTTCGCTTTCGTGGGCAATCGAGAACTTGCCGCATTAGTTGCACAATATACTATTTTAGTCTTGACAGTTGTAAACTACGTTCTACCAGATTTTAGACAGCCATGGTAACCCATTTTTTACACATTGAAGCTGTCACCTACCGCCTTTAAGGGGTAAAATAGTCCAAAATTTTCTTCTTTAAGAAACGCGCAAAAAAAATATCCTTTATGATAAATATTGGTCGTATATTTTGAAAGAAGATACCGCACTTAACTGTCTTTGAATAAGTTTCTAAGATATAATAATTACCAATTTAAAGACACTCTCGTGGCATAAATAGTAAGCATCTCAGTTGCCTATTTACCTTGTCAATTTACAATGTCACTCAATCTAAAAATGTTAATTTATTGTCATTTTTACTCTCATAAAATACTATAATATGGCAAAATGAGTGAAGTCATTGAACTAAAAGTAAAACACATCAAGAATAAGATAATGAAAAAGTTAAGGTAAGTCAACAAAACACTCGAAAAACATAACCTCTCTCATATTTTTAGGAATTGTGCCCTATTTATGCTATTTATGCATTCCAACAACTCTCGTATCCTTTTGGGCAAAATCCGCGTCCGTCACACTATCCTGCACCTATCTTTATGTCAATAATGTGAATGTAACTTCGGTGCAACGATAATTTTTGTTAAATGGGGGCGCCGAGTGGAAAACTTCGTCATCGGCTAAAAAGTTGTATACATTATGTGTGTGGTAGGTATTTTACATCACTCAGTATTATTAAAACCCTCCGCTTCGCGTCGTGTTTCAATATTAAAACTTCGTGATGTAAAATTGAACCTACCACAGTTACAATGTAATATACTATTTTAAAATTTATTCGCCCGTATTTTAAATGTAAGCGTCACGAAATCTTGCTCTCATGTCAGCGGCGATTACTCATGAAGTATGAGCAGCACGTTAAATCTAAATATACGATACTGTAGGTCGAACCTTTGCATTTAAGCCTCACGCAAAAGGATTTCGTTCTAAATTGATTAGGCAGCGCTGGCAACCCCTTTATTAACCACTGTTTTTTCAAAGTTTCCTATCCTTAAACTGATGTAGCGACCAAACTGCTTATCCGTTTTGATCCATTATGGATTGACAATGGATTCAATGCTTCCAAATTCTAAAATGCAAATGCGACTAAAAGTGCAAAAATAAAGAAGTCTTCAGATACTTCGGATACTGCAGCTGTATATCTTCTTTTTTACCGACTTCAAAAAAGGAGGAGGTTCTGTGTTCGGCTGTATGTATGTACACCGATTTCTTCGTCAATTATGGACCAATTTTGAAAATTCTTTTTTATTTGAAATGGTATACTCCTGACTAGATAGTCCCATTGTGACCAAGTCCGAATCTGATGAGGGGATCCCATGGAAATCGAGGGAGATTCTCAAATATTTCCTTTTATGTATGTTCACTTATTTGTTCGTCAATTTTGGACCGATTTTGAAAATTCTTTTTTTTGTTTGAAAGGGTATACTCCTGAGGTAGTTCCATTGTCACCAAGTTCGGATCTGATGAGGGGATCCCATGGAAATCGGGGGAAATTGTCAATTTTTTCCTTTTATGTATGTTCATCTATTTGTTCGTCGCAATTGTGGACCGATTTTGAAAAAAAAAAACTGAGGTAGTCCCATTGTCACCAAGTCCGGACCTGATGAGGGGATCCCATGGGAATCGGGCGAAATCCTCAAATTTTATAATTATTATGAACTCTCTCAAATGTAGTCGTTTAATAATAAATTATTATTCAGGTTTTTGCGTCTGGGAGTCATCATTAACGGCACAACTGCCTTGTACCTTGCCTTAGATTTTTCAGGTAGTAATTAATTCATCATTGTTTCACTATTTCTGGTTTTATTTTTTTTTTTAGCGTGTGCCTCTTACCTTCTATTGAATTTTTGATGCGCTATAACGATGTTGATATATTTGTATCGTTGTCCGCGCCGATGACACTAATTTCAAGTCGTGCCAATCGCTCAAAACCTTGCGTTTGGAAAACAGACCAAATATCGCTAGATGTCACCACCTCGTGCATTAGAGTAAACTGTAATCGTTTTACAGAATGAAAAATTAGGAAGGCGTGGAACAAATTAATTCCAATCTCAAAAATAAGGGTGCTTTATTTTTTTCAAAATCAGATATTATTCAGAATAATAATGCAAATCTTACCTCATCTTTATTAAACATTTTTTGTCGCTAGTTTTATTTATTTATTTTTGCTGTTATCGAAAATTTGATTGAAGTTCTTATTTTATTCACGTTATTTTGACAATGTTGACAGTTATTCGAGTTTCATGACTCCTTATTACAGTTTCCATTAAATCGCGATTCAAATCCCTCTGGTGGTGATTTTACCTCTATTGGTACGACTTTGTATTTCATCGGCGCGGACAACGATTTGTATAATAACAATAGGTTACAAATTTGTTCACCTCTTTGGCTTGGCACCGACTCCAAACAGATCAGTAGGTAGCACATGTAATAATATCATGTGTTAATCATGTCATTTAAAAAACTCATCAGTCGTCTATGAATTTGACATTTTAACGTACGTCTGTTGCCAAATTAATAATGTAGTATGTACTGCTGGTTGCAGACTTTCAACTTGTAGATGAAACAATAAATCACACAAGCAACTTGATGACTTTTTTAAATGAACACCTTATACATGTATTTTTTTCTAAGAATTTTATACCGAATGAATTTCATTTTTAGCGGTGGATTAATGTTCAATAATCAGCAAAATGAGCGTCAGTTGCCGCACCTGCGGTGAACCTAAAGACATTTGGATGTTGTAAAGAAAATGGTTTTAGTATTTATTCACACCGCACAAAAATTCATGAGACTGTTTTTATAATAATCAGCTGTATTGAAGAGGGGGATTATACGCCAGTCACGTATTATGAACCATACTTAATTTTATGTCAAATTAAAATAATACTGATTGAAATTAAAATATGGTGTATTTTTATGGTTAACAAAGATAAAGATCACCGTCAGCTGCATGTTTGTGGGTGTAAAGATCGTCAGTTCATTTGCCAAAGTGATGCACTGAGCGCGTAGGATTTTTATGACAATGACTGGCGCTCGTACCCCTTAAAAATACGAGTGACGATTTTCTTTATTATATTAAACGTATAAAAATTCAGCTGCATCAATTTCATAAGGTATAAAATGACTTTACCCTTAAAAAAATAATTTGGTTTATATACGTAACTGACCTATCTTCAGTACAGCTGATTATAATTTTTTAGTTAAAACTGATCTGAAATGAATTTTTATGTGGTATGAATATACTAAAACAATTTTTTTATTAACAACTTTCATGTGCTGTCACTTCTAGTTCCACCGCTACTGGAGTAGCTGACGTTTAGAGTTCTTAAATATTAGGGGAAAATTATTATCATTGTTATCATTTTCAGTCGATATCAAATGACTTGTTCAACGTTACCTCCCGGACTATATACTTTTCAGTCACTTATATGTTTTGTTTATTCACAATTGTTGCTGCTCTCTGATTTACTTCCACTCTAGACCACCACATGAAGAACCCGCTCTCAATTTCTGCAACCCTTGTTTCTTTCTTCCACATTTCTTTCTTCTTCTTTTTTTTTCTGTTACACCTCTCACAATGTCATGTTTACAGTTGCTGAACATTAAGCATTCTTTTTGTGTAGTACACTTGTACTTTTACATTTTTCTTTACTTTTCATGTTCCTTTCCATTGTCTTGGTCTTTTTCATATAACCGACACTTGTTTTTGAAGTGAAACTTCTTTATCGGGTCAGAAAAACTCAAACGGAAATCAAAGTGAAACACTTTGGTGGTGGGGAGGTAGGCAGTGCATGAATGCGGATCATTGAGAAGTGGGGACGCGTGTGAATAAAACGAGTAGCGTAGTAAATATTTCGGCGGTTCATAAACTCGATTCCTACCATCGTCTTGGCAAAGCAACAAAGACTTTCTGTTCCTTGATGTCCCAAAGTTTTCATAAATGATTCATTCTTCCAGTAGGCTTTGAACACAAAACTCTCCATCTAACTACATATAAATTTTGTCATCCACAGGCAAAATGATGTATAATTTTGTTAAATCATTTATAAAGACCCAAAATATTATATCATTACAAATGGTCTTTACAAATAATTCACATCCAGTACGCTTTGAACGTCAAAATTCTCCATATAACTACATGTAAATTTTGTTTTAACAAGGCAACATAATATATGAATTATTTATGAAGACCGGATAATATAATATTATAATATTAGTTAGCAGGTTAACACATTTCAACGACGATATGTTGGATTATACATACTAGCATTGGTGACCCTAATTTTTAGTTCTAATTCCTTACTGATAAATGATAAATGTCTTTAATAATAATTGTCCTCTCCTTATAATCTTAACATTTGCACTTTCAATCTGCATTCCTGGATATTATAGGTACATAGAGGGTATAATAGAAATAGTATCGAGATTGTTACCGGTAGTAGATCTCACCAATAGCAACACATTTTTTTAATTCACTTGGTGGTAGAGTTAAAAATGTTTCAAAATGTAGCACAAAAATCAGCGTACGCCAATGCACCCCGTTCGCAGGCACAAAAATCCCTCCGCGCTAAAACAATCAACGTTAGCATAGTGGTTAATTTTTTGCTTTATCATAGGTCATTTATTAAAGTGATCAAATTAAAATTTGGGGGAAAGTGATCTTACACATCATTTGTGGACATTTAACAAAAACATATACAAATTTCAATTTTAAAACACTTGTTTCACAAGATGGAATTTTTAGCAGCAACAAAATGTTATAAATAAACTCACATTATTGTCCAATGTTTTTGACCTTTTTTAGACTTCATAAAATTTCAAAAAAAATTTACTCACTCACAGAATTCGCAATGGTACGTAACTACACCCTACTAGGGACTCACTTGCACTAAATAAAAATATGAACCTGAAAAGAATTAAATGTCACAAAAAAAAAACTTGTATAAGCAATCTGATTTTTGCTCCCCCCAAACTAAGCGGTTTTAATTTAGGAAACCTGGTCGAAAGTAATTGCATTGCACGATCGAATTTCCCCATTTATCTCATTTATGTGGGAACCATACAATACGCCTTATGACTGAATCCTTACCACTGCCAATAGAAAGAAAATTAGTACGATAGTCAAAGAAGTTTTCATTTCAGCCGTGGGGTCTTAAGCACACCCACAATGTTTTTTTTTATGTTTCAACTGCTCATTAATTTATTTGTCATGTACATGGACATGGAACCACTACATATTAAGGTTGGTTTGAAATTAGTCAAGGCGGAAGGAAGTAAAGTTGAGCAATTTATTTTTTCAGTTTTATTCTCTTCCATACCCTATAAAATGTGGCCATCAAACTTTGCATTTTTATTGTTCGGTTTTGATTGCTCCAATGGTAAAGGTAAAAGCATTTGGTACAAAGTAACAATTCAAGGTAAAGGATTGTGTATCGTATTGTAACAGTAAAATTAACACTTATACAGATATAAATTTGTTACGTTGCTCTATACCGGGTATCCCAGAGATATCTACAATAATTTTAAGCAGAAGCTAAACTCATTAGTGTCAACAATTTTTCTTAATAAAATTTTGCCCTAAACCCCGTAGTTATCGAGTTGAAATTAGTGGAAGTTTTGACGTTAATTTCGGTGTCCGCCACTGAACCCCTGAACGATGATACCAAACGAGAAAAACTTCTCGGATTTTCGTCTATTAGTAGTGCGTATTATTTAAGTTGAAAATATCTGATGATTAGGTATTATTAAATCCTCAGGCTGTAAAAATTGGACTTTCTGTACGTGATAGGGATCCAATTGTTGCTCTGGTACTGGCAATTGGTACTGGCGGTTTTTTGCAAAGCACAATGCACAACGTTAATAGAAATTAGGCACACACACTTTAAAAACGAAAGTAAAATACAATAACACGCCCGATAAACTGATTAATTATTGTTTCTCAACAGGCAACTGCACCCAAGTGTGCAAAAAATTTAGAAACTTGATAAGGACGCTGGCTTTTCCGAACAAAAACAATTGATTCTCTATAGGTCAAATTAAATAAAAATAAATATCCATATGAGGCATGTAAATTTGAAGTGTTCGGCGAATTCTGCTACTGGTTAAAATTAATGTAGTTATTTCTGGGACATAATAATGGACGAGTAATATGACAAAAACGTCCAAAACCAACAACGATATTTAATGAAGACGTATATGATTTTCTATTAATATAATGTGAACCAATTTGTTTCTAACATGGAACGTAAACAAAGCTTTAACGTACAAATTCTTTTGGCTTCGTTATAATCTCAAGTTTCTTGCTTGATAACACAAAGCTCTACACTACCTAACTTGCTGTCATTTTCAATGAAAATCACAAAAGAATTCACTTTGCTGAAATATGACGTCTATATAATCCAAAAATGTTCGATAATCCCCAAGAAAAATAGCAGTCTCTTAAAATAACAAAACCAGAAATTTTCCATTCAAATATCGGTGGCAACTGTTATCTATTATCTAAATTGAGAGATTTGTTTTTAACTCCGACGTGTTTGCGCAGCTAGCTTTGTCACGAAGGATAAGACCACTTCGCATTCGAATTTTCCAAAGTTATAATTACAAAATAATTCGATTTTCTGCACTGGAAGTCATTGCAATTCCGAGATAATTGAATTGAGTTCCACCTCCTCCAGACATTGTTTAAGAATGCTAACTCGCACAGTTTTTCCTTTTCCTCCAATTAGCATGGCATAACTTTACGTGTTTTCCCGTCAGTGATGGATTCGCAAGGCCACAGCCTTGTCGTTAATAAAGATGAAGAATCGTGACTGTGCATCAGGCAGTGACTAATATCTCTGCACCGCATTAGTGACCTCTGGCAACATTCGTTGTCTCTGGTTTTAACGGTGGTCACTTACTTTCTTTACTCTGCATTTTATTTAAATTTCTCCGCAAAGAAGTACTCGTACACAATCGATTTTGCAGTTTTTGGGTGTAGTCGAAGACCTGTAACGATATTCAAGCTTGTTATAAGATTCAAGAGCTCTTCAAATACCTTTAACGATGCACAAATACATCTTGTCGGGAAACGCCAGATTGGAATTTTCGAGCAAACAATTCCTACATAAAGTCGCAGATTCGTCGTTTTTTATATTTGCCGATGTTCTGAGGGGGTTATAGTGAGTGTGTTAGATTAACGGCTAATGTTTACACATTTTGAGATTTTTGTGTTTGATGCAAGAAAATAATATACATTTGTTATATTTATAGCGTTCATGAGAGAGAGATTTATTTATGAGATAAGTCTATCTATTGTATTATTATTCAAGTGGAAAAAAGTCGTATTATACAGGGTGGAAAGTTTAACTGGAATAAATTCAGTATCTTCACTGCAATTAATTTTGCGAAAAATTCCTGAAACACGTCGATTTTTAAACAAGAAGAATGTTCTTAAATCCAAGTGGAGTAAATTTAAATTAAAATTTATTAAAGTTTGTGGAGTTCGACTTAGATATATTTAAATTTTAACGTCGATTTTTGTTTGTAAATTGCCACTTTTTAGCCTGATCAGCTTTCTTTTGTTTTTACTCAGGGGGCTGTAACCACCCTTATGGTTTTTTTTTCAAATGGGAAGATATGTCAACCGACACATCATTGGAAAGCTCATAAAAAAAGGATGGACAGAATATGGTATCAACAGGATGGAGCTCCACCGCAATATGCTGCATCCGTTCGGCGTTATTTGGACGACATTTTTTATAATAGGTAGAGGTGCAATAGAATGGCCAGCAAGACCACCAGATCTCACTCCTCGTGACTTTTTTTTGTGGGGGTATCTTAAATGTAAAGTCTACACCACAAAACCCGATAATCTTGAAGATTTGCAACAACGTATTTCCTATGAAATTCAGCAAATCACTTCAGAAATGTTGTAAAATGTAAGAAATGGGTTTTATTATTGTCTTGCATTTTGACAAGAAAAACATTATACTTACCTAGATTTTTTTAATTCTAGTCCTACAATTTTCAAACAGTAAACCTATCAAGAAAGAAATAGATTAAAGTTATTTTTATTTATTTCTTCTTACATTATTAGCTGGAAAAGTAAAAAAAATATTGTTGTACTCCTTTTTTTATAAGCTTTCCAATGATGTATCGGTTGACATATCTTCCCATTTGAAAAAAAAACTTAAGGGTCGTTACAGCCCCCTGAGTAAAAACAAAAGAAAACTGAACAGGCTAAACAGTGGCGATTTAAAAACAAAAATCGACGTGTTTCAAGAATTTTTCTCAAAATCAATGGCAGTGAAGATACTGAATTTATTCCAGTTAAACTTTCCACCCTGTATATGTTGGAAATGTGAACAAAAATCAGTTCAACTAGCATTCTTCTCATAGCACTCTAATACAATATTTTAAATGATGTAAACACATGACGAATACTCTGCTGCTCAGATTGTGTGTGAAGACTAAGTTAGTTCTTTATAAAACTCTGTACCAGTAAGAGCAAATTAAATACTGCGTATAAAAAGTATTCATTTGTTACATTTATTCCATAATCTCCAATAACATACGTTTATGATTTCCTTAAATTAAACGTAGAAGTAAGCTTGTTCGTAATAATAATACATAAACCTATATTTTTATACCAATACCAAACACCAGTGCATAATCACGGTCAAAATGACAGTATGAATTTATTTCGCTCCATATATACTACTGGAAACCTGACCTATCGTTATTTACACATTAGGAGTGCAATTTCTGGTTCCGGAAACTTTTCGAAAAAAATTTGGCAAAAAAACGGTCCTTTTTCTAGGAAAATTGTTTTCGCTCAAATCGGTCGGTAAGTAGCTAATTAAAAATATTTAAACAAAAATAAACCTCAAAAGGTTGCTATCACAACTTTTAGGGACTAGGACGTAAATGAGTCCCTAAAATTGTAATTTTGGGGAGCGTGTACAAAAATAGTAATTTGTGTACCTAGACCGTAAAAAAAGCTTTTTTGGATGCATATGCTGTTTGGGGCCGAGGCGTGGGCCGAGGACACAATGCAGATAAGGCCAAAAAAGTACTTTTGGCCGAGGTGCACAAGACGTTTTTTAGGCGATGATCACGAAAGAATTCAAAAATTTGGTCGGTCATAATTTTTTTTAAGCGATGATTACCAAAAAGGTGTTTGTATGACTTCTTTTATGAAGCCGTAAAGTTGTACTTCTTTGTACACACCTGTCAAATTGTGACAGATCAGCCCCAAAAAAGTGGAGTTTGACGGGCTCCAAAAGAGGCCGTAAAATCACTGTTTTTGTAATCATCGCCCAAAAAATATATTTTTTAAGAAAACAGGCTGGATACAATATACTTAAAACAATATGTTGTCAATATATAGGGTGAGTCAATATTGCGAGGACGGAAGATAGTGGCTTTACTAATGAAAATTAAAAAAATTTTTTGATGTTATCATATATTACCGCCAAAGCTACAGCGACAAAATAATTTTCAGATATTTCGGTGTTTCACTATTCTAGGACCGTATTCAACTTTTTTGCTTTTTAAATGGAACGTTAAGTATTTTTTTTTTCATTTTCTGATTTGATGTTCTAAATTCTACAACTTATCTTTTTTTTAAATCCTTAATACAAGGTTGCCATTTTTTGTGAAAATTTTCGAAAAGTCATGCGATCATTTAATATTATGGGTCAGCATTATTGTTAAATATTGAATATTGAAATTTGGCATGTCAATAAACAAAGCTTGGGTTCTTCGGCATCCTACGATTGAAGCATTGGAAAAATTTCAAGAGAGTTTGAAAGAACAGGATAAAAAAAAGATATGCAGTTGTAGCATTTAGAACAGCAAATTAGAAAATGAAAAAAAAATATAGGGTACCATTTAAAAAAATAAGTTAAGTACGGCCCTGGAATAGTAAAACACCAAATATAGCTGAAAATAATTTTAGTCGATGCAGATTTGATGGTAATATATGATGACATCAAAATATTTTTTTATTTTCATTAGTAAAGCCACTATCTTTCGTCCTCGCACTATTCTCACTCACCCTGTATATACACATATTTATTCATTTTACTTTTGTGCGTTCCTGTTCAAGTGTAAGCACGTAATTACATTTCTTCCTTGCAAATGATTGCCAGACAACACCTCCTGGAATAAATCCTTAGCGTTAAATTCCTGCTTTTAATTAATCGACACTACAATGATTCGGAAAGACGTCTGAACCGAATCGTTGACAGTCTTAAAAAAGATTCGTGAGAAGTATAAAGAGACGAATGGCCACATTGAGGGAGGATTTTGAAACGAAGCGCACTCAATAGATATTACAGGTTGCAGCTACTTTTGTTCGAAATCTCTGCACTTGAGCGATAAGACGAGACGCTATACGTAGATTTAGATAGATTAAGATTAAGTGCGCCAGACGGGGCTTTTCCTATTGTGAAGCGAACAAAAACCGTATTTCGTACAATTAACATGGTAAAGTCGATTAAAATTTACAGAGCTAATTATGGTGGAGGCGCCGGGTTAACATTAAACTGAAGGCTGTGCGGGAAAAATGGAGAAGTATTACTTGGATTTCGCGGAACCTGTACTTTATCCATTACCGCAATTACTGTTGACTGTAATTAAAAAATACAGAAGTTGGGTGCATGGAATGTTTTTGCTCACGTGGAGAACGATGTTTTAAATCTTTAGTTGTATTAGAAGTGATAATAATGCAATAATAATTTAAATGCTCATTTACATCTGTCAACATTAATGCACTTAGGAGATTTATAGTTAATGTGAAAAGTTTCAATAACCAGTAAAGTAGCGGGTGGCTTGAAATGTTAAAGGTTTAAAGGCATCTGTGAAAACAAAAAAGTTGAGTGCGGTCTCTTTAAAGCTAAAGCGATTTAGCTAATCAATTTACAAGCCACACACTTATTTTTTAAGCGAAGTTGCGGAAATTTTGCGCAGTAAAAAGTTAGTCCATAATAATGATAGTTAGAACTTTGCAAAGGCGCTTAACACTCTGTTAAAATCAGATTTATTATGAGAGCACGGTTTTGTTACTTTTTAATTACATAATGCAAAAATTTAGTTGAATCGAAGGAAGAGTAGCTAATCTATCATACAGCTATTGTCATCGCCGTATTTCTAATTGTAAACACATTTACAATATTGGTTGCCAACTTAATAAATTACGTTAGAATATAATGTAGTAGTTTACAGTATTTTCATCT
The DNA here is from genome assembly GCA_963583935.1 of Diaperis boleti. Lineage (NCBI taxonomy): Eukaryota > Metazoa > Arthropoda > Insecta > Coleoptera > Tenebrionidae > Diaperis > Diaperis boleti. The sequence goes on along the minus strand of OY757242.1, from coordinate 73,128,353 downwards.
TATCTTGCACAATAGATGGAACAATGTTAACCTTGCCATTCCTTGGCTGAGAAAATTGAATTCTTTAATGTCAACACACACGTTTTTTTGTAATCATAATTAAAATGTATATCAACTTCGGTCATCACCTCTCTTTTCAAACCATTGGCCCATAATAAATCAATAATTTGTTACTAATTTTGAAACACAGACTTTAAATAATTTGTAAATCAGGATAAGCAAAACGAACTGCAACAACCGACAATACTAGTCTTTGTCTAGACAAGCTAAAAACAAACAGTAATCCTATTAAAACTATTTGTGGCTACTGATGAAATTGAAACAAATCAGGAGAACGTGAGACGCAATCGAATATCATTTAATTTCTATTAGCCGTGGCTGTTTTCTTCTCGTGTAGTAATCGTTGAATTATCAAGAAAATGTTATATAATGATTGCAATTTTTTGTCTATCGACAATAAATAGGTCATATTTATCTTCTTTATAATTGTATGCCATGATTATAACGATAAAACAAACAAAAAATCTATGTCATTGGTTGTTTGAGGAGACTTTTCCATTGCCAGATTAGTTTCCCGAGTGGCACACTCGAGCCGAGAAACACATGAGATATGGAACGTCAATGATATTTGTTCATCCTACCGCAAAGGTATTCGAAACAAATTGCAACAATCTTAAGAACCGTTCGTTCTTTTTAAAACTTCGCCGGGAATTTCAAGAAAAAAGTTAAAAGATATGTCCGGAAAATATTTGAGAAAATTCCACATACATCTATTTGAGTTATAATTCCGGATAAGTTGAAGTTGTGTATGATTTATGCGCCTCGTGTTCAACATCCTTCCATTGGTGAACATAAGTGGAGTTTTTGTAAACAAGTAGCTCGCGATATATTGCCGGCTTTATCTCTTATACCGACGTATTTTTAAATAAGTAGTTTCGACGCGTTGCATTTTTAACGTTTCGATACAATAAGAGAGGTTAAGGTTATTACAGTAAAGTTCGATTTGCGTCACAGTCAGGATAATATAAAATGATAACTGAAACATCTGGGACCGGACAGGCCAAATCCAGGACATCGCGGATGTCAGGCACACATGCCGATATCCTGAATATGCTATCAACATATCTCCGCACGCGCTTCCAAAGCGACAAACAAAATTGAAATTGGATATTCGTCGATGGGCTACGTAACGTCAGCGCTTCCGAAAGGAGATGGCCCAATGGCACACTGGACGAGTGGAAAAGATTCATCAGTGATAGAAATATCTTTTCTCCTAGAAATAGAAAAGTGAAAAGTGAGAGGACGGAAATAAAGAGTAGTGAAGGAAATGAGACACAGAAATAACTAAATTAAAATAAACTAACAAGAAGTATTATAGTTCAATCAAATTAGACCTTTTATAGAAGAAATAATTTATAAAGTTTTGAAATTTTGGTTCTGAACTCCCAGCAGGGACCCAAATAAAGATCCGAAGAGTTACCACCTCCCCGGGGTAAGTATCCCTTTTTGCCCAAAAAACCGCCCCAAACTTTATAAATTATTTTTTCAAAAAAGTCCAATTTAGGGACAGATGGGCGTTACCCCTCTTATACCTCCCCCCCCCCCGTCTTTACAGGTATTTGACGACTAGAGCTTATACACAAAAAAACTGTTCTACAATTTTGTTTCTATACATTTTTTGTTCCCACTAATGGTTTTGGAGATAATCGCCGCAAAACACTAGAGTGAATTAATTTTTGCCTTCTGGCTGAAAACTATATTCATTTTCCAACATCATTTATGAGCGGTGGGGGGAGATAGGCAAAAGCTTCATGAGACCAATTTTATACAGAATTTTTCTCGTCCGAGCTACAGTTTAGGCAAAAAATGGGGAAAAGCTTCATGAGGTCACACTCGGGGGCGTCTTTTTGAGCAAAAGGGGATTATGCTCCCCCCGGGAGGCTGGGAACTCTTCGGATCTTTATTTGGGTCCTCACTGGGAGTTCATAACTAAAATTTCAAAACTTTATAAATTATTTCTTCTATTGGTCGTTTTTTCGTCTAATTTGTTTGGACTAGTACTAGAAATATGGGAAGAGTGTCACATGGAAGAAATTTTAATGATATGGATGGAAGAAGAAACTAACATGGAAGGAATGGAATAATTCTGAGGCAAACCTAGAGAAAGAGATAGATAGAATACAAGAATAAAGAGAAGAATAACCAAGAAACAATTGAAAAATATGGCACAGATATAGAACGAAAAGAAAGAATAAAGCAAACAGTAAACAGGATGCTAAAGAACAAGAACAAAAACAAGAAATTAAAAAAATTAATAGAAAGATAAGTTTTTTTTGCGTGAAAATATTAATGTTTTGGTGTTAATTTTTTTATAGGTATTCGTCAATAAAAACCCAAAATTTTAAATTTTTGTAATCTATTTGTATTCTATGTGTATCAGAAATGCACACATAAAGACACTTTAGATAATTAAATATATATGTTACGGGCACAGTGGTAAAATAGGGCAATGCTAGGAATGCCCCGGCAATGTGAACCATGCCCGTTCATACTGGGCATTGCAGAAAATATGAACATATTTTACTGCATTTCCTGAATTGACCAGTCAATGTGAGCAATACCCACACTAATCTCCATATTCACCAAGAGTAGGTAAAAGTTATTGCTCCCTTAAATCGGCTTAAGCATTCAATAACTTGAAATTGACATTGGATATTGTCTAGAAATTGAGCGATAAGCTATTGGACGAAAAATCATCCAATAACGTATTAGAAATCTACTAATAAAATTGACACTTGTATTGTTCCACGTAGGGTAGAATCAGAAAGATGTGTCAGTATCATCAGTTGTATTGAATAACCTGTTTTTATAAGAAAAAAATTTTGTAGAATATAGCACTCTTGCTACCTTAGCTTTCGGATTCTTCATCAGAAAATGAAAACATTCCGAGAGAAAGACATATATTTCGTGATAGAAATAATCCATTTCAACAATTTGATAAAGTGGATATCAAGAAGAAGTTTCGACTGTCAAAATTAAGTGTAACGAAATTACTATATGTAATAGAAAGCCACTTGGAACCCCATAATAACAAAAATATCAGCAATAAATCAAGTTTTAATAACATTGCTATATTATGCTCCACGAACTTTTCAAATAAATGTAGGAGATTTATTTGTCGTATCCCTGCCTAGTGTGTCTAGAATATTATCGTCAGACTGACACGTTTAATTGCACAATTAAATGCTCACCTCATTTCAATGCCAATGAATAGAGAAGAACAATTACCTGCAGTAGAAGATTTTTATGACATTCGTGGATTTCCAAGAGTACCAGCAATAAAGTACATCATTCAGTATCAAATTTTGAATCTGTGTTTTGCTTATTAATTAATTAATATTAATTGTGGATTTCAGACTTCTTGATTGTGGAATCGATATCCTGTTATTTTGAGAAAAAAGCGGGTTGCTGGGTTGCCAATGATTTAAAATCAATTAAGTAATAGATTAGATTAGATTAGGTGTTGAGGGGTGTGAGGGAATTTGCTCCACTCACCGGCACTTAGACCACAATGTGTAATGCAATGTGTTGTCGTTTCCCACCTAGCACAGTGTCCAGAATGGGTGTCGGTTTTGATCAGGTTTGAGAGGTAGCGGTTGGCCGGTCGGATGGGCGACTAGGTACCATCCAGTGTTCCCGTCGCGCCCAGTCGAGCCAGGTCGTCGGCCCTCTCATTCCCCTCATTTCCGTTATGTCCCCGAACCCACCTTAGCTCAACGACATTGCTATTCTCGACAGTGCCAGATGGCAATGGTGTACCAGCTGGGAGGTAATCCTGCCCCTGGCCAGAGCCCGCAGAGCTGCTCGACTGAAGAAGCACATCGTTTTTTCACTGATATTGCGTCCAGTGATTTCTGTGGTACCCTTTAGAATGGCCGCGATCAGGGTTGCGCTGAGATTGCAGTTCATTTCGGGGATGTGAATTCCCGCTCCAGAGCCTGCTTTCGTTTCTGATTCATCCATGAAGATTGAAATGTCAAACTTCGGATGTTCTCCTGTATCCGTATGCACTGCATAAGATTTGTCGAAAGTATATTGAGGACAGATACGATCCGACCCCGCACCCAAGACAGGTACTCTGTGGAGTCCCTCGCTCAGGATGCAGGGGTGGGAGGCAAACACAGGATAGGATAGACAGGGTGTTAAACCCCAGGACCTTCCCACCACTCTCCTACACTGCCACAGGGCGACTACCATGTCCCATAGCAGTGGGAAGAGAACTTCTCCCTGAGAACCACCCCCCGAGTAGTTGCGTCCGCTGAACGGTTCAGCAGTCCAGCACAAGCTAAATCCAGTCACGTACTGGTCCTAAGACATCGCGGTTCTGAAGTGCTCGCTAGACACTATCGAAGGTGGTCTTGTCAAAAACCCCCTCGATGTCGATGAATACTCCTAAGGAGTATAGTTTGTGCTCCAGGGCTCCCTCAATCCGCCACACCACCTCGTGTAGAGCAGACTCGGTCGATTTCCCCGGGACATATGCATGTTGGTTGGGGTGTAATGGTTTGGCCCTTAGCACCCCGTCCCTTATTTGGTAGTCGCATAGTCTCTCCAAGGTTTTTAACAAAAACGATGTGAGACTTATGGGACGGACAAATAAGTACTAAGATCTCTAGCTAAATCTTTCAATACTTATTTATTCCTTGATTTTGATTTGGGTCAATATACTTGTGAATACCAAATATACTTATGGGTTCCGTAAATCCTATTGATGGAATAGTTATTGAGCCGTTTATAAAGCATTGGTGAATATGGACCTAAGTCTGGTAAACTATGTACAAGAATAATTTCGTTTACCATGGCAAATATAATCTCACTTTTAAAACCTCGGGTTATTAATATTGAAGTTGGGTTGAGGGAATGTGCTAGAAAATTTTCACCCGTGGGGGTCAAGGCTACGATAGATGTTTTTGTAACCAGAAATGCAAAACAAAAAAGTGCAAGTGTTGTAATAGTGGAAAATTTTGTAACTCTAAATACCGCAACAGCAACCCCTGTTTCAATAAAAACAATTAAAAAATATGTACCCTGCATTAGCCGTTTAATGTATTACTTTGCCCAAAATGTCGTGGTCATTATTAGAAATGTCCGGGCAATGTGGTTAATTACGAACAACATATTATCCACAATGACCTCTTCCATTGGGCATTGGTTACATTGTCCGGGCACAGCTCACAATGCCTGATTTCCCACTATGCCTGCAACATAATATAAATATCAGCTAAAATGTTTCCCGAAGTTCACGATCTTCATCTTTTTGAAATTCATATTTTTGTTAATGAGAGATACTAAAGAAACTGAGTGAATAAAGAGAGCAAAAAGATCAAAGGGTCTGATGGGCCCAATAGGCAAAAATACCAAAGAGACTAAACAGCCCGATTGCATGTTGATTTGCGATTGGTCGCAAGTACCGGTTGCTATGGAAACGTCTTAACTAAAGACCAGGCTGTAAGAATCAGTTTCATGTGAAATGAAACATGAAATCGAGCTATAAGGGAGAGACCGAGGAGACCGATGAGACTCGGTATACTAAACCGGAGGCACCATAGAGAGCAAAGTGACTAAAAAGGGTAAACAAACAATGTAAATGTCTAGAGAGAGAGAGAGACTAAAAAGACCAAGGAATCTCAGGAGGCTAAAGTAACTAAAGTGACAGACTAAGTACAAAATGGGTAGATCCTTATAGATACCACATATCAGACAGGCGAGAAAGACAAAATACACCAAACAAAACAAAAGAGACCAATAAGACCCTGGAGACGTTAGAGAAAAGTGATTTTTAAGTCCAAAAAAATATACATAAGAGTAAATAGATCAACGAAAGCAATGAGACAGACACAGACTAAAGGAGATCAAAATTCGAATAGAATGAGGGGACAATAAATCAAAAATAAACAAAACATAGTAAAATCAAAAGAAACTAGAGGTTAAAGAGACCAAAAGCGATCAGAAGAGAAAATAAAAGATGCTGAAGACCCTAGAATAAGAATAGAAATAGAAACAAAAGAGAATAAGTACACTAAACAAACGAAAAAGAAGAAAGAAAACACACAAAGGAAACTAAAAAGCTAAAGTGATCAAATATAATGGACGCAAGAGAGCAAGAACTAAAAAACAAAGAAGGCCAAAGAGACAACACAGAATGAAGCGATCAAATTAAGATTGTAACGGACGTGGGCCCGAGATGACTCATCGCTGTAGCGGCGTCATTTATTACTGGACGGTACTGGAATTTACTACAACGTACTCGAGGTAGTATGACTCATCTTTTGGAATATTCGGTACAGATCTAGAGCGCCATGGAACGTCTGGAGCCTTTAGAAGCATTTAGTGGCCGGTATATTTATTAGAGGAGGTTCCAGCGGGAGTCAGTCAGTCTATTCGCATCAGTCAGTATAGTCGCATCAGTCAGTCTATCATCGAGGTCGAAGTGGGTCGAGTCGGACAGTTGCTTTTATTTATCCAGACGGCCGCGTGATGTGTAAATAAATAATACGAGACGTGCCAGTGAAGTAGTAAATTGTAAATAGTGTAATATTAGAAGTATAAATAAATTGTACATAGTGTCAAATAAATACATAAATAAATGGAACCCAGAAACGCTACAATATATTTATTAAAGAGAACTTAAGCGACTAGAGCTACTATAGATGCTAAAGAGATCAAAAAGGATATGACGAATAAAACAAAAAACTAAAGAAAATAACAATAAAAGACCATAGAGGTTACAAAGACGATCAGAGGGACCATAGAGACCAAGAGTCTAAGAGATTAAAGGTCAAATAAACCAAAAACACTAAAGCGACTAGAATAACAAAGTAGAAAGACAAAAGGGATAAAAGAGATAACAAATATAAAAGTTCCAACAGAGACTAAAGCAACTAGAGCCAGTAAGGCTCCACAGAGCAAAGACGATTCATGACATGTGTCAAATTTATGTGAATTCCGTCGACCCTTTCAAAAGTAGAACTCGTCTTCCGACAGAATTATGAAATAAATAGTTTATATCATATACTTTGTCCTTTCCTTTTGCTTGTTTTGGTTAGAATCATATTATTTTGTCTAATTAGTTCAAAAATTTGTTCCAGTAGCAGTTCACGTCTCTACAGTTTCTGAAGTGATTTTCAATTATATTTTTAATTTCTTCTTTGATAGGTGCTTTTATGTCTATCTGGTCTTCTTCCTTTTCTTGGTTTTCAGTTTACTCATATTCATTTTTGAAGTGAAACCTTCTTTAGACACTCCTCATATAAATTTTGCTACAGGCTCAATAGTTAACATTCAAAATTTGTGTCATACAAAAAAAGTGTCATACCTCCGTTTTAACGCGGCTCGGTATGCTTAAAACTTTATCACGTGACGAGACGAAAAATCACTAAATAATTTAAAAAGTGAGTGAGTAAACAGACAATGTAAATGACTAGTAAATTACTTTGATCTATTTAATTTCTTTGGTCCCTTCGTATTATTTTTCATCTATTCAATTTAATGATGTTTTTACTTTATTCCTGGGTTTATAATTTTAATTTTTCTCAATCAATGAATTTTTTGACTCTGTTTTTTTTTTATTTATACTCACGTGTTCACGTGTGTCATGAAAAAATATCTTTGTTTCTAGGAACATTTCTATTTTATCCTTTCTTCTCAAAGTGTTTCCAATATTTTCAGTTTTGTATTATTTCTCTTAATTCATTGCCACTTTCATATTATGTTAAATAATAATTATCAATAACATTCTACATTCCAAGTTGCAAATTGTAGATTTCAGACTTCACGTTACAGAAATATTAGAATCCAGATTACACATTGCAAATTCAACATTTCAGATTTCAGATTTTAAATTTCCAGCTTTAGATTTCAAATTCGGTATACAGATTTCGGGTTTCAGATTCCAAGTTGTGTATTGATTTCAGAATTAGATATTGATATTTTACATTTTAGAATATAAATTTTAGCAATAGTTTTGTATTTCGCGTTTCAACTTTAAATTCCAGATCGCAGATTTTAGATTTCATATTTCACTCTTCAGACTTGATATATTAGATTCCAGATTTCATATTTCACATTGCAGATTGTCATTTTCTGGTTTCGGATTTCATATTTTAGACTTCAAGATACAGATTCTACATTACACGCTTCAGGCTAAACATTCGATTCCAAAATTTCACATTCCATATTGCACATTCCAGGTTGCATATTTACAATTTCAGGTTTTAGATTTCAAATTTAGCATAGTTAGAGTAGCCCCTAGACGATCAAGCTGCTTGATCAAACGGTTCAGTCAATAAACTGACGCACCTTTCAATCAACCTTCCACAAACCTTCAATCAACCCTTCAATCTTTTGGTAAAAATTGAGTTGAGTCTGTCGCTTTAAGTCTGTGGTGAAGTGTTTCTGTTGTTCAAAATCTGAGTGACTGACGCAAAGCTTGATCAAAATTGGCCTAGACGGTCCAGCACACTCGTCAACCGCTTGAGCCATTCAAACTTTCTATCAATGCTTGGCTCAAGCATCAACGGGTTCCTAGACGGTCAATCATACTCTATTCAATGGATTGAGTCCAAATCTTGATCAAAATTATTGACCGTCTAGGGCCTCCCTTAGGTTTCAGATTCCAAAATTTGAGTTGTGGATGTCACATTCCAGATTGCAGATTTCGAATTTCAAGATTCTAGATTACACGTTTCAGGCTAAATATTAGATTCCAAAATTGCACATTGCATATTCCACATTCCAGGTTGCATAATTCCAATTTCAGTTTTAGATTTCAATTAAAATTTAAATATATTCAAGTCAAACTCCACAAACTTTAATAAACGTAAACCACAATAGGAACATGTTTCGGGAGAAAGCTACTCCCATCTTCAGCCCTTAAAGAATGTTTAAATTATTTTCATTCAAAAGTGTTGATGGTTGAAATAAAATTATTGGAGGAGGTATGGACACTAATAACAGCTTATGGGGCAAAGAAAAAAATGTAAAGGAAAGAAGGAAGAACACAGTTAAAAGAATAATGAAGATAAAATAGACATTAGCATAGAAAACAATTTAGTGATGGAAAACACCAAACTCAGGCATACACAAAATTTACGATAGTTGAAGAAAACAGGAGAGATAAATCGATTATAGATTATTTTCTAGCAATCAAGCGCAAAGAGAATGGTAATGGAAATCTCAGCAGATTTTTTCTTTAGAGAACTCGGCTAGTACTTTAAATTTTATTGTAATATGTTGGACACCGGTACACAATAAGGTAACATTTGGGTAAAATCAGCACACACCCTTATATAGTAAACATAGTAATTAATAAAGCCGTCCCTGTATTTTACCCCTTATCTTGATGGTTTATCAAAATTTATCATCGAAAAGTATCCGACAATTCGTTGTTTTATACTCATATCAGGAAAAAATTGCAGCACCCTTCGCCCGATTCTAATTAAAAGCTCCATGGGAGTGAAACAACACAAAGCATATTGTCTGCTGATTTAGCTTGACTAGATGACCGCATCGCCATTATGGGGGTATTCGGCCGAACAATGCTTCTGTTCGTGTGGGCATCTTCACACAAACTGCACAAAACTGCCGCATATACAACCTGATAAAGCGAATATTTACAGCCGCCAGCTGTCGTAACTCGTGTTCTTCTACATCGTTCAAGATAATGTTAAGTGGTGATTTGTTGATATGTTATATTCGGTGTATGAAGTTGTGCCTCGCTATGCATAGTCGATGCGGCAAAAACCAAACTCTTGCATAGTTCAAATTACAAGGACTTGCACTTTTGATAAATCTACTGCAGTAGACACTCCTGTGTAGTCGACCTCACCGAAAGGAAGTTAGTTACGATAAAATTTAACAGTTTACCGGAAGCTTGATTTATCTCACTCGCTACGGAAAATAAATTATTTTGTCCGCGAGTGTGATTAACAAACTGTGGAAAATTGCTTTTGCTGTCCACATACCCTTGTAACTTAAGCTGATTGACTAAAATGTATAATTGACCGAAATATAGAGGACAATACAGGTTATTATTTTATTACAAAGAATTATGCTTGTTGGTAAACTACAAAGGCTCGAGTGATACATATTTGATCATTTTAAAGCTCCAATTCCATCGAGAATCATCCTCAGTTTTCTTTCAGTAATTTTTTATCGCTTTTGCCAGCATTTTCATACTGCCTCATAAACCATTGGATTTAGAGAGCACTCGTTCCTATCAGTGTGAAACGTTCCAATGCACCAGACCATAAATAACCAAACACTCAGCCACAGCCAGTATGTAATTATTTTATATTTCAAATAAACGAGGATATCAAAAATATTAGATTGGGGCGACGCTGCCATAAATTTAAAGCGAGATAGCCAATAAGAGCGCCAAGCATTCCCGCGGACGTTTCTTGAAAAATATCCCCAGAACTCAACACTTAAGCGGTTTGATATAATTGAATCAAAGATAGATGATGTCACGAAATCCGACAAGATTGTTTCCTCAATATTTGGAGTAAATTATTGTTCTAATTTGAGAACGAAAGAGGCAATCAATAGTGCAATGACGCATTTTAGTGGGAGTGGGGTTTCGTAAAATACATCCATTTATTCGAAAAGTTTCAATTTGTTTGAGAATGTATAGACCATCACAGACTGGGAATAGTGCGTCTCCAAGGTGATATTTTAACGTAGCTTGTTTGTCAAAAGGTTAAGAGTTTGAAAACAAGTTTGCACGTAGGTGAAACATATGTTTAAGGGGTGAAAACATTTTAAAATGTAAAACAGAACAGTTCCAACTTTCGGGAAAAACAACTTTATAAAAAGGAAAATGTAACATAATAAAATTTTATTTATGACGAGAGTTCTTTTATTTCCCCCCATACAAATTAATAAGACACGCTAGTCTAATAAAATTTTTCTAGTGCACACTCGTATCAACCATTCTGTCGCGATTAAAGGACGATTGAAGCGAAAATATCGGAGCCTGCTGGTTATTTTCGCTTATTTGCACTAAAACTCCTTGTCTGATTATAAAAGTTATTGCCCCCATTTGATGACAGTCAATGTATAAAGAATTTGTATATAAAATTTAGTCATACTGACTATCTTAAAATATTCTACGCAGTCAATGCCTCCAAGGCGAATTCTACATGTTCAATAAATATCGCGGTGTTTGGATCGCGATTCAGGATCATGCTCGACGTGAATATACGCGCCCTACACACAATATTTATCACGATCCTGAGTCGTGTAGCATTCGCCAAAAACTTATCACCCAATCTCCCAAATTAAAAATCTGTCGCTATTTTAAGCGATTATTCCAATTTTGCATGAATAATAAAACTTTTATGAGAGGAATTGATGTTCCAAGCGACTTGTGAGAACACCTAACTTCCGGCTTTATGACACACAAACGTCAATAAACAATGGTGTTCTGTAGTCAGCTATAACTAGTTCAGGAGGCTTCATTCATTGAGAAGGACTGATAATTTGTTACGGTCAATGAACAAAACAATCTTGCTTTCTGGCAAATTGTCTGTTTAATGACAGCCATTGTGGTAGTTATAAAACAAAACACAACTTTAATGACTAAATAAAGCAAGGAAAGGCGGCGTGCTAGGCTTATTATCGTTTATGCTGCTCATTCATTTTATTATTCCCTAAAGTCTAGCAATCAGTAGGAATAAGTAGTGTGCCAAATTGGTAACACTGAGTTCGTAAAATTACTGAATCATTTTTGGCATTGTTATCATCACCAGAATCTACTCCTGGCGGTTTCTTCATTTATACTCTACTTTAAAAAATTATAATTATCTTGAATCAGTAGTGTTACTATTAATGTAATATTAACAAACGTCAAAGAGTTGTTATCATTATTGTCGCAAAGTTTTGTGATTTACCACAACATTTACTACTTTTGCTAGTGAAAACGTAAATTAGAGATAGTCAGCTTTCCTTTGATGTGCAATTTACATGTTACTTCAAAATAGTTAGCTTAACACGGCGCACTGGAATATTTTGAAGACAGTCAAATCGACTTGAAGCAAATTGAAACAAATTGAAGCGACTTTCAGTTAATTGCATAGACATGACGAGATTTGAAGCCAGTTGAAGCGACTTGCAGAGATTTGGATCCACTTGAAGTGACTTAAAATTACTTGAAGAGATTTGAAATGACTTGAAGCGACTGAAGCGATTTAAAGAGTCTTGAAGCGACTTGAAGAGACTTGAAATGAATTGAAGCGACTTCATTGTACATACCATACATTTCATTGAAATCCGCGAAGACGGTAAATTTATTGTCACGGTCAAATAGTAAGTTTTGTTAAAATCAAATATAAAAAAAATGTCTTAATGAAATAATTTGACATAAAAATTTTGTTGATGACGTCATCTGTTTTTGAACTATGACACTGTCATCAATTTTTAGGTTTTAGATACACTTTTCAATTCCCTATTAAACAATAGTAAAAAATATATACCTTGCATAACCTTTTTTTTTTGAAAAAATTATAAGTTTTACTTAAAAAAAAATATTATTCTTTGAAAAAATACTATTTCACTACGAATCCGTGGTGAAATGGCGCAGATTAGTCTCGAAGTGATTGAACTAAGATTGCTTCTTGCCTTAATCCCTGGGAAAAAAATTAATTAAAGTCAAAGTCCAAGACAACAAATAAGAGCTAAAAATCTATTAAGGCGAATCCGGTCGACCGTCTAATGTGTTTCTGATCCGTTAGATGGCGCTGAAACTAATTAGCTAATTGTACGAAAACCATTTGGTTAATTTTAGTGATTTTTGTTTTAATAAAACTATGCCATTAATCAAAGTCACGCTAACGAAGGATTTTTTAATTTTCGCCTGATATCTAAAATTTCCAAAAAAAAATCAAATTGTGAAAATGAAAATTAGAAAAGTGGCAGTCGTCGTCCAAAGAGACATATTTTCTGAGTACATAGCAATTTTTATTTTTGTTTTTTCTCAAATTTTTGTCCATCAAAATCGAAAAATAAACTTTTCTTTGAACTCCTAACATGCCGCTAAGATCTGTGAAATTCAAGTCGGCTACAATCAACTCGGTTCGCATCATGGTCCGAATTCTGTTTTGGTTCCGAAGGTGCGAGAATAAAGTCAGAGAAAACGTTATATATAAAATATGTGATAAATTAAAGTAAAACAAACATCTGTATTAGTGAAAGACCAAAACGAAAGTACCCATAAGATGAATATGTTCAATATTAAAGGGGTAATAATTCGTTGTAAACAAAGAAATGGCGGTGCCAATAGTCTACAGTTTTGTCCCCATAATAATAAAAATTAAAATATGAAAATTAAATAGCATATATTCCTACTTATACATATACAGGGTGAGTCAATAGTTCGAGAACGGAAGATAGCATCTTTACTAATGAAAATAAAAAAAATATATAATTATATCGGGTTCCATTAAAAAAAAAAAAATAATAATAAGTTGATTGCGACCCCGAAATAGTGAAACACAAAATTTTGCTGAAAATAATTTTAGTCGATGCAGATTTGATGGTAATATATGATGACATCAAAACATTTTTTTAATTTTCTTTAGTAAAGCCATATTCCGTCCTCGCACTATTGACTAGACCTGTATACATACATACATACATACAGAGTGATCATAAAGTTCCGCACAGAATTCATAATTTAGTTATACACTGTTTTTGCGATAAACACTCGAACAAGTCAATTTTTGTTTTTAAATTCCCATCTTTTGACGTAAAAATTTTGTTGATGACGTCATCTGTTTTTGAACTATGACACCGTCATCAATTTTTTGGGTTTTTTTTTAAATATTACGTTTTATTACATCAAAAATTAAAATTTTATTCCTTGAAAAAAAATAACAATAAATTTGGAAAGCAAACAACGAAAAATTAAAAACCATTTAATAAAATTTAACGCAAGTCCTCAAATTGCCACCCGCGAACTATTTGACAAATTCCCAGACGTGTTTTAACGCTTTGAACACTTCGTTCAATCACTTTGGAACTAATTTGCGCCATATCACCACGGATTCGTAGTGAAATAGTATTTTTTCAAGGAATAAAAATTTAATTTTTTGAAGTAAAACTTGTAATTTTTTCAAAACAAAAAGAGTTATGCAAGGTATCACTTTTTTACTCTTTTTGAATGGAGAATTGAAAAGTGCATTTAAAACGAAAAAAAAAAGTTGTGGGTTGCCATTTAAAAAAATTGATGACGGTGTCAGTTCAAAAACAGATGACATCAAAATTATGTCAAAAGATGGCGATTTGAAAACAAAAAAAAAACAAAAACGAGCGCTTTTCGCAAAAACATTACATAACTAAATTGTGAATTGTGTGGAACTTTATGATCACTCTGTATTTATAATAAATGTATTATGAATATCGCAAGAAGATAATTGAGGCGTCCGAATATAAAACCTGTTTTTTGGATTTTTTTTTAATTTTATGTTTTGCTTTGTGTTGTGATTCTCCTAATCAAATGGTAACAATCACCACAGATGTCACTATTTGACAACACTAAAACCATGTTAAATAAAATGAAGAATGTTCTGTGTTTTAAACGTTTTTCCACGTTTCTGGAAAAGTTTTTGCTTAGATAAAAAAAAAAAACGGAAAATTAAAACGAAACCACAACTATTATTACCAGGTCCAAGACCAGCTCCACATCACAAATAAGCCACATTGTGACTTCGTGGAATGGACTTCGAAGGACATCTACTTAGAACGGATTTATGAAGACAAGACTTTCTGGAACGAAAAAGTTTTACCCAAACTTGTATTCTTTTTTGAAAAGGCTTTACTGCCTGAAATCATAGATCCACGAAAATCTCGTAGCATGGCAATAAGAAAACCCGAATAATAGTAGATTATATTACAAGTGACAGAAATGCTTCATTGTCAGCAAGTGAGATCTTTGAATCACGAGTGCGATAGCACGAGTGATACACATCTCACGAGCTTACAATGTGATTTCGGTCACGTGTAAGATACTATGCCCGACGTGTAATTTCTTGTAAAAGTTAAAAATCAAAAAATTAATGAAAGTGTCAAAATGACGTTTCAAAAAATTATTCATATCTTACCATTGTGTAACCAAATAATTCACCCCTTTTTATAATTATATCACTTGTGAGAGAAATACTCCATTATACCTTCCTTTTGCGTGGCAAAAATAGTCATCTAGATGTTAGTCGGGTATAAAAATTATTACAACGACCTATTTTTTACTATTCATTTACTTTACATTTATGTATTTTTATACAATTAGCATTTATTTCGCTAGTGTGCAAATGGGTATAAGTCGATATTTTAGGCAAATGGAGTTAACTCGATGGCTCCCATTGTTATAAGGTAAAAGTAATGATATTATTGTTAATTTTTACATTTTTGTAAAATTAAATACATAATTATACCATAGAAATGTTCATTTCCTGGTGGTATTCACACAATCAAAATATGTAACTATATATTATATTGCTTACTTTTTTTAATAGAAAAATTACTGTCAAAGTTTGTCGTAAATAATTTATTAGAAATTCGAATACATAATTACGAATTGTTTTATCGACATATGTTATACCCCTCTGCACACGCACCAGCTATTTTCCATTAGATTTTCCATCTTATTCATCAAAACAATTCTAAAACAACTGTCACAACTTTATCGTCCTAATAAATTACCAGAGATTATGACTTTTTTGGCGGCATTTGAGTTTATCAAAGGAAACTTTATTTTTCGGTTTTGATGAACCAAAATTGATGGAAAATTAAAAACAACAATTGCACATTACTTAGAAAGTACATCTCTTTCGACGACGGCTGCCACTTTTTGAATTTCGATTTCCAAAACTGTTTTTTTTTTTAATTTTGGAGGAGGGCGAAAATTAAAAAAATGCTCCGTTAGCGTAATTTCCAATAGTTTTTCTGGTTCTTTAAGCCGTTTTAAAAAAATAAAAAGTCAAAAACGGCTTCAAAAACAGCTAATTACTTTTCCGATATATTTGTCTCTCTTGCACACTTGTCCACAATTTCCGGCCGGTTTAGCCTTAAATTACAGCTTGATTTCATGTTGAGTTGCAACGGGTCTTACGTTTTATCTAAATACCAAGCAGTAAGGATCAATTTCATGTTTCATTTCACATGCAATTGAGCCTTACTGCCTGGTCTTTATTTAAGACGTTTCCATAGCAACCGGCACTTGCGACCAGTCACAAGTCAACATGAAATCGGGCTGTCCTCAAATTACTGTTACTGCAACTAGTCTACTGGTGCTACAGTGCTATCTCATGTATAGACAGTAAAAGCGACTAAAAGGGTGCATTTAGAGTAAAGACTATGCAGAAAATTGAACTGCCGAAGAGGTCGTTGAAGGTGTTTTAGTACTGACATATCATGGGTTAGAGTGTCAATTGGGCATTGATCCTCTTGTATCTGTAAAGCTTCAGACATCATTGTAGGGATCTACAAATGTATATGCACTTCTATGGTTGTTACCAACTAGAAAGAGTACGACCAACAGGTTACTATCATATCTGGTAACATGTAAGTCAGGTTTACCACACAGAAAAATACACAGTTTGATATTCTCTTGGTTCCTTTCATCATTCTTGGTACTTTGAGATACGGTATACACGTAAACAGACGATTTCATAAATCCCGTTTGCAGAAGTTTGCTGCACTGGTGTCAATGACCTATACTAGTGTTTTTCAATCTGCGGGTCGCGTCCCCTAGTGGGATCGCAAAGCCAGACTCGGAGGGTCTCCAGCAAAAAGAAAAAGGCATGGTTCTACACTACAATAAAAACACAATTTTAGTGAGAAGGATGGGCTTTCAAAAGTTTGTCAAATCGTGGTGCTATTTTTGAAATGTTAATAATCAAATCAGTTTCTAATTGAAGTCTATTTCTCTTTTTAGTTTTAATATCCATCATTGCAGAGAATGTCATTTCACATAAGTATGAAGTGGCGAATGGTACTAATAATTTTAGAGCTTCCCTTGCCAGCTCTGGATATTGCTCTCGATATTCTTGTTTTCTTTTCATCCAAAATACGTCGACACTTTGCGAATGAATTTCCATTTTAAGCGTGCCGTCAGCAGCTAAATCTATAAAATTTTCTTTTATATTTGAGATCAGCCAGTTCTATTAACTTACCCAAGAAAGGGTTTAGAATCCATCTACGCCCATTATCAGCTTCAGAGTGCATGTCTGGAAAGTATGTTAAAAGTTTCTCTTGTAAATTATCCAAGCTCTGTATCATGCAAGGAATGTGAGCCCTTACTATAAGCGTTTGGTCTGTTGCATTATCTTCAACAATCTTTTGAACACATGCTATGACTTTATCTTTAGCAGTTAAAATATTTTCTTCTTGTTTAAGTTATTAAGGTGGCTAAAAAGATCTACCAAAAACTTCAAGAGCCAAACAGAGTCAATAAAATGATTAGCATATTCCGATTTTGAATCTCGTAAGAACATTAACAATTCAGCTTTCAGTTCTAGAACTCTTGTCAATACCTTTCTTTTGGCTAGCCACCTAACCTCTGTGTGATAAAGGACATTTTGATGAAGCGAACCCATATCTTCTGAATAGCCGAGTTTACCTTTGATATAATTCACAAATTTTTATTACCTCCTTAAGCACGTCGTCTAAATCAGAAAAGGTACTACCTTAGCAGCTAGAGCTTTTCGATGTAGAAAACAGCGTGTCCATGATATGTTTGGCATTATCGATTTTAATTTCGCAACGAGTCCGCTATTTTTGCCAGTCATAGCTTTAACGCCATCGCTACAAATAGCAATACATTTTTTACAATCATTGTCGTAGTTGCAAGTGCTTTCTAAAAACATATCGTACAAACACTGGCATAGTATTTTGAAATATTTATTTGTCTGTCTATGGCACAAGGGGGTCGCCAGAATTTTTCAACCTGTAAAGGGGTCCCGAAATCTAAAAGATTGAAAAAAACTGATCTATACTATGCTAGTGACCAATAGTTTACGAGATATGAGCGAAAATGTTTTCGAGTGGTCACGAGCTTCACGAATTTCGCATAAGTGCCAAAATTTAAAACGCTAGAAAGAGTTGCATTTAGGAGGTCAAATTCCATCAGAAAACAACAGTCTATTTTAGAGATTTAAGTAAATAACCCTAAGAGGTTTAAAACAAAAAGATCTTTTTTGAATTTCAAAAATTTACCTCATTGAGGTTCAAAAATTTGTAATCTTTTTTTAATTCTCCCCTACTCCTAAAATATTCGACGATGAAATTCTGTGAAACAAAAATTCGGATGACATATAAGCTAATATTTCAATCGCGCAGGTTAAGTTAAATGTTTTAAAATAAGATGTAAATTGCACCTCAAGCGAAAGCGAAAGGCTGCCTCTAATTTATGATTCCAATAGCATAATTATTAAGCATTACTTACATTGTTTTACTTATTTGTAAATGCAGTGACGACAACAAGTAAGTGTTAGTTTATTTATTTAGTTGACCCCCTAATGTTAAATAGGATTTAGTAATCCCTTTATAACTCGAAAAAGTCATCAGTATAATGTCCAGAAGAACCTAAAATTTCCTCTACTACAAATTACATACAGGCCGTTTCAATCGAAACAAGCCACCCTCAGTAACTTTTAAGGAAAAAAGATTTTAGTAAAATCTAAAAACCGGTCAATTTTAACCTCGAGGGGGACACGTTTTGATGCAATAGTAGGCACGCTTGGTGCAACGCCATTTAGAAGCGACCCCTATTTTTTAAGTAGGGAATAGGGGTTGAGTAACATGTCATTTGAAAGGTATTTTAATTGTTTTTTTAACCACATAACTATTTTTTTAATTACATAGTTTATGAGTTAGTAATTAAAAAAGAAACACATTTTTAACGGATTTGTTTTGTATCTAGGCATGCTCGAAATTAACGATAAAAAGCTTGCAATAAACATTATTAGACAATTTATTATTGATTTGAATAATGTTCTAATCAAATTTGTCGTCATAAATACCCATTTATCCCAAATATTAACAATAAGTAAATAAATCAACTGAAAACAAAATACTCGTCTTTAATTTTCTGAGCGATAAAGCAACTGTACCATTGAACACTAAATCCGATTTTATATCAAATGTTCAAAATGATTCCCATGCACTGATAACAGTCAATTATCAGATTCTTACGTTAAGCAATGTTTCCGGTGTTGTTTTGTCGATAGTTCCGGATAATCTTTTGTCGCAAATCTTCCAGAGAAGCCGATTGTGTCGCATAAACTTTGCACTCAAGGTGTCTCCACAAATAAAAATCTAGAGATTTAAAATCGGGCGATTTAGCTGGCCATTTTACAGGACCTCGTCTACCAATCCAGTGGTCGGGAAAGTTATTATAACAATAAGCAAAGTACATAAATGCTACTTCATTACAGTATAATCATTGTTTTATTTCTTGTGTTAATAATTACATAATACGAATGTGTATGGATGACGTCAAAATTAATTTAGAATACTAATCCAATTATTGCAAGCTTTTTATCGTTAATTGCAAGCATGCCTAAATATAAAACAAATCCGTTAAAAAATTGTTTTTTTTAATGACTAACTTATATACTATGTAATTAAAAAATAATTATTTGGTTGAAAAGACAATTAAAAAACCTTTCAAGCGACATGTTACTCAACCCCTATTGCCTATTTAAAAAATAGGGGTCGCTCCTGTCAGGGGTATGGCGTTGAAAGAAGCGTGCCTACTATTGTATCAAAACATGTCCCCCTGGAGGTTAAAAGTGACCGGTGTATAGGATTTGCTCAAATGTCTTTTCCTAAATAGTTATTGAGAGTGCCTCGTTTCGATTGAAATTAAATAAATATTATATAAATTCGTTGTTTCATTTTCTTCAATATTAGAAATCGTTGTAATTTAAATATTTTAGTCCAGTATATCAGTTTGGTAATAATAACTTACCAGAAATCCTTATCTCTAGTTCTCAATTTCCAACTTTACCATTTTCTCAGGTTCTCAAAACCTTAGTTTGTAAGTTCTCCAGATTTCCCATTGTCTCAGGTATTAAATTTCGTAGTTTGTGCCAGTTCTCTAATCTTCCATTTTCTAGGAGTGTAACTTTCTGTTTCCCAGTTTGTTTCTCTGTCTTATAGATTTTTCAATTTTAAAGGTTCTCAGTTTATCAAGTTCCCTGTTTTGATGTTCTCTTTTCTCAGCTGTGTCTTTAATTGGTGGAGGCGCCGCAAAAATTGTCAAAGAAGTTGTCCCTATTCATAAAGGTGTATTGCTATTACACTTATCTCAGAGTTTTACAAAATCAAAAACTAAAAAATAAATTTTATAACAAGTATCATTATCAATTATTTTAACTGCAGTCAGTAAGGTAATTTATCTGTTACTTATCTTGTTTCCTGCAAATTCAAAACAATGAAACAGAAGAAGGTATCAACTTGATTCTGTTAACGCACTAAAAGTTTATATCAAAAATGTAATACGTGTATAACAGTCACTTTTTTAAATACAAAGTCTCATTTAGCTATAAATGTCTGAAGGAATATTAGCCGCTACGAAAAAGCTTATGTGTGTCATTTCATCAGGTGATTCACTATAATATGTTTTCAGTCCTTGGTTGCTTCTTTCAGATTTAGTACTTGGTCCTCCCACTCGCCTTCTCCTCCTCTTCTTCTTC
This sequence comes from Diaperis boleti, assembly GCA_963583935.1. Classification (NCBI taxonomy): domain Eukaryota; kingdom Metazoa; phylum Arthropoda; class Insecta; order Coleoptera; family Tenebrionidae; genus Diaperis; species Diaperis boleti. The sequence continues at coordinate 73,107,603 of OY757242.1, read as the reverse complement.
TATTTCCACATGGCTTCTATTCTGTAATCTTTTTCACCTCCATTATTTTGTTCATGGATTTTATCTGTAATTATTAGCTTAAACCTGTCGCTTCTTGTTTATTGTTTTAATTTTTATCCTTGCTCGTACTAGTCAATATACAGGGTGTTATGGAAGAAAATTTAACCACAAGTAGAACTCGTCAAAGTAATCATTTTTTTCGCAAACGCTCCCTTACGGAGTTAAAATTAAAAATAGTTTGACCCCTAAAACCAATACCCGAATATGGATCAACGTCCATTGACTATCCGGAAGGCACAAAAACTTTATCCGATAAACGAATCCAAATTAAAACTGTTCAGGTTCAATTTCCAAAACGCGATTACATCTGGGACGTCCGAAATCATAATAAAATAATCAGCGAGCACAAGAATCGAGCACGCATCATAACAATACATAGCGGCGCGACACTCAACTGGACTAAAATTTACAATCAAACAAACAACGACAAACTTTTTGTCCCAAAAAACTTAGTAGGTGTTTACCTCGTGCGGCAAAAACGTCCTGACGCGTTCAAGTTCAAGTCGGCATAGGCGGAGGGTGAAAAATGTTCAAAAAAAAAATCGGATTTTAACAAAGTGGTAAATAGATTTTTTTTTATTTTGACAAGTTCTACTTGTGGTTAAATTTTCTGCTAGGACTTCCATAATACCCTGTATTTACGTTTCTAGATCTATACTATCTTGTATCCGTTACCATATTTAGCTGCTTTTTCGATACAACTAGTAGTCGATTTGATTTCCTATTGTTTTTTCCCATAATCGACCAATTTGTTTCATATTATTTTTCGTGGCGAAATTTGGTGCTGTACTTATATAACTCGACGCCTATGTTGCACACACTTATTCCATTTAATTTTTTATCTTGTTTCCCTTATAATATCTATGAAGTCTTCTTTTGCTATTTAATTTAGTTTTAATTACTCCTCCTCCTAATTCTCTTTTTAGAGTGTAAAACCATTAGCTAAACTGCAGGGTAGCTTTTTAAAGGGGTGACAAGATTTTACTGCTGATAGTTTCCCCCTAAATAATACTTAACTGTAATATCAGTTTTTAGAAATGTTCCTTAACGTCCGAGAAAAAGAAATAAAAGAGCACTGGAACGTTCTGTACGTTGGGGTATAACAGTGTATCACAAAACCTCGCAAGAGATACTGAAGAGTTGCAGAAACTTAATACATGATTATCGCTTACGTGCAACATAAGTTAGGCAGGTCAATGTGCGCCAAACAATCTGAAGTCTACGGGTGCTAACTGTGCGATTTTTTTCCAAAACCTGCCTGAATAATCCTATCACTCCTTGCAGCAACCTACGTCACGTGTGCGTCGCTTGAAGTTGCCACTGTCGCGTAATCGTTGCACTATCTTTAAAAAAGTTGTAGGGTGTGGAGCTTGCCGCTTGGGGTAGCGCTCCTGATAAAGACAGGCAGCGGCTCTAGCTGATGAACCTAAAGCTTCACCGTAGGCAAGCACCATGTCTGTTATTTCCATGTTCGAAAAAGGTTCCGCCATTATTGACAATTAAATTACACCCAGCGGCGTAGCTAGGTATCGAAAGACCCTGGTGCAAAACAAAATGAGGGCCCTATCTAAACTGGTTAGGTTTTATAAAGTAAAAATATAAAAATACTGTAACGAACGTGGACCTGTAACGAACGTCATCAATAACTAGAATGTGCTGGATTTATACTACAACGTACTCGAGTATGACATCATCTTTTGGAATATCCGGTACACATCGAGAGCGCCATGGAACATCTGGAGGCGTTTAGAAAGATTTAAGCGCCGGTATATTTATTGGAGGACGTTCCAGCCGGAGTCAGTCAGTCGTATCATCGAGTCCAGTCGGTGGAACCAGTCGCAAGTTGAAGATCAGTGAGTGTCTATCCGCATGATGTGTAAATAAATAATACGAGACGTGCCGGTGAAGTAGTAAATTGTAAATAGTGTAAATAATCTAAAATATTGTAATATTAGAAGTATAAATAATTTGTACAACGTGTTCAAATAAATAAATAAATGGAAAAGAAATATGAAGTTGGGCACAAAGAAAGAAGGAAGAGTTTGAGGTAGCTTGAGAGATAGTTGGAGCAACGTGAGTTATAGAAATAACTGGAATAAAATCGGGGCTCCAGAGAATGCTGCTTAAGGACCTGGAAAGAAGACGGGAAGCTGGTGTCACACACTTTCGGATTAGATAATGGTGCTGACTGCACTCGACTCACTGAGGCAGAAAAAGAGGCTTCAATGGAATGAAAATTGAAGGAAAAGTTCTACTTCGACGTAGAAATCATGCTGTATGAAGCGCTGAGACTGTGCCCGAAAGATATTGACTAGAAGACTGCAGCCACTATCGTCGTTCTGAAGGACAAGAATTGAACTGAAGTTGGAGAGACCCGAAGAACGACGCGGACTTGCAATTGGTGCTTGGATTGAAAAATGTAGACCACTGGCGGACGGGAATGCAAGTTGTACGGTAATGACCTTGAGGAAAATTCTGCTGGGCCCAATGGGATTTCATGGATGTGGAAGATGGAGTCTGGACAGGTGTGCTGGAGAAGCGTGTGGGTCATATGGAAAGTGATGGCTCCCATGGTTAGAATTCCGAAGGAGTTCTGGAGGAACTCCATGAGGGAGTACCTGGTGGACACCTGGGGGTGTGGACGATGTTTGGGGACCTGCGTCAAAGGTTTTATTTGGTCCCCATGGTTAATGGATAGAATTCTGGAAGTTCTGGAGGCACTCGATTGCGGAGTACCTCGTGGACACTTGGAAGTGTTGCAGAAGTTTGGGAAGCCGCGGGTGAAGTTTTCCTTGGAGATATACAGGATACTGAGAAGTGCAGCAGAAAGTGTGTAACTTGCGCTCCAAGCAAAAGTCTATAAATAGGTCGAGGGGCACAGACACGTCAACATAGTGTGATAGTGTGTGATGTCCATTTTCCAAAAGAAGAGGTATAAATAAATACAACGCCGTCCCTCTAGAATATTCCGTCAACTGTGTTCGACCAGATGCCCTAGTGAGTTAAGAAGCTGCGACGGTTGCTGAGGTCATTATGAAAGAGTTCACCGATCGACTTGGAGATTTTCAAAGTTAAAAGAGTACTCCTCCTGGCAAACACCCAAGTGGTTACGAAGAGACTCGTGTACAAAGAGGACACCTACCAAAGTCTAAGTAGACTGTTTTGTCCCAGGGTATCAGGAACTTGGCAATCGTGAAGATGAAGTGATGTTCAGTAGTTCCGTCTATTTTGTTTTAATTAAAAACGCCTCGGACTTTTATAAAATGTCTTACAGGTGGGAGAGATTATCGCAAGTTCGGCTTGGTTGGTGGTCAAGGTCCGAGGCTCCCCTGAGCTTGAGGGCCCCGGTGCACGGCACCGCCTAGCCCTATAGTAGCTATGTGGTTGATTACACCACAAAGAATAACAATTGAGAACCGTGGTAAAATAACAGCGTGACTACAGCTACAGATCACTAAAATGATACATAATAATTTAAGATTCGGAATTGAGTGAAATACTATACTAACAAGACGGCATTAATGAAAAGAGTGAATCCTACACACGTGCTTAAGTGACGTGCTTTACTACATTCAGCACATCAAGTACGTTTACTCATCAATGCCAGCGGTCTCCAATAGTGTTTTGTGGGAATCGTATAGAAGCATTAGAACGTTTCATATACAAAAAAAATACGAGTGTGCTTTAGACTACACGACTGAAGTAAAACTTCATTTCGCTATTGTCAAAGTGCTCTTAATTTATGTAAGTTTATAAATGGAGCTAGAGAACCCTGAATTAATACCGTCTGCAGTATTGGATAATGCATGTTTCCGTTTGTAATCAGCGAAAAGTCGGCAATCATGTGCAGGGATTAAGATAAGTAGCGCAATTGCATAGAAAACTGACACACGCAAATGGCTGAGTGGACTGAAGCGTGAATCTAGAACCAAGAAGTGCGGGTTCGAATCCCGCTAAGGCAAACATTTTTTCATGAATTAATTACTTCCGTTCGCTTCGCCCGATCACACTTTTCGTAACACTCTCGTCAGGCATTCACCAGCTTACTCCCCAAGTCAAGTGTCCCTAGAGAAGTTTTACTTCAAAAATGCAAATAAAACTCAGCAAAAACAATTTACGCGCACGCAATTTGTTTAATTTCCATAGGGTCAATGCATCTGGTTTATTATGTCCGCTGAAATGTTGGTTGATTTCTACATCTTCAGCCACAACATGTTAGCTGGGGATCGTTGTATTTTTCACTTACGTTTTCACAGGTCATCTTAAAAGTTCAGCTAGTTCCAGATTCGTAAGTTAGTAGTTTCTTGATAACAGAGAACTTAAACTTTCATCACGACAATAACTTTTTAACCCGGTGTTACAAATAGTTTATTGGCTAGCTTTTTCCGGCGAAACCTCATCACGTTTTTTATCGCTCGATTGTGCTCTGACACCAAAACTAAGTCTTTGTTTAGGAAAGCCATCAGAAAGCACTTATAAAAAATGTAATTTGTGTCTTCTTGGATTATTGCGCCTGCTTCGTATCCACTCATAAAAAAACCTATTCCAGTGATAAGAATCTATTACCTACCGTATTAAGTATTTAAACCGGGCCGGCGGTCTTAATGCCCCAAATTCATTACAAGCACGGCCCGCCTAATCCCAAGGACGCCGCGTCCCCTTCATCGATCCCGTGTGATCCCGGTTCATCCAGACCTTGACTGCTGCACACAATTTAGGTAAATTAATCTTCATCGGGGATGAGGACAATTTTGACGGCACCTGTCCGAAAAGTGGGCTGTCTTGTTCACTACACCGTTCTAAAGTTTCGACTTCCGCTTGAGGATATATTTCTTGCAGGATTCTGGAGAGTGTTATAACCACGTGATTTGCAGTTTCATCAATGATACGGGCGGTCAATGAGTAAAGCCTGGATACCAGGTCAGCAGTTCTGAGTGAGTCACATAAAACATTGTAACACTTTTTGAGTGAAATCCGAAAAAAAAATTGATTACTGACACTCCAATTTCAATATAGTCGAGGTTACTGCACTGAAACTACACTGAAACAAAATAATTTATTTTAGTTAGTGATACATCGACCAACGGCTAAACAAATTTTTTGTTAAACTTAACCACGGAACAGATAACTTTGTCCTCAATGGTTCAAAACTTTTTCTGCTCAGTGTACCACCGCCTGGGTGGTAATGATCCCTATCTAAACTGCTTATCAATATTCGCAAAGCAGTCGAGGGCGTATTGTTCGCCGTCAATGGAACACTCGACTGTGATCTGGCGCGTCCTCTAGCTTTCAATCTGAGAAGAGAAGCCAGCGAATCCGCAAACACGCCGCTATTGTGTTTTCGTGAAAAGGACTAATTTCATTCCTTCTTGCTCTCTCGACCGGTACCTAATAGGATAGGTTTGTGGAGGTGAGATGCTGTTGTGGTGGGCGATCTGACGTTAAGTTACAAAGTTTACTAAGATTGTGTAGATAACAATACACGGTTCAACTGGACATAGTTAATTGACTTGAGTGAGATAAATGAGTTGTTAGAAGAGATAGTAAAGTTTTAGAAATGCTAAATGTTAATCATATATGTAGGTAACCTTTGATTATAATAAAACGTAGCGTGCGATCGAGAGTAGGCTGTGAAATTTAAATTAGGTTGGCACTACTAACTTTTGACAGTTTTATTTAAAATTTTAATGTAAAAGTGAGTTTTCAAAAAAACGGCAACAGAATGATGAATGGAGTTAACAGCTGAATTGAATCTGCGGGAGAACACTTTGAACATTTGCTGTAATTCTCAGTTATTCTACATTATTTCTTTTAGTTTCATGAGAAACATAAACGTCACAATGTTCACGATAACCTCAAATTTTACTGTCAGTCTAAGCTGTCAGTGAATTTTCAGGCTGGGCCATTGCATAATAAAAAAGCCGCCTACTCTAATTTATGAATGACAATATCAAATAACTGTAAATTTTATGAAAATGTACGCACTATACCAATGTTACTAAAAAAAAAACAACACTTTTTACTCTTCTCTTGATTTCTCAGTCCCAAACCATCCGTATTTATGCGTATTTATTACGAGACACCTTGTACAATAAAATATTTCTTTCATCTGCAGCGGTTCTTTAAAACAAAATCTCATAAAGCAGAAACTCTAATTACGTTACTTGTATTGTAATAGTATATTGAAACACTAGTTTTGTAAAACTTATATTAAGACACGAGTTCAGGCTTGCAGCACTGTAAAGAACGAATGCTCTTAAGTTTTACAAAACGAGTTTTTCATGTTATTTTTCCTAATTTGCATATTAATTTCATTTTTTTAACAAATAAAATCAATCAATTTTGTTAAATTTTGATTTCCTGTACCTGACGTATATTTGAGATAACTTACATGGAACCTTAACCACAAAATCACACTGACATTTCGTTCAGTGCAATGTTCAGTGTGTCTAACCAATGGAAAGAAAAATTCTAGATTTTGGGTGCGTTAATGGAATATTAACGCACTCAAAATGAGTGCGTAAATAGCTTTGTTACTGCAGCAAATTAGGAAAACCATATTATTATATCATTGCATAACACTGTTTATTATCTGACATTAAAATGATTGTATTTGAGATAATGTTTTAAAAGTTTTAATAAGTAAAATGCAAATAATTTAAGTCAATAATTCTTCGTAAACATTGAGAATTGAACAAAAACACATTTTATGAAAAGTAAAATAGGTACGGTCCTAGTATTTTTCCCTGAGGTGCTCTTGTCCGTATTAAATGCTAATTACTGCTTTCATTTTAATTTATTTATTACTTACTTACAAAACATCTTCACCTATTAGCCAAAATGAATTAACATTTAATTTGGGCTTGACTGCTTGACCTTTGTTTATATTGAAATATTTCGGCCTAAAACTAAATATTTCTTTCTGAAAATAGTTATTAGTCTATTTCTTCGACAAATCTTACCAATATTTCCTATGAACATCTTTTTTATATTTAGAGGTATTTTATTTAATTTATTTAGCTCATTCCATTTTTTAAATGAAAGCTTAACAACAAAGTTTGTTTTCTTTTATAATCCTTTCAAAACTACTTGTTACAATATTAAAATTTTGGATATATTGTTAAGACCTTTCAAGCTACAGTTTTAGATGTTAACTAATTATTATTATTATAAAAATTATCACGTCTTTGGTGTAATACTTTTTTGGCTTTCCTCCAAAATTAATAACCACGAAGGTGTTCAGTTTCAAAATTATTGCATACTAGCTGACCCTGCAAACTTTGTACCGTCTCAGAATCAATAAATGTTGTGTTAACTTATTTGCTGAATTAAATTCAGTTTTTTTTTTATCAGAGGATAATAATCCACACAACGCCATCTACTGGCATTACCGGAACCAGCATACAACATTTCATGTAACAGAGATGGCGTTATATACGGATTCCATACAAAATGTATGAGAATTTTTTTATGATTTATGAAAAAAGTTGGGGTTTGCCATTTAAAAAAAATTATAACAGTGTCATAGTTCAAAAACAGATAACGTCATCAACAAAATTTTTATGTCAAAAGATGGCAATTTGAAAACAAAAATTGACCTGTTCGAGCGTTTTTCGCAAAAGCATTACATAACTAAATTATGAATTTTAGGCGGAAATTTATTATCACTTTGTATACCGGGTGTCCCACAAATCACTACATTAATTTTAACCAGTAGTAGAACTCATCAGTGTCAACAATTTTTCTTAATAAAATTTTGCCCTAACCCCCGTAGTTATCGAGTTAAAATTAGTGCCATTTTGACGTTAATTTCGGTACACGCCACTGAACCCCTGGGCGGTTATAACGATACACAGCAAAAAACTCGGAATGAATTTAAACCGCTCTTCGCAAATAAACAAAAAATCTGAAAACTGACCTAGTAACAAGGTTTACTTCAACATCCAATGCTATTGAAAATTGTGGGGCCTAATAAATAACATGCGGATTTTCGTTTGCCCCTACGTATTATTAAAGTTGAAAATACCTTCTCTGATGATTATGGATTATTGAATCCTCCGGCGGTAGAAATTAGAGTTTCTGTACGTAATAGGAATTTGTTGCTCTTCCAAATTCTCTCTCAAAATCTTTTACGATAATAACTTTAAAAGCGAAAGTAAAAACACGTCCGGTCGTGTTCGCCCGCCGATACTGATTCTCAACAACAGGTAACTGATGCACCCGATAGTGCAAACAATTTAGAAATTTGATAAGGACGTTGGCTTTTCCGGACAAAAACAATTGATTATCTGTAGGTCAAGTTAAAATAAATTGGCGGTTCGTGAATTTGAAGAGTTCCAAAAATGGTAAAAAAAAATGAGATTTCAAAAAAGTGGAAGATAAAAATGCTGTTGCTCTCGGCGAGTTCTACTACTACTTGTTTTTTCTACTGTGGTTTTCTCAATTATATTGCATATTGTTTTTGATGGATCAGATCTTTGATTATCTTCTGATAATATATCGTCTATTGAATTTAGTCGGTTGGTGGCTACTTCCTCACCTATTTCCCAATCAATTATTAAATATGTATATGATAGACGCCACACTCATATTCAGCTTCTGTATCGCTCCCCGTCATAATATCAATACTAATGGTAAAGTTGCGCCGCCGGCAACGGTACCAACCTTGGATACGCGTAGAGTGGAACAAGTTTCGTAACGTTTATTATTTTAAAATTATTGGTATTCCACCACATCATCATCAATAGTTGCAACCATTTAGTAGAAATTAAACCAACTTAACTACTGCTTTCTACAGCTGGCTCGAGCATCTTATCAACACATTCACACATCCAGAACAGAAATACGAGGTATGCACGGTTTGTTCAGTCCTTGCTGGGAGTACAGAAATTAAATAGCGTGATGTGAATAGGGAGCGGACAATGTTGCAATAACCGAAAAGCCACATATCACGAAATGTCTATAAATGCCAATGTCAGCTGCGTGATGTTTATAGTTGTGGAATTTTATTAACACTTATTGCTGTACGCTTATCCCTGTTTCTTCTACTCTCCGTGCACTTTCTTTAAAATGTCCCCATACTTCTTATTTTAAACAGAGGAGACTCTCCCTTGTGTCGGAATGCTAACGGAATTAACTTTTTACTTGCTTCCCTTCCAATTTCATCGCTTCACATTTGTACTAAAGTATACTATTGTAATTTCTTTTACTTCTCTCTTGTTTTTTTAAGTAATTTAAAATCCTAGGAGACGAGGCGCCATTGCTTGTCCTCGATCCTGACATCTGCATTTCTTTTTATTTCCAGTCACCAGCCACCTGTCACTTTAGGGATATATCATATCCATCGCCAACATACTACGAATTATCTTTATATATCCTACTAACGATGAAAACGTAATGCAGTTTAGTTTAAGGTTTTGGAATTCAGTTTTTAAAATTTTTAAGAAAATTTGTAAAGCTTCTAACTGTTAAGACTACTATAAAATTTATTGGCTGACTACCAACATATTCCGATCATAGCAGCAGACCCGCTCCACTCTCCGCTCTGAAGAAATCGCTGAAAGAACCCGACGTCATTTCGGTTTCTACGAGTGAGAACGTAGTCAACAGAGGAAGTATGTGTCAGTCGGAGTGGTGAATGTCCTGCACACCCTCACCCCGTATGGAAATACTGATTGAGACACGGATAAAGGGGTTAGAAAGCGGCGGTGGCAGTAGCGGCGTCTCGTATGAAGAAGAGTGATAGCGGAGATATTACCAACATGAGGCGAACGGAGTGGCACAAGTCAACCGTGAAGAAGATAAATGAAATGTGCGAGAACTACGCAAGGCTGATAAGACGCAGCGCACGCCGCCACCGACGCCGCCGACGCACTTGCCTTTTTAAGTCACAGAGGCCTGCCTTTGTGATTGCTATCTGTTACCTGACAAATTAAGCACGGACGTGGAATGGATAATTGAAAAAGTCGGTTTTGTCTGTTTCTTGTATTCGTTTTGTTTTTCTTTTTGTTCTATTCTCTTTACTTCAATGAGAATTTTTGGTAACACAATAGTTGAGAATTTTTGAAACCGCCACAATACTATGATGTTTGATATTGCTACAAAGTTGGAATAAGTTTCTTGCTTATTGTGAAAGCAAAAACTAAGAAAACAACTTTTGCTACAATATACTGATTTAAGTTATAATGTTTTCCAAGAATTTTATAATACAAACATAAAAATAAATATTTATGATTTCAATTTGCTGATTACAAAAGACAATAAAAGCGCGTTATTCGGAAGGCGTAAGACACAAAGTAGCCACACAGTATATTTCTAACTGCAACAAATAATATAATTATTTTTAAAAATGAGGTAATAATAATTGTCAAAAATAGTAATCTTAGTTCACTCAGAAATATTACTTTTTAAAATTTTTTCAATCTCAAGTAGATCCTTATTTTTTCGATGCTCTAAAGTTACAATTTCCATGCAGGACATTCACAGCTTTGACTGACAAATACCTCTGTTGACTTGATTCGCCTCAATCCCCCCAACTCAAATGACATCGACTTCTTTCAGAGATCTTTCGGTCCGCATTCATCCGTTCTCGGCTCCAGATGAGATGGAACGAAATCTAGACCGGCGAATGACTTACAATTTAAATCAAGGAAATTACGACTACTTTCACACTATAAATAACTTTTTATCGCGATGGAAAAAATACACCAAGACGGTGGACATAATTTATGATAACTTTTCTAATTTATTTTCAAAATTTAACGACGTCGACCTGCCCTCAGGCACTTCGTAAACATATTTTTTCGTAGGTCAAAATCATAATCTTAGGGAGGGGATTACCGGCATATTTCAAAAACTTTTCAAGTACGTTGTAGTCTTTCAATATTTCATCAATTATTTTTGCGTTTTCGGACCAACTCCGCGAACTTTGATACTATCCTCTATAAATTCACCGGCTTTTACAAATCTTTCGAAAAGAATTTGCTCAGGGATTTGAACGACAGCGCAGAAAAATTGAGATTTAAATTACACACTGACCTCACAAAGTTGGGAAACAATATCGGGTGTTCATGAAAATTCAAGCTAGAGTGCCATGTGACATGAAGTGGCAATAATCTTTTTCGCGCTGTTATCTGTACAATTTAGACTTTGTTGGCTCTGTTGATTACATTTCCTCAAACTTGGCTCGCATAAGTTTAGCTTCCTGAAAATGTGAGATATGTTATTTTAAAAGAAGCAAAAAATCTAAGTACCATTAAAGCCAAAATTGAGCAATAACAGAAAAAAAAATACTCGGAATTAATCTAAACCTCTCGCCGTAAATAAGCAAAAAAAAACTTAAAACTGACTTACTAAACGTCTTTACTTCAACATACAATTCTTTTGAAAATTGTGGCGCCTAATAAATAACATTTGGATTTTCGCCTGATGCCATACGTATTATTTAAGTTGAAAATACCTTCTGCGATGACTATGTATTATTGAATCTTCAGGGTGTGTAAAAATTATCCAAATTCGATTTGCTGACCTTCGGGAACTGGCGGTTTTTTGCAAAATACAATGCACAACGTTAATGGAAATTAGGCACAGGAGAAAAATCCGGAGTCTGTTACGATACTAACTTTAAAAGCGAAAGTAAAATACAATTACACGCCCGGTAGAGTTCGCCCGATAAACTGATTTATTATTGTGTTTATCAACAGGTAACTCCACCCGAATGTGCAAAAAATTTAGAAACTTGATAAGGACGCTGTCTTTTCCGGACAAAAACAATTGAATGTCTGTAGGTCAAGTTCAAATTTATATCCATAGGCGGTTCGTGAATTTGAAGGATTCCAAAAATGCAAAAATAAAATGAGATTTCGAAAAAGTGTATAGTAAAACATTTTTTGTAAAAAAAAAATTACTTCCTTAGTTTCCGCATCTCTGAATCTAGGGAGTGATTCAGAGGAACATTAACCAAAGAGTTAATGTTAAGATCTCACGTAATATTGGTTGCCTATATGTTAGAAACCTTGAAATTAAACTTTGTATTTCAGTTGACAAAAAACTTTTCAAGTACGGTTACTACTTATTATTTTGTTTAGAGAAATGCGCAAAATGTCCTCCGTTGTGTTCCAACCAAAGTCGAACTCGTCTCTTCAAAAAGATTTACTAAACATTTGGGTGTAATGGCTTGACAAACTTCTGTAATTGCATTCTTCAAATCATTCATGTCATTTACTTGTCGCTTCTATATACTCCTTCTCCTTGTTTTAGGTACATTATAGCCTTGTCGCTTTTTTTAGTCTATTATTTATTTCGTTTAAGAATTCTTTTATAAAAACCTGTTGGAGGGTTCGTATATATCAAGTCCGTATCCTCGATTAAACTAACTAGCTTTTTTTCTATTTGGTTTATAACCATGATAAAGAGCAGTGGACTTAATATTCCTCCTTGTCTTACTCCCTTGTGTGTGACGAACTTTCGTGTTTTTCCCGCTCCAGTTTTAACAGTTGGTCTATTTTTAAATAGATAATAGATCTTTGATTGCATTCTGGAGGTCCATAGTAACAACATATTCATTCAAAGATTCCCATATTCGCCTTAAGAGACATCCTTGAGGAAGTCTTCGGGAATTTGCGAAATAGCGATAATTGGTTCGTTGATCTTTCTAACGACTCTTCACAGAGTTTTTTCACCTGCCGAGGGTATATAGGTATTTTTCTCAGTTTATCAAGTATATACTTTCTTTAGATCTTTGACCTTTCAGTGTTTCAATTGTTTATTATTCAACTCCTTTGTTTTTCTACCTCTGTAATTTCCAAAATGTTGAACTGCCTTTCTTATTCTAGTTTGTCCATTGCTAACGAGTTTAGGGTATTTCTTTTTCTATTGACACACGACGTTTGCAGGGTATTTAATAAATATTATTGTGAGTAATATTAATCTACAGTGAGCGGAAAAAGTAGGGAATAAATTCATTAAAAATTAAAACATTTTTTTTCAAATTTTTTTTTAGACGGGTCAGTTTTGGTTTATAAAAAGGAATATTTTTATCCCAAATTAAATTTCAAGCAGTCATTTGTTTTCGAGTGATGACGTCATCGATTTTTTTTTAAATAGAAACCCCCAATTTTTTTTCTTGGTTCAGATAGCCCTTTTAATTGTCTAAACGTCAGTATAAAAATTTTGATATCTTAGGTAATGAAAGTTTTGAGAAAAAAAATAAAATTAGATTTTTTTTATGACAAACAAAAACAAGTCAAAAAATCAAGTAGAAACTGTTAAATATTTCGACCCACAAGCTTTCACACTAATACCCATGAACCCTTGCATACCTAGACTATACGGTCTACCTAAAATACATAAAAAAGCTCCACCTTTTCCCATTAGACCAGTAGTTTTGTCAATTCACCTGTATCAATACTTTCAAAATGGCTTAATACAATTCTTAGACAACATTTAGATTTGAATAACAAATTTGCAATAAAAAACTCAATAGATCTTTACTCCAAAATTAGAAATTTCCAAATTCCATCAGACTTGTTTCATTTGACGTAGTTAATTTATTCCCCAGCATCCCACCCAAATCTTGCTTATTAATTTTAAAAAACTTACTATTTAATTCTAATATGCCAACCATACATGCACTAAATTTACATTCACTTTGTGAGACTGTCCTAGATCAAAATTTCTTTCAATTTAATAATAATTTTTATTCACAAGACTCAGACTTAGCAATGGGTTCTAATTTGTCACCTCTTTTAGCGGAAATATTCATGAATAACTTAGAAGATCAGTTTTTAAGTTCTTCTCCCTTTAAAGATTATTTTCTCTTTTGGTACAGATATGTAGATGACATAATTGTTTTATTCAAAGGATCTGATTCTGAACTGGATAACGCACTAGGCAACTTAAATTCTTTAAACCAATACATTAAATTCACCGTTGAAATTGAAATCAATTCCCAAATTCCCTTTTTAGACTTGTTAATCACTAGAAATAATAATACTTTTAAATTTGACATTTATAGAAAACCTAGTATCACAGATTGCGTAATACCTTATGACTCTTGTCACCCTGTTTCCCATAAATTTGCAGCTTTTCATTCCTTTTTCCACCGATTATTTTCAATACCACTATCAGAATCATCTTTTCAAACAGAACTTAATAACATTAAACAAATTGCTTCAAATAATGGATATTCTTTAAAAAATATAAATAAATTATACTATAGATACTATAACAAATTCAAATACACACACCACTTGGTTAAAAATTCTTCAGAAACAATTTCCTTTTCAAATTCATTAACATACTGTGGTGTCGTCTCAGAGAAATGTTCTAAATTACTTAAGAAAAACGGTTTTAAAGTTTCATTCAAAACAGATAACAACTTATTCAGATTTTTTATTAAAAATAAAGATCCATTAGATTACAAATCATCATCATCATTCTTGTGAGTCATTCTACATAGGTCAGACAGGTCGCAAAATATCAGACCGTATTAAAGAACATTTCAGGCACATCTATAACAACACAGATCTTGATCCTCCACCATCAACACCTTCTTCTTTCGCTAATCATATATTAATAACGAAACATAGTTTTTCACCATCAAATTCCAAATTGATTCATAAATGCAATAAAGGCCGGAAATTAGATTTTCTTGAGACTTTGGAAATAAGGAAAGCCTTGAAACTGGAAAACAGATCTTGTTTAAATGAACAGAATAACTTCAATAATCCCATTATTAATTCACAATTTTAATTTTTTACCACTCAAACAAACTTACCAGATTCTCTTTGATCCATTTTTAATTTTTACATTTTATAAAATGTTGTTTTTACGAAATCTTTTAAAAATCATGTAACCCTTTGAAAACGTCAAATTTAATTCAAAATTACGTCAACGTCATAATTTTTTATATTCTTTAAGGTAAGAACCTCTGTAATTCAATTGTATCATTAATCTCTTGTTGAATTAGGGCTGATTATGGCAGTAGTGTTCTGCCGAAACATGTTCCATTTTTAATTTTACACTTATTAAAGTTTATGGAGTTCGACTTAGATATATTTAAATTTTAAAATGCTTCTTATAAAAATCGTATCATAATATACTAGTTTAGATGCACTCTCGATCATAACTGACGATAGGAACGACATATTTAATTGAATCTTTTTTTGTTTTGTTGTTGAATTGAATGTTTTCAATTAAACAAAATCGGGAAAAAAGCATCACAGCTTAAATTAAAAATAAAAATACTCTTTACTGCATGTTAAAATGCATTTTATCGTTTAGAAGATAAAAATAAAAAGCTTCCATGCCAACATTTATTGTTCTATTAGTGTCTGGCGTTTTTTTGACATTTTGTTTGTCAGTTGAATTTTTTTTACGTCAAAGAATTAAATCCCTGTGGCAGTAAAAACGGTGAAGATTGAATAAAATTTTATATTATATACGACGATAAAATTGCTGATTATTGTCTTTTCGAGTGACTTTAACTTTTAAATGCACTTTCAAAGATAAAATTCAATTTTATCGTCTTATATAATAAATAACTATTGTTTTTACTCTTGTGTTGTTTCGCCATCTGTCCAAAAACAAATTTATTAAAATTTGGACAGGACAACGTCTGTCGGGTCAGGTAGTATTATAAATAAAGTGTAAAAAAACTATTTAAATATAATTGAATCATTGAACAATCAAAGTATAAATAAATAATAGTATTACACATAATACACAATCATGTCGAACTATGTGCTTTAAAACTTGTTGGCATATTGTAGTTGCACCTTGCAAATCCAACAAGGAAATTGATAAATTTGTTCAACTGCTTTCAAAACATCAATACAAAATTTCTTACGTCGAACGTAATCCTTATTGAAATTGCGCTCCAAGACCTGCCTACAATTTTTAAAGTTCGGAAAGTTTTTAACTACTTGCCTGCGACAAGAAGTACGATTTCTTTGTAAATACGTAGTCTCTTTGCCAACTTCAAGATGCTGGCAATATTAATATATTCCTAAGAAAAATAACTTTTAAGAAGTTTAAAACAATGCTTACTCTTTGATAGAATTACCGATACGTCGATGCAATTTTCAACTTTTCTCAATATAATCTCGAATGCCGGAAATAAATAAATAATAATATCCTTTGCCGGATCCAGGTCTGATTTATGATGTAACGCGCCACATGGTCTTTCTTTCCACAAAATCAATAAGTAATTAAACCTCAAAAACGTCCATAATTTGAGTACGTTGTAAAAATATCGCCATTGAGCCAATGACAAAATTAGTCTTGTCTAGACTACAACAACGTAATTAAATTTCTTGTATAAACTGTCCGGTTTTTCCAGTTTGTTGACGAGTGTTGACAAGCGTATGCACTCCCTGAACCCAGCTTAATTATTTTTGACACTAACGAACTGTGCTAAAGATAAAACAAATGCGGTAACTCGTTTATATCGCACATCTAACTTGTGTTATTGGACGGAAACTTTGGTTCAGATTTTTGAATGGCCGTTGTGAAAAGTAAAAGAGTTGTGTAGTTTTTTCCGCGTAATTTAGGAAGTTGAGAAAATCAGCATTTATCATAATCTTCATCCTCCCTGACACAACCATAATGATCTCCGTCATTACTCGAACAAACAGTCCTGACCACTTTTCTCCTTTGTCTCAATTTTCTGCACTTTCCAGCCAGAAAATTCAATCAGAAAACGTTAGAGCTGTTAAAGCGAGTGGGTAAAAACATTTTCCATAAAAATGTTAAGTCGTTGCTCCAAATCGAAGCAGAGTAGATCCAGTTACGTGGAGATTTTAGTGGCCGTATTTTATTTCGCCAAAGGAAAAGGCTTACTTCCTATAACTAAATAGATGATTACGACCCAGAGATAGACTATCGTCCCAACGGACCAACTATAAATTCTTCCGAGAGCGGGGAAAGACGGGAAGCGTTTTCTTTACAGTCACAAAGAATTACAATGAATGTAAGTTTGCTCTAATTCGTGCAATTAGTAGAGCTTAACTCCGCTGAACAAATTCTCAAACTTTTAATGTATGTTATTAAAGTAAATTTACGTGCAGCTACAGAATTTAAGACGTGTCCTACGGTTTTTTTCATTCCTTTTAAAAACACTATCCCAAAGGAAGTTTGTAACACGATTAGACGTGACGATTGTGCCAGCCTTCCTGAGAATGGGTCTTGGTGCAGCTGATTCATATTTATCACCTTGAAGTTAAGATAAAATAAACAACATAATTATTTTCGGCGTGACAGTGAAACATTTTTTGCAAGGTGAAATTATTACAGTTGCATCTGGTTTTCACATTTGTGAATAGTCAAGCACCCTGTTAGTTGCACGCCAATTCGCGTTTGCTTAATATAGGTTTCGGACACGAATTTCAAGGCAAACATTTTATCGAAGGTGACGAAAGTTCTCGTGCTAACTTGCGTTGCAAAATGCAAATCAGTCCGAACAGAAGAAAACATTGTTTTATTACAACTTAATAACAACCTGAAATATGTCTATAATAAAAGTTTTTAACGTTAATGGCCGGTGGTGTCGTTAAGCTCTGACATGTCATTGAACACAATTTTACCTAAGTAAAACAGTCAATTATTATTATTGTTTTTCAAATGAATGAAGAAAAAATTAAATTAATAGTACCTACGTACAATTGACATAATCGTACGAAATCAAAGTGGAGAACTAAAAGCTGCTGAACTGATGCTTTGAAAGAAACATAAACCCTCAGAGTCGCAATTTGCAGTCGTCCAAGAACTTCGAACTCGAAATTGCGCATTTAATTTGTAAGTATATTTTGAGTGACCATTTTAATAATTAACGCAGTATTTTTACGTTTTGCACCAATCCACAACTAAAACAGGGAACGTATGCTCGGCACCCACTTTTAATTTAATAAACGTTTATAAAATCACTCAAAATTTAGTTTTAACAAAGTCCGTAATTTGCGTAAAATCTTTGATGCATTTACAATCAATGTACAGACTCTTCATAAATGATTCGTACATCATGTTGCAGACCCGAAAGACCCGAAAGACCCGAAACAATCATATCCCGATAAATGCTGCTATATAACTGACGAAATGAACTGGAAGAACCCAAGTTAGAAAAATTGTTCATAACAAAGTGTAGGCAAAAAAAAAAACAATTTCTGTGAATCTCTGAATCCCTATTTAGGTCCGAACGTTGCAATAAATTTTTGCTCCGTAAATAAACTAATAATAGTCTGGTTCAGAAGTTGAAAAACGTGTTAATTCTTGATACTGCGAATTAAAATACGCGTGATAACTCATTGGATTCGTAAACACCTTTAGAAAAATGTGCAAAAGTTTCAAACTCATAAGCACAGAAAGAATTCCACTAAAGGGTCTATTTTCTTGCAAATAACTCGAAAACTATTAATGTTAAAAAGAAATGTAAAAGAGGACATTTCCGAAAAAAAAATGCCCACTCGCGGAACTTCATCTCGCGCTATATCGTTACGCTGTTTCGAAACCTCTATAAAATTTTAATCTAAAAATCTGAAAAAATTGTAGTAGGTACTATCTAGACAGACAATAATAATTGTTAAGTAATTAATTTTTTTTAGAGTCGGATAATTTGTTAAACTAAAGCTCTTAAAATTATTACGCTTCGTGGAGACCTTTCAGCAACTATGCTTACTACTTAATGAGATTATCAACTGAATTATTAATTATGATTTATTTAAACAACAAAGAAACTAAAAAGTTAAAAAAGGGGTCTAAAAATGTTTTTATTAAAAACTAGGTGGTACTCGGCCCGCGTAGCTACGCCCAAAAATAAAATAAAACACATCTCATCCGATTTGACCGGGTCACTGTGACATTTTTATCTAACAGAGTACTCAATTTCGCCCGGTTTGAACTTTAAATATTTTTTTACGAAAAAGGTGTGACACATTGGGGTCGTCAATCCCCCAAACTTTATACAAAAATGAAAATAAATCAGAAACTTAAAAGTTACTGTGTGATGATGTATCTTATTTCATGGTAACTTTTTCGAATTAGAATACATTCACCAAATGATCCGTCTTGATCATTTTACTATAATTATGTAACTCAAAATGTGACTTAGTCGCTTTTAATAATGAGCGATTCAATTAAATTTTTTGAAAAAAATATTATGGTATACAAGATTTTGATTTAAAAAAAAATTCTTAAATATATTTTTTATAAAAAACAAAACAATTGTCTTGATCACTTTTGGTGGTAGATAACTACTTTTAATCAGTTTTCCCTAAAACACCAAAAACAATTCTTATTATAATTACCGACGCACGTTTCGCCAACAATGTGGGTGATGAATGATTAAAAGTAGATATTTTTTATTGTTTAAAAATGTTTTTTTTTTGTTTAAAGTCAATAGTACAAGACAAAATTTTGGTCTTAAAATTAATTATTTGCAATCCGCCACAGGATACAAAAAAAAATTGTTATAAGCATTGTCCAATATGTTTATTATTTATTCTTTAGATTATTAAATGCATTACGAGGTAAAAAAAAATTAATGCTGAAAATTAATGGCGACTATTTTACTCATATATATTTTAACCAATCATATATGTGATCATTCAACAATGGAAACAAAATTTAAATTGACAAAATCAACTTGTCAAAATTTTATCGGGGGTTACGGACCAATGAACAGTCGCTATTACACAACGTACCTCATTTTTCAGCGAAAAAATAACAATTGCTGCAGTCACTGTGGCAGCATACTGCATGTCAAATACCTCAATTACCTGTCACCTTCCACCACATTATCAATAATTTGTGCGTTTTCGTGAAATAGTCTGCCGAATATAATTCGAGTTGAGATTTCGATGGAAAAATTTACCAATTGTGGACTCTAGTTCTAAAATTTTGCTCATGACATTGATCAAAAATCACTCAACTGCGTTTCGTGATTTTTATGTCAATGTCATTCGCAAAATTGCTAGTCGAACTCTCGTAACAATCGGTAAATTTTT
This sequence comes from Diaperis boleti, assembly GCA_963583935.1. Lineage (NCBI taxonomy): Eukaryota > Metazoa > Arthropoda > Insecta > Coleoptera > Tenebrionidae > Diaperis > Diaperis boleti. The sequence goes on along the minus strand of OY757242.1, from coordinate 73,087,546 downwards.
CCGACGAAATCTCAACTCTTATTATACACTGACCTTCAAAAAATTTGGGACACATAAATATTTTCAAAAATAATGAATCTGGTTAGCTAAAAGATTTCTTTAAACGCTTTTATGTTAAGTTTAAACAATTCTCTAACGTGTGCTTAGCATTTGGTCTTGATAATTTCTTTGTTGGTTAAGTTAATTCGCCTTAACAGTAAAAATAGCACATTCCGATTAATGGCGGTTATAAAATTCCATCAAGATTGCTGTGGATTTGTAATGTTTGGTGTCACTAGGGCACTGTTAAGTAATCAAAAAGAGTTCTCTTTCTAAAAAATGCCAAATCGTTTCTTTAATTGAAGATGGTAGAAGTCGGCGATACGTCTCAAACGCTCTCAACATACCCCGCTCCACAGTACAAAATGCTTGCAGTCGTTCTATAGAGACTGGAACATTTGTCAGGCTAGACAGGTTCTGGACGAAAAAGAGCGACAACTGCTAGACATGATCTGTTTTTATCGTTAAACACATTGCGAAACCGACGTTGTACGGCACCTTATTTACAACATCTCAGAAATGTGCGTGGAGTGGTAATCAGTGAAAGCACCACTAGGAGAAGACTTCAGGAAGTTGGTTTGGGGTCTTACAAACCCGCCACTGGTCCAAAGTTACTTTTACATCATATACGAGCCCGATTGCAGTTTGCTCATGAAAATGTGAATCGGACTTTGGAACAGTGGAGTAGTGTACTTTTCACGGATGAGTCCAGGTTTTGCCTCCATTCTTCCGATGGACGAGCAAGAGTATGGAGACGTAGAAATGAGCGATATTTTGACTGTACCATGTCAGAGCGGGTCCCATATGGCGGAGGTTCAGTTAAGGTGTGGGATGGGATTTCAATGAATGCTCGCATGGAACTTATTTTTATTGGTAACGGCCGTCTGAACGCTGACTAATAGGTTAGGGAGGTTCTAGAAGAAGCAGTGGTTCCTTATGCACACTTTGTAAGAAATGACTTTAAGCTAATGCAAGATAATGCTCGCCCACAGGTAGCAGAAGCAGTAATCCAAAATCTAAATAAAGTCGGTATTCCTCGAATGGAATGGCCCGCCCGTAGTCCGGACCTCAATCCAATTGAACATCTTTGGGACCAACTAATGTAACGAGTTAGAGGTCGTCAGAACAGTCCAGAGACTCTGCAAGACCTGATAATAGCATTGGCAGAAGAATACGCAGCGATTCCTCAAGAAGATGTGTCTGACCTAATTTCTTCCATGCCACGTCGTTTAGCAGAAGTAATTGAGGCCGAGGAGGCCATACTCATTATTAATTAATGTTAACCTTTTTTTCTATTTTTGCATTTTTTGTTAATTGTTTTTTATGTTCGATTATTAAAAAAAACCCTTATAGTATATGAACGATCTTTTCCGCCCTTGAGGCACTTAGGGTAGGGGGTACTACGCACCCCCACCTTACCTTTTCTTTTGGGGTGGCTCCAGCCACACCACTCATTCAAAATCTAAATCTTCACTAAGACGGAGCTTGCTCCTAACAATGTCCTTTTTTATGAAATGTACATAGTGTAATTATAGTGTGTTAAATAAACGGGTCATCACCCAAAAGCGGATCTTACTAGTACTTTGTGTCCACAATTCAAAACAGCAAACATTGGTCCTTCGAGCTGGATTCAAGTACTCGTAAACCCAGGAGCTTTCCGTCGACGTCTCCAGAGGAAGAGGAAAGACTTCAGTGTCATCAACACCATAACGAATCAAATCAAGAAAAACCCACGCCTTTACGAAGCAGCATTTCCACGGCATAAGGTCAGTCATCCTTCTATTTATCCTTCCTTTGTGTTACACGCATGTACATTTTCTCATTCGTGACAAATTGAAACATTATTACGATGGCCGAACAACTCGAAAAACTCGTTAGAACTAGGGGCACTCTTAAAGGGAAATTAACGCGTCTTTACAATTGGATCGATAAATTTGATACTAACAAAGACAGTATTCATGGAATTGCGGAGCGCCGCTAACAAGCCCTAGATGCTTTTCGAAATCTTGAAAACATTCAATTTGAAATTGAACAAATCGACAAAACCTCTTCACGAGAAAAGCATGACGAAGAACGCGTACATTTTGAAAACGATTACTATGCCATAGCGGAGAAAATGACTAAAATTCTTAATAAATCAGCGTCCCAGTCGACTTCGCAAAAATCCGATAATAATTCAACGCGACAAACGTCCGAAGAAACAAGCGAACGTCGAGCGACACCCCACGTAAACTTGCCGGTGTTAGATTTAAAAACGTTTTCCGGAGAATACCAAGATTGGCTATCATTTTATAATTCCTTTACTGCTGCGATCGACGATCCAAAAAACGGTTTAAATGATTGTCAACGATTACAGTACTTAAAATTGTGTTTACGGGGCGATGCACTACAATCAATAGATGCTCTTGAAATCGCCGAAGCAAATTATCGTACCGCATGGCAGATACTTGAAGAACAGTTTAAAAATACGCGATTAATTGTACAGGACCACGTCCTCGCTATTCTAAAGCATCCCGCTATGTCTAGGCAGTCACATACTGCACTACAGGACTTTTTGAATATACTTAAGGTCAATATAGCCGCGCTAAACAAGCTGAACATACCAATTCATACGTACCATGCTTTATTAGTACCGATAGTAGTAGAGAAATTAGACTATAACACGATTAAAGAATGGCAAATCACCTTAAATACAGAAGTTCCAGAATTCGAATCTTTAAAACGCTTTTTAGAAAAACGATGTCAATTATTAAAATCATTAAACGCGATCGGTAACAACAGCACTCCTTCAAAACCATATGTCACAGATCCCAAATATAAGCGGGTACTTTCCCACACAGCGGCAATAAAAGTAAACTGTGTCCTTTGCAAGAGTGATTGCCCCAAAATTAGTGCTTGTGCAGAATTTTTAAAATTAACGGTGGGCCAAAGATCACAAAGGGTACGACAATTAAAACTTTGTCTTAATTGCCTCCGGATTGGGCACCACGTTTCCAGATGTTTGATTCGCACCAATTGCCGAACGTGCAGCAAACGGCATCACACGTTGCTTCACGATCAAGAACCTCAAACCAGTGAATCTGAATCGCCAATCATAAATCACGAGGTTTCCCTAATTTCTAATAGAAAGAACCAAGACAAAATCGCGTTTTTACCAACCGCTCTAGTTTATATCCGCGACGCCAACAATAAGTGGCACAATTGTAGAGTCTTGCTCGATTCGGGGTCCATGTCCAATTACATTTCGGCATCGATGTGCCGAAAATTAGGATTGAAACGATTTAATACCGATATTTCGGTATGCGGTATCGGTCAAATTAAAACGAAAATAAAATACGCGGCCCAAGCCTATTTTAAATCAAAATACGATGATTTCTCTGGTCACATAAAATGTTTCGTCATCGACCAAATAACCGAAAATTTACCTGTTAGAACAATTAGCAAATTGGGCCTACAAATACCAAGTTCAATAAAATTAGCGGACCCGAATTTTACGACGTCATCGTCGGTGGACCTTCTTATCGGCTCAAATTTATTTTGGAAATTACTCCGTTCGGGAAAAATCGTAAAAGGGCCAACTGTCCTCCAAGAAACACATTTAGGATGGGTCGTCGCAGGTACTTTATTGGACGTTTCCGACCCGCCTATTTCAATGCATACAACCACTCTATTTACCTTACAACAGCAATTAGAGAAATTTTGGAGACTAGAAGACGAAGGCAATAAAGTTATAAACACGTCGGGTATTGCTAAAGAACATCTGCAGTGCGAGCGGTACTTTCAACAAACAACTCAACGGGCGACATCCAGTCAATTCGTAATAAATCTACCCTTCAAGGAATACCCCCCGGATCTAGGCAAAACCAGGGAAACAGCTGAAAAGCAATTTTTATCTTTAGAGCGCCGATTAGCGGATCAACCCAATCTTAAAAAGGATTATATAAAATTCATGCGCGAATATGAGCATTTGGGCCACATGCAGGAAGTCACACAAAATGAATTAGACGATTCAAATGCATTTTACCTACCGCATCACGCCGTGTCAAAAGAATCGGTTTCAACAAAATTACGCGTCGTTTTTAATGCATCTGCTAGAAGCACAAATGGGTTGAGCTTAAATGACAATCTGATGGCTGGTCCGACAATCCAGCAAGATTTGTTTGCAATTTTAACGCGATTCAGAACGTTTCGATACGTAATTAGTGGCGATATCGCAAAAATGTATCGCATGATTCTCTTGCACCCCGATCATAGTAAGTACCATCGGATATTTTGGCGTGAAGACAAATTACAACCGCTAAAGATATTTTGCCTTAAAACCTTAACGTACGGTACCAAACCGGCATCCTATATCGCAACGCGCTGTCTTCAAGAACTAGCGGACTTGAACGCGAAAAACTTTTCGGACGCAAGCGATGTCATTCGACGCGATTTCTATGTCGACGATTTATTAACCGGTCACGGCGATCTAGAAAAACTCTCAAAAATAAAAAATCAAATCATTGCAATTTTAAAACAAGGCGGATTTGAACTCCGTAAATGGGCATCTAATGAGTTGTCTTTGATTAAAACACATGACGACAATAATTGTAAACATGACGTGCGATTAGACAAAAATGAATTCACAAAAACCCTTGGACTTCTGTGGAATCCCGCTTCAGATTCGTTAAAATACCAGGTCAATACAATCACAAAACGAAACATTTTGTCAGCCACAGCGCAGATTTTTGATCCATTAGGACTCTTAGGTCCCATCATAATAATGCCAAAAATAATTATGCAGAAACTATGGCAGCTCAAACTGTCATGGGATGAACCCGTACCTGAAGACATGTGTCACACATGGAATCATTTTTTACGCGAGCTTTCATCGCTTAATAATATTCGAATTTCAAGAAAAGTTCTGATACATAAACCCAGTTTCATTGAGTTGCACGGTTTTAGTGACGGCCGTGTATCTTCGATCACTAAATTCTAATAACGAAATTTGCGTTCGGTTATTATGTGCTAAGTCACGTGTATCTCCTCTCCGTGTGATAACTATCCCAAGGTTAGAGTTGTGTGCCGCGGCACTTTTGGCGCACTTGGTAGAGTCCGTGGAAAAAACATTAAACCTCAACATCGCTAAAAAATTCTTTTGGACGGATTCAAAAATAGTTCTGGCCTGGATTAAGTCCAACTCCGGACAATTTCAAACCTTCGTGGCCAACCGCGTGTCCACAATTCAAGCGCTGTCTAACGAAAACGATTGGTACCATGTTAAGGGAGAAGATAATCCCGCCGATTTACTCAGTCGCGGCGTCGCGCCCTCCAAAATCAAAGACATTTCAACTTGGTGGGGTGGCCCAGCATGGCTAGCCAGACCTCAAGATACGTGGCCTACTGATAAATTTACTATTGACAAGGAGTTGCCTGAAAGGCGCACCGTTTCCATGACATCCGCTGCGTCGGATAACTCAAATTTAAACCAAATGTTGACAAAATTCTCGTCCTTTGCCAAAACCCAGCGCGTCGTGGCGTGGATTCTACGGTTTTGCAAAAATAGTCAAAATCCCAACGATAAAGTTTCCAACAAGTATTTAAGCGCAACGGAACTCAGAGAAGCTACAATAAAGATTGCGCAGCTTGTTCAAAAAAACGAGTTCGCCAGTGAAATTGCGTCATTATGCAGTAATAAGCAACTTCACAAATGTTCGAACCTACTGTCCTTAAATCCGTTTTTTGATCCTGTCGACAAGGTCATAGAGTCGGGGGTCGATTAAAAAACGCGGCGATACGATATGAAAGTATGCACCCCATTTTATTGCCAAAAAGCCACCACATTACTCGATTAATAATTAGACAGGAGCATCACAGTCAATTACACGCCGGAGTACAAGGTACCCTATCGGCTCTACGCCAAAGATTTTGGATCATTTCTGGCAAAACCGCGGTTCGGCAGGAAATACACAATTGTATAAAATGTTATAGGTCAAATCCTAAACGCACAAACACATTTATGGGTGACTTGCCTACATTTAGGGTAAAAAATGCGCGCCCTTTCACGGTCAGCGGAGTCGACTTCGCTGGGCCGCTGCTAATTAAGGAGTCTCACGGTCGCGGTAAGCGAAATGTTAAGGCTTACGTCGCTGTCTTCGTCTGCTTCGCTACGAAAGCTGTGCATCTCGAGCTTGTAGGTGACTTGACGACGGCGTCCTTTTTGAATGCATTAAAACGTTTGGTTTCGAGACGGGGGCACGTGTCCCACATCTACTCAGACAATGCCACCAATTTCCGCGGTGCACAACGCGAGCTTGGCGAAATGCGTCAGTTTTTAAAATCAATCACCTTTAGTGACGTAATTGAAGATCTCGCAAGCAAAGGCATAACGTGGCACAATATAGCACCTGGTTCGCCCCACCTAGGCGGACTTTGGGAAATTAATGTAAAGGCCGTTAAATTTCATTTAAAGCGCATCCTCGGGATGTCATTTCTGACGTATGAGGAAATGTACACGCTCCTTACACGCATCGAAGCGATCCTAAATTCCCGACCAATTACCCCGCTTACTTCCGATCCCAATGACCTAGAAGCTCTAACTCCGGGACACTTCCTGATCGGACAACCAATGACCACCATCGCCGAAGTGGACCTCACTGATGTCCCCGAGAACCGTTTGAAGAGATGGCAGCGAGTGGAACAAATGCGGCAGCATTTCTGGAAACGTTGGCGAAAGGAGTACCTATCCCAACTTCAGCAACGACCCAAAAAGCAATCGACCAAGGGAGTGGAAATCAACCTTAACGATCTCGCAGTTATCGTCGAGGAAAACTGCCCTCCGCAGAGATGGCAACTAGGACGCATCATCGAACTCCACCCTGGACGTGACGGTGTAGTGCGCGTCACAACGCTAAAGACGCCAAGTGGTGAAATAAAACGTGCAGTGCGCAAATTGTGTTTGCTACCAAAACTATAAAAGTGATTCCGTTCGTTGATCCTGCGTGATCATTATTACACCTACATAATTATGTTTATTTTCTTGTGTTTTAACTTTTTCAATTAGTGTGTAGCTTATATAGTTTGTTTTTTATGACTCATTTTCGTATATTGTTTTATATTGTTTATTCTATAAATTTATACTTTTGTTTATTGAAGTCGGTGACTTCAAGGGGGGGAGAATGAACGATCTTTTCCGCCCTTGAGGCACTTAGGGTAGGGGGTACTACACACCCCCACCTTACCTTTTCTTTTGGGGTGGCTCCAGCCACACCACTCATTCAAAATCTAAATCTTCACTAAGACGGAGCTTGCTCCTAACAATGTCCTTTTTTATGAAATGTACATAGTGTAATTATAGTGTGTTAAATAAACGGGTTATCACCCAAAAGCGGATCTTACTAGTACTTTGTGTCCACAATTCAAAACAACAAACAGTATAATTTAAATTCATTTTTAACGGCATTTATTAAATTGGAGCTGATAAAGTGAACTACAATAAAGGCAATATGTATTATCCAAGATATTATGGTGCCAGAATGCTTAAAAATTAGAATTATAAAGTTTTATCACAAATTTTTGAGGTGTCCCAAATTTTTTGGAGGTCAGTGTATTATAACTGAAAAAAAATTCAAAACAATTGATAGTTTTTTTTATATCTAAAAACAAACAATTTTTATTAAAGAAACTAAACCATAAACCTCGCATCCGCAAAAACGATCGTAACAAGGCCAAAAGAGATGAAGGAAAAGCGGAAATATTTACAGGAACCGACTGGAACAGAAGAAATATACCGCAAATTACTAATGAAGATGGCACGATAATGATGAAGTCAATAACATCGAGAAAGCAAATTTAAGAGGATAATCAATATAAACACATATGTAATTAAAAATAGAAATAGAAAATACATAAAACATAAAACTTAAAATGAAATATCAGTCAATAAAGTTTATACACAGCAAAATCGAAATAAATACGTTTCTGAAATACAAAATTCAAATATGGCAGAATAAAGAGTAAATCAGAAGAAAATGACATCGAAGAAATACTTATAAACAAAACTATCAGATCAATATAAACAAGAATACACGTGTGAAACTGTAAATCTTTCTTAATTAATCGTAACAAGAAACTTGGAGAAATAAGGAACAACAAACTAAAAACAGACTATTACATAACAAAATTTAAAGAAACGAAATAAATAGAATTGCAGGGTTAGACCACGATATTACAAGAATGAAGAAAGAGAAAGCTAGGGGAGGCGATCATAGTTATGTGGTTAGAAATTATCAATAAAGTTTATCGTATAATTATAGAAATAGAGTAACTTTTAAAGGTTAAATACTGGAAACAGAATAAAACAATATTCGACAATAAAAGAAATATACAAAAATGTGAAATCGAACGTATTTTACTCCATCAAAAGAACAACTTACACAAGTGAAATAGACATTAAATCAAAATCACAGTAACAGAAATGGTGCTCATTAGAAAAATAGTTTTCGATATAAAATGTAATGCAGAAATTAAAATTGATAAATTAATTGAGAAATCCGAAAATTCATAAAATTTGAAATTAAAAATCGAGAATCGAAAAACCAAACCTGGGAAATACAGAAATTGGACAATTTAGAATTGGAGAACAATTATTGAAAAGCTCGCAAACGGAGAAGAGTGTATCATTTTAAATATAAAATGTACGTATTTAAAGACAACGCCATGGATATAATGATATAACCCAAATAAACAACCTGTTATAAAAAAACTGCTTATAGAGAATTCTCGTTTCTTTGCTTTAAGTTACTATAGAGGTGGCGTTTACTATACATAAAGAGGAGTTCCAACAGAATAATTATTATTCATACTTGACATAGTTCTAAAGTATTTTTGACTTTCGCCATATTGGAAAGAGAGTAAGAGAAAAAAAAGGAAAGAGAGTACACATAGAAGATGATCTGACAAAGAAGGAAAGAGATATACAGAAGGAATAAAGAGCGTTAGCCAAAGAAGAGCGACAAAAAGGACAGCTGGTGAAAGTGGATAGAGGAAAAAAAGCATAGGTAGGACGAAGAAAACGGGGAGTTAGATACAGCAAATTTTTGAATAAGAGCACAAGAAAAAGACGACAGGGCAGAAAAGGGAAAACGAATACGGAGAGAAATAAGGAAGAAATGGAGCAAATAAGAATAGTATTCTGGAAGAAGAAGGAACTTTAGTGATTGGAGGGGATTTTAATGCAAGAATTGGGGGAAAAGGAAGACGGATACAAGAGAAACAAGCAACAATAGAAGGAAGATCAACAAAAGATGGAATAGAAAACGCAGAAGGGAGAGTACTGATTAGCTTAGTAGAAGAAAGAGGGTGGGACATACTCAATGGGAACTGCACAGGAGATGAGAAAGGGGAGTACACGTATACGGGACCAATAGGGGAAACAGTTACTAGTCCGTATTTATAAAAAAGAGGATTTGGTTTTACTTACAGAAATCAAATCATGTACTTCACTTTATATTCATAACAAAGACGGACAAGAAGGTGTTACTTTAAAGCAAAAGGTTTCACTTTTTTGGTATTCATAAACAGTAGCATTTACTTGAAAACTGAAGGATTTGCTTCAGAAAATATGCTCCTACTCCAGAGAAGCTTCTGTAGCAAATTATTTACTATTCGTTTATACGCACATATAGAGCGAAGGTGCTCGCGGACATTTTATTTAATTTGAATTTCCCATGGCGGATGTGGTGCATGTTTTCGCTCAAAAAGTGTACAAAGAAAGACGTACTCCACGTGAGTGCGACTTCCAAACCCTCCTTCGGTTTGACGAAATAGACGTGTAATGGTCAGCCCACTACTTCATTGGCGAAAATTTGAAAATCCGAGGTGGTGCGCCTTCGCCAATGCAGAAAATGAAAGTGTTTTTTTCGGTACATGGCAGATCCGGGCTTCCAGAGCGGTATCGGCGAGGAACAGCTACAGTCTCCAGAATCAGTACCACTTTCCATGTCATTGTGGACAAGGCGGATATGTTGATCAAGTTCCCATCGACCGAAAATGGAGTCATGAAAGCCACAGTGAAATGGTCAGCGAAAAAAAATTCCTAACTGCAATAGGAGCTATAGACTGCACGCAAGTTGAAAAGCCGCGTCCATTTGAGGATAAATATGTAACCCGAAAAATTATGCTAGTAATGAACATGCTTTCGGACTGTTGAAATTCCAGATTCCAGATTCTTTAATATGTTTGTCGAGTGAAAATGGAGGATATTTCAAAGATAGTCGCGTGCACCGTGCTTCACGATATTGCAAAGTACCTCGATGATGCCGATTTCGAGGATGCGGACGAAATCGAAAATGAGGAATTACAAGAGGTACCAGAAGCGACACATGCAACTTGTTCGGCGGCAACGTACATACTTACTCGCGTGTCTACCATCTCCTGCAAGGATTTGCTTTGCAAAGAAAAGGGGAAGATTATGAATACGAAATAAAGCAAAACCTTTCACTTCTACCTTCTTCTTGCGAGCTATACCTTTTACTTCTACCTTTCCCTTTGAAGGAAATACTGCATTTTTATAAATATCAATAATGGATTATGTTATGGTGAAGGAAGAATCATGGGATGAAATAGAGAAATTCAAGGTGGGAGAAAGAATGGAGTCGCACCATATGCCTTCGGAAGTGAAGACGAAAGAAAGAGAGAAAGATAGAGGAAGTGTGAATGAGGTTAGAAAAAAAATTGTGAAAAATATTTAGGACGGAAGAAAGAATAGAAAATAACAGAGCAAGACTTAGGGAGGCAAAATACGAAGAAGCAGAGATAAAGGTCAGGGAACTGAGCGATAACGTAAGAAACGCAACAGAAAAAAAAATATAGAAATAAAAGAGAAGATGGGGCTGTGGAAGAACGAGTGGTGGGATAAAGAATGCAGGGAAGGGAAGCTGGAAACAAGAACGAAACTAAGAAATTGGAAAAAAGAAAAAGCAACTAAGGAAGAGTACATGAGAGCACGCAAGAGGTACAAATTAGTATGCAAAGAGAAGAAACAAAAGAAACGGATAGAAGAAGAACTACAGATGAAGAGTATAAAGACGGAAGAAGAGGTATGGAGATACATAAATAGGGAAACAAGGAAAAATATAAAGAGAGTGAGTGATGGAATTACTATAGAAGAATGGCGAGAGCACTTCAGTGAGATGCTGGGGGTGATGAAAACAGACAAGAAAAGGAAAAGAGACAACAAAGAGTGGAAAAAATAGAAGAGATAACAAGAGAAGAATTAGAGCAACAACTAAGAAAACTGAAAAGGAAAAAGGCACCGGGGAAGGACGGTATACAGAATGAAGCGTGGATATATGGAAATGAAAGGGAAGTTGACAGGTTGTTAGAGATAATAAATGGAGTGTGGAAGGGAGAAGGTTTCCTCAGGAGTGGAAGGAGGGGATAATATACCCCATATATAAGAAAGGAGAAAAGAATGCAGTCAGTAATTATAGAGGGATCACTCTCTTAAATTTGGCATAGAAGGTATACGCGATGATTGTGGAAGATTGATGAGAGACTGATGAAGGAAATTAATGAGCGAAGGGTGTTACCAGACGAGCAGGCGGGATTTAGAAAAGGTAGAGGGATGGATAAGATATAATTATGCATTCTTTGTGGACCTGAAGACAAAAGAGATATATGAAGAGACGATAAGTAGAGTGAGGGAGTAAGACAAGGTTGCCCACTAAGCCCTAGCCTGTTCGCAGCTGTCATTGGAGATATAGAGGAGATGTTCAGGAAGCGGCAGCCGGGGGGAGGGGGGGGTTGTGGTGAGCTAAGAAAGTGTGATCTTTAAGCATATGCCGATGATTTGTTGATGCTAGCGAGAGAGGAGAAGGGTATGAAAGAAATGATAGGAAGCATGGAGAAATATATGAGGAGGAAAGAAAAGTAAATGAGTGGAAATGGGGGGAAAGAGAAAAAGTGAAAGAATTTAAGTATTTAGGTTATGTGATGAATGAAAGAAACACAGCAACAGCACATTCACAGAGTTAGTGAAAAAAGCAAATAAAATAATAGGAGCGATATGGGGAATAGGAGAAAGAAAATTGGCGTGATTTTAGAAGAAGAGTATTGATGTGTGATAGTCTGGTGAAAAGCGTGATGATGTATGGAACGGAAATATGGGGATGGAGAGAGCAAGAAGGGCTGAAAGGGGTGCAAGGAAAATCTTTGAAATGTGTGCTAGGAGTAGAGAGAGAGACACCGGGGTATATAGTGATGGAGGAAACAAAGAGAGATGGAATAAGAAAATAAGCAGGAAAGAGAGCATTAAGATTTGAGGAGAGAGTGATAGAGAGAATTTTGCAGTAGTGTTTGAAAAAAAAAGGAAAGAAATAGGAAAGGGAGTATGAAAAGAGAGGGAGGCATATTTCGAAAGAAACGGGTATGCAGGCGCGGAGATGAATTAGTGCAGAGAGATAGAGATGTGCAAGTGCAGGAAAGAAGAACGAGTTTTAGGGAGTCTAGGTACAATGGGAAGTATGAAAAAATAATAACGGAAGAAATGCCAAAGTACCTAGGAAGAGAGAGTAGAAATAATAGCAAGATTTAGATGTGGAAATGAGGAGAGAGAGAATAAATATTGGAGTGAGGATAGGAATAGAGTATGCAGGATGTGTGTAGAAAAAAAGGAGACGATAGAGCAGTTCTTGAAGAAATGCGTAGAATTAAGAGAGAGATAGAGATGAGAGTAGAGAAGAAATTTTGAATGCGGACGGAAGAGGGATCGAGTAGATGAAGAAGGTTGAGTGGAGAAGAGGGACAATATGTGGGGAGGGATAAAAAGCTGCTAGAATTATTGATTTATTTAGTTTTATTTATTATACATATTATATTTTATTTTATTGAGTTATGGGAAATGTATTAATCGAAATGTACTGCTAATTACGTCTTCGAAAATATCTCGCTTCTGTGGGAGTTATTTACATAACGAGTGCCGAAAGTAACAAATAGCATAACAAGCAGGAATGCGACTGGCGCAGCCTAAACTAAAAACAGCCAAATAAAATTTGATTAATACAAAAATGCAAAATTACTAGTACGACGTCAAACTTAGTTTCATATAACAATTTTATTGAATTCCATCGCAGTATTTGAGGATGGAACAAACAATTTGTTTACTAGTCCAACTTGTTTCTATGCAGTTTTGGATGATACCGCTGCCACTAGTTCAACAATTCCAAGTTTAAGCATGGTTTTAAAACAGAAAAATAAAATTTTTAAAACTGTAGAGAAATAAAAATTTTATTTGGTTAGCACATAAACAAATGCTTTAATTATTTAACATGGGACACATAAACACTCTTTAACCGTTGTTTTAAAAGATGTTTGTTTGAATAAATAAAATAGGTAATATCGAAGTGACCTTTTTTGTTAAATTAAATCAATCCTTGAAATAATATTTTTATAGCGATCTGAAAATAACAGAAGAAAGTATTTCACATAAAATTTTATTTGTTATGATATGGGCTTAATTGACCTAGAAAACAAATGAAATAATAATTATACCTCGTGGAAACCATTAATCCAAATAGAGAAAACGTGAGGTCAGCTTGCATTTAAATATTTTATCTACCAAATGACCACAGTTAAGGATTCAATAGTGCAATTACAAAATAGTGATTCGTATTCGTAACTGTTTCGAGTACTATTTATAATGAGAGCAGAATTTAAAAAGTAGAAATGCACCCATCGGCAGAATTTACGGCAGATGCTAATATTTAATGGTTCGTTAGATGGAGATTTTTGTGTAAATTCTGGAATTTATCTTGTTGAAACAAAAACGATCTTATCTGGTTGCAAAAATCTTTGTTTGAGAATCGGCGCACTTTAACTTAAATAAGGATCGCAAGAGAAAGTTACCAAATGCGAATAAACCAATTTAAGTTTGAAAGAAACTCAATTACCCTATGTAGTGATAAGATAATTAACAAGAACTCCAAAAGCTTCCCCGCAAATGCTTCCTATTATTATCCACTCGAACTGTTTCGTCCAGACTAAATATTTGAGGTAAGAATTTGAGAAATTTCGAATCCTTTATTTAATTAGGGACGAGAGACGTGTTTAGCCGACTTCATATGCAACGTAATTTGCTCGAGAGTGTGTATGAAAAATCAGTGGACTGTGTGAAAGGGCCGTGATAAGTAGAGACTGAGCCAGACGTCTCTGTGCTCTGATTCACTGTCACTGTCACTGCTCTCGACAACTGCAAGCTCAACGATCCTGAGATGGCCTCTTCACTTGTACTCCACCAGCGCATTTCAGATTCTTTTGTCCGGACACGCTCCTCGTCCTCTTCTCCAGATTCGCTTCAAATCTACAAATTATATGTCTCAAAGATGAAACAACTTTGTAATAATAGCGCTTCTACACTGCTAAAAAGGGTCTGGCATTACGTAGATAAAGAGATGCAGCTTAATGACGAATTTCCTCTTTCTACTCGTTGCTTTAGCGAAAAAATTTGTACGTATAATTAATTATTTAATGGCGTCTTCTTTGAAAGACAAGGAACGAGTGTGTGCCGGGCGAGTGCAGAAAAATTACATTTATATAAACACGTGTTTACTCCATTTTGCAAGCAGTAACATTCTTTTTTGACTTCACCGAGAGCGTACAGTTCTATCGGTGATGTAAATACGCCAAAAAGTACGGTTTACATAATAGTAAATGGGAGCAAACTGTTCTGTTTAAATTAATGAATATAAAAACATAAGTTTATTGTGCTAAAGGACATAATATTTATGGGTGCTAAAATTTGTAATATTGGTGAGTCTGGAGCTTAAAGCACTATAAAACATAATCTAATAAGGTGATTAGGTAGCCATTTTCATAGACTGGAGTCGCGTCAAGGCTAGAAGATTAGAAGAGAAGCTAACTTTAGTTATTCAATTAGTTACCTAAACTGAGAAGATGGTTAATTAATGGATGTTTCCCGTGCGAACTAACACTGCATATTTATTCCGATGCGTTGTTAATTCAACGTGTCATAATTTAAAAGCATTTTTCATTGTGTTTAATTTAAAATGAATAGCCTCTACGAATTAATGTATAAAACGTGTGAAAGGGATTGAATTTGGTTGGAAATTCACATATTTTAACAGTTATTCGATTTTCACAAATCTAATATACAGTATGTCCCCGGATTATGCCAAAACCTCAAAGGAATAAGATTTTTTGCTTGCCCTGAAACCCGCAAATCTGTAATTAGAACTTCATTATTCTGACTCAGTGGAAACAAAAGTTCATTTTTCTCTTAATTTTGGACTTAATTTTTTCTCTGCTTTTTAAATCCCATCACATTGGCGAATTTATTTTTTTGACAACGATGTCACGTTGACAAATGAGTTTACGCAAGTTAAATAACAAAAATGTGTGTGAAAAAAATTAATTTTAATAAATGGCAACTCAAAGAAATACCTTTAACATAAAAAAATAAATAAATTTTAACAAGAAGAATCATTAACCCCTCCATCCATTTCTGCGCACAATTCTACTCTAAAACGAAGCTCCTTGAAACTTTGAATTTCTTCGATGGACAATGATGCCACCGCGTCATCTATTCGATTTTTTAATTCTTCAGCATTATTAGGTAGGTTGTCACTATACACAATTTGTTTTAAACGTCTCCAAAAATAAAAATCCAAAATTGTTAAATCGGGACTTCTGGCAGGCCAAAATACTGGACCATTTCTTCCAATCCACTGATCTCCAAATTTAACGTTTAAACAGTCAGTAACAATGCGAGAATAATGTGCAGGACAACCGTCCTACTGAAAAAACATTGTACGCCGGTAACTGATTTCTAAAGCATCAAGTTCATCGTTAAGAAAATTTTCTAACATGTCTAAATATGTTATAATATATATGCTATTAAGGTTGTTAATATGCTGATTAAGGTTGTTATAAAAAGTATGGACCTATTATCCCGTTATAACCAACCGCACCATACATTTACTTTGGCAAAATACTGGCGACCTTTTAAAATTCTGAAATGCGGATTAATATCGCTCCAATATCTTACATGCTGTGAGACAACTGTCCCATTGGTAGAAAATGTTGCCTCATCAGAAAACATTATTCTGCAGTTTCTTCTGTTTCTTTAAATTTTTAACAGATCCAGTTAAAAAGAAAACTTAAAAATTAATCATTACCAAGTCCAAAATCAAGAGAAAAAATATGTTTCTTTCCACTGAGTCAGAATAATGAAGTTTTAATTACAGATTTGCTGGTTTCAGGACAAGCAAAAAATCTTTTTCCTTTGAGGTTTTGGCGTAAAGTCAAAAATAAAAAATATTTTCCTCTTGTAAACTCAATCCGGGGACATACTGTATATAACAATCAATATTTGTGTTTTTTTTTTTGTTTGTATTTTGACCACATATAATATTCGCAGTGGGGAGTAACATTTCCCTAATGTGTCACACCTTTTTCGTAAAAAATATTTAATGTTCAAACCGGGCGAAATTGAGTACTCTGTCAGATAAAAATGTCAGTGATCATTTCACAAGGGAGGAATAGTGTAATGAAGTCAAGACAGAAGTGCCAAAATTTATTGTGGATGTGTCCAGGATAGCTTTCGAAGTGGGCGCAACTTTAAGTTCTTCTTGGAAAGGGATGTGCAATCGGCAAGTAACGCTAACCAATTTATAACGCTAATTAATTTGCTGTTCACTAAAAAAATTGATTTACTTCATTTTTGGGGCGCAGCCACTCGCGCCGGGTATTTTGAATGTCTTACGTTTGTTTACTATTTTAGAAACCAAAAAATCCAAAAAATCGAGGCAAATGGAAGCCAATAGGGCAGCTGAGACACCCGACGAACAAAAGCTGCTGAAACACCTGAACAACATAGCATACGACTTGAAAACGTTCGAATCAGAGCTTCAACTATAAGAGCTGCTGAAACACCTGATTAACATAGCGCACAACTCGAAAACGATCTAATCAGAGCTTCAACTTCAAAATCTGCTGAAACACCTGAACAACATAGCGTCCATTGAAATGACCATCCTCAATGAAAAATGTAAGGAGAAGATGTGTTCATTCCACGCATACCAATGGTTCCACCGATGTGCCGTTCGATTTCAAACGGCTTCAATTTGCAGTGCGTCTTGCTTTCGCAATTACCATCAACAAAGCTCAAGGACAGTCACTGAGTGTTGCTTGCTACAGAGAGGGAATACCGAAAAACTTATTTATGTAAGCGCCAAATGGAAAAACCAAAAATACTGTTTACCCGACTGCTCTAGAATAATAAGGAAAAAATTAAATAGAATACAATTTCAACATACTGTTCACTAAAAAAGAATGTGTTTTATTATTAATTTGTACGTTTGTCTGGTTCTATGTCTGGTCATCGGATCGATATGAAATATTGACCACAAATCAAATAATATTCGTCAAGAGAAGTGTAACATGAGCGTAATACCACCCGGATCGGTATATTGTTTACCCATCGTGGTTCACATGTTCCTTGCACCGGTCAAATTGGATAAGCTGTGTTTTACTTTATTTTTGGGGCGTAGCAACGTGCAATGTTATCTCTAGTTTTTTTTTTAATTATCACAGTGACATTACCAGATTTGTTTAAAAATTTCTCGTTATATTAAATCTGACATTAAGATAATTTAGGAGAATCTATAAATTTAATAAATATAATTTGGTGTATCATAAAAGTTAGAAGTGGACAACTTGAAACTAATCCAGTTGCGTCGATAATTCATCTCTGAATATAATTAAAGTGTATCTTACACTTGACCCCATTCCCCACTGAATCTAAAATGAGCTTTTTTTCCCGGATAGCATCAGCGGCAAGTTGATGGTATGCCGTTATTTTCAATTTTCTTATAATACGAAATTGTGAACGTTCGAAATTATTATCAGTGTGACTTGTGTGAAATGTTATTAAATAGACTTCAGTACCCGGAGTTGGAAACATCTGGATCCAGACGACGGTTGTCGTGATAAAGAAACATCTCCCTGAAGAATGACATGAAAAATCGTTATTCAATCGCGACGGTCCGCTGAAACTGTGTTGAGATGCTACCAACTTGCAACTTTAATATTAATTTTTTTGCTGACAGTCTTCTCCCGGCGACAAAAATATCAGATTACCACTTTCATATTTACTACACACCTGCGTGAAATGAGGGATTTTTCTGCTTTGATTAAAGGTCGGAAATCAAATAATACTGTTCTATTTTTGAATTGTGTGTGGTAACGGATTAGAGCACAGGCGAGGCACAGGTAGAGTCAAATCCGCTGAGCCCCTTTGCTGTGGTTTACGTTAAAATAAACACATTTGCTGGTTATTATTGAACTGGTGGTAGATGCTACCACTTAAGCCAAGATAATTAATTAGTTTTTAATCAAATAATTATAGAAGGAAGTAGTTATATATTAATTATATCAAACATTTTGCACTATTAACAAGGCCTTCGTAATTATATTTGCAAATATTTAGATTAATGGTGCTATTCTCTAACGAAAACTGTAAAGTTATAGGTCTATATCTCTGTAAGCTATAGACTATAAAGTGAAATCGTATTCTGTAAGGAAAATATTTCTCTATAAGCTATAGTTCGTACTTTATAGTTTCTATAAACTTATGGCGAGATATTTCTCAACTGTAAAATCCTTACAGATTCTATAACCAGTGTCCAAATTACAATAAATTTTGTTTTTGGACGGATCGCGAAACAACATAAAAGTAAAAACAAAATGTATAATTCTTTTTTAATTTCTCCAGATCTTCAATTTTTTTTTTTTTTTCAATTGAAAATATTCAATTTGTACCGATTTCACTATTTTTTTTAATAATCTTAATGGTCCAGGTAAGCTTTTTAAAGAAGGTGTAGGTTGAATTGGGGGTTGATTCTTATTTAGAGAGGTTTGAAGCTCTGGTCGATTTGGTTTTTAAATTTGTATGTTGCTCGAAGGACCATGTTTTGATTTCGATTGAAACACTCGCGTACTTATGCACTTGTATATTTCGAATAATTGCAGATAGTTCTTGAACGTTTCTTCTCCCGGTGGTTTCTACTTAATTTGAATAACCGAGTCTTGGTTTTAGATTGAATTTTTGTTTGAATAGAATGAATGCGAGTTCGTTTTCGACTCGTATGAATGATTGGTTTCGACTTGTATTTGAATAAGAATTGAATTGAATTTGAGTTTGTTTTCGACTCGTTGGTTTGAATGATTGAATAAGAGTTCGAATGCGACTCGTAGGTTTGAATGATTGAATGCGACTTGTTGTTTGAATAAGAGTTCGAATGCGACTCGTTTGAATTAATGATTGATGTCGACTTGTTGTTTGAATAAGAGTTCGAATGCGACTGGGTTGCGATCGTGAGCGGTGCCAGTCAGGTAAACGGTTTTTCCCAAACTGGCAGACGCGACGGCCGCTGTAAATATTTCAACAGAAGGAAAGAGTAGAAAAGTTGCCCGAAAAATAATATTTTCCGGAATTGACCCTGACCTATTACGAATATTCTAAAAAAAGATAGCCAAATCAGTACAGCCGTTCCCAAGTGATGCTCTTACCAACGTTCAGCATTTCATTATTATTATGATTATCCAATCAAATTAGACTTTTTAGAAGAAATAATTTATAAAGTTTTGAAATTTTGGTTATGAACTCCTATGAAAAACCATTAGTGGGAGCAAAAAATGTGTAGAAACAAAATTCTGGAGCAGGTTTTTCTGTACAAGGTCCATATTGAGTAAAACATTTGCAATGAATTGTTATTGGACATTTTTTTTATACCTGTGCATTTTCTTTTTAGAGCCTCAATTAACTTAAACTTAGTTCTTCTATTTGGCGTTGTTTCGTCTAATTTGCTTGGACTATAATGCCATTTCGACGTATAAATTTTACAGCTGACAACTTTAAGACATTTAAAAATGCCAAACGTTGCTCTGTAACTACGATCGGTATAGAAGTGCTTAGAGAATACGAGTTTTCTATAGTTTCTATAAGACCTTAAAGAAAGTATTTATCGAGTTCTGTACGCTACAGACTGTAAGATTTTATAGACTATGAAGAATTTTTAGAGAATAGCACAATAAAACTCAACTGACGTATCTTGAATTATTTGATATAACGAATAAATGATCATACTGCTTTAAAACAAAAATAACAATACAGCACTATAAAAATGAATTAATTTTAATCTTCCAAATAATTTAAATAATAAATTAATTACAAAACTGTGTCACCGGTTCTAACGCCATATTTATATTGCAAAAGATAAAAGGAGGTTCACTGCTGCTGTTTGGATTTGGCGATTCGGAAAATGTTCTCTATAAATTAATTTAGCGTTTGCAACATTTTGTTCAGTATTTTCGTAATATTCTTTCCAAACTAGAAGAATGTTCTTAAATCCAAGTGGAGTAAATTTAAATTAAAAAATTTAAATATATCTATGTCGAACTCCACAAACTTTAATCAGCGTAAAATTATAAATGGAACATGTTTCGGCAGAACACTTCTGCCATCATCAGCCCCTAAATTTTAATTTTTTATATTCTTTAAGGGCTGATGATGGCAGAAGTGTTCTGCCGAAACATGTTCCATTTATAATTTTACGCTGATTAAAATTTGTGGAGTTCGACTTAGATATATTTAAATTTTTTATTTTTTTAATATTCTTTCCAGTTTTGGTCCATTGATCAACTATCTTTGTAATACTATTATATTATAGATAACCAAATTAAATTAATTCAACTTTTTTTGTTGTTGAAAGCGGCCTCAAAAAAAGCCTGATACAGAGGTCCATTGTGCGCAATCCCGGCAGCTGGAAATATTATCGAATACAAAATATCGAAATTACAAAATATCGAAAAACAAATAAAAACAAATCATCGAAACTATAAAATATTGAACAATAAAATAGCGAAATACACAATTTCAATGATCCACGGAAAAACAAATTTTCACTCAGTCTGCCCTGTCCACATTTCGAGATTCACGTACAGGGAAATATGACATTCTTGGAGTGCGTCTTTAAGGGGTCGAGCACGAAGCGCGAGGCACCAATTTCAATGATCCACGGAAAAACAAATTTGTAAAATTTTTACTTGTTACATTTTGTCGTTTCGATCATTTGTTTTTCTATATTTTGTAATTTCGATCATTTGTATTTTCGATATTTTGTATGTTCTTCCGATATTTTGTTTTTCGACAAATTGTGTTCGATATTTTGTAATTCGATAATACTTCCGCCTCCCGCGCAATACCCAATCTTTAAGGTAATAAGGCATAGCAGGGTAATTTCGTCAATCCAATTGTAAAAGATGTAATAATTTAAAATACAAGCTTTTTAGTCTGAAGCCAAAGTCAAGAGAATGCGTGAATTACTCTTATAAAAACAAGATAATTTTTTTCTTCAAACGTCAGAAAAACGTGACATAGTATATGTCAATAGGTAATGACAAATGGAATTTTTCTCTGCCATGACTTCGTCTGCAGCTTAATTGACAATATTTGATGAACTATTAATTTATTGGCAAATTATTTTGAAAAAAATGGAAATTCATATAACTTGTGTATGACATTTTAGAAGATAATGGGAAGTCAGTGAAATGTTCACTTTTAGACAGAACTTCATATGTACAGTTTTGGCCAGATAAATCTCGTACAAAATAAATTATAATATAATATTAATTTAATTAATACTATAAAATTAATGCTTTTCAATTATTACAAAATTCATCTCAATAAAATTTGATAGTTTGATTTACGTAAATTCATGTTTCTTTTTCAATATTTGTTTTACAACAAAGATTTTTCGTGATCTCAAAATGAGGTTGTACGAGATTTATGTGACTCAAGCTTGAGGTTATTAAACTGTCAGATTTGTAGGTATTTCGTGGTCGATTTTCGGAGTTTAAAGAAAAAAATACCATGTTTTAGTTGCAGAAAAGTGACTTTTC
Organism: Diaperis boleti; assembly: GCA_963583935.1. Classification (NCBI taxonomy): domain Eukaryota; kingdom Metazoa; phylum Arthropoda; class Insecta; order Coleoptera; family Tenebrionidae; genus Diaperis; species Diaperis boleti. Next base: position 73,065,550 of record OY757242.1, on the reverse strand, counting down.
GTGGCTCGTCTGTATTAACCTACAGGCTTGCAACGAAAAGTCTCACCTTTGCTCCTAATAAAACAATATACTATTGTTGAAGTAATTTCCACAGTTACAACTCGTCTAGACCAGCACATACAGACAATCCTGACGTTTTGCTGGCGGCGCGCCAACGATACCTAAAGATAATACAAACAAATCGGCAATTCACCAAAATTCAAGTTTACTCCAGCCTCGTAGACGCATCACACTGGATATATACACCTACCGGAATGGAATTCGGGGAGATGCGCTGAGTGTCTCCTAGAGAAGAGGTCGTTTGCCTCTCTCTGTAGCGAAGAGGAGATGCGCTGAGCGGCTACGAAAGAGGAGGTCGTTTGCCTCTCTCTGTAGTGAAAAATGGTGATTTTTTGGCGATTATTAATTGTTTTTTGAAACAGACAATTTAGCGTCCGCGATTTAAAATGTGAGGTTAAAATTTTATTCTTTTGACAGTCCGAATAAAGTCGGAACAGAAGGTGTTTGTTGTTAAGGAGTTGTCTGATAAATTTGACGCCCCATAGCGGGGCTGTTATAATAGGTAGCATAAATGTCGGAAAACGAGCTAGAAAATAATAATTTTGACTTACCTTTTAAATCCCGACACATAACTACACAACTATAAATCTAAATTATATGTATGTATATTTAATTTTCACATACACGAGAAGACTCAAGAGCTGCCATAGAATACGGGATTATTTTTGACATTTCTTTAATATTATTATATGAATATATCGATTTTAAGCGACTAAATGCTGACACTTATAAATTAATCATCAATAATGTTTTCTAATAGGACGTTTTAAGAAGTGAAGTATTGACATCCATATCAATCAGAAGGATATAATTATCAATAACTACTACAAACGCCTTTCCGTGCATATCCAAGTTTGACTAATTTAGCTTTCAATCTCTCCGTATCCGCTATTTAGAAAATCTCACCTCAGAGCAATAAACTTTAAATTTGTCCCGTAGAGAGAACCCGGAACTGCCGCTCAAAACACTCAACCCAACGTGTTTTACAGCCCGTAAAACCTAAACAATTGCAACAAATTCAGGTTAATCCAATCAATATGCTCTGATAACGCCAAACGATCGACTTTTATGGCCGAAAACACCGATAAGTTTAATGCACGCCGTGCTCCAAGGGAGTGCTTTTATTACCTATCTATCAATATTCAGTAATGGCAAATTAACGAACCAACAAAAAGTACATTCTCGTTTTTCCACCTTACGATTTGTTTTCTATCATCGCGACCTTTTACGACAGGAAGTTTATTTTGCGATTTTACAATTAACTAAAATTGCTTTCCATTATTTAAGTTCGGTGTTAGTGAAATTATTTCGATGCAACATAAGCCGTAAGCTGCTTTTCGGTGTTCTTTATTTATGTTTACTATTAAAGCCGGATTTTGGGTCATAACGACCACCGAGTAAGGGACTCTTAATATTACAAACGACCCTCCACTCTCGCTCAGGAAAATAAAGTTGCCATATCTTAAAAAGATTATCGATTCATTCTCTGGAATTGTGAGCTGTTGACGGAAAATTGGCGCAGTCAGTAGGATCCTGTAATAATTATCTTTATCGCAAACTTTGACGACATTGGTAGATAACGTAGAAAGTGCAATAAGTTATTCCTTTTTCAGTTTGTTTAATGGTGTGTTTTGTTTTGTGTCATTTGGATGTTTGCGTTGATAGAAACAGATTTAAAGAAAATTTAACAGACTTTCTCCCTCATTGACTTGAAATTGAAGTTTATTCCTGAGATCTTCGTCTCGCACTTATTAGGGTAAATTTTCGAATTTCGATTCACTTTGTTTTTTCGTTATTTAAGAGAGAAGCGAATAATTTCAATCAGACCGGGGATTCAGTTTGTCTGGACGTCAAACGGAGATTTTAATTAACTAAATTAGAATAATACTCTGTATTTGAATTATGTAACGATATTGTGCCATAAAAATTCGTCGTCTTGCGTGTTTCACTTTTGCGTAAGGATGACACGCAAAACCGTAAACCGTCCTAGGTTATTGTACCTCATGTTTAATTTCGTTTTGATTCGTGTTTCCAGTTGTTCATGTTATAACGAGTTCTATATTTGCATTTAAAATTTATATACTGCTTAGTTGTATGTTGATGGGAAGCAGATTTAGAGCAAGTTATTTCTCGACTGCTTTATTCTTGCACAGTTGCGCCAACTTCCTGCATTATACCAGTAATACTGATATTTTTTCAATCAAATTCTTCGTAAACTCCATAGTCTGCATTTTGAACAGATAATTTAATTAAAATTTACCATCATAATTAGTGTGGACGGGGGTCCAGATTTAGGAAGGGGTTGAACTCCAAAACTAATTCAAACACATTTTAAATATATAATTGCATTTTGAAGCGTAGTAACTTTTATATTTTCCATTTAATTGTATAAATTAAAGCATTCCAGTCGTTCTCCCAATAATTTCCATTATGCTCAATTTAAAATTAAAAACATGGCAAATTGAAAAGTGTATTTTAAGAATCCAATTTACATGCACATTTAATTGGACATTTTAATTTCGCTAAGCAAGGCACGTTTCGCGAAGTGGTTGATTAATTGCTAGAATGAAATTGTCATTCTGCTTCGTTGTTTAAAATCTAGTTGAAATATTTCATCTTTTAACAGAATTTCCTAGTTTCTGTCGCAATTTAAGTGTCATGCACGTAATGCTGTACTGTTTGAACGGAATTACTAGAGAGGACAAATATAAGTACAGGAAATGGAATAAAATGAGTAAAAGTTGCTGACAAAGTTTCAGGAACAATATCTCAATTTATTAACGTTTCGATACTTCTGTGTATTGTAGAAATATTTGAAGACTTTTCGTTTATTAAAGCATTTACTGTTAAAAACAAAATGTTAATAATAATACTGTCACATATTTTTTAAATTTTAAAAAATTTATTTGAATCGAATTTTACAAATTGTGCCACCCAAGGATCAAGATTAAGTAATCTGGTTCGTAGGACCAATGGAAAGCTTTTTTTATTTTTAACGATAATACAAAACAAAGTCTGACATCCAGATTCAGTTTTCGGTATTATATGATTGTATCTATTTCTTTGTGCAATCCTCATTTCTCACTCATAATTTCTTCGGCTTTTTTTCTTGTTTTTTATTTTTCCCAATTTCTGCCAGTTCTCATTCTTAATTCTCCTAAGGATCGTGAGATTTTTCAAATTCTCGGAATTTAGATTTATAAGCCCTCAAGCTCTTAAGTTCACATATTTTCAGACCAATGGGTTCTGAAAATGTTTCGCTTGTCAGGTTGTCACGTTCTTAAGTTATTTTCTAGTTTTCAGGTTGTCGGGACCTAAGTTTCAGGTTCCCAGACTCTTAGATTTTAAATTTTTAAGGTTTTCAGTTTCTTAGGTTTTTAAAATTCTCAAATGCTTATGGATTCTCAGGTTCACAATTTGTTTTACTTTCAGGTTATCAGGTTCAAGTTAGATTCTCATGTTTTCAGATGTGTTTTCATTTTCTCAAGCGCACTCAAATTTCCGTATTTAAATTAGTTTGAGACAGTTCCTGATGTTTTCAGGTTGTCTGAGTTTCACTTATTCAAGTTCTTCAGGTTTCTCAGCTTCAGGTTAGGTTGTCTCTTAGCTTTTCAGTTCTCAGGTTGTTGTATTCTTTGGATCTCAGATTTTAAAGATTCAGACTCTTCAATTTTCATACTATCTAACTTTCAGGTTCTCAGATTGTAGATGACGTTTCGATCCTTCACGGTTTTTTTTATTTCTACATTTATATCAAAATAAAAAATAAGATAAAACAGTAAATATCTGCAAGTGATTCACGAAAATATTTAAACTGCAGTCAGTATAAGGGGTCGTCCATTAATTATGTGAGCTCAAAACGGGGGGGGGAGGGATCCAGTAAAATCATTGAAAATCTCACGCCAACTTTTTAATTAAAAAAATACACATTATTATTACATAAAATATAAAAAAAAAACATTAAACTTCTTATTTTACTTATTTAAGGTTTTCTACAAACATATAGACAGTATTAAATATTTTCTACGTATGGGATTCCCCGAATTGAGACAATTGCCGCACAATTTATTTACCACTCCTTTCGTGGAAATTTCGTGGTATTCATGAACAATGAGAATCAGTAAATTACATAATCAATCCAGTTGCATACAAGATTTTGTGTTTATGAATAGTAGCTCGCTTCGCTCTCTCATATATTACAAAATGATTACATTTTTTTATTGTAAAAGAATGTATCCTTTTTAATTTTGGAACTCAAAGTTGGCATTTGAAAATGCAAAAATATCAAATTAAGGTAGCAAATTTTTGAATATAAAAATTTTGAATTCATAGAATTTTGGAAAAAGTGATCAAAATGAGAACAAAAATAACACCAAACAATGACTAGAGTATTGGTAAATATGCAACGAAATGAAAAATTACGAAAGTCTTCAAAGTTTGACTCCAAACAATACAAAAGGAACATAAAATCTTGTATGAAACTCGGCTGTAATGGGAAATTATTGACTCGTCTTGTTTATGCATTGTAGAAAATTATTTCGTTATTCATTTTATTACGAGTTAGAATATATGAGCGAGCGAAGCGAGCTGGTATTCATTAACAATGGAAATTAGTAAATTACATATTCAATCCAGTTGCATACAAGATTTTGTGTTTATGAATAGTAGCTCGCTTCGCTCGCTCATATATTACAAAATGATTCCATTTTTTTATTGTAAAAGAATGTATCCTTTTTAATTTTGGAACTCAAAGTTGGCATTTGAAAATGCAATAATATCAAATTAAGGTAGCAAATTTTTGAATATAAAAATTTTGAATTCATAGAATTTTGGAAAAAGTGATCAAAATGAGAACAAAAATAACACCAAACAATGACTGCAGTATTGGTAAATATGCAACGAAAAGAAAAATTACGAAAGTCTTCAAAGTTTGACTCCAAACAACACAAAAGGAACATAAAATCTTGTATGAAACTCGGCTGTAATGGGAAATTATTGACTCGTCTTGTTTATGCATTGTAGAAAATTATTTCGTTATTCATTTTATTACGAGTTAGAATATATGAGCGGGCGAAGCGAGCTGGTATTCATTAACAATGGAAATTAGTAAATTACATAATCAATCCAGTTGCATACAAGATTTTGGGTTTATGAATAGTAGCTCGCTTCGCTCGCTCATATATTACAAAATGATTACATTTTTTTATTGTAAAAGAATGTATCCTTTTTAATTTTGGAACTCAAAGTTGGCATTTGAAAATGCAAAAATATCAAATTAAGGTAGCAAATTTTTGAATATAAAAATTTTGAATTCATAGAATTTTGGAAAAAGTGATCAAAATGAGAACAAAAATAACACCAAACAATGACTGCAGTATTGGTAAATATGCAACGAAAAGAAAAATTACGAAAGTCTTCAAAGTTTGACTCCAAACAATACAAAAGGAACATAAAATCTTGTATGAAACTCGGCTGTAATGGGAAATTATTGACTCGTCTTGTTTATGCATTGTAGAAAATTATTACGTTTTTATTGTAAAGGAATGGATCCTTTTTAGTTTTGGAAGTCAAACTCGGCATTTGAAAATGTAAAAATATTCGAATTGGTGTATCGAAATTAGCGAATTTTGATATACAAATTTTGAAATCGTAGAACGCTTAGGTATTTAGTGGTATTTATTTATACATGTTCATAGATGAAAATTAATTATTTAAAAATTGTTAGGGATAAATCTCACGTGAGGGGGTTTTCACCAAATCTCACCAAATCTTATCAAGAGGGAGAGAGGGGTTCAAATTAAGAGAAAAACACCTCACGTAATTAATGGACGGCCCCTAAGGCTAACAGATTAACTTGGCACCAATTTTTTTTTTTTTTTTTTCAAAACAACAACTCAAAAAAATATGCACGGCCGAAAACTTTTGATGGTCCCTGGAATGATGGCCCGAACAAAAAACTAGTGTAAGTTCTTAGTAGCTCTATAAAACCTTGATATTGAATTCAGAAAAATTGCTCCAAATGTCGTCCCCCATTGTCAAGATAAGGATTTATTTACTAACTGGTGTTCAACCATGCCAGCGGTTTTAATCGGTTTTAATATTTGTAACTTTGTGAATTACCCTATATAAACTCATCGAAAGAAGTTAGGGATATTGCTGAATTGACCAATTCCAAAGTATTTTTTTCTGAATTTTAACATGAATAAAAACTAACTACATTGCCAAAGAGAATTATAACAAATTTGTTCCAAAAAAATATAACATTGATTCAAATTATGAAATTGTCTAAAAATTATTCTTTCTTCTTAATAAGGGGTCCTACCACCATGATTTTGTAGAACTTCTTGGACTCGTTGGGGCATACTATAAATTAAGTTGTCCAAATCCTTTTGGTCCACATTGTCCCACACAATGGGCAAAACACGGCGCAAGTCTTGTCGATGTGCTACTCGGGGCTGGTGGTCAGCCAACGTACGAGCAAGCATGTTCCATCCATGCTCAATTGGATTGAGATCTGGGGATCCCGCTGGAAGAGGCAAACGATCAATTTTTAACATTTACAGTCTGCCTAACACACCTCGCGCTCGATGCGACCGGGCGTTATCGTCCAGAAATCGCAAGTTAGGCTCCAAATTGTAACGATAATTTTCGACAATGTCGTCAGTAATGTCTCAAACGTAAATTTGTCTCGTCATGGTCTTCTCGCAAACGTACAGTTCTGTGCGCTCCCAAGAAAAATGCCTCCCCATACCATTACAGTTCCTCCTTAAAACGGATGTTCCTTTTGGACATACCTCTCGTTAAATCGGGTACCTGGTGGCCTCTACAGACGAACAGAACGTCTGTCAGAGAAAACTCCAAATCGGGACTCACCCGTGAACATTACGGTTGCCCATTCATTTTGTCAGTTTTCCCTTTCTTCGCACCATTGTACTCTGGCACGTGTCCGTATAAGTGTCAGTGGAAAACTTCTCACCGGCCTTCTACATCTCAGCTATGTTTCATTGATACGATTTAAAACAGTTCCGACTGTTATACAAGTGCCAGTAGAATAAAAAAGCTCTTGCCGCAGAATATTGCAATGAGCTGTAGGGTTTCTGCGTGCTTCCAGGACCACTAGCCGGTCTTCCCGAACTGTTGTAAGTCTAGGTTGACCATCTCGTGGTCTTTCCTCAACAGTTCCAGTTTCTCGATATTGTTGATAAAGTCTAGAAATTACACTTTGATTCACTTGAAATGTTGCAGCGACATCAACCTGGCGAGAACCACCTTCCAACATTTCAATTATTGATCTATTGGCACCATCTTGTGACAAATGTCTTCTTTCAATTTTATGCACTCTATTTCCAACGATAAACTTATTAGTACTGGCAAAGCGAACCAGATCAGTTCTTGCATTTTATTATTATCCCAAAAAGCTGATATTTACCTATTTTACATAAAAAACTTTGCAAAAAATGATCGGAGGGTTAACGTTTCATTTACAAAGCCGTAAGTGCGAATTTAAGCAATATCCCAAACTTTTTTCGATGAGTTTACATAAAATTAAATTTCAAATTTTGCGATCGACAAAGAATTCTGTTTAAAAGTAATATTGTCACCCGCCCCATAAAAATACGACACTTTCGAAACGTACTATTAGAGTAATGAGTGTAAATGTGAAGTTTAGTTTGTAGAGGTATTTTCGTAGTTAACAGCAATTTGTAATTTTATATGGAAATAATTGGCGGTTCTGATGAGCTATAATTCATGGCAAGTTCATTTTACCCAGACAATAAACTGTACTAACATGAAAGTATTACGTTCAACTGACACGGATGATATACAACCTCACCTTGTAATAACATCACGTAAACTATAAGACAAGCCGTTGGAAAATCGACAAACATATTGCCCCTTGAAAGCATACAAAAACCATTGTCAGGCCATCCTGACGTTGTGTAATATCTTCTACGTTGTGTCAATAATTTAAAATGACGTGGATTTCAAACCGCCACCATTTATTCGTGAATAATTTAGCATCCAGCCGACAAATTTCACTATGCAGTAAAGAAAAATATCGAACTGCTTTGACGAATAAACAAGACTAATGGTATTGTTTACGAGACGTTTTTTCAAGATATTTTTTCTGTTATATTTCCGGCGGTTGCAATTCCGGTATGCTCAGAAGGTGACATCAGCCAAATAAATCAGACAACTAGGTCGAAGTGGTGCCTGGAAACTTTCAGAGTTTCACCTAGCCACACCGCTCGGACTCTTGTGTCTTTCTTCAAATCTGATGTTTGGCAAACATCTTTTGTATTTTTGAGTCAGTCGATCCTTTTCCATCTTTCACACTACATTTGCCGCAGGTTTGTTTTTACCGCAACGTTATAGATGTATTTTATTCGGGGATATATAGACTACATTTATCAGGCGAAGTTTTCACCTTGTTTTCGGTCAAAACTTTTACGCTGTTTTTGCAAAATTTACTTCGACGACATAATACTGACGAAGCGAACTGTCACAACAAAAACACACAATCCCATGAATGCAGTGTTCACACGAAGTCAACCAACAAACAGCTACTTTTCTAACAAGATTTCCCTTTTACCATACAGACCAAACAAGAAAATACAATTAGACCTACGGAAGAAGCTGAACTGAAAATTAGACTTGTTCCAACAAGGATCGATCTCATTTCACTAATGAGCGTCATTAAGGTATAGGATGTATTATACAGGCTGTCCCATTTAAAACTGCCCAGTCCAGATTCCTTCGAATTGATTATTCTCGAACAGGTCGATTTTGTTTTCCAAGAGCACATTTTCTCCAGTTCCCGGCATTGCGCCCTCTTTGGGAAGGGGCTGTTAGCCACAAAATCTTAAATGTCACTATGGGTCGAGTGATACCTCATTTGAAAGGTATTGGAGGCCTCTCTACAACTAACTGCTTACTTTTCTATCTCTTGGAGTTTTGACCGTAAAATCGATAATTTTCTATTTTCAAGATAATCCACATTTTCTCATGCTGTGTCCCGTAGAAACCACAAAGACAAACATGTAATTCCTGAAATTAAACTTCCAGAGGTCTACAGTACCTTTCAAATGAGGTATCACTAGACCCATAGTGCCATTTAAGATTTTGGGGCTAACAACCTCCTCGCGAAGAGCGCGAAATGCCGGAACTTGAAAGGAAGTTGAGAAGATGTGCACCTGGAAAACAAAATCGACCAGTTGGAGGATTTTTCAATCACAATAATCAATTCGGAGAAATCTGGACTGGGGAGTTTTAAATGGGACAGCGTCTCTTTGTGCAGTATCGCATAAAAGAATTAATTTAAAGTAACGTATCGATAGCTTAATGCCAAAAGATGGTATGACGGATATTCTAGTGCCTGAGATGAGTATTTCAGGTAGAAACTCACCCTTCAAAAACTAGCATTAGCAGCTAATACGAATTACAGAATATATTTTATATGATTTTTCATAATACCTACATGTTATTGCATTATATAAAAACTGTCAGCTTGAGTGGAAACTCACTCATAACAGTCACGCCTGTTATATAAATTAACAGTACAGGAGGAAGTTTTTGATCATTGTTTCTATAGCAACACTTTAAAAATTGATTGTCTAAAAATTATCCTAAACAATTCGGTATTGCCGACGATATTATGAAAAGTACTCAACGATATTCGGCCGATACGCAAACAACAGACGCGATTGATTATAAAGTTATTTGCCACTTATCGGCCTCATGGCGTTAATAACTATAATTCTATAATATTTTCTGTTCTTACTTCTAATTTGCCAATTAGCTTGCTATTGACGTAAATGCCCATTTTGCGCGAAATCTGGGTGTGGAATGGTATTGTAGACAATTATTTCTGGATGAAGATGAGGTGAATATGATACACGCACGACGTCGTATGTGGTATTTGCATGACGGTTCAGTCCTCCACTCCTCCGCCCGAGAAGTGTCTCAGTGGAGAGGACGGAATGCATTATCCAAAAAGGCCGAGATTTAAAACATTTATTGTAATTTTCAAAGAGGAAGTTCAACTCGACCTTTCTGTAACAAAAAATTTACCACATTTCTTTACCGACTTTGTTCACCGTCAAAGCGAATCACTGACGAGGTTTTGCTCCAAAGTATTTTTAAATAAAATCACTTGACCGACTTGTTGATGTTGTGGTTAGTATGATCATGACACTCTTGTTTGTTTTCTTGAAGTGGTTAATCCCTTCTTGCTTCGTCATATTATTCAAATTAAAAAAGAGTTTCTTATAATTCAATTGCAGCGTGTGTAGCACTAAAGACCTCAAGCCAGGTAAGTACCGTGAGATCAAAGTATAAATTAGAGTAGGCTGTGAAATTTAAATTAGGTTGACACTACTAACTGTTGACAATTTGGTTTAATATTTGAATGTCAAAGGTGTCAAAGAGACTTTAAAAAAACGGCAACAGAATGATGAATAGAACGCTGTGTACGAGGTTTTTCGAAATACCTACCCTAATTTTCCTGCATATTATCAAAAATTAGTCCAACAAATTTTTATGGTTTTATGATGTTGGCACAATATTGAAGCACTGCAAGAGGCAATTTTTAATGCATGCAACGCTATAACCTTTCAGGTGTTGGAAAATGCAATTGAAAATATGAAACGGAGAGTTAACAGCTGCATTGAAGCTGGGGGAGAACACTTTGAACATTTGCTGTAATTATCAATAAACCTACATTCTTTGTTAGTGTTTTATTTTCTTTAAATTAAAAAAAAATAACATGAAAAAAATAAACGTCACAATGTATAAACCATAACCTAAAATTTTTGTCAATTTGCAGGCTAGGCCATTGCACAAAAAATAACCCGCCTACTCTAATTTATAGTTTAAATGCTCCCATGGTATCGACAAAGGAGAGCTAACTAGCCGTTGGAAAACGCTGGTAATGAAGAAGGCTTTGCAGTGTGGTATCAAGAAAACACAATACAAAACTCTTTTAGGCGCAGGCAGCTTCATGAAGAAGACCTAAATAATATTAGATTGAAAGAATTGTGGTTTAATGTAAAAAAGAAACAAAGTGATCAACAGCAGCTGAAAACTCCTAAAATTAAACTGTGAATGTTTAGAAGATTTAGATTTCAGATTAGATGCAAGATAAGTATTTTAAAAATGATCTATTAAATTTCAATTACGACAGAGTCCACAGCAATTTGAAATGGTATGATAAATTGAATGGGTGAAGGATGATGTTATGTTTTTCCAGGGTATCACGAAACAAATAAAAAAGTTTGCATTTTTTTTGCATCACACGATCTTGAAAATCAGGTGTCCGGTACCCACAATAAATTGTCCAAAAATCTAGGATGTACACTGCATAGAATCACTAGCGCAATTTTGAGTTTGTTGGACTGTTCAATATTATTAACACACCTGTTCTCTGTAGGTTGACTAAGGGCTATATTCAAGTCTTGTCCTACATTGATTTGAAAATTACCATTTCCCAGTAAATTTAGCGTAACAAGAAACTAATAGAAGTAGATGTAGATGTTTGGAGTCTACAAAACTATGATTTTTATTTCACCAGGAGAAATTTTATTTATTATGCCAAAAGCATTTGTCGTGTGTGGTATGTCATCGATTGGTCGAGGAATCATCACCTATAAGTACAACTTCTTCTTTAGGTGGAACTTTTTGAATTTCCCGATTTGCTAGAGACATGCCTTTTGTTTTTCGCATTAATGACTGGTTTCAGCACGATGGCGCACCACCACACTTTAGCCGAGAAGCTCGAGAAGTTTTAAATCAACAATACCCTGACCGTTGGTCCCCAGATATAAATCCTCTGGATTTTTTTTATTTGTTGTCACGTAAAAAATGTCATCTACAGACGTCCCGTTGGTACACAGGAACAGCTCAGGGGCCGGGTTCATGAAGCTTTTGCCACAATTACCCCCCAATTTTAACAGTAATAGAACTCATCAATGTCAACAATTTTTCTTAATAAAATTTTGTCCTAAACCCCGTAGTTATCGAGTTAAAATTAGTGGAAGTTTTGACGTTAATTTTGGTACACACCACTGAACCCCTGAGCGGTGATAACGACACACGACAAAAAAACTTCAAAAACACTCGGAATGAATTTAAACCGCTCGACATTAATAAACAAAAAATGTGAAAACTCACCTACTAAACGTGTTTACTTTAACATCCAATGCTATTGAAAATTGTGGGGCCTAATAAATAACACGCGGATTTTCGTCTGCCCCTACGTATTAAAGTTGAAAATAGCTTCTCTGATGATTATGTATTATTGAATCCTTCGGCTGTAAAAAATTAGAATTTCTGTACGTGATAGGAATTTAATTGTTGCTCTTTCAAAATTCTCCAAATTCGATTCGCTAACCTTCTGGTACTGGCGGTTTTGCAAAACACAATGCACAACGTTAATGGAAATTAGGCACACGATAAAAAGCAGGTATCTTTTATGATAATAACTTTAAAAGCGAAAGTAAAATACAATAACACGCCCGGTCGAGTTCGCCCAATACTGATTCTCAACAGCAAGTAACTGCAAAAAATTGATAAGGACGTTGGTTAAAATTAAAGTATATGACTAATAAGTTTCTTAAACTTGTGCATTTCCGACGTTTAAAATCCACCTCGAAAACCACCGTTTGCCGTAACAATAAATAAAAAAGTAAATGTGGTAACAAAATAAACGCGATGAAGCAAAATGCACCTCTTTTTTAAAGTGAAAGGCTTTATAAGTTGACTAATGAACCTCACTGAGAATTCTGCATGTATGAGTCACCCACCCTTTGTTATAAAGTTCTTAATACGATTATTTTCAACTTTTACACGCTCACTCATATAATAACTGCCACATTTTATGCAAATAATGCACTTTATTAATTAGCTGTAATACACATAACTCGCTTTATCTGAAAACTCTAAAAGTGAGGATATTTTTATTTTCGTTGTAACTACACACATGCAATGCGAGGTTTGTTGAAAATACAACCGCAGGAAGAGGTAAACTAGATAATTATATTATTAACACAGGGGTTTGTTATGGTATTTTAAGACGCAAGGTATTAAGATTATTTACTTATTAAGCGTATTAACGATCTCGGATTTAATAGAATTTCACTCACAGCAAGCGATTTTAAAAAGCATCAAAACATTTTGATTACTTGGAACTTAACGATACCGAACCAGCGACCATGACAAATTAAGGTTTGTTATAAGCGGACGTTACGACATTAAGCTCGACGCAAAAACGGAATCCTAAATCGACTATGACATATCTTTTCTTTTTAATTTCCGTTGAAACGAGTCTCCTGAAAGTTTGTCGAAGCATTGGAAGCGCCAGCGATTTAATTGAATTCGTTCGGTCGCACATGTCCGAAGTGTTGTTAAATTACTTATGATGTTGGCATTTGTGCGTCGGTCGTCCTCCCGAATTAGCGGCCATAAAATATAGATCCTTTTACTTGTCCATTTATAGGAAAAGTCCGGAAGGAAGATTTTAATCTCATAGCTGTCACATTGAATCGCGCCAACGACACTGGGCCAGTTGTCCGCCCGAAGAACCAATCGCGGACCCGCCAATCAATTAGGTTAGAGGAGGCGAAGTCGAGAGTTTCCCTCCCGCCTTTCCTTGGAGATTTAATTAAGACTTTGGGGTCGCAGTAACGGCGCCCGATAGCGCGGCTAATCACGGAGACACCCTAAACCCATAGATTAAACGACACCTCGACAAGAACGCCGATCGGAATAAATGACACAAATAAACAGATTTCGGCACATTGGCGTCCGTTTGAGAAGAATATCTTTCGGAAGTTCTCTTTTCCACTATGTGGTCTTGTTTTTCAACTTTTTTTCTATTAGTTTTGTCATATTCTTATTCTCCATTCTTTCAATGCCTCGGAATCATCTGATTATCTTTGATATACCTACCTACATGGTGATTTTCTTCTCATTTCCAGTTCCATATTGATTATTTTCCTCCATCCTTCTGCTGCGTTTATTCCTTTCCATACAATACTGCTTTCAAGATTCTTCTCGTTGTTTGTCTAAGAGTTACATTTCCATAAAAATTATTCTTCTGCTTTCTCAACACTAATTATTTCTGAACTAGCTTTCCAAAGTTTTCCGCGTTTTTCACTAAATATGTTTATTATTTGCAGTTCTTCATTAATTCTCTCTGCTATTATTATAGCAGAGAGATAGAGATAGACATAATGGTGTTGTTTCCAAAATTTTGTATCTTTGGTTTTGATTTTACCAGATTAAAGAGAAATTTGACCTCATGTTTTATATTTTCCCAATTATACAACTTTTCCCCCTTATATATTTGTTGTGTAAGTAGCTGCTCTTCGTCCACCTTTATTCTTGTTATTCCAGCTCGTTTTATGTCTTCAAGGGCAGAATCTAATCTAAACTTACCATATTCAATATTTCGGCACGAAGATTTCATGACCGTTAGTTTTTTCCGATACTTATAATTACTTTCAGATATTATTATTGCCAGGTTCCCATTTTTATTTCAGTTTTATTTAATAGTTTTAGCAACTGTTGCTAATACTAATGTACAGGTTATTAGAAACTCTAAAGTCCAAAATTTTTCACCCTTCTGAATACAACGATGCGACGCCTATGTCTTACCAGGTTTATTATTCGCATGCTATTCGGATACGGACTGATGGAAAGTCACGCCGTCAAAAATCTAACACAATACCGGATCTTCCACGTCGAAACGGATGATTGGAAAAGGTCATTTTACATGCTCAGATCCCTTCGAGGAATAAAGCACTATTTCCTAACGCGTGATTCACGGAATATTGTGTATTGAATTAAAACGAGCACGGATCACTCCTATCCCTAATTGAATTAAAAGACGGATTGATTTCTTACTGGTATTTAAATGGAATCACGAAATGTAGACAAATTATATTATCTACTGTTTTAAAACAATAAATCGTCTATACGTCAAGACTACTAAATTGTTGGTGCAACAAAAAATATATATGTGGACGTATTATGAATTGAATAAAAAATGCCCTTTAAAAAGCTTTTAAGCAGAAATAGTATCTATCTATGTTTATACAATCCGACACTAACTGAAATATTTTATGTTTTCACGGCTGTTACAATTGGTTCGGCACTCCATTAATTTCCATCCATTTTTCATATAGATTGGTCTCTACAATATTTCACTTTTTTGCCCTGCGATACTTCTGCCCCAGCAATATGTAAACAAAAATTCACCAATCAGTCCAGTAACTGAAAAAAGCTCCGCCCCAACACAAAGCAATGAATGTCACTTAATCACTTTGCTCATAACTTTCCAATTCAGTCTGGAGTTCCGCAAAGCAGTGTAATAGGCCCACTGCTAATACGTATATTGTATACTTCAGATCTACCAACCAACATAAATACTGCATCTAATACATACGAAATGGAGAAGCTTTGTCAGTCCACGTGAACCTCACTCTAAAGAAAGAGCAATGCCCTAAGATAAACCCAAACAACATTGAAAGATTACAATCCTACAAGAACCAGATATCTTGGCATGTCATGGATAGTAAATTGACCTCGAAATAACATATAGTCAAGAATCGAAAACAGAAAAATTTAGAAGACAAATGTACTGGGACCTGTGCTAGCAAATCTAGTGTAGACATAATTCAAATATGCCATTTGAGACATAAAGGAAAAAACACTCAACGACAAATTGAAAAACCATACAAACTTCCGATTCCATCTACTCAAAAAAATATTAAAAAGAGGATGGCCAGCTAACCTGAAAAAGAATTAAGAGGGTCTTTGAGAATACCACACCACGTCAGTGAGAGCCTGAGACTTTGAAGCCAACAAATTAGCCCAGAAAATGTAAATTATTATTGCTAATAAAAAAAAAACTCTATAACCCCCTGTACGCTCCCTGTACGTAATGTCAATGACGTCAACAAAACGTCAAATTCGAAAATTTAAAACAAACCGCGACATTAGAACTTTGACCCGTGATCGATCATCCGATAAGGAAAAGCAGAGCCCCACTTTGTGTTTTTTTTTCTGACCAGACAAAACAGTGGCGGTAAATTTGAACCTATCCTCGACAAAGGCAAACCCCTAAACAAGTTCTAGAGACTTTGTCGTTTGGTTGGCTGCAGTTTGACAATTTAATATCAATTTACAGCCAACAAATTCCATCTTAAAATTTATAATACTTTTATCAGGTTGACAATTTAGTTCTCCAAAGAATAACATATTATACATTAATACAATCCAACAATTCACAATCTGCAATCATACAATCTGATCTTATTGCCAGTTTGAGCTTTTCGACAGCAATTTACATTAAACAGATACAATAAAATGATCCCTTGGTCTACAACAGTCCAGAGTGTGCATGTACAAAACTGGGGCAAACGGGCAAAGATATTGAAAACTATGAAGTTATTTAACTATGAATACATTGACAATATTTATATCTCGTAAATCGACTAAATCATAGTTGCAAAAGCAAAAGTGTGATCTAGATGATTATTTTTGCCACGCAAAAGGAAGGTATAATAGAGTATTTCTCTCACAAGTGATATAATGATAAAAAGGGGTGAATTACTATGGTTACACAATAGTAAGACATGAATAATTTTTTGAAACGTCATTTTGACACTTTCATTAATTTTTTGATTTTTAATTACACGTCGGGTATAAAACGTCGTATCTTACACGTGACCGAAATGACGAAAGCTCGTGAGATGTGTATCACTCGTGCTATCGCACTCGTGATTCAAAGATCTCACTCGCTGACAATGAAGCATTTCTGTCACTTGTAATATAATCTACTATTATTTGCAACAAATTCATGATGTATTATTTCTGATTTATAATATAATATTATCCGAGTCAGATGTAATCAGATAAAAGCTGAATTGTTTATTGTTTTCTATTTTAGGGACTCTATTAGTCTTGTGTCTATCTTGTCTCTCTGCCTGATATCTACTTGTCGAAAGTTGACATTTTCACCACTTACAATGTGAAATATATCGCAAGGCTTCCGGTTCTATATCACAGCAATTTCGATTTACGGAGGACCCGTAAATATAAAAGAATAAAGGGGATACAAGCTAATATTTCCGTGGGGAAAGTTAAGCTAAATGTTTTAAAATAAAATCAAACAAAAGCTGACTGTTTCAGTAGTAAAAGTCGTAAATTTTCATGGTAAATTACCAAATTCTGCAAAAATAGTGATAGAAATCCTATTATTGCATTTAGTTAATGTTAATTACAAATATAACTATGTATGTATCTGCATAATGTTCGCACTCTAAAACATAGTGTCCATAACTTGTTTGAAAGTGGAAATGTCAGTTATCGTGTGTCTTCCTCACTCGACTTCGCCTCGTTCGTCAAACTTCACACTCGCATGATATATCTCGCTTTCGACACTAGTTACGAAAACTAGTATTCCTTAAACCTTAACAAACACTACTTACATTACACAGCAAGAACTCTTTTAATTCAACTGGATCTACAAGAATTAAATAAAAGTATTGCTATTAATGAAATCTTAGTTAGTAGTAAGGTTCGGTTTGACCCTGAGGATCCTAAAACTTCTTCACGGTTTCTAGCCTTGGTAGGTCGTCGATCAAATTGTTTTGATATTTTCGATACATCTTCAATGAGATTTAATTCGAGACATCTTGGATATTCTTTCAAATTTCAATTTTAGGTTTTTTTACCAATTGTTTAGTGCATTCATTGCAACACACAAAGACATGAAAATTTGGTAAAATGTTGTTAATTACACTGCGTTACAAATTAAAAGAAAAAAAAGTACCCACTTCAATTTTTCCTGTTTATCTATTCATACACATCGCTTAATCCGAATACATAGGTATTTTTTTTCTATCACGTACTGTTTTTTAGATATGGTAACTATAACAATTTATTAGTACAAAGTTAAAATTAACGACCAGTATACACATTGCTTTATTTAGTTATCAATAATTCGAGTAAAACTGACGATAAAACTTGTTATTAATATATTTGCACACATTAAACTACAAAGTATATGGTAATATGTATATATTGCACACAAAAAATGAAAAATATTTAACTTTTCCTTTTATGTTGGGAAGTATCTTTTTCATTTAAACGCCAGCAGTAATCTGCTTACATAGGTGCGTCCCAACGACCTTGAAACCTTCATGAAACCTTTCTTCAAGCTTTTTTACATCCTGGTGAAACAGCTCTTCTTGTTCATCACTCACAATTCCAAGATTTTAAACTAAAAAAGTGAAATGAGAATGGTGACAATAAACTTTTAATGGCAATCTTTTTATATGCATTTAATAAATTATTCACCAAGAGTTCCCCGTTTTTGGCTCTGTAATTACCTAAAAAGCTTCTATCACAGCTTTTAACAACGTTCATTTACATAGTTCTTGGGCATTTAGTTTTTGATAGACATTTTGATTCTTCATTAATAGGCGTATTTGTGGACCGATAAAAATTCCTTCTTTTAACTTTGCGTCACTTAATTTTGAAAAAATATACTTTAAATATCAAAATCTTTCACCATTTTTATCCATTTCCTTTACAAAATGAGGTTCGTTTAAAAAAACACTTATTGATGTGTACCTCAAAAACAAGACGTGATAGAAACAAAAGACATCCACTGCCTACATACTGAGACTAATAGAAAACTATAATAGCAATCAGTTTTTCGGGTACCTGCCACGCAGTGTTATGTAACTTTTGTAGATAAGTTCATTTGTGTTGTTTTCACCTCAATTTCGCCCCATGACCCCTCTCTAAAAGGACCAATTTCTTGAATTGCACCCAAGAGACACAAAAACAGTGGTTATAATTATGAGTATCGAACATATTTGTACTCAATATCAAAAAATACAGCGTATAGTATGAGTAAGATCTCTAAGGCGCGCCTGAGGCTATAATGTTTTGTTTTCTTTCTTAAAGACCGCAAAAAACTTGTGCCACGCTTTCAGCAAAGTAGACCAGTTAATTTGTGATGGCCTCAGGATTGAAAAACATCTGAATACGAAACTGGTTTTGCGTCGCAAAATACCTGTCTGTCTTCATCGATGCAGGTGCAATCTGAATGTGATACAGGGGCGAAGTTAATTAATTTACAAGCGGGCCGAACAAGTGGATGATATACTGTTTTTTAAAGTTTTATTCTTTTCAGTGCGCTTGGTGTTTCATTGTATCTTTTCATATTTGTTAAAATAATACAAAAAAAAATAAAGCCTCCCCTGGCTTGCCGACACGAGCGCAAAATCACTCAGTGATTGAATTATCTTGGCAAACTGGTTTAAAGCATAGAAGCAAAGCTTACGACTTCGCTGGTCGTCTAGATAGCTTCAGTGCACAATACCGTTTGGGGCAACTATACCTTCTCAGCTCGGAAGTTGGTTATCATATATATAATGAGATGTATGAGATACTTTTTTAAAGCTTTCAGTTATATGGATTGTAAAGGATTCTCAAACCACCGTTTTCTATGTCCATTTATTTATTATGAAAAATAACAATAATTATTAATAATCAATTCGGAGAAATCTGGACTGGGGAGTTTTAAATGGGACAGAAATAAAATTGTGTAACTTTTTTCGATCAGTTTATTTTCTTGTCTTTCTTGTTCTGTTTTGTTTTGTCCATTGATTCAAATTTAATTGTATCATAAATATGTAAATTTAATTACGTAAAGTTTATTTATCCAATGATATTCTGGTGGCCTCCAAACAACATTGATCCTGTAAATTTCACTCCAAACTTTTAATTAATTTGCTAGAAAGTATCACTTGGGTTAAAAACGTTGAAATTGAAGAACACCAAATGCATGCAAAATTATAAACCCACCCACACACGATTTTATTTTATACAAGCATCTGTTTCTTTCAATAAAAACGTGAGTTTTTTTAATGTTTTATATTTGTGCACCGCTGTTAACTTCGCAAGCACTCGACTTGAATGCAGACGGGATTTTAGTGAAACATTATATGACCAGCATTCAGTGCTACTTTGTTGGGAGTCGAATAAAAAGGTTAAATACAATTAGGGAATTCAAGAACGTAATTGCAACAATTGCGAAGCTATTCACGGGCTCAACTAGAAAACGATCAAAATGCGCTCGGGTTCGCCGCCAAAACAACCAAACAATAAATGCAGTTGAATGCGGCGGAGTTGAAATGCAAAACATTTAAAAGCAATCGGTGATTGCGCTAGAAATGAGCTGGCTGGGTCAAAAACACTGTAAAGGGGCGTTTGTTTTAAGTGTGTGAAGACGTAATCGGAACCGATTTCATGTGGTAAGTTCATCTCAACAACTTCGACTTAAATTTAGATAACATTTACATCATCCCAAGTAACTCTACGAAAGCTATTACTATCATATACTAATTTAGAGAAATATATAACCCACATCCACTGCCTACATACTGAGACTAATAGAAAACTATAATAGCAATCAGTTTTTCGGGTACCTGCCACGCAGTGTTATGTAACTTTTGTAGATAAGTTCATTTGTGTTGTTTTCACCTCAATTTCGCCCCATGACCCCTCTCTAAAAGGACCAATTTCTTGAATTGCACCCAAGAGACACAAAAACAGTGGTTATAATTATGAGTATCGAACATATTTGTACTCAATATCAAAAAATACAGCGTATAGTATGAGTAAGATCTCTAAGGCGCGCCTGAGGCTATAATGTTTTGTTTTCTTTCTTAAAGACCGCAAAAAACTTGTGCCACGCTTTCAGCAAAGTAGACCAGTTAATTTGTGATGGCCTCAGGATTGAAAAACATCTGAATACGAAACTGGTTTTGCGTCGCAAAATACCTGTCTGTCTTCATCGATGCAGGTGCAATCTGAATGTGATACAGGGGCGAAGTTAATTAATTTACAAGCGGGCCGAACAAGTGGATGATATACTGTTTTTTAAAGTTTTATTCTTTTCAGTGCGCTTGGTGTTTCATTGTATCTTTTCATATTTGTTAAAATAATACAAAAAAAAATAAAGCCTCCCCTGGCTTGCCGACACGAGCGCAAAATCACTCAGTGATTGAATTATCTTGGCAAACTGGTTTAAAGCATAGAAGCAAAGCTTACGACTTCGCTGGTCGTCTAGATAGCTTCAGTGCACAATACCGTTTGGGGCAACTATACCTTCTCAGCTCGGAAGTTGGTTATCATATATATAATGAGATGTATGAGATACTTTTTTAAAGCTTTCAGTTATATGGATTGTAAAGGATTCTCAAACCACCGTTTTCTATGTCCATTTATTTATTATGAAAAATAACAATAATTATTAATAATCAATTCGGAGAAATCTGGACTGGGGAGTTTTAAATGGGACAGAAATAAAATTGTGTAACTTTTTTCGATCAGTTTATTTTCTTGTCTTTCTTGTTCTGTTTTGTTTTGTCCATTGATTCAAATTTAATTGTATCATAAATATGTAAATTTAATTACGTAAAGTTTATTTATCCAATGATATTCTGGTGGCCTCCAAACAACATTGATCCTGTAAATTTCACTCCAAACTTTTAATTAATTTGCTAGAAAGTATCACTTGGGTTAAAAACGTTGAAATTGAAGAACACCAAATGCATGCAAAATTATAAACCCACCCACACACGATTTTATTTTATACAAGCATCTGTTTCTTTCAATAAAAACGTGAGTTTTTTTAATGTTTTATATTTGTGCACCGCTGTTAACTTCGCAAGCACTCGACTTGAATGCAGACGGGATTTTAGTGAAACATTATATGACCAGCATTCAGTGCTACTTTGTTGGGAGTCGAATAAAAAGGTTAAATACAATTAGGGAATTCAAGAACGTAATTGCAACAATTGCGAAGCTATTCACGGGCTCAACTAGAAAACGATCAAAATGCGCTCGGGTTCGCCGCCAAAACAACCAAACAATAAATGCAGTTGAATGCGGCGGAGTTGAAATGCAAAACATTTAAAAGCAATCGGTGATTGCGCTAGAAATGAGCTGGCTGGGTCAAAAACACTGTAAAGGGGCGTTTGTTTTAAGTGTGTGAAGACGTAATCGGAACCGATTTCATGTGGTAAGTTCATCTCAACAACTTCGACTTAAATTTAGATAACATTTACATCATCCCAAGTAACTCTACGAAAGCTATTACTATCATATACTAATTTAGAGAAATATATAACCCACATCAATCTCAAGTTTAACCTCGGTCTAAATTTCAACAACAGAAGGGATGCAACAAAAAGCAATACGCATGGGCATCAATTCCATTAAACTTGGTTATCGAAATTCACAACGTTTAAGCGTTATAACTATGACCGTATGCTGGAGACGAAATCCATCTGATTAAAATAAACAACCCCTAACTCGAATGACATTACTACATTCTCTAAAGTCTTATACTCATTTAGACACATTTATTTACCACAATTTAGGTCTTACATAGAATGACTGTGAGAATTAATGAAGATATTTAGACAATCGAAGTTTTTCTATAACAATATTAACATCTGGGTAAATTCATTCGCTTTGATAGCAATTTAATTCCAACAAGGCAATTTCTAAGCGTTCTTTACGTGAAAATTTGTTCTATTTTATCCTGCATAAATTTTCTCATCATCTAATGAATTACAACACAAACAAGAATTCTAAAATGCTTACCATATTATTTTATTATTTTTAATTTCAATTTTACTTTCGCTCGATCGAAAACCTCCTCGTGTGGCTTCTTACTGCAATTGCTTCTTTTTGAGAAAATTCTCATGAACCAGGTCAATTCAAGTGCTCTTCAAGCAACTTTATTTATCTACCGAGACTATCGAGATTTGTCATGGACACGCAACGCTCGAGCAAAAATTGAATTTTTAAGCTCTAAAAGAAGCAGGATGCACGATAGCGTCGAATGCAAGAAACAGACACTAACCAATAAATAAATCACATCGACAAGTTTTTCGTTTTAACCAACGGGCCTTAAATCTCCACGACGACCATTGAATTTTTGTACATTTTAACCGATCCATGCTTTGTTCTGGTTTTCTCTTCTTCGACTTGTGCAATGTTTTTTGTTGGCGAATTGATGGTGACGGCATCCGAGTTATTTCCAGGTTAAATAAGGCCTATCTTAGAACGCCAACTCCTTGGTGGGAACGTTCGATCGAAGCGCATTTGATGCGGTAAATCTACGTCCCCCAGCTCTGAAATTGCAAAATGGCTCGACATTTTCTGCTTTCGGCGATCTGACATTACCCCTCCAGAGAATAGAGCTATTCTCTTACCCATATGGCATTTAGTAGGCCATGGGACGAGTTTCCTCACAAAGAATTTTAATATTCAAATTCCAGTTGGATAGCATATAAATATTACAACTAAACTGAATTTTGGATTGCTATTGCAACTTAGTAAAACACTCTAAAAATTTTAGTACAAACAAACATTTGACTTACAAATATTATTACGTAGATGTGCATGAACCACTTTGAGATATAGAGATCGCAATGCAATTTCAAGTTTAGAGGCGTGTATTCCATTAACTATTGCATTCATTATCGTTCAACCAATGATTGAGCTCCATTTGCAATCTTGTACCCAATTCTACACTACGTGTGTTAATAACAAATGTGAGATGATAGCTTATCAATAGTATGTCAAATAGATGTTGTTCATAATTTCATAAAAACTTCTGAGAAATTAAAATAAACTTTTTGAATCGTTGCAACAAATATAATTTGTTATTTTCTTATTATGAGATTTAAAACTAGCAAAATGTAAATTGATCCCTCAAAATCAAAAGATTGATCAATTAGGCAAATCACGAAAACCAATAAAAAGAGCTATTTTTAAACAGAGGAAAACAGAATCAGATATTATGAATTTGCAAATTTGATTGGACGTAAAACGTAATCGTCCCGTAAAAATGTTTATTGTTTTGTGTTGGCAACGACCGTAAATTTAAAACCGCTTCTGCAAACTCTTGTTTATTTTATATTGTAACTAGCTGACCCGGCGAACTTTGTACCGCCTCAGAATCAATAAATGTTATATATAAACTTATCGGCTGAATCAAATACAGTTTTTTAATTAAAAAGTAATGCAGACAACGCCATCTACTGGCTTTACCGGAATCAGCATACAACGTCATGTCCATTTTTTTTTCTGTCATATAGAGAGTGAACATAAAGTTCCGCACAAAATTCATAATTTCGTTATGTAATGTTCTTGCGAAAAACGCTCGAACAGGTCGATTTTTGTTTTTAAATTGGCATCTTTTGACATAAAATTTTTGTAGATGACGTAATCTGTTTTTGAACTGTGACACCGTCATCAATTTTTTTAAATGGCAACTCCCAATTTTTTTTTGGTTTTAAATACACTTTTCAATTCTCTATTCAACAAGCGTAAAAAATGGCCACTTTGCATAACTCTTTTTTGGAAAAATATTTAAAAAATAACAATAAATCTGGAAACCAAACAACGAAAAATGACAAACCATTTAATAAAATTTGACGCAAGTGCTCAAATTGCCACCCGCCAACTATTTGACACATTCCCAGACATGTTTTAACGCTTTGAACACTTCGTTCAATCACTTCGGGATTAATCTGCGCCATTTCACCACAAATTCGTAGTGAAATAGTACTTTTTCAAGGAATAAAAATTTAATTTTTTGAAGTAAAAAAAAAAGTTGGGCTATGTGAAAACAAAAATCGACGTGAGCGTTTTTCGCAAGACTATTACACAACTAAATTATGAATTTTGTGCGGAACTTTATGTTCACTCTGTATAAAAGATGGCATTATATACGGATTTCATACAAAATGTATGAGAAAAATTTTTTCGTTAATTTTTTAATAGTTAGTCGCCCCCGAAAAAGTCAGTCAATCCGTTCTCAAGATATCATCAAAAAATTTGTGTGTGGAGTCCACGCGCAACAGAAGTGAAACTTTGAACCCCCTTGTCCATGTTTTAATAGTTATTTTGCTATTCGGGGTGGACACAAATCCAACAAATCAAAAACCATGAAAATTGGTCCAGCCGTTCTCGAGTTCTAAGTGTTCGAACAAACCCGACTTTGTTTTATATATTATACTGGGTGTTTCATAAGTAAACGGCAATCTCCCAGATTATGAACATCAACGATAAGAGAAATTAAAATTTAAATATATCTAAGTCGAACTCTTCTTCTCTCTTATTTTCTTCATTTTTCTTCTCACAAGTGCCTTGGTATTTCTCTCTCGATTCCTCCCGCTTTCTCCATTTCCTCATTTGCTTTCTGGCTTCTTTCTTTTCAGATCTTTACATTCCTTGGCCCACCATATGTTTCTTCCCATTATTTCTATTTCCTTCGTTGACATCACTTTTTAGGGTTCGTACCCAAAGGGGACCCTACTACTAAGGCTTCTCTGTCTGTCACAGGGCTGTATCTTTTTAACCGTAATAGGTAGACACTTGAAATTTTCACTGAATGCGGACAACGATGGCCGCTATAACAACAAACAATAAAAATAAAATTGAGCTAATAATTAAATAAAAAATAAGTAGTGTTAATTAAATTAATATTTTACGGTTTCAGTATTTTTTGTTTTCTTTCTTCTCTTTCAATGTGTTGTAGCGCAGTTTTGTACTTTTGTATGCTTTCTTCTTCCCATATTGTTTTTATTATTATTTTTTTCTCGTTTTCTATTTCTAGTTCCAACTGTTGGTGGTCTGATTCCTTTGATTTCCATTTCAATTCTTCGTACTTCGTCCCAAGCGTCTTGGTTCACTAATCAATCATCGATTCTCCTCTGGGATTCTCTCCTGCGTCCTCAAAATTCCCATTTAGTACCTCATATCCTCTATCTGTAAATTTTCTTCCTTCTTTATTTTCTGTTTTATCCTTCAATATCATTATTTTGTATTCCTAATGTCCAGATTCTCGCATTGAAGGCTCCTCAATTTTGGGTTCTCCAAGTTACACTACAATACATCTCTATACAGGGTGTTTCGTAAGTAAACGGCAATACTTAATACACTAACTCGTAGAAGCTAAAGAAATTTAATTTTTTTTTTTGCAATTTTTAAAACACGACAAGACAAATTTCTAATAATAATAGAACGCCACTTAGTGAACGTCACATTTAACAAATTTCTCGCCATGGTCTAACATCGATAACTTGATATATTATTTAGTGCAAATTCATTTTCTATCTTTCTGTGTTGGTCCATTTAAAACCATCGTCATTTTTAAACCAGACGTTTTAAAAAATAAAAAATACGAGTGCTTCAGACCACACGACTGAAGTAAAACTTCAGTTCGCCATTGTGCCAAGTGCTCTTAATTTATGTAAGTTTATAAACGGAGCTAGAGAATCCTGAATTAATACCGTCTGCAGTATTGGATAATGCATGTTTCAGTTTGTAGTCAGCTAAAAGTCGGCAATCATGTGCAGCGATTAAGATAAGTAGCGCAATTGCATACAAAACTGACACACGCAAATGGCTGAGTGGACTGAAGCATGAATTTAGAACCTAGAAGCGCGGGTTTGAATCCCGCTAAGGCAAACATTTTTTCTATGAATTAATTACTTCCGTTCGCTTCGCCCGATCACACTTTTCGTAACGCTCTCGTCAGGCATTCACCAGCTTACTCCCGAAGTCAAGTGTCCCTAAAGAAGTTTTACTTCAAAAATCTTTCCAAGACATTTCTCTTATCAACCAGAAGAATGTTGATAAATCCAAGTGGAGTAAATTTAAATATATCTAAGTCGAACTCTAATTTTAATAAGAAACTTTAATAAGCTTAAAATTACAAATGAAACACTACTTATTTTTTATTTAATTATTAGCTCTATTTTATTTTTATTGTTTGTTGTTATAGCGGCCATCGTTGTCCGCATTCAGTGAAAATTTCAAGTGTCTACCTATTACGGTTAAAAAGATACAGCCCTGTGACAGACAGAGGAGCCTTAGTAGTAGGGTCCCCTTTGGGTACGAACCCTAAAAAGTGATGTCAACGAAGGAAATAGAAGTTGTAGTAGGAGAAATAATGGGAAGAAACATATGGTGGGCCAAGGAATGTAAGGATCTGAAAAGAAAGAAGCCAAAAAGCAAATGAGGAAATGGAGAAAGCGGGAGGAATCGAGAGAGAAATACCAAGGCACTTGTGAGAAGAAAAATGAAGAAAATAAGAGAGAAGAAGAACAGGAAATTCGATCAATGAACACAGAAGAAGAAGTTTGGAAATACATAAACAGAGAACGAATGATAAAAAGGGGATAGATGAGAAGATAGAAGAATGAAGAAAATGCTTACTACTAGGCACAAGAGAACGAGAGAAAGGAGAATAAATTATCAAAAAAAAAAATGAAAAAGAAAAACGAAGCGTAGATGTATGCAACAGAAGAAATAATAGAGACAATAGTAAACGACGTCCGAGAAGGAGAGGGATTCGTCTCGTGTGTCCAAAGACACAAAGAAGGAGAAAAAGAGAAAAACTAAACTAGAAGAAAAATTAAAGGAATAACTAGAGGAGAAAGAAGTGTTACCAAATGTACAAGAAGACTTCAGAAAAGGGAGAAACAGCATCGACAACGTGTACCTCTTGAAACACCTAATAGACAAAGAACTCGATAAGAAAAGGGGGAAGATGCCCGCGCTGTTTTTAGACTTGCAGGGGGCCTTCCACAGTGTAAATAGAGCATCTGAGAGAGAACGGAATAAACAAGCACCTGCTGAGTGGCACAGAGGAAATCTACCTAGAAACGGAGAACAGAGTAAAAGTAAACGGGAGAATGTGCGAAAGATTCTGGACGACGAAAGGGGTAAGACAAGGACGCCCACTCAGTCCCAGTGTATTCATACATAAGCGACCTGGATGAAATAAATGCAAATGATATGGTGCTAATAGCGAACAAAGCCAAAGAAATGAAGGAAATGATAACATGCTTAGGAAGATATCTCAAAAGAAAAGGCTAGAGGGCTAGTACAGAGGAAAAGCTGGAAGCAATCGAAGATAAGTACTAAGTACTGGATTGGATAGAGGTACAGCAGCATATATCGTCCTGGAAGAAGTAAATAGAGATAAGATAAGAGGAAGCAGGAAAAAGAGCAGTAAGGTTTGAAGAGAGATTAAAAGAAAGAACGGAATATAAAGTCTTAAAAGAGTGTTGGAAAAAGATAAAGAATGAGAATGCGGAAAGAGCTGGAAAAGAGAAAAGAAAATATTTTTAGAGAAGCGGGTACGCAGTAGAGGAAATAGAGAGGCAAAGAAATAATGGAACAAATGTACTGAGAGAGGTAGTCGAGAAGGACCGAGATGTACACAAGCAGGAAAGGAGAACAAGGACAAAAGAGTCAAGGTATAATGAAAAGTATAGTAAGTACACTAATTACAGATGACTACCGGCATACCTGAGAAGGGGGAGAGAGAAGAGCGATAAGAGAGTAAGGTTCAGATATGGGAACGAAGAAAGGGAAAACAACTACTTTAAAGAGAAAGAGAGAGAAAGAGCAAATTATGCAGAGAAGGAACAGGAACAATAGAGTACATGATGAAAGAATGTGATGGGTTGAGAGAGGACAGAGAAGGCTGGAAAGTGCTATTGGGAGAAGAAAGGAAGGGAGTAAACTGGTAGATGAAAGGAGTATTAAGAACACAGAGAAAAAGACAAGAAGCAGCAGAAAGAAATATTATTATTGTGTTATATGTATTAGTTTTAATTACTTAATATTTATTATTGTATGAAAAAAAATTGAATCCTTTTCAAATCCCGAAGGCAAAAAAATAAGTCTTATTATGTATTATTATTCCACTAAATCCGAGCACATTCAATACATTTTCACCTTGCGAAAATCAAAAAGTTCATAGTTTTTTCTGCATTGACACCTCGCCTGGACTATTTATTTAATTGTTCCATCTCTGTTAAAATAAAATTACTTCTTCAATGTTCTGTCAGCAAATCAGATTTTTTTTGAGAATTTACAAGTTTATTATTGTCGGTAGATCTCATGTTTCAAAAGGACTCTGGACTAATCCCACACTTCTAATATATTACTATGACAGTTCTTAAGTATTCTAGTGTATGTGCAAATAAAAAACTACTTGTTCAATGTTCTAACTACATATTAGGAAACCTGATTTCTTTACGAATTTACGAGTGTAACATAAGGAACAGTTTTCCATGAGTTGATATTGTAT
Source organism: Diaperis boleti (assembly GCA_963583935.1). Taxonomy (NCBI): domain Eukaryota; kingdom Metazoa; phylum Arthropoda; class Insecta; order Coleoptera; family Tenebrionidae; genus Diaperis; species Diaperis boleti. The sequence continues at coordinate 73,036,290 of OY757242.1, read as the reverse complement.
TAACATCCTATTGCCTCTCCCATCCTGAAGCGCATCCCTTAATACCTCATTCGTTGAAAGTCAAAGACAATACCCAGAATGTTATCCCAATCCTTTCACCACAAACAAACCATCGTCTTCCATTGTGGCCGGCAACCCGGAGAACATTCCGGAATTCCAATTATTGTATTGTGACAATTTAATTTGTCTGTAATGGCCCCAGTTAAAATCTCACCGAAACTTACAACAATTCCCATTAATATTTGAACGGAAATAAAATTAATCGTTGCTTTGGAGTCTAACAAATTGGTGTAGGAGAGTGGAGCGGAACGCCTCCACTCTTTTATATTTCAGTGTGGTAAGGACAAAAAGGGAGTTAGTATTCTGCACTGGTATGCGGTCTGTCCGAAAGGGCCACTTGATGATGATAGGTTGGAATGACCGTAGCACCGCCGGATCCGTTAAGCCCGTCAAGTACATGTTTTATTGTTGCAGAGACGTCCCAGAATTACATATGCTCTATATAGAGGATAATATGTCCGACAACTTTAGAACGGCTTTCATGATTGGCCCGTTTATGACAACTCTAATTGGACGTGAGGACGTCGAGTAGTAAATCATTCAACAGAGGAATATTAACATTAACGACTGCTTTTGACATGACGAAGAATAATACATGTTCATAGTCATGGGTTCAACAGGGCAATAGAAATTTGGATTTTGCATGCTAAATTGGGCGATAAACATAAAACTTTTTGAATGGATTTCTATTTATAACAATATTGAAATCAGGTAAAGGTCATGCAATAATTTCAGTAAATCTCTGACGCCCACATCAGCATGAAGGGTCAAACAGTCAGAGTAGGTGTTCTTTGTGTTGGCAATTTACAATTTGTTCTTGTGTTGCAAAAGGGTGAAAAACTGAAATAATAATATTTTAAAAGTCTTGTTCTTTAAATATGTTTCGGTAAAGTTGCCACTCATTTGTGGATTACTCGGCAGTTTTCAACAAAGCAGGAAAATAAAATGCTATAATGTTTTGTCTGGTTTGATTTATCGAAGGGTTCCTCTAAAGAATAATTTCTCATAATGTCATTACTAAACTCGCTGGAAAACCATTTCAAAGAACAAAGAATAAAAGGCGAAATAGACAGAAAAAGAGAGTCCTGAAGGATTTTGAGGTGTCCCAAGCCCAGTTCATCCCTATTTTTTCAACATGTATATCCTAGGTAGAGCTGCGATATTCACATTACCACTACGATTTATTTCTCTCACTACCTACCATATCATCAGAAAAATTTCTTCGGCGCAGCCGGGGCTTAAGGCGAAACGCTCAGTCGCCTCAAGTTTGGAACCGAATTACGGCTTTCATTGTTAGGCTATCTTAACGTATTCGGCATCAATATTAGTAAAAAAAAACCTTCATCACGGCAAAACGTTGTTTGTTCAGAAAAAAAATTTATTGCCAAAATGAGAAGCCAAAATTTTTTTATTTTTTTTTTAACAAACGTGTTAGTGCTTGATTTTTACTGATCTCTGTATTCGGTAAATGCAAGGTGTTTTTATAAATATTGAAAAATAAATTTGCAAATTGTCCCCAAAGTTCGCTAGTTTTAAGCAATGTTGGCGTGGTTCAAGGTAACACACGCCCCGCCCCTCAGCGGTAGACAGACGTGTCGACGGCTGACCGTATTATATGTCGTGTGTGCCGCAGCTCGTTCTTAAAAAGATAACAAAAAAGTAAAGTAAACAAAAGCGGGCCAGTCGCCTTAAGCAAGAAGGACCGCCCCAACCCACTTCACTACCGATCGGCTGAAGAATATTACTAATTATTGTAAAATTACCTCCTTAAAAATTATTAAAAAAGAAAGGGTTTAAGGAGTCGAAAAGAGATCTGGATATTCTGAAGAATCGTATAAAGTTCTGAAATGTTCTAAGTATTCTGAGTTATGAAACATCCTGAAGGATTAGAGAAAATTCTGACGAACTCGGAAGACAAATTCCTGATAAATCCTGAAGAAGTTGGAAGAAGTCTTTAAAAGCTTTAAAGCGTTATGAGAACTCCTGAAGATCCCTCAAAGAATTCTTAAGTGTATTACAGATTCCTGAAGGATGCTGAAATAACAGACCGAAAGAATTCTCAAGAGTCGTATGGTATTCTGAAGAATTCTTGGAACGAGTAAGCTGTGAGGAGTCCTAGAGGATCTTTAAATTCTCAAAGAAACGTCCTCAGAGATTTCAGGTTTTCAAGTTTTTAGATTTTCAAACTATACATTTCTAAGGTCCTAAAGGGTCCTGAAGGGTTCCCAGAAATTGTGAAAGGGTATTGCAGAGTCCTTAAAACTTCTGGACTATCATAAAAAATCTTGAAGAATCCTGAAAACGCCTAAAAATATAATTAAAGAGCCCTGAAGAATCCCGAAGAGTCCTGAAATCCTTACCTATCCTGGGGAATTTGAAAATCGCTAAGGCATATTGATCTTTTGGTAATCCAGAGAAATTTTAAATAATTATCTATCCTAAGGAGTCCTAAAAAGTTTAAAGGGCTTAAAGAGCTTAAAGAGGGACGGAATCAACAAAATAAACTCAAAAACATAATTCAATAATAAATAACTACAAAATTATGAAAATGTAGAAGACATATTGGATTCAGACACCGATACGTTTGACGGACAAACTATTTGTAAAAGTTCCAATATTAAATGACAATCATAGTTGGAAAACAGATACATCTATGGATATCGAAAATGCAGCTAATCCTGAAATTTATTGCCACCGAAATCGTGAGGGAATTTTAAAATTCTTATTCCCTGGTGAATAATAAGACATCTTAAATAAAAAATTACACAAACTTGATTTTATTCCCGGTCGGAACAAATCTATTTTCATGACCCAATTTACCAAAAAGGCTTAAAAACCACAAAACCAGACAGTTTATTTCGTTTTGCTGCTGTCTCTCATCGATATAAGTTGATAAATATGCAAACGAATGCTATCTCATTAATTATAAATATTTCAGATACGAAAACAAAATTCAGCATACTATTCTTCTATATTTGGTAATTTGGGTCGTACAAATTTATTGGAAGTTCTACTATAACTTATGAAAAGAAGATAAGACTGCGGCCAAATTTCTCTGGCGAACCTTCCTAAATAACACAAATTGTTACTTATTTGTAAAGGTAGGTACATGTTCCGAAATGTTGCTAATTTAAGTTTATTGATAAAACTTCTCCGTGGAACATTTTGACATAAATTAATAATTCTGCTTTGTGTTGATTTACTTATTTAATTAAAACAAAAACTTAACAATAGGTTCACATTTACCTCTTACACCTAATCTAAGGAACAAAGCACTCCTGCTGATTGTAATCTAAAATTTCGAAATTAACGGTAATTTTCCTCTGTAAAGAATTAAAAATTAAAGATTGTTATAACACTTTCTTCTTGAGTGGAACCCCTGATTTAATACTGTAATAACATCAGTCCTTTTTTCAAGTTTGTGAAGACTCGAGCGAAATAAAATCGTCCTGTCGACAATAATTATTCAGGACGGGAGCCAAAGCACCTGCCATAAATCCAGCGCTTTTGCTAAAGCACCCCAACAAAGTAAAAATTTTCTATCGAACGTTACATTCTTTAGGTATGTATATATAACCGAAGCCCGGTTTGAATGTTTTTGGTCGATTGCAAATGTGTTCTTCCCGGCAGTTATCTGCCCATGAATCATTTTTATTACAATTGTGTCTATGGTGGGCCGTTTTTCCATTATCTTAACTGGGCTGGCAGGAGTGGCAGGAACATTAAGCCATCTGTTGTGCTATCCGTTTTAAAAATGTTTACATGACATAAAACCGTAACCCGAGTGTCGATCGACGCTCAACTAATAGCCGTAATAAAAATAATCTCGTTCTCTCTATTCCATAAAGAGGATTTTAATGACAATCAGATGCAAGTGCATAAAAAATTCATTCCAATACGACCAGTGACAATGCGACCTTTTTATTTCATGGAAACTTCAAAAGTAAATATTTATTTTATGGGGGTTTAAAACAGAACGATGTGAAGATTAAAGGGCGAGCGGAGCGAAGGGAATTAAATGCATACGACTTAATAAAATCACTTCACTAAATTTGTAAAAACCGTCCACATACAATTTTATTTCATCAGTAGACGAGAGGTCAAATTTTGTCCGACTAACGCTGCATTTCTAATGAAGACTTTGTTAAGTAATTTAGTGAATCAAGCTGCCCCGGAAACTTTTCTTTTGTTGAGCTTTGTACAATAGAACTCCGGTAAGTCAATAATGTTTTTGAATATTTTTTTAAGGAAGCATGCCTGTACCAACAGCAATCAATAGATATGGATGTAACGATATATACGCAATCAATAAGAGTATTTAAGTTAGAAGTGTCCGTACACAAACGCCATGTGTCATGCGCCACGTCCTGTCGTTTGAAAACGAAGAGCTTTTGTTTAATTACCATTTCAAATTGAAATAAACACAGTTGCTTTACGTTCCACCGTGAATCATTTTTCTATTTTTATAATTAACTCGACTGCGAAAAATCCTGAGTATCCACTCAAAGTTTCAAAAGGCTATAAAAGTCAATTTCAGAGTAACAATATCAACACTCCGGAAGGAAGCAGCGTGCAAGTTTTATTCGAAAAAACAGTGAAATTGCAAATGTAAGCATGGCTGATTTAACTGTATGTGCAAACTAGGATCAATGGAATGAAAACATGGAGTTGCTGGAAAGCGCGGAACAAAGAATTAATTGGTAGAATCGCAAATGCTAACGAATTGCCTATCTGTCTGCTTGGCTGCGACATATTGAATTACCATTCATTTCTGCAATTTGCTCTGATTGATTCAACGAACAAAACAAGTGTGGCGTAAGAAAGAGAACAAGTAGGAGCCAATTAACAAATTATTACTGTCAAAAATTAGATTTCAATGTAAAATTCGACTTGACCACATAATAATTTTCTCAATTAATGAAATAATTATGTATTCAATACTAAATACATGTTGCAACGTGTACTAAATAAAGCGTATAATATAGTTTTATGTTCCTCGTGTAATCATGTAATGTACTCCGAGCATCAAATTATGTTAATATTATAAATTATTAATGATAGAAATAAATCCAATCCAATAAAATAGCAGAAAATATATTTAATTTTAAATGAACTCTCATTAAACAAACAAAATATAGTATTCCTCTCGACCTTTACCGTTTTCAAATTTAAGTTCCTTGTATTTTTGTTTCCAACTAGCTGATACGACAGACGTTGTGCTATCCAAATTTCAATAAATTTGTGTTTGGACAGATCGCGAAACAACACAAAAGTAAAAACAAATGTAATTTTATTTTAATTTAGGCTGGGATGCGTTTTTCCCGGTTTTTTTTTTCAATTTGAAAAAAATACAGGGATTTATCGGACTCTTCTGGACTTGTTAGGACTACATTAGGATCTTGATTTTCCAGATTTCTTCAGGGTTTCTTTATAAATCCGTTAGGGACTTTTTACAGATGCTTAAGATCGTGCAGAATTTTAGAATATTTTTAGGGCGCCCCAAAAAAATTCGGAATCTTTACACAAATTTTCAAGATTCTTCAAAGATCTTCAGAACCTTTTTTCAGACTTCTTACAGAAATTTCAGAACTTTTCAGAAATTTTTCAGAACTTCCAGTACGAAATTTTTAGTATCCTTCAGGATTCTTACGCAACTGTTTTTTAGGATACATCAGCATTTGGATTGTTCAATTTCTAAAATTGCTTAACGCTATAAAGGATTCTTCAGATGTTCACAAGATTCCTGAGAATGCTTTTCATCACTTTTGAAGAATGTTCTTTAGTTTTAGAGAGAGTTTTGTTTTCACGACCGTTTAGGATCTGAATTTGTATCAATTTCTCAGGATTCTTCAGAACTATTGAGAATTTCACATTATTGCTCAGGATGCTTTATGGTCTTCGAGGATCAAAGTTTTCCTAAGAAGTTTCCCGAGCTTTTAGAGCTATTAATAATTGTTGAGGATTGTTAGACTTTTAAAAACTTTTCAGAACTCTTTAATAATTTTGAGTTTTCAATACTCTTCAGGTTTATTGTGACGCTTCAAAATAATTCATAAATTTTCAGGGCCCTTTAGAATATTCTGTTTTGACAGTTGATTATTAAAATTAAAGAAAAAAATGCTTACTTTTAAATTATTTTTTTAATAAATCTAGGAACTAACAAAATACTGTCATGATACATAACTCCTACTGCATAATAGTAACGAGTGAGCAACAAAATTCGTGATCGCAGTTGGCTAAACGTATATCGGTTCTTTTACTTTACTGTTTACATTAATCGTCAACTCACATTACTCGATCAAGAATCGACTCAAAATTTTGGATTCAGAGGCTCCTACGATCACGAATTTTGTTGCTCACTCGTTATATTTCGATACGAGTGCGCTGTCATAACACTTTTCAGGGGCGAGGGCAAATTTTTGCAGCCCGAGGCGCCTGAAAAGTGACAGCGCACGAGTAATGAACAGCGTTTTTTGTATTCGTTCCCGCAAAATGAGAAAAAGTACAAATTTACATCAGATTTTGAGGTTAGGTTGACAGCTGTCAAATTAAATACATTTGGCGTAATATTTATGTTATGTTGTTATGTATTTCATTATGCATTATGTGTTTCACAAAACGAATACAATAATATAGTTTATTTCTGAAATAATAAGTTTTACTTATATTAATTAATTCTTTTATAACTTTCCAACGCGTATTTTATATTTTTGTCATTCTATATTGCAACATTCCTTCTTACATTAAGAAAAAATAAATTAAAAGTTTGAGAATATTGCAATAGTATTGCACAGAAAAGTATTTGTAATATTTATTAATATAATGTTTTCAATATTGCAAAAATAACTTAAGATAACAGTGAATGTTTAGCAATATTTATTCAATATTAGGGTAATATAATCAGTTATAATATAATAAGAGTTGAGATTTCGTCGGAAAAATTTACTGATTGTTACGAGAGGTCGTCTAGCAATTTTGCGAATGACATTGACATAAAAATCACGGAACGCAGTTGAGTGATTTTTGATCAATGTCATGAACAAAATTGTAAAAATCGAGTGCACAATCGGTAAGTTTTTCCAGCGAAATCTCAACTATAATTATATTCGCCAGACTATTTCACGAAAACGCACAAATTATTGATAATGTGGTGGAAGGTGACAGATAATTGAAGTATTTGACATGGAGTATGCTGCCACAGTGACTGCAGCAATTGTTAGTTTTTCGCTGAAAAATGATAAAATTTTGACAAGTTAATTTTTTCAATTTAAATTTTGATTCCATTGTTTATAATTGGTTAAAATATATATGGGTGAAATAGTCAATTCAATCTCTATTATAAATTGAAAAAAAAGTTAGGGAAATATTGACGGAGCTTTGCTAATATTGACCCAACAAAGAAATATTACGACAATATTTCACCAAGAAACTGCTAACATATGTTGCTACATGGGTTCCTTCAGTGTTTTTTACAGTTTCAGGGTTCTTCAGAATTCCACAGCAGTGCTCAGGATGATTCATATTCCTTAAGGATGTTCTAGTATTCTTTAGGACTATTCTGAACATTTTAGGGCTCTATGGGATTATTCAAGAGTCTTAGGATTATTAAAGATTTCAGATTCGGTTCTGATTTCTAAAGGGTTTTCAGGAACTCTGCGTACTTAAGGTCCATTTTTATTTTTTCTGACATTTTCAGGTATGGGAATTTTAGGACCCTTCAAAGTTTTTCAGAACTTTTTAGGACTCTTTATCGCTCTTCCGGATTTTCTTTGAGGATTAATCAATACCTCAAAAATTTCTCAGCATTCCGTAGAATTTTTCAGGACTCTTCAGGGACCTTCTTTCAGATGTTTTCACGAGCCTTTAATATCATTCGGATTTTTCACATTTCCGGATTAATTCTTCTTCGGGATTTGACACGACTCTCCAAAATCCTTTCAAAACTCTTCACAACTCTTCATACTTTTATGTGTTTCTCAATCTTTCAGTATTCTTCAGTACCTACTTTTCAAGACTCGTCAGGATCCTTGCTACTGCTCAGAACTTTTCACAACTTTTCAGGGCTTTTTCAGGCTTTTTGACTTATTTGGAGGACTTTAAGGTCATTTAGTGAGAGACAAATTTCTTCCGATGTTGAAGTGAGATAAAATTTTGTACATTCGGCGTGAGATGCTGTAACCTGGTGTAGAATAGTGGAACTAAAGTGTCTCGGTGAGATCTGCTTTGTGATATTACAGTGACCTGTTGCTTTTAGGGACCAAGAAAATACCCAGTTAACCAAAGATTATTTTTTGTGTTATTCCGTACGTTCAAACTGAATATTGACCTGGGTGACCATATCTCTTTACAATAGGGTCCAACCTATTGCTTCTACCTACCCTCAATAAAACTAAGTAATAAATACCTCATTTATTTTAAACGTTGTTGAGCGAATCCTTTTTCGCTTGGTGTGTAGTATTTATTGAATAAAGAAATTATGATAAATATAAAATAGCAATATTTATGGTGGCGTAAAGAAATGTACTATAGAAATATAGGAGTAATTTTCTGAGAATATAATTTCGACAAAAATCAACAATGTGGATTCAGTGTTGTCGTTTGTTATTGATAAGTGACAATACAATACTGTGGTATTGTCACTGTGTAATGCTAGAGTTTAAAACAATTAATTATTAATTAATTGCGTTATGTAATGTTTTTAACACGTTCGCTACGGTCATTTAAAAAATAATTAACTTAAAAAAAAGAAACGACTTCAAAAAACCCAAAGTTAACTTAAAAGTAAAAAATAAAAATGTTCAATTTCAGAGTTATTTGTTGTTCCGCTTAATGTAATTATTTATTGTTCCCTTTAATGAAATTCAGAAATTATTGTTTATTATCTAATTATTATTAATTGTTTTCTAATTTTGAAGTCGGTACCAAGTAAAACATAAAATTATACATTTTAAAGTTGCCTGATAATTTCAGACTTCACGATTATGATTACGGAATTAAACTTTTTAAAATTTTGCATGGTTTAGGTTGAATATACCGACAGATGAATAAATTATTGTTAGATTTGAAATAAATAAATAATTATTATTTATTATGTAATGTATTATGAATTGTTTTTATAATTTTATTCGTAGTAACTAATTTGTTATTGTAGGAAGGTATATAATTTGTTTTATGTTTTTATGGCACCGACTTCAAAATTATAAAACAATTAATAATAATTAGATAATAAACAATAATTTCTGAATTTCATTAAACGGAACAATAAATAATTACATTAAGCGGAACAACAAATAACTTTTTTTTAAGTTAATTATTTTACAATTTTAAGTGATGAAACAAAAATTAAATACTATAAAATCTATATAAAAACAAAAATTAAATGCTATAAAATCTATGCAATACAAAATGGTTGTTGGTTTTTATTCTATGACGTCATCATAATTTTTTTAAATGACACCCACTTTTTTTTTTGGTTTTGGTAGACTTTTTTCCTCCCTAAATGGTGACTTAAAAAATTGATACGTTCACGTAGTTACCCTTATTATCATAATTTTTATTCCTAATTATTTGTAAGATACCTTTAAAATTTTTCTATTCCTTTCCACTTTGTTCCATTTTAATTGTTTATTATTCCGTAACCCTTTTTTTAAGTTAATTTTTTTCTTCTTTTTTTCTCCGTTTCCTTTCTTTATCAACTCTTAATTCTTCTTTATTTTGAATTGTTTTTAAAATATAGGGAAAAAAAATTCATTCATCATACTCCTAAAATGAATGAAAAATGAATGTCATTTTTTTTATGAATAAACAAATGCTGATATGGGGTTTGTAATACCGTCTTACCCTGAAATAAGATGTCCTTTACCGATTTTTCACAACCGCATATTCAAATAATCAAAACTAAACCCGTGAAATTCAATAAAAGTCAAGTCCGCTGCAATCAAAACTATCTTGATTTTTGGCGTGTGCAATTAAACCGGGGGGCGATGATCCTCTGTGTGGAGACAAGTCGTTACAGATTTCATTCCTATTCATTAGTTATTAATTGCGTTATGTAATGTTTTTAAGCAAATCGCTCGGACAGGTCAATTTTTTTATGCCACCTGCTATGCAATTAAAAAAAACATTTTTAATTTCTTGCCAAAGAATTTCATTTCTTTAAATTATTTCAATTAATAAATCATTTTGATCGCCTGAATATACAACGAAAAAACAAACATTATTTCGACAAATTGCTAACTCTCTTTGAATCTGAAAATTTACATAACCAGTTTACAATATAATTAAGATATTTATTTTAATTTACTCGTATATACATGTACAATACTCATGTCCTTTGTTTATTTGTATTTGCTTGGTCTCATCGTTTATACAGATACAAGCAACTTTTTTTGATAAATACTGCAAAGTATTTTACTTATAACTGGTCTTGGGTCGGTCCGTATTTTGAGAGTTTCCGAATATCGGTATTCCGGAAGCTGGAAAGCATCATAAAAAAAACCTGCTGTGTTTGTGGGCTTTGTCTTCGCCGCACAATTTTATGATTTTATGGCTGAATGGTATGAATGGGTTCTATCTTATACCTGACCGTTCCCCTGACTGCTGTAAAATGCTTCCGCTCCAAGGCCAGACCAAATTTTAAATTTTCTACCCAAGTTCCTACCCAATTATACAGCTTTCTGTATTTTTCAAGCTTACTTCAGAAATAATTTTCCCGACCAACATTATTGAATTTTATAGACGAACAACAATGCTAAGGCACGTGAGTTTTTTTCTAACGAAAGTTTAATTCTTGCTACAGGGTAACGTCTATTTGAAATTTACGAATTGTGCGTTGTTTTTCAGGAATAAAATTCCAAAGACATTTATTTATACTCCTGAAAATGAAGCAACTTTGTATTTTTTTATGAATAAACAAATGCTAATATCAGCTTTGTAATACCGTCTTACCCTAAATAAAGATGTCCTTTATCGATTTTTTATAACCGCATAGTCAAATAACCAAAAATAAACCCGTAAAATTCAATGAAATGGTGACATGTTTCCCGTGCATTTCGTATAGGCTCTATCGCTGGTAAATGACAACCTTAATGATAGAACGTCCAGTCATTTGTCCTGCTGGAAGTACCTTCCGGCAGGACAGTTGGACATGCACAACTTGTCCTGCTGGAAGTACCTTAAAATAATATTGGTCTGTCCTGCCGGCAGGACGCACCTTTCTTCCGGCAGTACTCAATCATTTTTCATAGACGGGGAAACGATTTTTAATAAGGGGCGCAATGAGTTTAAAAAAAAATTAAACAAAAATAAATACATTAAAAAAATATGTTTTTTAAATTTTATTTAAATTAACATATTTAACATAAATGAAAATTAACATAAATTTTTAAATTAATAACAAAAGAGAAAAGAAAAAACACTGTAAAACTAACATGGAACTCCTTTTAAGATGTGATCAGCAAAACAATCTCGTCCTGTTTGGGGAGAACACAATACCACTCTTTGCCCACATGATTCGCAAAAATAACTTGCCTTTGTTTGTATTTTGCGAACCCTTGAACATACTATACACTTGCGTTGATGTTTTTTCTTGTTCGAAAGGCTACTTAGTGGTACCAATTTATGCTGAGTACTTTGATTTTCGTTAGTGGTCGCTGGTAAAGTATGATTTTGTGGTACTGGACCTCTTACAGATGGATTATTATCTTCATCCCAATTTTTCGTGATCATTTGATAGGCTAAATTTTTTGTAAAATCAACATGGCTGATTTTGTAGTCACTTTTAAAATATTTGAAAGCCAAAAAAGCGTTTGTTTCTATAATACCGAGCAAAGAAGAATAGATTCTATGCTTCCAGTTTTGTGTATTCCATACCTGTTCAAGAGCTAGTCCGGATTGTCTGATATGATTGTGGACGTCAATGCTAGGGGCTCCTTGAAAATATTCTTCGATCATTTTATTTCTTGGAATTTCATACGAGAACCTCTTCCCTTCATTATCATATCGAGTTTTTTTTGCTGGTTTTCCTTCCAAGGTAGTTCCGCAGGTTCCCACAAAAGTATACACTTTTTTATCACGCCACGCACAACTGATTACTTCAATATCTTGAACGGAAGCTTTAGCAAAAACTATTCCTCCACGATTTTCCGGACACTTTTCTTTTAATTGTTTGATAGGAAATTGCTTTGTTGCAGTTTTAACAATACCAATGTGATATAGCCCCCTTTTATGAAGTTCCACGGAAGTTTTCACTGAAGAAAACCATGAATCAGCTACAACAATTCTGCCAGAACCATGCCAAGGTTCCGTGAGGCGAAGTATGGTTGCAGATCCAGCTCCAAGTTCTTGTTGCCACCTTATTGCCATCTTATTATGTTGTGAACATAATGTTTGACAGTGCATCTGAAAGAGTCTTACATTCACAGCCAATCCCTTTCGGCTTTCGTTTAATTTTAATTACTGTAGGCATTCCATTTATTTCTTTGTCTCCTCGACCATACCACGCAAACATAGATTCATCTACACACAATTTATAACCGGGTAAAATTACATCATTCCATTTGGTATGTAACATGTCAATAAAGCTTTGGACATGTTTCCATTTCTGATCGTTTTGATTTGGGTCATCTCTACTAAGTGATAAATGTTATAATATAAACTCAAATCGATGGTACCCTAACCCAAATCTCTTGCCAAATGAAGGAGAAGGAAAAACAGAATTATCTTCTTTAGTAGACCAATAATCACGACGACTATGCAGAATATTTGTGCTCATTGCATAAAAAAGTCCTAAAACCTTGAAAAATTCGGTTTTGGTTATAAGTTTGGTACCTGGTTCTACGTTGGAATTGCAAGCTTCAAGAATTTGTTCTATATTTTCTGTTGGAAAAAAGAGTAGCCACATATCTAATTCCGTCAAGGTATGAATATTAGCTGCATTTAGTTTTGGATTAAATTTTGCTCCTGAATAGCTGTCAATTCTAGTTTCTTCTTGAAATCTCCAGATTGTCTCATGAACCAAAATTTCTTCATTTATTTGGTTAGAGTTGTTTTCCTCATCCAAAATATTTTCAATATTGTCATCTTCATGATCACTGTCACTATCATCAGACTCGCTGGAAGATGAACTAAAAGAATATCTATTGTTATTTTCAGAAGAAGTAGATGGTTGTGGTGTTGTGTCAATGTCTCTCCTTTTTTCACATTCTTGTTTTCTTTTATCTATTTATGGTGCAAATGTACCATCAGTTCTACAAAAATTAAGTATTAATTCTGCTTACCTATTCTCGTTAATAAATTGACGGGTATTGGAACAACTTGTTTATCTAGATCCCATAGAACATCAACAAGATTTTTGTTTAACTTGATTATTTTTCCGTAACACATGGCTGTCTTGTATTTGTCTTTACCAAAAACAGAAATACTCCACTTCTCCTTATTCTTTTCATCAAAATTCGTAGCTTTTGTAGCAACCCTGTCTCCTTCTTTAAAATTCATTTTTAGCCGCACGCCCCTGTTTGACCGCAACTTAAAACAATTGACACATACACCTTCGTATCTTGCTTAATACTGAAGCTATCAAGTTGAGACTTGCACAACAAAGAGGCATTTTTTTTTAATCTTTTAAGTGGTGGCAGTTTGGTCCTGCTGGAAGTACCGAAACATATAGAAAAATGCATTTCGTGATATGCGTCCTTCCGGCAGGACAGATAGTCCTGCTAGAAGTACGCTTGGACGTTCTATCATTAAGTATTGTTTAGGATCGTCGAATATCTTCCGAGCTTACTTAGTATTCTGTAGGACGCTTCAGAACTCTTTAGAACTTTCTACGACCCAACAGACTTTTTCACAGATTGTTTAGGTTTTTTGGTACGCCTCAAGACAATTCAGAACTATTCAGGATCCTTCAAGACGATTGTTCAGGGTTTCCGTATTTTACGGAATTTTTTTCATCCTTTAAGACTTTTCATAATTACACAAGTGTTTTTCAGTACATTCCTCGAGATAATTCGTAACTTTTGAGAATCATTCGAAACTCTTGAGGATTCTTCTGGACTTCAGGTATTTGAGGATTATGCACATTGCTCGGGATTTCATAGGACTTTTTAGAATGTTTTGGGCTATTGATGATTTTTCAGAATTCATGATCAATCGTCATAATAATTCCAGAATTTTTCAGGACTTTTCAGGATCCTTCAGAAATCTTAATGATTACACAAAATTCTTCTGAATTTCTAAAGATTCCTTAGTCCTCTTCAGAATCTTTCGGGATTTTTCACGTCCACGATTTTGAAAGAAATAGTCGAAAAAATCCTTGTTTCTTGAGTTTGATGAATATATTTAGAATATGAGTTCGTAAAAAATGAGCCCTCGAACTGAAATAATATTTTTCATTGTTTATTAAAAAGCCACAGACAAACCGTAGAAATTGTAGAATGGACAAACGGAATAAATCTAATGAAAACGCACTGAACACAAAGCATTTACCAATAATGATAAATGTAGCTATCGGCTTTACGCAGTCGTAATTGTTCAACTCCAATTATTTTCTTGTCAATTGTATATTATGTAACTATTATGAGGCAATATAATTTAACAGTCATACTTAAGTTAGTTAATAATGTGTATTATCAATTACTAAAATACGTATAAATAATAGAAGGAAATACTACCGACGCACCACCAGCCTCATTGGTTCAGCCCACCCCATCGAAGTATCACCCGTTGCACCAGCTGGACCCTATAAAACCCCGGTCAACACTCCAGCAGACATCTTCCGTGTTGGATGCTTGCTTGGAGTAACATCTAACTAGGCTAGACTACCCGGCTTTGCTCTGCAGACCTAGTAACGTAGTGTAACAAGTGAATAAATTGAATTGCTGTGCTCATCTCCGACTGAGTTTCCATTTCTAACCCGACGGCGCCCCGACGGTTGCAAAGTTTTTAATTAATAGTCATGTATAGAATTTTAAAATGTTCGAAGCTGTTGTTGTAGGTCAATAGGACCATTTTTTTAACGAAATCGATTTGCAAACATAAAAAATTCCTATCCCATAATTTACTTTTTATAACAAAATAAATATTTTATACCAAAGTTCGGATTTTTTATAAAATTCACATTTTTATTCTACTCACCTTGTTTACATTTGATTGCAAATATTATCAAAATGTAATTTACTATTTTATTGCATGTAATTGTAGAATTACCTTTCCATTCATTAAAGCGCTGATGCATAAATAAAATTATAGTGGAGTAATAAATGTTTATGTGGTAAAATGAAATTTATTTTAAATGAATGAATTAATAGAAAGGAAAAAAAATTATCCTGTAAGATTGTATCATGAATAAGACATTTTCTTTTCCTTTTCCCAGACATCATTATATTAAATCCTTTTTGGTGCTGTCTCTCATTGTGCCTTTAAGCTCACCTAAATTATAACTTTGCTCTTTGTTTCATATTTTATAATTTTAAACTTTAGTGGTGTAAACGATTTACCCTAATTAGCTTTAGCAACCACGAATTTCTGATAACGATGACTAGAATGTTATTTAATAATTACCTCACTGAAACTAACTTTATATTTAATACCCTATTTACCTATGTTCCAAACAATATAACACTTAAAAGGTAAACATTGGATCATAACCCGGAAGAATATTACGAAACATTTATTTAGAACATTAGTCTTCTTTATGAACGTAGAAACAAATAAGGTGTGAAAGCTTTGTGTTTTCGCAGCATACATTTCACATTATGGTAAAATTTACGGCCTCTGAAACGATTTTGTAATTTATAGGCATTAAAATGGGTCGTTTAAAATCTACAAAAGTTGGCAATCATAACGGAACAAATACAATTTATTCAAAAACAAATATCAGATTATAATTCATAAGGGAAAAATATGTTCCGTAATAAATCCCTCGCGTAACATTACTACAAAATATACAAATAATCGCCGATATGTACGAGAAAATACCGCACACCGTGCGATCCAAAACAATAAATTACTGCGATATGGTGAATTTTTACGTCGCTTTGTTCGGCGTTATTCGTCCGGAGCAATTTAAGAAAGCGCAATTGTTGCAAAACTATATTTGATTTTTTTTATTTGATAGAAGGTAGAGCTGTTTTTTGCATTTGAATTAAGATGATTTACAGGTATATCATATAGGTTATATAAAATATATAGATAATAGTATATTATTTATCTAGAACGAAAAGTTAAGGTTAAAGTACGAACAAGTTGTTTACTTGGAATTACTTGTGAGTACCTACTTTTAAAACACTTCTTCGTTCGGGGTAAATACAACGTAAGTACTAGGACGTTAATGTTCCACTTTTGGTATTATAAATAATCCGAAAAATGTGACTTTAGATACCAGTATGAAATAAATTGTTTTCTAAAATTTCTAAAACTTAAAACCTTTGTGGACTCTGTGATTTAAATTCTTCACAATTATGGTAAGGTCACGTTTACAAACTAAGACAGTGTTAACCTAATTGTTCCAACAATTATACAGACTTATCAAAAGTCATAGGAAAAAGTTGAAGACATTTTAAAATCCAATTGTTCCTCTCATTTTAATAGATAAGGGATCTCCACAGATGCTCGTCTTATCGCTACAAACCAATTCGTTTTGAAGAGAAAACACTGAAGAGCCCCACCATGATTTCCCGTTGTTATCAGCATTTTACGATTTGATTTCCCAACAGCAAAACTTCAACTTTTATAAAACACACTTTGAAAGAATTCTTACGATAGGCATGCAATGACAGGAAAAAAGGGGGCAGCGCGCCAAGTTTGCGAAACTGCCCTAAAACATCAATCAGGCGTACAATATTTGGCCATTTTAGTGGATTTGGTGTCCATTCTGTGCATCCCTCCACATTCGTTGACATGTCAACGCGATTAAAGTAATTTACGACGCCAGTTAAAATCGGCTTTAATGATTACCTCTTCACTTGAATCGTAATCCACCTACTCACCATCCTAAATCAAGGGTTAATCCACCTATGTTTCATAAATTATTTAGTTACTGAACACATTTGATAAACCGTCATTACTTTCACTGAAAATTTATTAACCTGCACAATCCGGATTTATTGCGCTCTTCCAGGTTTTAATGCGGAATCGCGTCCAAAAGCGGGATAATTTGTCTCTCATTTGCAATCGGTCAGCGATTTCTGTTTATTCTTTTAGTTGACAGGAAAAGCCTATTTCGAAATAACTACCGGCCTCTGTCGGAGCTTTCATCAACCAACTTCCGAGTTTCACGCTAAGCTCTGGCACAATCGGATGTTTTCCATTTTGATAGAGTGCTAATTCGTGTTGCAAATTTAAATTGACCAAATTATTTATGAATTTGAGTTTGCACTATTGATTTTGCTCACGTGACATTAAAAGCTTCCGAATTTCGAGCTTTATTCGTGTGGATGATTGATAAACGAATTTGTTTTTACAGAGTACTGCTTCGCCATCAGCAATTTTATTACACATTTTTCAATTAAATAAACAAAATCACCTTATGCACATTTTCGGTCTGTCGATTTTCATAAAAGTTCAACGCGTGCCCCAAATTCCACGAAAGTGTGTTTGTGTCAACAATGTAGTAAATCAAATTGCTACTTGTTTTAAATATCCTACACTCTGCGACAACTGATTGACCTCACATTTGATTTCGTATTTGTCTTATTAGTATTTAGGACTTTCTTCTTAAAAAAGTTTGTGTGATTTTCGGACTAACTTAAAGAAAATTATAAATGTGTGTTATGCAATATTATGAAATATGAATATGAATAAAATATATTTATATATTTTTGTAAATAAAAGTAACCGTAAAATCACGACGACCGATTGACCTCATGAGTAAAATTTTGTGAATTAGGAACTTAAACTTAAACTTTAAAACTGTCTTAGTAGTAAGTAGTAAGAGTTTGCCTTTCTGAAAACAATATGGGTACCATTGCCCTAAAAAATATTCGTACTTCTCATGTTGTTGCTAATTTCGTTTAAAATTTAAGAAAATATAAAAAAAACTATCCTGCGTCCACGCTTCCAATTCTGCACTCTGCAATACTGCAAATTTATGAACAGTACAAAAAATAATAATAAATTGCAAACATCTAAAACGACGTCATCTCCAAAAGCACAATGTAACTGTAAACCGTAAACAAGCCAGATTATAGTTTTGACGTAATCATATGAATTTAACAGATTAGTGAAAGGAGGTAATTTTTACTGACCATGGTCTATTGTTTCAGTTTACATTTAGTTTACCTGTAGTGCACCATGTATTGCTGTAATGTTCAGGAATATTTTAAGCATTTTTCATACAAATAATCCGGTCTAGATATAACATATAATTCAATTCTATATCGGCTTATCGTTATTAGCAAAGTAAGTTGATTTTATTTATTTCTTGCTAATTTTGACTTGTACTTTATTCTTATCGCCTCCAAGTCTCTACCATTTCCTAGATTTTCGTTTCACCTTACTTCTATTTTATCAAAGTTATCTTAAATACTTTGTGACTTTTTCATCATAAAACACACTTTTGACGATGTATCTTGTTTATTATTGAATGAACACATGATAAATTAAATAAAATCATTTTAAAAACACCTTAAAATGAGTATGTTTTATATTTTTTCTTGCTGCCAATTTTTGACAAATGACTTTTTCAAACTACACTGTATGTGTATATGTTTTTAGTCATTCTTTTTCCAAATACAAAAAATGTCACAAGTAGGTACGCTTAGTTTTTAGCGTAATAAATAAATAATTTAAACAACAAAAATATGTTTTTAGGCGATGATTACGAAAAAGGTGATTCAATGGCCTCGTAAAGTTTTACTTTTTTGTACACATCTGTCAAACTCTACTTTGTTAGGACTGATCTGTTAGAATTTGAAAAATTATGATCAAATTTTTGAATTATTTTGTGATCATCGCCTAAAAAACGTTGTGTGCAGCTCGGCCAAAAGTGCCTTTTTAGGCGATGATTACGAAAAATGTGATTTTACGGCCTCTTTTGGAGCCGTAAAGTTTTACTTTTTTGTACGCATCTGTCATCTGTCAAACTCTACTTTTTTGGGACTGATCTGTCAAACTCCACTTTTTTGGGACTGATCTGTCAGAAACTAAAACTTTTGATACTTTTCAAGAAATCTGTGGTTTGCTCTTGAGATTTAACCGAAGGATTTAACATCAGCTGTTTTAGGTCGCTGGCTGCTGTCGAAAATCAGCTGATTTTTAACCGTCTTTGTCATTGTGATGGGGTCATCTGGGATTGTTAGAGTCATGTGTACTGCGGCTTTGTGTTATACAATATTGGCGATCCGTGTAATTTGTGTTGCTATTTACACCAGCGGTCATTTCTACACATTTGAGAAAGTGATTTACCATTATGTCAATACTAAATTAATGACATTGTAGATCATGTATTTAAAACTGTCCATATTACTTAATTACATCCAACTACAACTACCTATTTGTTCAATGTGGGAAAACAAAAAGAGGAAATCAAATAACAGGTTGGAAAATACTTTTCAGTTAATTGAAGGTGCTAGTATAAATTATTTATCGTAGGATCAAAATGTCACTTAGTCACTCACTTTAAAAAACAAGTCTGGAGCACAATGTTAAAAAAAAAACATTCAAAACACAAAACATCTAAACCAACTTCATATGGGAATGAAATGGAACCAGTGGCCTTCAACACCACCAAAAAACAGCCTCACTTACAACATAAAAAAATGGGAATTGTAATGACATCTTTATCCATGGCTAGCATACTGTCCTGATGGTGTTATATTTTATGTTGGAAAGCCACAAAGGTTGTTGGAGATAAAATGTCCTTATTTGGGTAAATGTAAATAACGACAGTAATCGATATTAATTTTTTATTGTAGGAAAAACAAAGTCCTCAGGCAAAGTTATATCTTTGTTGCCATATCTTCAAAAAGATTGCAGTCTCAAAGGAAATCATGTCTGTTAATAATTATAGTCAAATACAAATTTGCTTGGTTGTATTAAATTTATATTAATGCAAAAATACAAATTACTATTAATAATATGAAAAAGAATACCAGTTGTTTTGTGAGTGGAGAGTACTGGGAAAATTCTACTTTAAAGTACTACGACGTTAATGTTCCACTTTTTGTATCATAAATAATCTGAAAAATGTCATTTTAGATACCAGCATGAACTCCACTTTTACCAATTTTATAGATGTGTACAAAAGATGTTGTGTGCCTCACCTTTATAAGGACACGACAGAAGTGACTGAAGTTAAGGGACAGGGAGAGCTGCCTCGGGAGAGCCCTCCCCTAGGGGCAGGTGGGTGTAGCTACCATCTGAGGGGCCGTAATACCTACTACACTAGTCGTTTTATTCCCATGCGTCCCCACTAATTATAGTAATAATGTCTTAAAAAAATTATATGACCAAATTTTTAAATTCATTTGTGATCATCGCCTAAAAAACGTCGTGTGCACCTCGGCCAAAAGTGCTTTTTTGGTCTTATCTGCATTGTGTCCTCGGCTCACGCCTCGGCCACAAACAGCAGATGCGTCCAAAAAAGCTACTTTTACGGCCTAGGTACACAAATTACTATTTTGGCCTTATCTGAATTGTGTTCTCGGCCACAAACAAAAGATTCGGCCAAAGAAGATCGCTTTTACGGCCTCGATACACAAATCACTATTTTTTTAAATCAAATTACGGAAATAAACCATCAGAAATTACCAAGTAAGCCCTGCATCTGCATGCAATTTTCGAACCACAATAGATGTTTTATTCTCTTCTTATTCCTTCAAAATATTTTTTATTTTTGTTTTATTTTCTTCAGATTTAAAAAAATATTCTGTATAAGAATAAACAGAAAAATATAATAATATACAGTGAAAAATAAAGTTGACTGTCATCAATCAAATATTAAACGTCAAGGACAGTTTTAAAGTGGATATTGAAGAAGTGCTTCTAAACCGAACGTATTTGATGAATAATTCGTTCAAATCGGGTTAAAGATAAGCAAAATAAAGCATCAAAATTTTCAGTCATCCTGTATAATCGTTTATCATTAAACCCATCACTTTTTGATGTTGCGCATTTTACGGTGCATAAAAAAGTGATAACCAGAACAAAATAAATTATGTTTCTAACTAATATAATTTCTAATTTCTGATGGTTTATTTCCGTAATTTGATTTTAAAAAATAGTGATTTGTGTATCGAGGCCGTAAAAGCGATCTTTTTTGGCCCAATCTTTTGTTTGTGGCCGAGAACACAATTCAGATAAGGCCACAAAAGCACTTTTGGCCGAGGCGCACACAACGTTTTTTAGGCGATGATCACAATTAAAGAGTTCTTGAGATTCTACAAAAACAAACATTTCTTAATACATATTGTGGATTTGAGGGCCAGGACTACGAAATAGTTTCTACTACGATTAGGCCGAGGTGTATAAATAATTATCCGAATATGTTACAGCGAATTTGGCTGAATGTCATTCAACACTTTTCATAACACCCATGTGCCTGCTGCATATGTCTCATTTTAAAACAATAATTTTTATCAAAAATAAAAATAAAACTAACTAACAAGTCATCAGAGGCACAGGTTACCGTAGTAACGTGTATAAGCAAATTTTGAAAAAATGATTACAGATTTATTATTACAGTGAGATTTCTTACTGTGCTATTTAACCATATTGTCCAAGAATTCTTCGCCCAACCGTTCCTGCACAAAAATGCCCATGCATGTACGTTTAAAATTAAACACATAAAGATATTTATATCTCCAGGTACTACTACAACAATGAATTTCATGTGTCGATTATGCTTTTTATAGGTATGGAAACGTTTTTACTCACCTGAGGAGGAAATCTGACTGCTAAAAACCAAAGAAAGTAAACGTACTAACAGTATTAGATAAAAGCAACTGTCCGACTCGACCCACTGATCTTCGATCATACGACTGACTTTACTGATACGACTAGACTGACTCCCGCTGGAACGTCCTCTAATAAATATACCGGCTAAATCTTTCTAGACGCCTCCAGATGTTTCATGGCGCACTCGATCTGTACCGGCTATTCCAGAAGATGATGTCATACTCGAGTACGTTGTAGTATAAATCCAGCACAATACAGCGATGAATCATGACGGGTCCACGTCCGTTACAGTATTAACACTGACAAGAGAGGGAAAACAAAGCTTGTTGGGAAGTGTATAGTTTCTGGAAATACTAATTGCGTTCTAAATATTAAAAGTTGTTCTCATGCCATATAAGTTTATTCTGCTGATCATTATACTTAATGTTGAATAAATATCTATTTAATACACATTTTTCATTGCTGTCAATATAACCGTGATGGCTGTTAGAGATAAGTTATTCTTAGTTGATCCCCTCATAAAGATGATCAGTAGGAACGGTCGAGTCCACGTGTGAAATAAGGGTAGTCAAGTCCATACTGTTCATGTTATGTCAAGAGCTTTCAGAGCGGACCGGTGGAGGCACGCCACTGGACGCGCATGTTAACCACGCCCCCAGGCTCAACTTACAAAAATTCGTGTCTACGTCTCATTTAATAACAATCGAGGAAAGAGTACAGTTATAATGCAATAGCAGGTAGGTATTATGTAAATAGTTATAAACGTCATGAGGCCGATAACAGACAAGATTTTATAATCAATCGCGTCTGTTATTTGCGTATCGGCCGGATATCGTTCAGTACTTTTCAAAATACCGTCGGCAATAACGCCAAAAAAAAACGAATTGTTTAGTATCATTTTGAGACAATTCATAAATCAATTTTGTTTGTGTTACTCTAGAAACAATTATCAAAAACTTCCTCCTGTACTGTTAATTTTTATAACAGCCGTGACTGTTATGAGTGAGTTCTCACTCAAGCTGACAGTTTTGATATAATGCAATAACAGGTAGATATTATGAAAAAAACATTTAACTTATTACCCAAAATGCCAAATCTCAGCTTTATTATGACACTTTTTAGCATTCATAGACACCATAATGTCAGATTCACACCTATAAGTTTAAAAACCAAAAGAATCAAGCATCTCGAAAACTTGAGAACAGGAAATACTAATAGGTATTCAAAAATTGTCCAAAAATATTTATAGTTCGACACTGTCAGAATTTTCAAATTTTCGCTTGTCTAAATACTCTCCTGTCAGGCAATAAGAAAATGTCAGATAAACGTCACAAAATTTTTATGGATTTTAAGCAATTTAAAGACTTGCCGCGGTTGTGTCGAACTATAAAACGTTGTATTACACTCGTTCCTGTGTAAATTTGGGTGCTTTCCGGCACTCGGGGCTTTTAAACCCTCGTGCCGGAAAGCACTCAATTTACACAGGAACTCGTATAATAAATAGTTATTGTGTGCTTTTCAAAGTGTTGTTATGACACTTTTCGATCTGCGTGGTTCTCTTTTGAGCCACATTTTTGTTCTGTTGAAAACGCTGAATTAAATTATAACTCTTTCTTTGTTCCTTTTCCAGCAAACAAAATACACCACAGGTGTAGCTGTCTTTTTTTATGTACGCTTTTACACCAGGATCTAGAAGGAAGTTTTGGAGAATGCGATTTTTAAACAAAGATTTTCAACAATAAATTATTAGATAATAAATTATCACTTATAATACGATAAGTAGTTAAAGTTATGTCGACAATTTCTAAGATGCCACGAATGTCGAATGTCTCGGGCAATCACTCGTCGCATTTTAAGCAATTGCAATGAACATGAGTGGAACCATCTTAGAAATACTAGTACAATTATCACCGCAAGTGATTTTGATTGGCCAAAATTTTGAAATTCTACGGCTGTTATTGGTCGAACGTCACAGTTTAACAAGTGAACTGAATAGTCTAACAAATAAAACCGATTCTTTTATTGTCTTTTATAAACTGTAACATTTTCTTGTTTGATGCCATATGATTTTAATTTTTATTTTTGTTTTATACCGTATGTTCCTTTTTCTTGTGTGAACTCTCACTTTTTCATCTTTTTTGAGTTTAACAATTTTTGTTTGATTCTACTTTTAAATTTTACTTTCTTGATTTTTTATTTGCTCGTTTGGTTCCTCGGCCATGTATTTCATTGTTTTCTCCATTGCCTTATATCTTTTCTCATTTATCTCGCTACTTTTTATTCATTTCCACTACGAACCTCTAAGATATTTTCTATTCGACAATTATTTTTTGCACTCTCCTTCTGAATTTTTTGATCTCCCTGATTCCATGTATCGTTGACTTGTATTTTTTTATATTTGTGCTGAATGTTTATTTCTCCTCTGGTGTTGCCTAATTTTTTTCATTAATTTTGATAGATGTTTTCTTTTCTCATTCTGTACCTCAGGTTTCATGTTCATAATATGGCCTTCTTGTCCATGTCTTGGCTTATAAATCAGTTAATTTCTCTTTCTTTGCCGTGTGTTACCGCATCTCTCTGTATCTGCGTTCTCCATTATTTTTTACGTCTGCCTTTTGTTGTCGTTTCCCCTTCTGCATTTCGCTTTCTCCTAATTTTCGTGAATCGTTGACACTTTACTTGCTCTTCTGTTTTTATTTTATTATTTAATATTCTTATTAGTGCATTTTGAGTGCGTTAATAATCCATTAACGCACCCAAAATCTAGATTTTTTTTTCCATTGGTTAGACACACTGAACCTTGCACTGAACGAAATGTCAGTGTGGTTTTGTGGTTATGGTTCCATGTAAGTCATCTCAAGTATACGTCTGGTACAGAAAAATCAAAATTTAACAAAAGTTCCTAAATTACAAAAATTGATTTTATTAGTAAAAAAATGAAATTAATATGCAAATTAGGAAAAATAACATAAAAAACTCGTTTTGTAAAACTTAAGAGCACTCGTTCTTTACAGGCACTCCTGCCTACGGCAGTCGTGCTGCAAACCTGAACTCGTGTCTTAATATAAGTTTTACAAAACTAGTGTTTCAATATACTATTTCATCATTTTCTATTTTCAGTTTCTATTCATTTATGCTTCCCTAAGCTCTTTTAATAGTTTACTAGTTCTGCTGTATGGTCTTAATTTTTGTTCATTTCTTTCTGTAGACTTCTGCCTTCGCAAAAAAAATGTTTCTATGCTAATCTTTATTCTACTTTATTTTTCTGCATTTCTACATTTTTTGCTCTCATTCTTTATTATTTCTTTGTTTTTGCTTTCATTTTTAACACTCGTTTGTCCCTTAGCACATATTTCCATAGATTTTAGAATTTTTTGATATTTTCTAATGCATCTTTCTTGTCCATGTGTTTCTACATAAATCGGCCTTTGCCTGTTTTTAACTCTATTTTAGTATATCTCTGTATCTAATATTATGTATTATGTTGTTTACTCTCTTTGTTCATCTCCATTTCATTTTCTCTCAATGTTTATCTAATCGTTATTGAACTATTTTTTTGTCCAATTTTGCTTTCTTTAGTTCCTAAATTAATTCTGCTTTTTCTACTTTCCTTATTACTTGTTTTTCTCTACATCTGTGCATGAAATTATCCCCATGATTATACGTATCCTTGACCTATTTTACTCCCTTCGGACATTTTTAGCTAATACAATTTTTGACCTCGTAGTTTTTCCTTCTTCGTCCCTCACATGTCATCTTCACTTTTTTAATAATGTGTGCATATTTTTTTACCACAAATTTTATTATACAGGGTGTGGCAGAAATAACTACATTAATTTTAACCAGTAGCAGGACTCGCCGCGAACAACAAAATTTTTATCTACCATTTTTTCGAAGTCTCATTTTATTTTAAATTTTTTGCACATTCGGCTTTTTCTCGTGTGCCTAATTTCTATTAACGTTGTGCATTGTGTTTTGCAAAAAATCGCCAGAATTTTGAAAGAGCATTGAATCCCTATCACGTACAGAAACTCTATTTTTTACAGCCTGAGAATTCAATGGTACATAGTCATCGGAGAAGGTATTTTCAACTTCATCAGATGATGATCTACGATTTGTTTCTGTGGTAACCAACACTCTACTTTAGATACCTCAATGGAAGAACGTCAGGCGTCAGTCAAGGTCGCTTGAAGGTCACAAGTGTCAATTGTCAACATTACTTTTGAGGTTAAG
Source organism: Diaperis boleti (assembly GCA_963583935.1). Taxonomy (NCBI): domain Eukaryota; kingdom Metazoa; phylum Arthropoda; class Insecta; order Coleoptera; family Tenebrionidae; genus Diaperis; species Diaperis boleti. The sequence continues at coordinate 73,010,106 of OY757242.1, read as the reverse complement.
TTGATGTAATCAACAATATTGTTGATACTATAAACCTTTTAATGATGGCCAAAGAATCAGCTGTTAAGTCTAGACGCAAAATAATACATCCAGTCTTTCATTTACAAACCAAAGAAGAAGATGACAGTCAACTTTCAAAGGGCATGATTAAAACCGTCCGAAGGACAGGTCAGCTAAATCTTTCTGGCCGTAGCTTGGCCCACGGTAATGTTAGTAATTTTTCGGGTTATCTCCTAAACGTGACTTTTTAGTACCTGAGAAATTATTTTCAATGTATGAACTGACAGCTGAGGATAAGGCCAATTATATTGATTTTGACAAACCATCAGAGGAGGAAAACTGGTGGCAGTTTAGATCTTTGACATTCCTAGATTTAAGCTCAAATGTGTTGCAAGAAGTTCCTGGAAGGATAGAAACATTTGAGGAGCTCACAGTGCTGAATGTAATTTGTATAGTTATTGTAGATCACAATAATACATTACTTTCTAGTTACAAGATAACAGCATAACAAGTTTACCGCCAGAAATTGGTAAATTAACAAAGTTAACAAAACTAAATCTTAGTCATAATAGAATTAACATGTTACCTGCTGAATTTTACAACTTAATTGAACTGCAAGTGCTTTCAATAGCCCATAATCATTTAGAGAAACTATCAAAAAATATTTCGGATTTGGTGATGCTTCAACAACTGGTATAATTTAAAAAATATTAACAACATATTAAAGAGAATATTGTAGGATTTGTCACATAATGTTTTAACTAAATTGCCAGCAGGGATGGGATTTTTGGTCCGGTTAACAGAAATAAATCTATCACATAATAAACTAATTGAACTACCACCAGATATAGTTAACTTAAGGGGTGGGTACCTTTAACAAACAAATAATAACAATAATTATACTACATTTAAGGCCTACTTAAGCTGGATGTAACACACAATGATTTGGTGCTTCTCCCAAAAATGGGAGAACTAACTAAGTTGCAGTTTCTATATGCCCAACATAACAATATTGAAGAACTACCAGATTTTGAAGGGTGTACTCATCTGCAGCAGGTTTTCTTTGGCAACAACTACATAAAGGTATAAAGGACTATAAACTCACAGCTTGTTTAGTAATTAATAATAATTTGCATTTTGACAAAAAATTCTCGTCGTTTAGCTCGCTTTTATTAGGAGTTTAGATGAGCCCATTAACTCAGTACATTTGTAAACCTTGCCATTTTGTAGTTGATAATCAAAATTCAAATCATAACGGTCCAAACCCTGACTAAGTAATTTTATTACAAACTCAGCCCGTAAACATCTTCCTTCACCTAACGTGTTATTTTACCAGGAAATCACTCCCGATTTTTGTGAAAATATGAGCAGTGTGAAAATCCTCGATCTAAGAGATAATAAAATTGAGATGTTACCAAATGAGATTGCCATGTTACAGCACTTGATACGCCTTGATTTGACCAATAATGATTTATCTGAGTATATGACTCTTTTTAATATAATTCATATAATGACATATTGATTGTAGTCTCCCAAATTCATTGGGTTTGTTGCCGCATTTACAAAACTTGCAGCTGGAAGGCAACAAACTGAAGAAAATCAGAGCTGATATTATTAAAGCGGGAACCATCCGTATTTTGAAACACTTAAAAGAACAACTTGATGGTGAAGAATTAGAAAATGCTACTAGACCTGTGAAAACAGAAGTATATGAAGTCAAAACGTTCCCTGACAAGTATGTAAATTCAAATTAAATATTGTTGCATTTCATAATTTCCAGATACTCCATGAAACACTCGCGGTCGCTAATCGTTACTATGAAGCAGTTGACCACAGTACCTGATGATGTATTTGAAGAAGCCAAATTGGCGGAGGTTACCATTGTTGACTTGTGTAAGAATAAACTAAAATCGGTTCCTAATGGTCTAAATCTAATTGTTGATAATTTAACTGAACTAAACTTATCCATGAATGTGCTTGTGGAAATCCCTGATTTTATAGCCGGTTGTGCCAACCTGAAATATCTTGATTTGGGAAGTAATTGCCTTACTGATCTGCCAAAATGTTTGAGTTCCTTGATTAGCTTAAGAGAGTTAATCTTAAGTAACAATAGATTGAGCACAATGCCAGAGTGTGTTTACAGCATGGTAGGGTTAGAGATTCTGCTAATCAGTGATAATAAAATAACAGAAATTAATGTGGATGGACTGAAGAATCTCAAAAGAATTGCTACGTTAGATCTGACAAACAATAATATTGGTCAAATTCCACCAGAATTGGGAAACATTACTCAGTTGAGGTAATTCATAACTGATTGTGGGTTATGTATTAACATAATTTAATTATTTTACAGGTCTCTGGAGTTGAAAGGGAACTGTTTTCGACAACCACGATATGCGATTTTAGAACAGGGAACCTCGTCTGTTCTAAGTTATTTGAGGGACAGGATTCCCAAATGATCTTCATGGACGACAATGAGGAAGGTTGACTGTAGGTAGCTAAAAGGAACATCAGAGGCTGTGCATTTATGCCATTTAGTAATACAAATACCTCTGTAGATAAGGCTTAATTTTTAATGGAGTGAAGTCAGTAAGTCAAGCAAATTTGTAAATAAATTTTATTTAATTAACGCTTTTGTGGAGGATTGTACATGTGATTGATTAATTTGTAACTAACATGAAGATATTAATAATACTTTTGGGTTTCAATAGCACACTAGATGATATGAAAAGAAGGAAATACTGTTGTAGATAAATGCTCATAAGAAATTCTCGTATATTTGTAAATGGAAGGATTCTGATATTAATTAGAATGAGATGGAAACGCACATTTTACACCACCGAGTAGATTAATTTAGAAAGACACTACACCTTATGCATGCAAAAATACACACCATTATAAAGCAAAGAAGGTGTGAGAGGAACAATTCTTCCTAACTGTTCATCTTCTACATTTTGAAAACTAAATAGTAGATCAGTATTCCTCCAATTTGCTCATAGTTCTTGGTATTTGTAATGTTAACCTTCTGGTGATTTATAACAGTATTCAATAGTTTTTGGTGCATGGTACAAACTTTTATAACAATAAATTTACATAATATTTAGTTATTTCATTTAAATTACCTCACTGAAAACACAAAGGTTTGATTGCAAGAACAGAGACATGTTCAAGCCTCTAAAGGTACCTGCCTGAATTAATTTTGTGTGATACTATCAAAAAATCCAGTGTCCTTTGAGCATGGATTTTGATATCTGGGAAATTAAAAGTTTATCACAAAATTAACACCACCCCTCTCAAACGGTTTGAAATTTCCAAAAATTCCTCATTTTACAAACAGTTAATGTAAACACACGGGGATTGTTATAACACTTGAATGTAAACCATTTCATCACATTATCGAAAAATATTGTCGGATCAGATTGGTTCATCATCAAATAGGATTTCAATGTCATCTCTTGTAACTATACATACATGTAATTTTTTATTTTCCACAGGCATCATTTATGAAGTCTCGATACTAAACTCAAGTGTTTTTCTAATTTATTTGAAACTTTATTTAGAAGAGCGATCCACCGTTTTTTAATTTCTAAATGTCTAACGACGCTGTCCGCAGTCAAAGTGAAATCTCATATTTTATAGATTGTACAATTCTTTTTTTACAAAACTGTTTTAATGTGTAAATGTGAGATTGAGAGCAGACGGCGTCGTTAGACATCTAAAAGATATTTAAAAACGGATCAGATAAAAAATATTCATTAATTTCTCTTTAGGCTTGACAAAACTTGGAATCTTTGTTTAACACACAAATTTTAACTATCTAACTTTAATAAATGTCCTGCATTTATGGCAAAAAGAATTTATCTATAACTGACACCTTTTCGACCCAATTTAAGCGTCTTTTGAATCAAGAAATTGACACCGTAATAATTCGTCCTTTATCTCTTTTAGTTTTTTTAATTTTCGATTTTAGTTGCGTCACCCTCAAAATTCGTTTGGACCCGCTCCGGGCTTAAAGGAGGCTAGCATTATGTCAAAAGTCATATTTGCGATATATATGTACCATACTGATGAGGTCTAAGAACACCGAAACCGGTCCATGTTTCGTTGATTATAATATCTAAATATGTATAACTAAATAATGGCACTTATAGTCGCGTCAATCAAATATAAAATCCAAATACCACTCACTGATTGACTCATCACGAAATCTCCGGATCCATCGAAGGGATTGCAATGAAACTTTGCACGCTTACTTATTTTACCACGTAGACGCTCACTAAGAAACGGTTTTAAAAAATTCCATTCCAAAGGGGGGTAACGGACCCCCCCCCCGCCCCGTTAATCTCTGGATCTTCTGAACCGATTGCAATGAAATTTTGCACACATACTTATTTCACTACTTAAGCGCCCACTAAGAAACGGTTTTTCAAAATTCCATCCCTAAGGGGGGTAACGGGGCGGGGGAGATAATCTCTAGATCCACTGAACCGATTGGAATGAAATTTTGCACACATACTTATTTTACCACGTAGGCGCTCACTAAGAAACAGTTTTTTAAAATTCCATTCCACAGGGGGGTAACGGGGCGGGGGAGGCAGTCCTTAGATGTACTGAATAGATTGCAATAAAATTTTGTACACTTACTTCTTTTACCACGTAGGCTCACTAAAAAACGGTTTTTCAAAATTCTATTCCAGAGGGGGGTAACGGGGCGGGGGAGTAATTTCTAGATCCACTGAACCCATTGGAATGAAATTTTGCACACTTACTCATTTTACCATGTAGGCGCTCACTAAAAAACGGTTTTTCAAAATTCCATCCCTAAGGAGGGTAACGGGGCGGGGGAGTTAATCTCTAGATCCACTGAACCGATTGGAATGAAATTTTGCACACTTACTCATTTTACCACGTAGGCGCTCACTAAGAAACGGTTTTTCAAAATACCATTCCAAAGGGGGGTAACGGGGCGGGCGAGTTAATCTCTAAATCCACTAAACCGTGGGTGCTCACTAAGAAACAGTTTAAAATAATCACCGTGCGAAGCCGGGACGGGTCAGCTAGTAAATACATAAAACAGGCAATCTTCGGAAGTCCTCAGAAACAGCTTCGATTTTAATGATTTTCTTTGTGAATGTTTGTTTTTATATATTATTCAAAACCAGAAAGTGGGAAAATAATTATTTATATTGTTTAAACACTATTTATTATATTTATATAAAAAAAAATAGTTTTCAATACTTATTCTACAAATAATATACGAAAGTAAATTATAAAATTATTATGAATTGTATATTATTCATTTTAGACATTTATAAATAAAATAATTAAAAATTGTTCATCAATACTTGTAGGAAGGAAAAATTTGAGAATTTTCCTCGATTTCCATGGGAGTCCCTGATCAGATCCTGACTTTTTGACAATGGAACCACCTCAAGAGTATACCCTTTCAAATAAAAGAAGAATTTTGAAAATCGACCCAGAATTGACGCAGAAATCGGTGAACATACATGGTAAAGTCGGTTAATAAAAGGGAGCGAAAATTTGAGGATTTTTCTCGATTTCCATGGGATTCCCTGATCAGATCTTGACTTTTTGACAATGGAACTTTCTCAAGAGTATACCCTTTCAAATAAAAGAAGAATTTTGAAAATCGGTCCACAATTGACTAAGAAATCGGTGAACATACATGAAGTCGGTTAATAAAAGGGATCGAAAATTTGAGTATTTTTCTCGATTTCCATGGGATTCCCTGGTCAGATCCTGATTTTTTGATAATGGAATCACCTTAAGAGTATACCCTTTCAAATAAAAGAAGAATTTTGTAAATCGGTCCACAATTGACGAAGAAATCGGTGAACATAAATGAAATATAAATATATAAATGTTCTGAGGTAACAAGCATTAAAAAAAATACATACAACCGAATTGATAACTTCCTCCCTTTTTGAAGTCTGTTAAAAAAAAACGCAAAACTTTTTTTTTAGATAAATATCATACATATTGTTTAAATAATATTAATAGTTACGTCCCCGCTCCAAAAGGTTTCTGATTATAAATAATATAAAAAAAGCAAATATTTGAGAACAAAGATCAAAATCGGAGCTGTTTCTGAGGACTTCCGAGAAAAAGACTTCATTGACGCGACTATTACCAGAATCCATTTATGCACCAGCCAACACCCATGGGTCTGGTTTTTAACTCATAATTTCACAAGAAAACATATTTTTTTGCCAGAGCAAAATTACTTAACCCGTCTGTCATTTACAGTCTGAATATATACCTACTTGATTTAGATCACTATTTCTTGGGAGCAAAAGTTTTTAAAAACTGAAAAGTTGAAAGGGTCGCAATTTTCAATTATTTGTGCACCGAGGTCATTCCCTGAACACCAATAGGTATGTTTTCAACCCATAATCCCAAAAAAAAACTAATTTTCGAAATTATTTAACCCGTATGTCATTTACAGTCTGAATCTACCTACTTGATGATTACAATTTTTTGGCAACAAAAGTCCGAGTCAAGTTTGCGAAAATAAGTGCAAAATGCGTTTGGACCCGCCAAGCTTTTGTTTTATTGTTGCGGACACGAAATGCTTAAATATGTTTTCAAAACACTGAAATTGATGTTCAGCAATGTTAAAAGGGCCACAATTAATTTTAATAAAATCTGTGCAAGTCCACCAAGATCACTCCCAGCTACAACTAACGGCGCTTACCTGAGTCCCATGAGAATCCATCCATGCACCACCCAACACCCATCGACCTTTTTTCAACTAATAATTTCACAAGAAAACACCAATTTTCGCCACCGCAAAATTACTCATCTGTCATTTACAGTCTGAATAGACCTACTTGATTTAGATCACAATTTCTTGGGAGCAAAAGTCCGAGTCACCTTTGCAAAACTATCCGTCAAAATAAGCGCAACATACCGTTTAGAGTCGATCTGGATTCATTTTTAAAAATCTTCCGACAAAAGTACAAATTTTGATATTTAGCTAGTGCAAATCCATCGTTTCTTAAGGATTTCTCAAGAGGACGCATCGGGTATTTTGAGAATGCTGGATGAAATGAGAGGAGTGACAGGTGTAGGAAAAATATTCAAAAGTGAAATAAAATATACAATGCGAGAGATAAAAAATGTAAAAAATTGAGAAATAGTTAGACTAAATCGAAATTTGAAACCGAAATATTTGGAAGAACGACTAGATAGAGACTAAAAAGAAGTTGGAGACTATGCAAGTACGCTGAAAAAGGTAAAACACGGATTTTAAAGAAACTCGAAAAAATAATCTCATTTTCAAAATCAATAATGTAGAATTCGAAAATTGCTGAATTATTTTTTAAACCATTGTGGTGGAAATAATTCACACTATTCTCGTTTCTATAACAACGTAATGCTTTTAATAATTTATAAGGAATTCAATTTGGGGTGTTCCCATTTGCACCTCAATGGTTTAAAAAAACGGAATGTATCAAGCCCTTCAAAAATGTCAAAATTCTCGGTTGGAAAATTTTAAAATTACAAAACAGCATTCAAAAAGATTCCAGAAATTTCAAGACTGCAAAATTCAGATTCAAAAATATTTTCAAGATTCCATAAGCTATATTAAATAAATTATAAACTATACAAGGAGTTTCTAAAAATATACGATTCCAAGGTTATAAGATTTTGGAAATAATCTCCCTTTCCATTGCCATTCAAGAGTTGAAGTAGTATGTGATTCATTGATTTATTATAAAACAAGTGAATTAGCGGTTTAATTTATATGTAGAAGGTATATGTACATATTTTGTCTAACCATTTTAATAATTTTGTATTGTTTTGTATTTCTTATCTTAACCCTTATATGTAATACATTTTGTCAACTAACCTTTTGCAGCAATCCACCCCCTGGAACAGCACGAAAAGTATCCCGGCGCCCAATTTTAATATAAACGCTTATTTATTTATGACAGTAATTATTATAAAAACACTCGAAATTTAGTTTCAACAAAGTCCGTAATGCGCAATAAAAAGTTAATGAATTTGCAACGAATATTACAATCATCCCGGGTAAATGCTCGTAAATAACTGACGAAATGAACTGGAAAGACACAAAATACAAAAAAGTGTTATCGTAACAACTGCGAAAATTAATTAAGGTGTAGACAAAAAACTCGGTTTTTATTTCAATATAAATAAACTGCATTTATCCAGTCCAGTAAAAAGTTGGGTTTGGGAGTTTTTGGGGTCAACAGAGTTGTAATTCGACCGTTATCTTAATAACAAGGGTTATTAATTGCGTATTGACCAGAAGGAGCTCCTCGTGAATGTAGTTCCCGTCACTGAACCGCTCGGCTGATAATAATGACAACAAAAAACAAACAACAGGAAACATGCGGAAACAATCTAAACTACCCGACGTAAATAAACTAAAAACCGAAAAAATTACCTACTAAACGTCTTTACTTCAACCTCCAATGCTAATTGATGAAAAGGAAAATTGTGGGGCCTAACAGCATGCGGATTTTCGTCTGCTCATACGTGCATATTATTTAAGTTGTAAATACCTTCACTGGTGAAACCCGCCTAGTCAGTTGATAAAAGAAAATTTGGCCGCTGGTTCATTAAACTATTGTTACTAAATCCTCAGGCTGTAAGAATTGGACTTTCTGTACGTGATAGAGATACAATTATTGTGTCAATGAAGAGCACCGCGGCGGAATTCAGTTGGACCGCCTCGCAGCTAACCCCAACCGGTGGCGCGGGACACTTACCGCGGCTGCTAGCATTTAATCTTCGTTAAATGGGGCCTAGGATGAGTCCCGGATCTTCCAAATTTCGAAAGAACTAGATGAAAATAATTTTGTAACACCCCGTGCATAGATAGCACAATGTATAACTTTAGCTATTTACAGTGATGATTGTAGAAAAAACATTATTATTAACAAGTCTCCTATGAAATAATAACCTTAAATTCCGATTTTTGTTTTATTATTAAACATTAAAAATAATATGTCCTGACACATTAAAAACAATTAACAAATAAAAACATACATCTAAAAAAGCTTACTTCTAGTAAGCCGTCCCGATTTTCTACGTGAGGTCTCATCTAAAAAAAAACGATATAAACAAAGTCATAATTGTTGCTATATTTTACCTCTCCTTTCTAGATTAGAGTTATTTCTATCATTCTCAACATCATCGTAGAAGATTACGCTCTTTGAGTGACTTTTAACAGACTTCCGGGCATCCGTTCGTAAAATACTCTTACCAGGTGTCTAAAATATCATTAATCAATCGAAGACTTTACAGGACAATACTACTTTACCTCAACAGACTTAGCATACTGCGCGACTTTCATCATCATCAATCCCGGCGACGTATTACTCAGCCTCTTCCTCTCCTCAGATTTTAACACCGACATCCGGGGACTGTTTCGACTTTGAGGTGTTTGTCGCACACCTTCGAGCCTTTTCGCGTCCAAGTTCTTTTTGCGAGCAGCTTGGATGGCCGCCCGTAAGCCCGCAGAAGCTTTCACGTTTTTCCTTTTAATATCTTTCTTCTGGACTTCTTTTTTTGGTTCTGGTAAAATTTCCTCCCAGTTGTTCGCCTTTAGGTTCTTTAAGTTATCAAATCTTTTATCGACATTGTCAACCTGTAGAAGCATCATGTCCCAAAAGCCGTGCAAGTCCTCGCACGTAACAGGGGTTTCTGTAGTTGCGTCTTGACATTTGTCAATGAGGCCCTGAAACTGCATGAATTTTTTTGTCAGCAGGAGGTTTGTTTGTCCAATGGCAACGTCAATCATAGACACGGCTTCTTCTGGAAGCGTGGGGTCATCCTGGAAATGACAGTTATTTTAGCGTTTTGGTCAAATTAATAATACAGCGAAAAGTTATAGATCCAGTCCTGGATATATATGAAAACCATTCGTGACGTTTTGAACACCTCTATCAAGATGCAAATTAAAATACTAACTTTGTACTTCGTCCATTCGTTACAAACTCCTTCTAGACGTGAAATTTGATTGTCGAGTAACGTCCGAAAATAGATTGCGCCTGCTTTTGGTGACGAACAGATGTCCTGATCCTCTTTAACGAGGAATGATTTTCCCGACCTTCTAGCTTCATATTCTTTGCGGGCATTCGCCTTACTTCTGGACACTGTTACAAATGGACTTATGTACACTGGCGTTTTTACTGTCTCAGCAGGTTTTCCATTACGAACACTAGAAAACAATGAATAATATGAACAAGATCATTTACTAATTATTATCAGCAATCATAAGAAAAATAACATTGAATGATAAAGATAACGACAAAGGACAAGAAAACGGAATTGCAAAAGTAATAACGAAAAAATACAAAAATAAAAATTTACAATTGTCATTGATAATAATTGCTGCTCAAGACAATTGATTTGATTCTAGATATTTTTGAATTCAATAGCAAAATTGTTTGTTTTTTAATTTGTGAAATCTTTAAAAATCAACCAGAAGAATGTCGATGAATCAAAATGGAGTAAATTTTTTAAAATAATTTTAAATATTCTTTAAGGGCTGATGATGGGAGTAGTGTTCTCCCGAAACATGTTCCAATTGTAAATATATTTAAATTTTAATTTAAACATCAACTGGCGAGTTGTCATAACAAATCTGTTTTTCCAACTTATAAATCCAACATTTAATATTCAATAGTATATTATTTATCTAGAACGAAAAGTGAAGTGTAAATACGAGCATGTTGTTTACGGCCGAGGCCGGAATTACTTGTGAGTACCCGTTCGAGGTACAACGTTTTATTTCATACTGCAAGTTTCATGAACTGGATTAAAATAAAAATACATTTTAAATATACGGTAACTAACATTCCCATACCAACAAATGTTTGTAAAAAATCTGGGTAACTTTTTTTTTCACTACTAGCTGTAAAATGTACCATTATAATTTATTATAATTATTATTATAATAGTTTGTGGAGGAGGTGTGAAATTGTTTTTCTTTCCTAGTAGTTAATAATCATTTCATTATTGACTAGTAGTTAATAATCATTTCATTATTGACTAGTAGTTAATAATGAAGAGATACTAGTTAATAATCATTGCATTATTGACCAGTAGTTAATAATGAAGACACCAGATTTCATGCAAAATGCATATCTAATAAATGTGGTAATACTTAAGGTAGCACTTCATGAAAAAAATCTCTTTCTTAGAATTTGGCAGAATATTCATGAAATTGTTTATGTATTTTGTATTTATTTTGTATTTTGTATTATAAATACAAGAATGGACAGAAAAACATGATTTATAGGATTTAAGCTGCTAGTAGTGAAAAAAATAATATATAAACCACTGTAGAGAAGCTTTTTCTCAGCTTCACAACTTAATTAATACTGCCCAGCTGAGAAAAATGATTTCTCTACCTTGGTATATAATATACTATTGTATTATTTATAGGTTCAAAATACTGTTTTATTCATTACCAAGTATAAACAATCTGTAATTTCATTACTGTAAAATTACTATAATTACTACAAACTTACGGCGTTTTTTCTTTATCTGCAGTTTCATTTCCAGTCTTATTCAACTCTTTGGCGTGTTCTTTAGGTATCTGAGGCGTTTTTTTCTTGGGCGTCTTGGCTTTCACATTTGTACTCTTAACTTGCTTGTCTTGGTTACTTGGCTTTAGCAAATTACTTCGCGCTTGTGATCTGGTTACCATCCTGCTCACTGAGGGTGTTTTAGTTTTAGTCTTCTCACTTGTTTCACTTCCTCGTGGAACCCTAGAGTTGTGAAAAAATATAGGTTTGATGTTCGAGGGCGGTTTAAACTTATGATTCGGAGGGGCGAATTTCGACTTGAAAGGTTTTCCTTTTATTTCATTATTGACGTTCTGAAGATTTGGAAGTCCAACGTTCAGGGGTACACAAGACACTTTAAACACCGGCTTTAATTTCTTTTTCTCCGCAGCCTTTTTCTTTTCCCTCTCAGCCTTCCACTTGATCAACATTTCGATCCTGTTGTTCACTGGTGGGGCCTTCTGGGGTTCAACTTTCGGTGGGGGGGTCTTGGTGCGCTTCACCATGGGGGTCTTCGCCGGAGTCACCACCGGAGACATGTTGGCAGGTATTTTTCTTTTTTCGTATGCTGCTTCGTGTCGATTGCTTCGTCGGTGTTTGTTCATTTTTATCAGTCGGGTTTCTACGGTGTTTGTGTTTTTACTACTTTTCTTGTATAGATCGTGATGGTAGTGCTTTTTTAGAAAATCAGATAAGTCTTCAAATTCTGCCATGAATTTTTTCAAATTTCTTCAACACTATTTCAAACCGTTACTGTGACGGTTTCAACTTGTGTACACTTGAATGTGATTGGTTGGATGATCGTATTTGACAGGTTTGCAGGGAGCGCCCTCTGGACTGCCGATAAAACAGAGAGCGTCTGTCAACATAAAACAATCAACACAAAATAAACTGAACAAAAGTGAATTGTAAATTTCTTTTTATAATTACAATGTACGGTAATTATCGAAATAAAGTTTATTTATGCAAAATGGTAGATTCAATCTGTTAAAACATGTGTATATTGTGTTGCCTAACAGAAGACGATTTTTCACAATACACTGCTCAAACATAAACAAGACTATGCCTTTTATTGTACCACCGAGAGCAGAGAATACAGTAGGTACATACTTGATATGCTACTGCCAACTGTTAGTAAATTGTCAAAAGCTTGTTATTCATATACAATAGCAGTATCCTATAAATTTAATATTAGTTTTACGTTTTACTATTTCGCTGATATGAGATTACTATAATGAGGTAATATACTAACTATAAAATAAAGTTTTTGGAAAATACAATAATCATAAACATCATTGGGATTCTCGAGCGAGACAGTGGAAGAGACACACGTGTGCCCTAGTCTCTGAGAATAATATAACGAAACAGATCAAACGAGCCTTTAAATAACGTAGTTCGAGTGAGTTATAGTGCAAGAAAGTGACGAAGCAGACATCGGGAATTGAAAACACTGATAACTTTTTTCGGCGCCTGGCGCTATCGCACAGGTAAGAACTGCACTTGCTTACCTTATCGCTAGACACAATTCAAAACAACGCATATCACGGCAATAAATTTCCGAAATAAACCTTCATTTTCACACAACTTCTGACTACAGGAGCTAAAATGTCACACTTTCCAAATCAAACCACAACTATTCAAGCAAATCAAAATGTCCTCCCACAAAAAGAGCAAGCGGTAGTTATGAATGTAGAAGCAGACTTAAAATTACGGGACTACATAGTAGCAGTTGGAGATATCGTCGAACCTAAAAATATCATCTTCGCGTCTAGAATTTCAAATGGGCGAATATGTATTTATCTTTCTTCAGTGCAAATCGTTGATAAACTTCTAACTGAACATACTCATATCAGGATTCAAAATAATGACGTGGAGATTCGACGACTAATATCACAAGCAAAGAGAGTGATAATCTCAAACGTCTGCCCTTCCATACCTATAAAGTTCCTCAGGGTAGGAATGCAGGATGAAGCCTACCGTCATATACTAAGCTTTCGCAGGCAAGTTTACGTTTTACCGGATCCCACAAAAGACCTTCCATGATAGGTTGTTGTAAAACATGAAGATAAAAATTACAGAATATTTTATGTAATGAACTGGGACACATAGCGAGCCAATGTACGAAACCACAAGATACATAAACCAATGATCCTCCAGTAAATATCAACAAAGGACCAATGGAATTTGAAACTTCGGATTCACAAACCGTACTATCAGAGCGGGTAAGGGAAGAGGAAAAAGAGAATACCGACCCCCAAACACAAACCTAAAAGGAAAAAATTGATCAAAGATAACACCACGCGGCAACGATCAGAGTCAACAGAAAGCCGTTCCGATGAAAGTCTCTCGCAGCAGCTGGAACCGCTAAAACCCCTATTTGAGGACACAAATGCATCATACGTTCTCAACTATAATCAACTCTATGACTTCCTCGCCAATGCTTTTGGTAAACTCGATCCATTACCAGTCGCCCAAGATTATACGGACAACGTGACAGGTCTCGTTAAGATGTTACATGATCTCTACTCCTCTTTGCAGAGCAGGCGATTGAAGAATCAATTCACTCGTATTCAAAAAAACTTAGGGACAAACTAGGACTTGATAGTGGAACATCAGAACAGGAAGATGACTCAGACTCATCGTCCCAACTGACCCTGTATTAAAATTCATTTCACAATGGAACATAAATGGGCTTTATGCCCACCTCCCATACCTACAAGTCTTACTCTCACAGAACCCTCCAAAAATTTTTTGCCTACAAGAAACTCACCTTGAAGCACATGGGAGCGACCACTTGCCAATTCAGATTGAGAATGAGCTAGAACATAGTACGACAAGTGCGGCTTGCAACAAATCCCGGTGGAATTACGCCGATTGATTCGCCTATACAGAAGAGGTTTCTGAAAAATTGCGCTCATACAAACTTGCGCCAAATATCGACACAACCATCGAGCAGTTTAACACCATCATATTAACGACAGCTCATAAGCATGTGGGAAAGAAAATCTCAAGTGGAGCAAATAGACAGGTTGCATGGTGGAACGCTGACTGTAAACAAGCAATAGAAGAAAGCAAACGATCGTTCGGAAGATGGAAGCGACACCCTACCACAGATAATCAAGTTGAATACAAAAGACGTAGAGCCATAGCACGATTTGTAATGAAACAGAGGAAAAAAGCATTCTGGAACGAATTTATGGCTACTCTGAACCCAACCACTCCTTCCAAGATTGTCTGGAACAAAATTAGAAATATGAAAGGAGTCGATACACACCAGAGACTACTTACACTATTGCAAAACAACACTTTAATAAGCGACGAGCAACAGCTAACAGAAATGTTTGCAGAGAGATTTGAGAAGACCTCACATGATACAAACTACGATCCAAACTTTATCTTGTATAAAACTCAAATTGAATCTCTTCCTCTATCGCTAGGCGAGCAATTACTATGACAGAATTAGAGGAAGCTATAATAAACAGCCGAAATTCCGCACCAGGGCCAGATAACATCCCGTTGATTTTCTTAAAACACCTTCCCGACAATGGTAGACAAATTTTATTGGACATATTTAATCACATATGGTCAACACATCAATTTCCCCAACTGTGGTCTAGAGCAATAGTTTTACCATTTGTAAAACCCCAGAAATCAAGAACCGACGCCAATTCGTATAGGCCAATTTCACTAACCAGCAGTACATGCAAACTAATGGAAAAGATAATGAACAGACGTCTTTGTTGGAAGCTCGAAAAAGAGGGCATACTGCACTCATGCCAGAGTGGTTTTCGCTAATTCAGATCCACTCTTGACAGCATTGTGCACCTGGAATCAGACAGAAACTCCTAGCCGTGTTCTTCGATCTTGAAAAAGCGTACGACATGACCTGGAGAGACAACATTGTTAGAACACTGGTTAATTGGGGGTTGAAAGGTAACATCACACATTTTATTAGTAACTTTCTTCGACATCGAAGCATCAATGTGCGTATCAATAATTTCATGTCCACTACAAGAGTTCTTCAAAACGGCATACCACAGGGCTCGGTCTTAAGCGTGACACTTTTCTTGGTGACCGTTAACATCTTCCAGAAAATTCAGTTACCAGTAAAAGCTCACCTCTTCGCCGACGACTTAGTTATCTTTACGAAAAACAAAGATCTTGCATCTATGAGTAACTTGATGCAGACCGCTCTACACAACCTCGAGGAGTGGTCACGAACAACCGGCCTCAAATTTTCAACATCAAAAACAAAATGCATGATGTTTTCCAAACAACAAGTAGTAGAGAAACCACAGTTAAGACTAGGGAATGCTAGACTCGACAATGTCACAGAAATTAGGTTTCTAGGCCTCATCTTCGACCAGCATCTAACATGGAAACCACAACTAGAATTTCTCAAACTAACCTGCAGCAAACTACTTGATCTCATGAAAGTCTTGGCCAACAATCATTGGGGAGCGGACACGGTTATTCTCCTCCAAGTGTACAAAATGTTAATAAGGCCCAGGTTAGACTACGGGGCAGTGGCATACTCTACGTGTCGCAAAACATATCTATATAAGATTTGCACAATCCAGAGTACCGCCCTTAGATTGGCTTACGGTGCGTTCCGAACATCACCAGTCAACAGCTTACTCTGTCTAGCCGGAGAACTACCCATTTTGGACCGCTTCCAGTATTTGCGACTAAGCTACAAGACGAATTTGGCCAGAAATCCAAAAAACCCTCAGTACCAACGACTAGCAACCCCAAGAGTAGAACATGAGAAACATCAGCTACCAGCATCTATCAAAGGAAAAATTCAAAAAGATCTCCAAAAAATTGGGATGCCAATTCTGCCACTAATTCTTCCAGTCACTTTCACTTCTAGCCCTCCTTGGCTACATCCGCCACTCCATATCAATACATCATTATCTAGGTACAAGAAAATTGATACTCCACAAATCGTGATTCAGGCAGAGTACCAGGCCCTAGCAGCGCAATACTCAGATCATACCTTTCTATTCACGGATGCATCAAAAACACGCTACCTGCACACAGCAGTGTCCTGACTGGAGAGTTGTATGCTATCCTAGAAGCTCTAAGATACATCAAAGAATCCGAAGAGTCACGAATTGTAATATTCACAGATTCCTTGAGCACTCTTAAAGCTCTAAAACCGCTATTCCCGTCAAATCCAGTAATAATCGACATCAAGGAACAGTGTTACCAACTCTGTTGCCACAATAAGGAGATCCAGTTTGTGTATGTGCCCGCACATGTTGGTATATCGGGAAATGAGGCAGTGGACATTCTCGCCAAAAAAGCACTCCGATCTGAAGAATCAGTACATATACCAGCAGTACCACATACAGATGTTAAATCAATATGTAAAAGAAGGCTCGTTGATTCCTGGCAAAACAAGTGGGATTCCAAGCCTTCCCACTTATACAAGATTAAACCAATCGTCACAGGAAGCTTACCAAATCCCAAAACCCGTCGGGAACAGGTGCTGATCTCGCGGATTAGGCTAGGACATACTAGGCTGACCCACGATTTCCGTTTCACACGTGATAAAGAAGCACCTATATGCTCCACCTGCTTAGTACCTCTCACAACGGATCATGTCCTTCTCGCCTGTGCCAAATACAGCCGAAAAAGACAGCAATACCAAGTGGCAGCAAATTTGAAGGAAGCCCTCCAAGATCTAAAGGAAGTTGAGGCATCAGCGAAGTTCCTAGTAGCTACGAAATTATCTAATGCACTGTAATGTACATATTCTAATTGAATAACTATTGGACCAGTCGCTAATGACCCAGTGCGGTTGAAGCGACGTTAAACTTTTAAATAAAAAAAATAAAAATAAACATAATTGCAAAGTGTATGGTTTACCGCTATTATGGTGAAATTATACTTACTGAAAATGCAAAAAAAATTGAATTGAAATTTGTTTATTTTTTTTTTTGTGAGAGAACTGTACTAGTTTAAAATACGTCATTAGTGACCGGCATATGAATTAAATGAGGACCTCCATACTCGGAAACTAATGACGTAGTTATTCGCCCCCGAAACAGTTTTTCATTTATTTAATGAAAACTGTTTTAAATTTTAAAAAATTTTGTATACTACTCCATTTTAGATATTAAAAAAACGATCTAGGGTTAATTTTATACGTTTTGCTGTGTCGCTAGTTTGATATTAAATTTCTCTGATGTGATTGTTCGTTAATCTGATATTTTGGAGTTTCGTTAATTTAGTATTAATTTTGATGTTCTCTTAAATTTGAGCTGTCGTTAATTAAACATTGTTTGTTAATTTGATATTTTGATTTTAGTTTATGTATTTATCGTTATTTGCTATTCCCCTAATTTGTTATTTTACTATTTATTTCGATTAAAAGCTTTGTTATTATATTCTTTAATTTCGTCAATCGCGTATTTTGATATTTCATCAAATTCATTTTTAGTTAATCGGATTTTTTATGTTTTCGTTTCGACTTCGTTTCGCTATTTTGATAATTCGTCAACGTGATCTGTAATCTGACCTTGTGTTTACAGTAATTTGATATTTTTTCGAACTAATTTTGACATTTCGTAAATTTCATGATTATTACGATAAATTTACTGCTTCATTAATATATTTGGATATTATTGCATCAGCATGGTATTTTATAATTTCGTTAATTTGGCCTTTTGATGTTTCGTTAATTTAACATTTCGCTATTACGTTAATCTTGCTGGTTTGAGATTTCATCAATTTAATCTCTTTAAAAATTGGTATTTTTTTAATTTGATATTATGATATTTCATTAATTTTATAAAATACTTTAATTGTACGATTTCCCTTTTAGCTAATTTTATATTTCTTTAATGTGATTTGTCGTTAGTTTTTGATAATTTGGCATTTTTATATTTCGTTAATTTATTATTTTGCTATTTTGTTGAATTGATATTTCCGTAATTTCGCGTTATTATACCATTTCACCGAAAGATTCGTGGTAAATATGTACTAATCCTGAATAATGACGAACTATTCTAAATAATTCTATTTTATAAGAACACTTCTAAATCATTCTGAAGAGCCTTGAAGACTCCCAATGAAACTTCTGAGGAGTCCTATTGAGCATTTAAAAGTCCTGAGGAATTTTGAAAAATCCAAAAAAGTCCTGAAAAACAATAAAGTGTCTTGAAGAATTTAGAAGAAAGGAGCTGAAGAGTCTAAAGAGTGTGCCTAGACAAGTCATGAATTTATTAAAAATCCTTATAATTTCTAATACATTTTGTCAGACCTAAAGAATCCAGAAAAGCACTCAGTGAACAAGCCTGATTTTTATTAAGATTCTTGAAGAGTCCTGGATAAATTCTGAGTTAGCATGAGAAATCTTAAAGATTTGTGAAGAATCCCAAATAGTCTTGAAGTCTCCTGAAGATTTTTAATAAATCCTAAAGGGTTTTAAGGGGTTTAAAGAATTCTGAGAAATTATAAAAAATACTGAAATATCTGAAGATTCCTGAACAAGTATAAATGATATTGTTCATCCCAAGAAAACCTGAAGATTTCTAACAGGTCCCGAATAATTTTGAATTGAAAGAAATTAGGAGAAAAAGTTTAGTTTATTACAAGTAGAAATTTAATGTCTTCGATAGTCGGCCATCATTGAAATGCAGAAAAAAAAACATTAATTAAGGATAGTTTTTCAACTTTTCATTGTAACGTTGTAATGACATTACAATCCGCGCGGCTGTTAGTAATTTAGTACAATCTGTAGCTAATGCGCAAGATGTTATTCACGTTCCTGATGAGGTGATGAGACAACAGCAGATTCCAAGGAAACGAGCGATATTACAATAATTATTATATTTCACAATAACTGTACATTTAATACCTTCTTGTTCTTCCTATATAATCCTTACGAATACCACTTTTTCATGCATTATTAGCAAAACATAAGTGTATCAATATTGTATCAACATAATATGTATTAAAATTTTTCCCTGGTTAATTATTATTCTTAAAAAGTACAAAAGAGTATTATGATACATTACATTGTTTTGTGTAAACATTTATTACAATTTTTCTCGAATTTTGAATTCAATTATTTTATATCTAAACATTCCTTTAAATTTCTAATTAAAATGCGAAAATATAGACATCACCCGTGAAGTTTTGATATTGTAATAATTTAACCTAATTTGAATGAATTAATTAATTGATTATATTATGTATTGTTTATAAAAAATTTTATGTTTTCATGAATATAAAATTCAAATTGTTTATTGTGGAGATCGCCAATTTGGATTACCAGAGTGTAGATGTGACTATAAGAACGTCTAACTAATAAAACCTACACCGGTAAAGTAGGTACGAATAAATCTATTCCTAGAAGCTGTGACATTTTTCACGTCTACAGTCGCCGTCTCATAATGAGGGTCATTACCCTTAATAGGTAATCAGGAATGAAATACAGTTAAAGATATGCCTTTTAAATGACATATTATATTTCCGCTAACAAATTTTACAATAATTCGTTATTCCATAGACAAACTTCTAATTGACACACAAATGATTACCTTTTAACTTACTATCTTTTGTTTCATCAAAATAACGGGTACTGATTTCAGAAAAATTTATTTGTATGCAGAGATAAACATTTTATCACAAGAAAGTGTGCCAAGATACCCAACACCGGAATTGTCGAAATATTTCTGTTATATGCAGCACGTAAAAATAAGACTCTTTAAGCGGTCTCACACAATTTATTTACACACTACAAATTTTTAATAAAGTTAGTCGGAGTGCCGTGGTGTGGAGGTGTTCACTGGGCCACGACTTAAGGTCGAATCTCCTATGAATGGCTCCCTGGCCCAACCCTGGCGGTCCAGTCGGCCGTTAGAAACGTTTTCAGCGCCATCTGACATATGCGCATCACAATAAAATTTAAATTACAGTAAAAACCAAATTACACACCACCCACACCACAACTATGGGTTCAGGTAGTCTGAACATACTCCCCACGTTGAAGGATTCAAAAAAATTATAAAAAGTTTACACTAAATATTATGTACAATAAATTTTACGAAATTGATAAGAGAACCTATGAATCTATATAAAACTAAATTAGGTTACATAAAGCTAAATAAGTCTAAATAGAAGATGAATATTTACAAGGTTTGAATTTACATTGTTCAGTGATTGTCTAGTAAAGGGCACAGGTTTTTAACACTCCGTTTTAACTCGCCACCTTTTGTACGTACTGTAACTACGCGCACTTTTCCGTCACTTCCTGGATGTAAAGTTTCAATGCGTCCTAGCTGCCAACAAAGAGGTGGAAGGTTATCTTCCTTGATGATGACGATGTCCCCTAATGCGGCTGGTCGAACAGAAGTTGCCCATTTTGAACGTTGCTGTAGTTCCACGAGATATTCCTTGGACCATCGCTTCCAAAAATGTTGTCGCAATTGTTGGATTCTCTGCCACTGGTCTAGTCGGGAAGTGTTGGTTGTGGTGACGTTGGCTTCTGGTGGACTCGTCAGTGCGTCGCCAATTAGGAAATGACCAAGGGCGGATAATTCTTCAGGATGTGTGGATAGTGGAGTAATAGGTCTGGAGTTCAGACAGGCTTCGATAAGGGTCAAATAGGTATATAGTTCCTCATAAGTAAAAAGGGCCTGTCCGACAATTCTTTTTAGATGATATTTCATTGACTTTACTCCTGCTTCCCATATTCCATCCATATGAGGTGAGCGAGGTGGAATAAAGGACCAATTAATGTTTTCATCGGAACAATTAACTAAAAGGGTTTTAAAAGTATCTGAATTCAATATTGACTTTATAAACATTAGTTCCCTATTAGCGCCTTTAAATGTTGTGGAATTATCCGAAAAGATTGTAGATGGTTTTCCACGCCTTGCTATAAACCTTTTGAGAGCTCCCAGAAATGTTGATGTGGTGCAATCAGTAACCAGTTCTAAGTGAATAGCCCTGGTTGCTAAACATACAAATAAACATACATATGCCTTAATGGATTTCTTTCCGCGACCCTTTCCTTCTCTAATTAGTATCGGTTCAGCGTAGTCCAATCCGCAACTATAAAACGGCCGAACTAGATTTACTCGTTCTTTTGGTAAATTCCCCATTATTTCCTCATATGACAGTGGTTTTAAACGTCGGCAACGTACACATTGATGTAAATATTTTTTGATACTGTTACGACCACCGATAGGCCAATATGTGCGTCTAATTGCTGCCAGTGTTGATTGCGTTCCTGCATGCAATTGTCGAAGGTGTTCCCGTTCAATAATTAATTTTGTTACATGATGGTTTCTTGGTATGATAAGAGGGAATTTTTGATCAAAGCTAATTGAGGCATTTAACAGTCTACCACCAGCTCTTATAAGACTATCTTTATCTAAAAATGGATTGAGTTTGACTACTTTACTTGATTTTTGACATTGTTTGTTTTGTCTTAAATAGTCGTATTCTTCCCTGAAAGATTCCTGCTGCACTTGTTTGATTATTAAATTATGTGCCCTTTGTATTTCTGTAGTTGTAAGGCGTCCTGTCACCCTTTGGTCTGTTTTCGTTTTACTATTTTTAATAAATCTCAGGCAGTACGCCACAACGCGAATTAATTTAGTAAGTGAAGAAAACTTTTCAAAAAATTTTGAAGTCCATTGAACTTTTGCTACGTGACATTTTGCGATAGGGCGACGTTCTTCTACTTCAGTTTTATTCACAAAATTATTAGCATTATTCATTAAATTAGTTGGTTCCCATAAGAATGATGGTACATTTAACCAAAGTGGATTGTCAATTAATTGTTGCGGAGAGTACCCCCGTGAAATTATGTCGGCAGGATTTAGTCCTGACGAAACATGGTTCCAGTTTTTGTGTTTTTTGTTTTTGTTTTTGTCCGGTACAAATTCTCGATTATTTAAAGCCCACTTGCGTAGATGAAAGCCAGCACATTCTAAACATTTTGAAATATCCGATTTCAATTTTTTAGCTGCTTCCACCGATTCTGCTCCCGTTATTAAATCATCTACATACATATTATTTATTATTTCTTTTTCTACGTTTGGAAAGTTTTGTTTTTCGTCTTCTGCTAACTGTTGCAGCGTTCTGATTGCAAGATATGGAGCAGAAGTGAGTCCAAAAGTGACCGTTTTTAATATGAATGTTTGTATTGGTTGATTCTCGTCTTGTCGAAAGTAAAATCGTAAGTAGTCGTGATATTCGGGATGTACTTGAAAATACATCTTGGATATATCGGCAGTGAAGGCTATAGGATGTTCGCGAAATCGTAACAAAATCGAATATAAATCGGTTTGAATTTTTGGGCCCGGTAGCAATGATTCATTTAGACTATGCCCGTGATATGTTTTTGCAGAGCCGTCAAACACTATCCGAAGTCTTGTCGTTGTTGAACTCTCTTTAATTACACCATGATGTGCCAAATAATGAGTTTTTTCATTGTTTATCTCATTTTTAGGGACGATTTCGGCATATCCTTCTGATAAATATTCTTTTAATATCTTGGAGTACTCAATTTTATAACTAGGGTGCTTTCGGAATTTGTTTTCTAAAGATTTAAAACGTTTTATGGCAGGGGTTTTACAATCCGTAAAGTTTATTGGATCTTTCCGAAATGGTAAGGGTACGGAGTACCTACCGCTTTTAAGCCTGCGATAACCCTCCATAAATAATTGTTCGCAACGATCTATTGTTAGAAGGCTTTTAGTTTTATGATTCGTACTTTCAATTTCCCAAAATCGGCCTACTAATTGCTCTAAGGTCGGTTGCACGTGATGACAATAAGCTTGTTTGGAAATCCCATGTATATTATCGGAGCCCGTGATGACATATCCGAATTTAGTTTCCTGTAATGTTATATTTCCGTTTAATATTTCCCTTTTCGGTTCTATTATTTCAAAAAACTTCTGCGCCCCTATTAACATATCAATGGGTCCTGTTTTGTGAAACAAAGGATCCGCCAATTGAATATGTTCCGGAATTTCAAACTTTTTTATTGGGAAGCCCGGTAATGTTTCGGAAATTTTAGGAATTACGACACATGTTAAGCTTAAATCAAAATTTTGATAATTGGAATGCGCTTTAATGTTAGTAAATCTGCTTGCGTTTGTCATACACTGATTTATACCCGAAATCGACAATGATAATGGTTCAAATTTTGCTGTTAGCATGTTCGCTAAACGTTCTGAGATAAAATTTAATTGAGAACCACTATTTAATAATGCGCGAACTATAAACTTTTGTCCTTTAAGGTCGCTAATTAGAATGCGTATTGTTGGTAAAATTACATTTTCAAAAACAACTTGTGGTGAATTAGCTGATAAAACAATTGGTTGTTCAATGGCACTGGTAGAAGGAATTTCATCAGATTGAACATGCACAAGAGTATTATGGATTTTTTTACAAATTCTGCATCGATATTTCGATTTGCATTCGAAAGTTGCATGGTTTGCACGGAAGCAATTTTTGCATAATTTCTTAGAATTTAGTAAATTTAATCTATCTGTAACACTTAAGTTTAAAAATGCTTCACAATTAAATAGTCTATGTTCCCTTTTACAAAAAACACAATTAGGTAATGTACTGAATTTATTATGATTTGTTGAAACGTTCGCCACACCTTTTATTGGTTTTCTTTTAAGAATTTCAGTTGTACAGTTTTTTGATGTAATGTGTTGTAATGACTCCAATGATTCACATCTTCTTTTTAAAAATGTAATAAATTCATCCCATGTTGGTAAAATTGATGTTAATTTGCCTTGCCACTCTCGTTTGGAGACAAAATCTAACTTTTCTGAAATGATTGAAACTAGTAAAAAATCCCTAAGTTCTGAATCCTTAATTTTCTGTACCTTTAATGCTTCTAAATGGATAGAAATGGTGTCTACTAACTTTCTTAGTTCAATATGCGAGGGTTTTGTAATGTTATTATAGTTTAATATATTGAATATGTGATCCTGTACTATCATTCTTTTATTTTCATAACGATCGCGTAAAATGTCCCACGCACTTTTATAATTTTCGGAAGTTACCGCCAAAGACTCAATTAATTTTCCAGCTTCTCCTCTTAATCTAGATTTTAAATAGTGAAACTTTTGCACTTGTGACAATTGTTGATTATTATCAACTAATGCGGAAAAGGTGTCGAAAAAAGAGCTCCATTCGGCATATGAACCGTAAAAGGACGGTAATTCCAATTCTGGTAGCTTTACTGCGATGTGATCAACAGATTTGGAAGTTTCATTAGATACATCTTTATTATTTTGGCCATACAGCTTATGCTCTAATTCGGATAATTCATCTAAAACTTTCATATAAGAGTTGTGAAAATTTGTTGCCTGATCCGACGTTGACGTTTGATTCAAGCTTTGCTCTAAAATTTCAATTTCCATTTGGATGTCTAAAAATTTATCATAGATTGGTTTCAATTCTACGATGTGATTTTTAATTGTTATTAAATTAGCATTTACCCTTTCTGTGCGAAATTCATTAACGCTGTTTTGAATTAAAGTTAGTTTGCGTTTCATTACTCCTCTCTTTACATTTAGTGATGTCAATTGTTCCATAGTTATTTTAGTTTCGAAAAAATTAACGTTTTATTTAATTGATACTTATTTGACCCTTTTAAAGAAGGGAGTTGGAAATGGATATAATTGGCTTGCACTTACGAATCAACCTTTGTGACTGGTCCCTGCTTTTGGAGACTGCTTTGCCCATGGAAGATTTCTTGCCAATTTTCGGATGGAGACGTCCAAGTTGCTTTGCCTCGGATCTTGACCTTTTTTTTGTGGCACTTTTTGATGGAACACAATAACTCACACACGATTTTTACCGACAAATCCGGCTCGAAGGACCAATGTTATATGCAGCACGTAAAAATAAGACTCTTTAAGCGGTCTCACACAATTTATTTACACACTACAAATTTTTAATAAAGTTAGTCGGAGTGCCGTGGTGTGGAGGTGTTCACTGGGCCACGACTTAAGGTCGAATCTCCTATGAATGGCTCCCTGGCCCAACCCTGGCGGTCCAGTCGGCCGTTAGAAACGTTTTCAGCGCCATCTGACATATGCGCATCACAATAAAATTTAAATTACAGTAAAAACCAAATTACACACCACCCACACCACAACTATGGGTTCAGGTAGTCTGAACAATTTCCTTGAAGTCTTCATATATCCTTATACCGGATATTCTAACACAAGAATTTCAATTACTTTTTTTGTCCATGTCAATTAGTCTTATTTTGCAAGTTAAAGCAGAAGAGAAGGCTGTAATAAAATTTAGATTAGTCCAACGTGATAAATATCGGTTCCATCATTATTTCACAATTGAATCCGGATTGCCACAGTGAATTTTAATGTGGAGGACAATAATATTCTTGCATGTAAACAAACATGACAAGTAAAATTGGGAATAAACATTTGCTATATAAAATGATATCAAAGGCGTAATGAGTTTTTTGTAAGTTGCTGGAGCAAATCTTCACAACCATTTAAAGCTTCCCAAATTACCTATTCTCGTTAACAAATAATTCAATAACAACATGGATCCAAAGCAACACAACAAACAATAAGATTAAGTTCTTAGAAGTCCATCATTTTCAAAGGTGCGGAAGATGAGATTACAGTTCGTAAATTAACGATTTATTCGTCCAGCACAAAGGTTCCAATCAGTGTAACTAACAGATTAGCCAAAACAGTTTTTAACAATACCGAAAATGATTCAGATAGTTAGATTCATTACGTTTAACAATATTGTAACAAATTATAGGTATAACAACAGTTGATAAATATTCTACAATAAACTTTAATTTATCGCAAGAAAATTTTTGATAACTGGGACGTGATACCATTGTTTACCCAAATCCATATGTGCGTTATTTTGAAGCGAATAATAAGATAATGTATTTCGTCCTAAATAGTTCTTAGATGGGGAACAATAGGAAACGATTACCTCCAGATATTAGACACGGTCTTCGGTTGTTATCAAAATCCCTTTTTTTAGCTTAAGAAACCCATTCGGCTTGAGCAACCGGAACAACCGATCCATTCCTTCTGAAGATATCAAGGGGTTTTAAATGCCACTCCTGGGCTCTTGAATACCAGGGTCAAGAATCACCTCCAACACTGAGCAAGGATCTCTAAAGTGCATTAAATAAACTGCCGTGGAGACCAGACAATAATGAGGAAACCACTCGTATTGACCTTGCATTACGAAGAAAATCAGAGGGAATTTCTGGACACAATTGGATCATTACTGAACTCGGTAGTAAGTTCACACACATAAGATGGTCTTCCAAAGTTCATTATATAAACCAGAGGACAGTGAGGGCCCAACCAAATGTAAACCAGTTATCAGGAATTTCAGTAACGGATTCGTGCGATTCAGGTGAGTGTCGAGCCTCGAAACGCGGCTCTGCAAATCCGGAGTCGTCGGTTAAATAGGTCTAGATGTGTAAATTTGATAAAATTGAGATCCATTTGTGGATCGAGAATATAAAAAAAAACGGATACAGAACAAATACAGTAGTTATGCAGAAACATTGACGTTACAAAGAACGTTTACTTTTCGCTTCTTCTATGGTTTCTGTCTGGGATACCAGTTATCATAAACTATTTTTACTTTATTTACAGATATGTACACGAAATTGGCTTATTTCATTTCGAACCAAGATTCCTCTTTTTCCAAGGACTATCATTATTTTATTTTTCATCCTTTCAAGCACTTCAATATTAGCTCGGCCTTTGAACAAGAATACATGACAATAATAAAAAAATAAAATGAAATAAATAATTAGTACAAAATACTGGGACAGCGTGAAAACTCTGAGTTAAACAATACCTGTAATTTTTAACAATTGAAATAAATAGAAAAGTTGGGCGAAGAAGAAGAAGGAATGGACTCGATTCCAATTTGTTGTTATAAAATGTACGACGTGCGGTAACACAAGGTTCATCGAAACAGAAAAAAACGGAGAACAATGAAATCGTTCCTAATGTTAATTTGATGACTTCTACAACTTACTGTGTCTGTGGGTTCTGGATTTTTCCATTTAAATGAAATAATATGTGCTACATTCAATCTTCCCTGTATGTCTAGGTACCACTGCACGGTTAACAGAGATTACTGATGGAGCCTGGAGTAAAAGGTCTTATGGAAACAACTATCGTCCTAAATCGGACAGCATTATCGGACAAAAAAACAGGAAAACTTTTGTACCTTGGAGGGAAAAATAAGAATTGTAGTATTTGTCCACTTAATTCAACAGAAAGAAATTGAAAACACAGAACACAAATACCCTACTACTTCCATGGAAGTGACAGAAGATTTCAAAAATAGCATGTCAATGCATACCTTATTGCCGACGGAGATAGCAGCGTTTTCAGAAAGTTACTAACGGCAAAGGAAAAAAGACAAAGAAACGAACAAGGTGGAAAGTAAGAGAGAGGGCGGGAAAACTAAAAAGGCATCGAAAAAAACAAGGGCGAGGGCTATTTTGGAATGTACCGGGACTAATAGAAAAGAGAAAGATTTCTGCATGGAACTATGTGAGGCAATGCGAGAGTGGGTTTAACTAAAACTGCTCCCAAAAGAATTAAAGTATGAATGTCAGGGGGCGAGAAGAGGAAAGAAGAAAGAATGAGTTAAAAAGAAATAAAAGAGAAAAATCAAAAAAAGGGAGGAGAAGAAGGATGGTGAGAAACGTCCTTACTGATAGGCAATACATAGTGTAAAATACTCACAGTATACAGTGCGTTTTTTTTTATCACTGGAATTCTCATGTTAAATTTTCTACCCCATGTTAACTTTAATTAGACATTTAAAAATCGGGGAACATTTTTATTAAAATTCAAAACTACAATTTATTATCTAACAGCAACAATGTAACACAACACAAATTAGAAATTATAACAAAAATAGTAACAAATATTGCAAAAACAACGCAAAACAGCTTTCTGATCGATGTATCCGCACAAGGAAAAATCCATCTGTTGGGTCCATCCCTTCCTATCCAACTCTTCGGAAATGCATTATTTAGGAATTCAACAACTGCCCTTGCTGCATGTGGAGGAGCTCCATTGTGTTGAAAGATGATCTGACCATTAGCTCTTTGCTCAGCTAATACCGGACCAATCACCATAATCAGCATGTCTAAATATTTCTCAGCGTTGAAAGACCGTCAATAAAAAATGGTCCTATTATTGTATTACCCAACATTCCCAACCAAACGTTTACTTTACTGGGCCACTGAGTATACGTTTCTCGAATAATATAGGGCTTTTCTCGAGACCAAATTCGACAGTTTCGCTTATTTACAGACCCATTGATGTTAAATGTACTACGTTCGTTAATTCGATTAATACAATATTCACAAAACTCCATTCTTGGAAAAAAATCTGTTGCTAATAACTTATGCACATTCTTCACCTTGTAGGACTTGTATCTTTCACTTTTTAACGTCTTAAAACAAGTGCTTCTGGACACACCGAGTCTGTTTGAAAGTTGTTTTAAACTAGAAGATTTTTTTTCTTCGGCTGACAAACAAATACTCAACTTTATCTCAGAGGTCAACACCTGAGGAGTCCGGATCACATGTTGTGGTCTTGCTAGGGATGGGTCTGTTGGGATATTTTGCCGCAAAATTGTCAGATATTTCCCTGGGCGACATACCTTCAGTGTAGGCCGTTACCATTTCAATTTTCTTTTGGACGGTGTAAAACGGCATTGGAATATTGAAAATATCGGAGTGCAAAATAAAGCAATAATTTAAAAAACGTCAAAATATGTCAAATTTCCCATAACCACCTAAATAATACTAACTATTTCATTCACAAAAATTTCATCGAATCAGAGTCCATCATTTTAAACAAAAAATTGTTCCGCATCGACAAAATTTCTAATTTAAAATTTTGCTGGGGTTGTTCAACCAATAGGAAGCGAGAATGAAGCAACCAAGCTGTTTTTCAGCGCCAAATTTTCTTTTGTTTTCTCGCTAACATAGTAACCGATTTTTATAATAATTTTTGCAAATGTCAGTTGGAGTCAGTTGTAAGAAATGAGTGAGAATAACTGCTCCAAATATTCAAGATTCGGTGATTTATCAATTGAAAACATTAGAAAAAGCATTTCTAACATTGTTCATCCAAATACGATTAAAACTAAAGCGTCAGTGTGGCAAGAGTTTACCGAATTTTGCGAGCAGCGGCAGTATAATTTACTTTCGACAACAACACCTGAAGAAATTGGGCATTCAACATGAAAAAGAAGAACTGAGAAAACTACAAAGACACTAGTGTTAAATCAATGTGGAACACAACAGCATTAATGGCCCAGGAAAAAGATGCCAAGAGAAAACTTCTTCAGGAAAATTCTGATACACGGAAATTGAGTGCCAAAGCTATTGAATTACATGAGATTCAGGCCATGGCAAACAGCTGGAATGAAGAAAATCCGGAAGGGTTACAAAGAATTTTTTCATGTTTGTTCATTCCAGCTTGCCTGGCGAGGCAATGAAGCTGTAAATTGCAATATATATATGCATTGAATATAATCCAATTTTTCAAAAACTACTCAAGGTGGGTCTAAGGCTTTGGTTTCCAGTAAATGGCTTATAAAAAATAGAGCAAATGTCAGTCTGTCCTGTCAGATTATTTAATTTTTTTTTAGAAAATCGAGGTTCAAAAATCACAAGCGATAGGCTGTTAATCCTGCCTGGACCAAAAATTTCGTGGTTTAAGAACTCACCAACAGGCTTAAACACCCTATCGAAATGGACAAAAGAATCTTCACTCAAGATTGGATTAGACGCAAAGAAGTTAAAAATAACAAATCATTCCCATAGATCTGCAATATCTGCTTTGGCCAAAAATGGGGTTGGAGAACAGCAAGTAATTAAACTAACAGGACATGCAAGTGCTCAATCATTAAAACCCTACCTTCAGCTTGACGCAGTTCATCTTGGCAATTTAGTTCAAAATTTGAGAGGGAACAGTAATGACTCGTCAAAACAAACTTCTAGGTCTGTAGAATGCAAAGAATTAGATGAATTACAAAGTATAGGAAATCAAGGACAAAATGTTTATTATTATAATTGTTCTTTTCATATAGTTAATAAAATTGTGTTTCTTGTTTAAATTTTTATTTATGAAATAGTCATGTAGAATACCATTCGTGATATATTTTTGCCTGACAAAATTGAATGATCATTCTACTCAAGTTTGCTGCTTTGGGCAATTTCGCTCGTGACATTGACAAAAAATAACTCGCCTGACGGCTCGTTATTTTTATATGTCAATGTCACTCGCGAAATTGCCAAGCAACAAACTTTCTTAATAATCATTAAATTTTGTCACTTATGGTATATATATATATATATATATATATATATATATATATATATATATATATATATATATATATATATATGACTATTTCACTCATATATATTTTAACCAATCATATGTGATCATTCAACAATGGAATCAAAATTTAAATCGAAAAAATCAACTTGTCAAAATTTTATCGGGGGTTACGGACCAATAAACAGTCGCTATTACACAACCTACCTCATTTTTCAGCGAAAAAATAACAATTGCTGCAGTCGCTGTGGCAGCATACTGCATGTCAAATACCTCAATTACCTGTCACCTTCCACCGCATTATCAATAATTTGGGCGTTTTCGTGAAATAGTCTGAGGAATATAATTCGAGTTGAGATTTCGCTGGAAAATTTTTCTCGAGTTCTACAATTTTGCTCATGACATTGATCAAAAATCACTCAACTGCGTTTCGTGACTTTTATGACAATGTCATTCGCAAAATTGCTAGGCGAACTTTCGTAACAATCGGCAAATTTTTCCGACGAAATCTCAACTCATTATATTTTATTATAACTGACAAAAATCAAAAAACAATTTTTTAAGCACTGTATTTCATTTTAAAGGCATAATTTTTAGTGTAGTTGAAAGAAGAAGTTGCAAATTCTATTGTGTAAAAATTTCAGGTCAAAATTTTTACTACTTATTTGGGTTCAACGGGAGAAGCGAAGAAAGGGGAGCCAGGGAGCCAGGGATTGGAAAGAAGAGAGAGGGGATGAAAAAAGAAAATCCAAAGACAATAATTGATAGAAGAAAAAGGGTGGGAGCTGTTGAATGGAAATAAACAAGAGGACGAACAAGGAGAATGGACTTACATAGGCGGCAGAGGAGAAACAGTGATACTAAACGAAGAAGATGGAATAAAGTAGAAGAAGTCAGAATAAGGAAAAGAATAGAATCCGAAGATCTGACTATGGAAAAGGCAGACAAGAGAAAAAAGGAGAAGGAAGAACAGACGAAATGCAGAAGAAGGTAATGATCAAAATATGGGACGAACAATGAGTGGAAGAGTGCAAGAGAAGACTAGAATAGGGAAGATTCGAAGAACTAGAAAGGGCAGATGGAGAAAGACTTAGAAGAAGCAGCGACAAAAAGAGGTAGAGGAGCAAAAAATGGTGGGAAAAAGAGTATGAAAAATGGAAAAAGGACACAATAAAACAGTTAAGAGAATGGAAAAAGGCGAAAGCAAACAGAAGCGACTTTCTAGAAGAGAAAAGAAGAACCAGAAGGAGAGAAATCACGCTGGAATAGGTGGAGAGGCAAGTGAGGAAGAAGAAAGCGCCGGGGAGGAATGGAAGACAGAATGAATCGTGGAAGTATGGGACGAGAAGAGTCTAGTATTCTGAATGAAAGGATTATGAGAGAGATACAGGAAAGGGGACAGCCAATCAGGATTTAGAGAGGGGAGTGAGTGTATGCATTATTCGTAAAGTTCAAGGCGGCTTTAGACAAAGTGGATAAAGAAAGTATGTTCGAATGTTGGAGGTAGAGAGAGAGAGAGAGAGGGGGAGGGTAAATGAATGGCTGGTAAAAAAGGTGGAGAAAATATACGAAAGACAAAAAGTGAAGTGAAGGTAGGGGAGAGGAAAAGTGAATGGTTTGTGACCAACGAAGGGAGTGAGGCAAGGTTGCCCGCTCAGCCCCTTGTTGTTCACGATGTATGTAGTAGATATGGATGGAATGTTAGAGAGAGCGCAAGCAGGGAGATGTGTGGTACTGGGTAGAGTGCAAGTCTGGAACCTGGCGTTTCCGGACGATGTGGTAATCGTGGCAAAGAGTGAAAGAGATGATAAAAAGCCATTGGAAAATACATAGGAAGAATAAGTTCGAAGTGAATGGGGAAAAATAGAAAATGTTGGTGTTTAACAAGAGAAAGAGGAGGAATGAAGAGAATGAATGGAGGTGGAAGCGAGGGAAAGTAGAGCCACGGATAAAGCACATATCAAGGAGTTAACATAGAAATGCAAATAAGGTGTGTGTGGGAAATAGGCGAGAGAAAGTGGGGAGGCTGAAAATGATGATGTTTGAAAGTCTGATTGAGAGCATATTGTTGTAAGATGAGAGAAAGACACAGAAAGGAAAGAGTGGAGATTCTGAATTAGATGGAAGGGAAATAAAATGGTTGAATGAGGTATGGGAGACAAGAGAGAAGGCAAAAGAGTATAGGGGAGGGAGAAGAAATGAAGGAGCGTTGTTACACAGGAATCGGAAAGCCCGTAGGGCAAATAGAGATTTTATTAGTCAGGCCCCCGGATGTTCAGATTAATGCCTTCATCAGTTTTTCAGGTTCTTAGAATTCCTCTCAATTTTTACAATAGTGATAAGAAAATATGAAGAAAATATAAATCAAAAACAATGAAATCTGAATAAAACAAGTTATTTACTGAAACATTGTATTAATAAATTTATATCTATAGTGTTTGTACAATTACTGAAATTAAAAACTGGTGCATTTCCTCTTCATTGATGTTTTTTATGTTTTAATATTATTTTATTCACAATCGGTTAGTAATATACTGTGTTCCAACTGCAAAGGAGGTTGGAAAGTGACCAATTCGCGACCTCCAATTCCATTACTCACCTGATGTTGCCAGGCAACCCGAATTTAAATTATTATTAAAAGTATGATTGGTAATGAAGGTAATCACACAACCGTTGCTGCAGCTTCGCGACAACTCGTGAGCTGTTGATAAATGCAAAATTACGATTACAAATTACCCTTAATGTGATTTACTAATTTGTGTAATAGTACAAATTCCAAAAAATTATTTGATATTTATCTGACAAATAATATCAATTGTTGCAGTGCTTACTAAGTGTAAACATTTGACTGAAATTAAACGTGGAAATAATAGTTCATGTTAATGAGATTTAATTATTAAATTTCAAATACCTAATTGTGAATAAAATAAAGTATACAAACTTCGGCAAAAGTACCATTCCTATGTCTCGAGAACTAGAACTACTATAGTTCTCTCGCCAGGAATGGAGTACTTTCCGCCTCAGTATGTAATATACTATTGTTAATAATTGAAAAATCATTTACAAGGATATGTTGTAAAGAATTTAAAGCATTCCTTCTCAAGATCTCAAGTATTTGGAGGTTTTATTGCACTGCCAATCGCAGTTCACTTCAGGTTCTTGTTTTTAGGTTCCTATATTTAAAGCTTCGAGGGAGGCTTTAGGTTCTCGGACATATTATGTTCAAGTTTTAGTCACCTAAAGAACCTTAAAGAATGAGAGTGGAACCTCGAAACTTTGGAAACATGTAAGAACCTAAAAATATGGGAACCTAAAATTACAAGGCACAGGAAACCTAAAACACTTTTTAAATCTAAACACACGAGAACCTAAAGACGTGAGAAGGTAAAACATAAGATACTGAAAACCTTTATATATACATAACCTGAAAATCTGTGAACTAGAAAACTGTGAAAAAATACGAAACGTAAAGTGTGAAAGATACAGTGTAAAAACCTATGAAATTGAAAATTTGGATGTAGAGAATATAATAGTAAACTGAAAATTTGTGGCCTAGAAACCCCAATAATCTGAAGTACTGAAAACCTCAAAAACCGACGACATCTGGGAAATTGAGAACCTGAAAATTTTTAATCCTATTATAAACTTTGAAAAACCTTAATGAACCTGAACACATTAAGAACATGGAAACCTGATTACCCAAAAAACTTTAAAGGTAAGAACCTGAAAACTTTTGAGATTAAAAGCAAGAGCCAGAGAACATAACAAAATTGAAAATGACAACCAAAAACCATAACGGGTTCAATTTAAGTTACTTATTTCCGATACACCCTATATATGTGGTTGGAAAAATTTTGTTTGTCACCCTCCCGCTAGGGCGAGAGAAAAAAAATCTTCCCTTGTTACTGTAGAGGAATGTAAAAAAAGCGAAATTTTTCAATTCCGCAAACTGCATAAGTCTAATTTTATTATACTTTTTTTTGGTCTTTTGATACATTCGTTTCTGACGTATTACGTACTACTATATACTTTTGAAAAAGTTTCGTGTAGTTTGATGTACTGCGCGATTTTTAACTTGAGGAGATTAATTAAATTGCAAATTAAAATGAGAGAATGTTACTTCTGGAGAATACAAATTGTCCAAAAGGGCCGTGAAGAATTTGGAGATAACAAGCGCCCTGGATGCTGTCAACAACAACTTCCAGAAAATTCGTTGCTGATGATATAACTTCATTGCTTCTTCGTGTATTTTTGAAAATGAAAGGAACTATAAAAGGATGACTTTTACCAACATCTACCATTTACCAAATTAATATCCATAAATAAATATGTAAAAAAATGAGAAACTTCCGTGTATGTTTTGCTCACATCTCGTTTACATATAGAAAGTGTCAAAAGAATAGTTAATAGTAATGAAGTACGTCTTATACTATAAAAATATGTTAACGAAATCAACATCTCAATAAAAGAAGCCAGTTAAGAGTCTTGGGAGTCCACCAATAAAAAGCAAGAATTTAAATTAGATATACCTTTCCTGTGAATAACAGCAGACCGTTTTCAAAAACATTTATTTTGTCACTTTTGACATATCCAATCACCCATGGAATGAACAGAATTTTTATTTTGGTGTCTTGCAGCGGTCCAACGATATTTTGTGTAGCTCCCAATTAAAATAATGTTTACATCCGCATATTATTCAGCTGACAATATCTTGTGTTTTTGTCTACCAATGAGATGTTTCAATTTCAAGATAAACAACCAATACAACAATTATTTTAGTGGCAATTTTTCGAGAGGCTTTATTCCAGCGACAATTTTTTTAGTTAAAGTTAAATTGTAAATCCAAATAGGTCTAAATATTGGCGCCATTTTTTTTTCTTCAGATTGACTTGTCATTATTTTCGTCGCAACAGAAACTCATATCTGAATCGCAAAAATTATTTTCGGCAACATTTTGAACCCTCGTCCTATTACTATCGAAAATTTATTGGAATATATATAATAACAGATGTCAGATTTGATAATTTTCAAATGCAGTCACGGCCTGAAAATCTGAGACGTCATTTGAACTTATTGTCATTTTGACGCTTAAAGATGTGTCAAAAATGACAAAACTACAATAAAGAAGGTTTACAAGAAGGTTATTTTTATTGCATTGGACATAAGCATCAAACATAAATCAGTCAACAGATTAGAGTCGAGAGATTAGATTAATAAAATCTTTAAAAAATTTATCTTCGTCATTGTAAAACAGAACAATTTTGGTGGCCAATTAAAAAAAAAGTTGACTTGATTGATACTAAAGATGACATTAAAAAAATCAAAGCTCTGACACTCTAGTAGTACTAAATAAAGGAGTTATAGAGTGAGGCGTTTTTTAGGAAACATCCTGTAGACGTTACTGACAAGAGTAGTTGTGAAACGATAGCAATTCTTGAGGATTTAATTTACTATATACTTCCACTCGTTACCCTAAAACATTCCCTGACTATTGTTGATATACCTACATAATATATACAGGGGCATCAAATAAAGTCAACAAATCTCCAAGGAGGCTGTTTTCTGTTAAATTGTGCCTCTCTAACGACGTGATTGACACAGACGCCATACAAGCCGCTCAATATCGAGAGGATTTGTAAGATTACAGTTACGACTTAATGAAGCAGCATCGGCTCTTCGAGTTGCATCCCTGATCCGGGTCACCTCAGAACGGTTGGCTCGATAACACTACTGAATCGCCGATCGCTTAAGTCGAGCATACCTATATTGGAGACACAGAGTACAACTAGTTTTTGTCTCTGGTTAGGTGACTGACTTTCTTGGCGAAGGTTTCTACTTAGTTTAGAACTGGCTTCCATAAGTTAAGCTGCGTTACTGTCAGCTAGAACCGCAACACGCGGAAAAGCCGCGAAATTTTCATTAGTGAATCGCCGGGTGTCGTGGTGTTCTTCAGCCAGAAAGCCAGTTTGGTCAGGTGAGTTTTTATTACCTCATCTCCGATTATAATCTCATAATTACAATTTGTTGGTTTATTTTTTCGTCAGTCGTAACTGGATTCGTCAAGTTTTTGGGCAATGTGGTGTAATTTTGACTAGGTCCAGACGTAATTGGTGAACCGTTACCCGAAATAATAACCACAATTTCTGGTTTGTCATCTAATTACAATTCCAGTAAGTGAATCGTTTTATTATTTGCCAGCAAATACAAGAAAGGAACCCGTTAGATTATGACAAGCAAAGTCAACAGCACGATCGCGCTCCGACAATATCTCCGCATCTTGCAAATAATTAATTTATTATGTTTCGTTTTGTAATTGAGTGAATCCGGGTGGCGTTAAGTCTTCAAATCTAGTTTAATAAAGTCCCCGACAGTTCAGACCGGATTAGATAATCCTGGCACGTATGCAACTCGATATCTTATTCACTTTCCTTTAGTAAAAGTCGTGGTCGTCAATGTGGGTAGGTGTAGTGAATTGGCCCAAGGTCGATGTTCAGGGGGCAACAGTCTGAAACCTACACTTAGATAGATATTTGATAAGTCATCGGATTGACTCCTTGAGCAATTTTCCCCGATCTATTTAGTTGCCAAATCACAAACAACGTCATCATCCGCAAAATGCAACCATTCCGTCGGAAAATTGACGCGGAGAAAGTCTTGCAGATAAGAGAACAAAAGAAATGTGCATTATGCTGTGGTTATAAAACAATGGATACCCTAAAGATCCAGATTATCTCGTCTGGTTGGTAGCGCAGCGCTTCCAAGAGAATCGCAGGAGCTGCAGTCACTACTTTGCAATTTTCTCCGTTTGGCGCCGCACATGTTAAAAAATTCCACGTAATTTCTGCAATAAGCGACAGCGACTGGGATTTTTAATAGCTCTTTCATTAATTGTAAGCGACGTTTCACCTTTGCCTCTCATCTAACATAGAACACGCCGATAAAAAGTGGACAATGTGTACAAATCTTACTGAGTGGCGACTCGGACAATAAATTAACGCTTTCACTTTACACAGAAATTGGACCAGATTCATTATTTCAAATGGCAACTAACATTGTCCGTTTAAAAATGATGAATACAAAACAAATTGCTTTCTCTGCGGACATAATCATATCACAATATTTTAAGCGGTCGCTCAGTTAGAGGCTGTTCAATTGAATTTTAAATTAATACCGGGCAGATTGCTTCCAAGTTCCAAGAAGTCGCTAGATAAATGATCACCAGTAACTGGCTTGTCAGAATGAAGGTTGTTATGAAATGCTAATAATTAAAAGATCAACTCTCATATAGAGGAGTATCGCGACATTGAAGAAATTATTAATATATGTGTACCTACTATATTATGAAACATATCACAGAAATAAATCAACAAACTACTTAACTTGACAGAAGCTATAATTTTCTACTGACACTCTAAACTAGAGATAAAAATAAAAGATGGATGAAATATCGGTAAGATTAGAACAAAGTACTCCGGGCACGGCTTAATTGCACCTACCGACCGGCAAAAAACCAAACTACTA
This sequence comes from Diaperis boleti, assembly GCA_963583935.1. Lineage (NCBI taxonomy): Eukaryota > Metazoa > Arthropoda > Insecta > Coleoptera > Tenebrionidae > Diaperis > Diaperis boleti. The sequence goes on along the minus strand of OY757242.1, from coordinate 72,971,645 downwards.
GTTAAATATAGATTATTGTTGGTGATCTAGTGAGAAGTAAATAATTTTTTATACGCGATAGCAGATAATGTATGAACACGTTGTTATTTGATTGGATCGAATTTCTTAACATGCGTAGAGTAGGTTCACGTCAACAAACCTTTAAAGCATTGGGAATGAAAATTAATGATACGAGGTAGCCAATCTGAAGCCTATTGAAAGTTCGAATTTAGAACAACCACGACTGTTGTGTACCAACAGTTTTCGTGTGGATGTTTTTGTAAATATCAACCAGTAGCGAGTAAACAGAAGTTAATCTTAGAAGCACACTCAGATATTGCCTAATTGCTTTCAATTTTTATTGTGAACATAGGCTTCTGTTTTAAATGGTATCTATTTTTCTATTCGTGCAGTTACTTTTAAAATTGCACATTGTCGTACAAGTTGCGGTAAACATTTTTTTACTCTAAAATTTCAAGTTCTCAAGTTTAGATAGTTTTCATTGTATTGTAAATTCCCTAAAAAAATCGCAAGTGCAAATTCCATACTGGCAGAGTTGGATTAAAGTAGACCAGAGTAAAACAATAATTATAGATCGAAGACCAATTTATTGTCCGCTTAGTTGAACGATACAAACGAGTGTTACAGTTTTATTATCAAAAAGTATAAAGCAAACACTTGGAGGCGACGTCACAAACAAAATGGAGTCAGTCAGAACTTAACTTCTAGTATCTACAATATTGTAATTTAAACAAAATTACCTCTCAAGCTGTTAACGCTAGGACGAAAGAAATTCTGTATATTAAATCATTTTTGTAATAATTATAATCTTTATATAATTCATATTCTCAAGTTCCTTCAGTTCTCAGGTTCTCTGCGAATTCAGGTTTTCCGCGTTTTCGGGTTCTTCAAATTCTCAGGTTCCTCAAAGTCTCAGGTTTCTCCAGGTTGTGTTTCTCAAATTCGCAGCATATTAAGTGTCTGAAAGTCTAAGATTCTTAGACTTAGACTTCTTAAGTTATTCAAGTTATTAGGCTCCCGCACCTCTCAAGGTCTGAAGTTCCCTCAAATCTCATTTATCAAAAATCTCAAATTCTCAAGTTTCTTCAAGTTCTGAGGTTCTCTAAAATCTAAACTTTTCCGAGATTTCTTTTCTTTTCAATTCTGCAGTTTTGGTTCTCAGGTTATGACAGGTTCTTAAGTCACTCAAGGTCTCAGGTTTTCCAAAATTTGAAGTTAATCCAGTTCCCAAATTTAGTTTCTCAAGTTTCCTAAGATCTAAGATTTCAGGTTCTTGAAATTTTCAGATTCCCTCACTTCTCAATTTGTATTTCTCAAGTTCTCAGGTTTAGATGCCTCAAACTCTAAGGCAAAAGCAATTTGCCCCCCCCCCCTTGATAACAAAATTGACCTGTTCGAGGGTTTTCTTCTAAGTGTTTCGAAGTTGAAATGGCTGAGGGCTACAAATTTTAGTTGAGTATTTTATGTAGATTTGGAAAATATCGATTTCATTTTTTTTTTGTAGAAAGGAATCGGTAAATGTAGCTCTGGATAGAAAATTGAATAAGCTTTAAAATGATGCATCACACGACCCCCATGCTATTTAAAATTTTCAAAAAGGTGGCTCCCCTGGCTAAAAGGGTGAGATCTAAGACTTGAAAGCTTGGTACAATTAGGTCCCCCTTGATAACAAAATTGACCTGTTCGAGTGTTTTTGTTCTGAGTCTTTCGAAATTGGAATTGGTGGGGGCTACAAATTTTAGTTGGGACACCCTGTATGTATACGGATCATCGATAATTCTACCCAAACCAATCGTATATATCCTTAACGATCTCCACCCTTCCGTGGGCATCACAAGGGTTCGTCGCTTTATATGTCCAAGTCGTTGAAATCTCTGTAAAACATATTTTATAAAGTTTGTGAATTTCTATCAATTTACGGCACACATAAATAATTTATCCAGATTTGAAACGCCAACATCCTCCCACATTTGCAACGTCCAATGAATTCAAGTACAGAGAGATCGAAAACTAAATTACTAAATTAAGTTGGCCATGCACGAAAAGTCCCGTGTTGTAATTTAATAGAATTATGAAATTTAACACGATCAAGTTGACATTTCAAGCGTTGACAGCGGCGGTAAAAATTGGAGTTTGTATTCTGGTGCATTACCGGTCCCCGTAGACTACTAAACAAAATTTTGGTCTGAATCATTTCTTGTTTTTAGTTTTATAGCTCAAATTTTGCCAAAGTTACAGGCTGACGCCCAACGTCATTTATGAGGTAACGTGTTAATAAATATTTTTTTCTTTAAACGACAGAAAAACATGACATTGTATACGTCAATATATTATTGGATGTCCCAGAAATAATTACATTAATTTTAACCAGTAGTAGAACTCATCAGTGTAAAAAAAATTTTTAATCAAATTTTGCCCTAAACCCCGTAGTTATCAAGAACAAAAAATTTTGAAAATCACTCGGAATGAATTTAAACCGTAAATAAACAAAAAATCTGAAACCATGTTTACTTCAACATCCAAGGCTATTGAAAATTGTGGGGCCTAATAAATAACATGCGGATTTTCGTCTGCCCCTACGTATTATTTAAGTTGAAAATAAGTTCTCCGAAAATTATGTATTATTGAATCCTCCGGCTGTAAAAATTAGACTTTCTGTACGTGATAGGGATTTAATTGTTACTCTTTCAAAATTCTCCAAATTCGCTTTGCTAACCTTCGGGTACCTACTGGCGGTTTTTTTGCAAAATACAATGCACAACGTTAATGCAAATTAGACACACGAGAAAAAACAGGCATCTTTTACAATAATAACTTTAAAAGCGGAAGTGAAGTACGAGTTCGCCCGCCGATACTGATTCTCAACATCGCAGGTAACTGATGCACCCGAGAGTGCAGAAAATTTAGACACTTGATAAGGACGTTGGCTTTTCCGGATGAAAACAATTGATTGTCTGTAGGTCAAGTTAAAATAAATATCCATAGGCGGTTCGTGAATTTGAAAGGTTCCAAGAATGCTAAAAAAATTGAGATTTCGAAACGTGGTAGATAAAAATGTTGTTGCTCTCGGCGAGTTCTACCACTGGTTAAAATTAAAGTAGTTATTTCGGGGACACCCTGTATGTATGCATTTGTGGCCACTAGGGTATTTTCTGTTATTGAAAATTTGATTTAGAAATGTCCGCTCCAATAAAATTAAATACCAAATTTTATTTCTACCGGACGATTTTGGAAATAATTCATAGCGGCTCTAAACGCATTTTGCGCTTATTTTGGGGGATATTTTCGCAAATGAACTCTGACTTTTTCTCCCAAGAATTGTGATCTAAATCAAGTAGGTAAATTCATACTGCAAATGACAGATGGATTAAGTAATTTTGCTGTGGCGAAAATTGGTTTTTCTTTCTGGAATTATGAATTGAAACTAAACGTATGGGTATTGGGTGCATGGATGGGGTCCAATGGAACTCTGGTAAGTACTGTTATATGGTTGCAAATATACTACTACCTAAATAAGAGCTAAATCAAGAAAAGTGTGAAGTGTGAAGAGGAATCGATTATGACCGCAGAGATGGAAGTACACAAAATAGGAAAGCTGGAAGGAAAATGCGATTTCACATGGATTCGAAATTAAAAATGAACCGACACAATTGTTTGTTTTGTTATAACTCGGCCAGGTTATCTCCCCAGAAAGTATTTTATATACCAAATTATGTATAGCATAATTAAATAATAGGTACTACCAATGATGTTTCTGGTTATTAGCTCCTAAGTAATTTTAGCAGAGAAGAAAGTAAACCGCAACAGATACATAACTAATAATGAAAGTTATAGTTTTTCATGAGATTCAAGCTGGATGACTACGCCGTCGTGAATCAATCAATCGAGTGAAAAAAGGAAACTTTCATTACGAGTTGTACACGTGTTTTTCTATTAATGCAAACTCACGTCTTTACCTAATAATGTCATTAACCAGCCCTTTCATTATTTGATTCACGAGTAGTAAACAATCTTTGACGATATCTAAAAATTGATTGATAATATCGTACCAACGAAAGCACTGTAATTGTAATGAAGCAAGCAAGAGAGAGATACCCTCGGAGATACCCGAAATATCTAGGTAATGAAAAATCGACAACTTCAGTTATAATAATTATAAATTAGTTACTAGTGTTGTCACGTGTATTTTGGTAAAAAATATGAGACCTGAATGAACTCTTTTTGAAATTTGACAGAATCTTAATTCTAAATGTTCTAAACTTCCTGCTAGAATATAATTATCAAAAATAGATAGTCTTTGAATGACAGAAAAGTGTTTAGTAGGGCCAAATAACTAGGAAAAAATATGTGGGAGTCCTCGCATGCATTTTTGAAGTAAAACATAAACGCGGGCTGAGTCTTGGGCCGCAAAGCGGCGAACGTTTCCGTCAAGCTTCTGTCAAGTTAAATACGTTAATTTACAACACTGCGCTTGTAGACGGGGAACAATACAGAATCGGACAATGAGTGTAGTGAACAAAAAGATATGCAGTTGTAGCATTTAGAACAGCAAATCACAGTATGAAAAAAAATTTAGGGTTCCGTTTTAAAAAATTAAGTTGAGTACGGCCCTGGAATAGTGAAACACCAAATATACCTGAAAATTATTTTAGTCGATGAAGCTTTGATGATTATCTTGCGATTGTGGATTCCATTTATTTATTTAAACATTATGTACAATTTATTTACACTTCTTATATTACAATATTTACATTATTTACACTATTTACAATTTACTGCTTTACCGGCACGTCACTGCGATGCGACTGGTTGGCTGACTAGACTAGACTCCTGCTGGAACGTCCTTCAATAAATTTACCGGCGCCTAAGTTCTTCTAGGCGCCTCCAGATAGTTCGATTGATGACATCATGGCGCTCTAGATGTGTACCGGAGATGATGTCATACTATCTCGAGTATATTGTGGTAGTAAATCCCGAACGTTCTAATAATAGATGACGTCATAATCTCAAGCAGCTGCAGCTGAGTCATTTCGGGTCCACGTCCGTTACAATAATACATATCGACGTCCTAAACACAGGACCTCGTAAGTGTATTTTTTTTTACAGGAAACGAAAAAAACGATGTCGCAAATTTTTTTAAGCGAGGTAAAATTTATGAGGTTCTGTGTTTCTGTAATATAGGCATAAATTATTAGATTTATCGAGTTTAAAGGTCTGCCAAGAAATGGAGAGAACAATATTTATTATTGATAGGAATCTGAAAACTCATGATGACATAAAAACATTTTTTTTTTATTCCCATTAGTAAAGCCACTTTGTTCCGTCCTCGGTGTATATACCAAGCTAAGGTGTATGGTTTTCGTAGAAAGAAAATTTTCATAAAAGTCGTAAGAAAAAAATTATTTTGGTATTTATGTAATTAGGGCAAATACGAAATGCTTAAAAACATCCTCAAGTCCTGCGAGGTAAAAGTCCAAGAATATCTGCAACCATAACAGCACTTACCAGAGTTTCATTGAACCCCATCCATGCACCCAACACCCATAGGTCTGTTTTCAACTCATAATTTTACAATAGAGCACCAATTTCCACCACAGCAAAATTACTTAACCCGTCTGTCATTGACAGTCTTAATCTACCTACTTGATTAGATCACAATTCTTGAGAGCAAGAGTCAGAGTTTACTTTGCAAGAATACTTCCCATGCGTTTGAATTAATTCCAAAATCGCCCGGTAGATATACAAATTAATTATTTTGGTATTTAATTGGTGCGGACACTTCTAAATAAAATTTTCAATAACAGAAAACAGAGTTTTTTAGAAAAGAAAGAAAGAGGGATTACAAAGAACGACGAATGCAGTATGAATAAGGAAAGATGAAAAATTAAAAACGAACGAAGGTATTAACAGAGGGATATCCAAAATTACAAAGAAATAATTAACCAGGAAGAAGGTAATAGAAAGAATTAAAAATTCCTGGAAGAAAAAAAAGCGAACAAGATAATAAGAAAGGTGTAAAAGCTTTGAAATTTAAAAATTTGCATTGGTCCTTGTGAAATCGCTAATAATTAATTCAAAGAAAAATCGTGCGTCTGGAAGATCGCAAAATGTCCACGAAAATCGTAGGTCTCTTATACGAAGGCGCTAAACGGACATGAATTAATAAATTACTGAAAAAGATTTTTTTTCTGGCAATTCTGACTTTATTTCTGGCAATTCTGATTTTTTTTCGGCAATTCCGACTTTTTTCTGGCAATTCTGACTTTTTTCTGGCAATTCCGACTTTTCTTTGGCAATTGCGACAGGGGTAGAACGATGGGGCTGTTTTGTTGCCCAAACTTAAAATATGAAATACTGTCCAGACTTCGAGTTTCACGTACAGGGAAATATGACCTTTTTGGAGTATGCGCGAAGCACCAATTTCAATGATCCACAGAAAAACTAATTTTTACAGACGGTATCTTCCGTGAATCACCGAAATTGGTGCCTCGTGCTACGCGATTGACCACTGAAAGAGACATACTCCAAGAAGGTCATATTTCATGTACGTGAAACTCGAAATGTGGAGAGTATCTTATATTTTATGGTTTTATGAATTTGGGCAACAAGACCTATCCTATCGTCCTACCCCTGTCGCAATTGCCAGAAAAAAGTCAGAATTGCCAGAAAAAAGTCAGAATCGCCAGAAGAATGTCGGAATTGCCAGAAAAAAATCGTAATTGCCAGAAAAAAGTCAGAATTGCCAGAAAAAAGTTCAGAATCGCCAGAAGAAAGTCGGAATTGCCAGATAAAAATCGGAATTGAAAGAAAAAAGTCGGAATTTCCAGAAAAAAGTCGAAACTGCTAGAAAAAAATCGTTGTCAGTTATTTTTCCATTCATGTCCGTTCAGCGTCTTCGTACTCTTAAGATTCATATTTTGAGACTCCTAAGACTTAAAAACTCCTATCAAGATTCCCCTTTTTGCTGCACTTTACTCTTTTTAACAGACTTCCATAGGTAGTCACTTCTTTTGTTGATATTTTATTAACTTTTTAAGTTGCAAATAAAAAAGCTTAATCAAAATCAGCCTAAAATGTTGTAATTTATGAACGCGTATAGAAAGCGTATAAAACATATCAAATTTCATATGTATACCGCATAAGAAGCTACACTTCTGGTGTTTGGTCCACCAAGCACATTCTACTTTTTTTTTTAATATCGTTCGCTTGTACGGAATGTTGATGGCATGGTCTATCTAATTAACAAACCGTTAATATTACAGTTGAAGCCATTTGTTTTAGGTGCAAATCGCCATCGTCGTCATTGTTATTTATAAACATTCATTAGTATTTATAGCTAGAATAGATGCAAACCAACTAATAAATCTCTCTTCCGAAAAGGTAGCCACGGGTTTTCTAATAAATCTCTTAAATCAGATAAAACCGTAAACGCACATAATCCATCACCCACTCTCACTGTAATTAGCACGAATATAATTGTTAAACATATCAACTACAGTTCAAACACCTGGATATTCTGGAATCATATAATTACTTGTAGGTGAATTCCGCTGTCTTTACAACGTGGTAATTCAACATTATGTAGGATGTGGTTATGCATTTCTATTAATACGAAATGATCGCGTTCTATTAAAATATACAATGAAAAATGAAGTTTTTACTCGAGAGAACATCTGCCATTGAATCATCAACTCAACATCTTATTGCGACCGTAATCAGTTTAGTGTAATATCTGTTTTTATTTACGGTAATTACCATGGAACAGGTAGGTGTACAGTGTTTACGACGAAGCAGACCCTTGGACAAGTTAATTTAGCAAGATTTCATCCCGTGTCTGTCTCAAAACAGTTTTATTAAGCGGAAATGTCGCATGTTTATTAATTAACTGACGGATTTAATTGTCGTAGCACCTTTACAAGGCCAATTTCCATATTTGTGGTGCAAATAAATGTGCTCGTGTGGTGTATTGTCATGGTGCAGAAGTTTCCGATCAATTCGACACGTTCTAAAAGGAAAAGTTTAACTAGGAAGAAATTAACAACCATTGCGGTACGAATGGTTTAATTTGGTTTGCGCAATTTCATACTTCTAAAATTGAAGGTTAACTGTTTTAAGCTTATTATTTCTTTCTCATGGGTCAATTACTTTTATTCGCAGGATAATACACTTTCTTAGGTAAAATTATAGGGGACATCTAAATAGGTACTACCTGGTACTCGCTCATCTACTACAGCTGCAGTGTCCCAATTTTGTTCTTCTTTTTGTCCAGAAGCATCAAACAATTGTAATATTTGGACTCCAGTCCCAACTCTTCATCAGCATGCGCAAACACTCGAGATTCGGAAAACTAAAAAAACAAGACCGACCAAATTAATTATAAACAACAATACAGTGTGTTATTGTCATCGAACGGTAAAAACCGCTGATTTAAAAGTTCAAGTACACGCATATGTGGTGGCCTTGGATTTACCTGCACATAATTTGTAGAAAATTGAAATTGTGTGACATCAACTGACATTAATTGTTGTTATGTTAGGTGGAAGACAATGCAGCGAGTTGCTTTACAACGCTCTAACATAACTAGAATTTATCGCGTCCATAAATACAAAAAAAAAACACTTACTTTGTATATGTGGAAAGAGAACAATAAAATGTAGTACTGTGTTAAAATAACTTATGTCTGTCTTGTTAGTGAACCATTTAACATATTATTATAACATTCACTGCACAGCCAAGCGAAGTGGAAAATTTCAAATAAAAAGACTTCGAGACTCCTCCAATAGTAAATTTTGTGCAGGATGTCCCGGACATGACTCTCATCTCTGATATCATCGGCTGTTTGCAACAATGATTGTTTACCACAGACCTTGCTTCTCAAACGGGAAATAAGATCTACGACAATGGCAAAAAGGATATTCAAAACATATGCAAAGGCGACCTTTGAAGTGGATTAAGGCATTTCAATAAAATAATTTGATGGTATCACAGTAAGATGACATTGAAATAAAAATGGCCAAGAAGAAAATGGATTTGGCGCAGTCTTATAAGGGGCGACACAAAAAAAAACGAGCATGTGGTTTTAACTGTAGACTGCAGACAAGAAATACTGATTTAGGAAAAAATGTGAGGTCTCTTGGAACAAAAGCGCAAAGAGCGCAAAGGGAGGCACCCTCTTATAGGGGGATTACGTAAACCAGTATTGGAGTTTGAAACATGGAAACGAAATTCTGATGAGACTTGTAAATTCGTAAAAAATCATTGAAGAAATATAGTTGTGATATGCGAATTACTATACTAATTTGAGGGTGTAATGTTGATCATTACACACTAGTGAGAGAACAACTCGGACTCACGGAATAGTCAAATCAACCAAATGCAAAACTATAGCAACCATTCGATAGGTCTCTGCTTTTAATGGGAAATGGATAACAAACACAAAGGATTTAATTATTAGGAATGATTTTGGATAAAGCTTAATATTACACTCGTGTGGAGTACTATATTAGGCACTTAAGAAAATTACGGGTTCGCTCTTCGAGCTAACGGGTAAACTTTTTCTTGCGTGCCTAATATAGTACATTGCACACTCGTATAATATACAGTGTGGAAATTAGGTAAGGAATAAATTCAGTAACTCCGTTAGTATATGCGGTAAAAATAAAACTTATAAAGCATGTGGTAGGGTTAATTATAGCGCATCTGACGAACGTATACTAATTTTTTTTAATGGCAACCTATGTTTTTGATTTTACATTCGCATAGAGTTTTTTATTCTGATTTCAACGTTATCAAATACTCAATAGGTTACATAAGGAAAAAATAAATAAAAACGGCACTAAATTTCAAATTAGTAAAATTTCAAAAAATTAACAGAGCTGTATAATTTTATCAGAATTCAAGGAAGAAACCATAGAAATCCAAACAAAGCAAAGTTCCCAAAAGCAATCAATGAGAAAAAAATAAGAAAACAACCCTAAATTTGAAAGTAGAGCTAAAAAATTAACAAAATTAACAAAAAGACTATTAAAATTTAAATATATCTATGTCGAACTCCACAAACTTTAATAACTGTAAGATTACTAATGGTACATGTTTCGGCAGAACACTTCTGCCATCATCAGCCCTTAAAGAATATACAAAATTATTATTTAAGGGCTGATGATGGCAGAAGTGTTCTGCCGAAACATGTACCATTAGTAATCTTACAGTTATTAAAGTTTGTGGAGTTCGACATAGATATATTTAAATTTTAATTTAAATTTACTCCACTTGGATTTAAGAACATTCTTCTTGTTTTTAAAAAGACTATTGATGTGAGAGTTATAAATTAAAGATATTACACCAAATGTTCAAACTGATGATGACCCTGCATCATCTGACAAAATCGAAGAGGGTCATAAAAAGCAGTCAATACGTTTTGAATGGTTTGGGGAGTTATTAAACTGCACTCATGTCAAATTCTTCCTTCAAGATCATCCCAATTGTTGGGTCCGTTTTGATACACCTTGCTTTTTAAGTGCCCCCATAGAAAAAAATCCAATGGGGTTCGATCTGGGACCTAGCCTGCCATTATATTTGACCTCTTCTTCCATTTTCTTGGGAACACTTTGTCCAAATAACGCCGCACCGGGCTTATTGTGTTGGAGCACCATCCTGTTGCAACCAGATATTATTATTTAGAAGTTCATTTATTATTTAATAGAGAAAAACAGTTCAGACACAATTATTTTGTACCAATTCAGAACTTGTCAACATTGTATTGGTATCTCTAAGTTCCGATAAGATTAGACAGTTCTGTTAATTTTTTGAAATTTTACTAATTTGAACTTTAGCGCCGTTTTAAGTCATTTTTTCCTTATCTAACCTATTAAGTATTTGACAACGTTGAAAACAGAATAAAAAACTCTATTCAAATGTAAAATAAACAGCATAAGTTGCTATTAAAAAAAATATTGATAACGTCATAACTGTCAAAAAAAACTAATGAAAAAAAATTAGTATACGTTCCTCAGATGCGCTATAATTAGCCCTATCACATGTTTTTAAGTTCTATTTCTAGGGCAAATACTAACGAAGTTACTGAATTTATTCCTTACTTAATTTCCACACTGTATAACTATTATCCAAAATCGTGTGTAATAAGCGAATTACTATGCTAATTTGAGGGTGTAATGTTGATCATTACACACTAGTGAGAGAAAAACTCGGACTCACGGAATAGTCAAATCAACCAAATGCAAACCATTCAATAGGTCTCTGCTTTTAATGGGAAATGGATAAAAAACACAAAGGATTTAATTATTAGGAATGATTTTGGATAAAGCTTAAGGCGAATCCGGTCGACCGTCTAGTGTGTTTCTGATCCGTTAGATGGCGCTGAAACTAATTAGCTAATTGTACGAAAACCATTTGGTTAATTTTAGTGATTTTAGTGTTTTAATAGAACTATGCAATTAATCAAATTCACGCTAACGAAGAATTTTCTAAAATTTCCAAAAAAAAAAACAAATTTTGAAAATGAAAATTAGAAAAGTGGCAGCCGTCGTCCAAAAAGACATATTTTCTGAGTACATAGCAGTTTTTATTTTTGTTTTTTCTCAAATTTTTGTCCATCAAAATCGAAAAATAAACTTTTCTTTGAACTCCTAACATGCCGCTAAGATCTGTGAAATTCAAAATTCATCATCCGAATTCTGTTTTGGTTCCGAAGGTGCGAGAATAAAGTCAGAGAAAACGTTATACCTATATAAAATATGTGATAAATTAAAGTAAAACAAACATCTATATTAGTAAAAGACCAAAACGAAAGTACCCATAAGATGAATATGTTCAATATTAGAGGGGTAATAATTCGTTGTAAACAAAGAAATGGCGGTGCCAATAGTCTACAGTTTTGTCCCATAATAAAAAAATATATATATTTCGTCCGTTTGTTGTCCTTTCTTCGTATCAAACAGCCTGCAAAGCACATACGGCATGTCGGCTGCTTCTAAGTCTCGGTTTTGCCGAACACGGTAATATTTTTGCTCTGGATATATTATATTTATCGGTCCGAAAAAGGTGTCACATGGCCAGAAGCTGGCCTGGAAGAAATCATTATTGTAATGATGCATTTCAGCACATTTGTGCCAAAAAAGATGGTAAAAAAAGATTGTATTAAAAATCCTCTTCTCATTGTCGAAAAATGTCAGCAAGGTGTATTTGGAAGCAATAAGTATCGGAAGAAATAATTTTATTTAGTGTTTTCTTCGGCTGATTCAAAGGTATCGGATTTCACATAAAAATATTCATTCATTTCGTTGGCGGACTTGTAAGACCAAATTCACATTTACCGCCACTATTTTCACCAAGCATTTGGAAGCTGGCTTTACTGTGTTTGAGTGTGTGAATGTGTTGTGATCATGTATTATAAGCATATAACTAAGAGTAAACGCCAACTTCGATTGAACGCAAAAAGGAAAAATCATGATAGAATCAAATTTGTGCAAAGGTAAAGTACCCAAACTTATGAAAATTAAATAGCATATATTCCTACTTATACATATACAGGGTGAGTTAATAGTCCGAGGACAGAAGATAGCATATTTACTAATGAAAATAAAAAAATATATATAATTCTATCGGGTTCCGTTAAAAAAAAAATTAATAAGTTGATTGCGACCCCGAAATAGTGAAACACAAAATTTTGCTGAAAATAATTTTAGTCGATGCAGATTTTATGGTAATCTATGATGACATCAAAACATTTTTTTAATTTTTTTTAGTAAACTCATCTTCCGTCCTCGCACTATTAACTAGACGGGTATACATACATAGTGGTCATAAAGTTCCGCACAGAATTTAGTTATACACTGTTTTTGCGATAAAATTTCCATCTTTTGACGTAAAAATTTTGTTGATGTCATCTGTTTTTGAACTATGACTATCAATTTTTTTAAACCCCCGAAAACACTTCGTTCAATCACTTTGGGACTAATCTGCGCCATTTCACCACGGATTCGTAGTGAATTAGTATTTTTTCAAGGAATAAAAATTTAATTTTTTGAAGTAAAACTTGTAATTAAAAAAAAAAGAGTTATGCAAGGTATCACTTTTTTACTCTTTTTGAATGGAGAATTGAAAAGTTCATCTAAAACGAAAAAAAAGTTGTGGGTTGCCATTTAAAAAAATTGATGAATGTGTCAGTTCAAAAACAGAACAAAAATCGAGCGCTTTTCGCAAAAACATTACATAACTAAATTGTGAATTGTGCGGAACTTTATGATCACTCTGTATTTATAATAAATGTATTATGAATATCGCAAGATGAGAGGCGTCCGAATATAAAACCTGTTTTTTTGGATTTTTTTTTATTTTATGTTTTGTTTTGTGTTGTGATTTTCCTAATCAAATGGTAACAATCACCACAGATGTCACTCTTTGACAACACTAAAACCATGTTAAATAAAATGAAGAATGTTCTGGAAGAGTTTTTGCTTAGATAAAAAAAAAAACGGAAAATTAAAACGAAAGCACAACTATTATTACCAGGTCCACGGCCAGCTCCATATCACAAATAAGCCACATTGTGACTTCGTGGTATGGACTCCGAAGGAGATCTACTTAGAACGGATTTATGAAGACAAGACTTTCTGGAACGAAAAAGTTTTACCCAAACTTGTATTCTTTTTTGAAAAGGCTTTACTGCCTGAAATCATAGATCCACGAAAATCTCGTAGCATGGCAATAAGAGAACCGGAATAATAGTAGATTATATTACAAGTGACAGAAATGCTTCATTGTCAGCGAGTGATACACATCTCACGAGCTTACAATGTCATTTCGGTCACGTGTAAGATACGACGTTTTATGCCCGACGTGTAATTTCTTGTAAAAGTTAAAAATCAAAAAATTAATGAAAGTGTCAAAATGACGTTTCAAAAAATTATTCATATCTTACCATTGTATAACCATAGTAATTCACCCCTTTTTATCATTATATCACTTGTGAGAGAAATACTCCATTATACCTTAGTTTTGCGTGGCAAAAATAGTCATCTAGATGTTAGTCGGGTATAAAAATTATTACAACGACCTATTTTTTACTATTCATTTACTTTACATTTATTTATTTATACAATTAGCATTTATTTCGCTAGTGTGCAAATGGGTATAAGTCGATATTTTAGGCCAATCGAGTTAAGTCGATGGCTTGCATTGTTATAAGGTAAAAGTAACGATATTATTGTTAATTTTTACATTTTTGTAAAAGTAAATACATAATTATACCATAGAAATGTTCATTTCCTGGTGGTATTCACACAATCAAAATAAGTATATATTATATTGCTTACTTTTTTTTAATAGAAAAATTACTGCCAAAGTTTGTCGTAAATAATTTATTAAAAATGCGAATACATAATTACGAATTGTTTTATCGACATACTTTATACCCCTTTGCGCACGCACCAGCTATTTTCCATTAGATTTTCCATCTTATTCAGCAAAACAATTCTAAAATAACTGTCACAACTTTATCGTCCTAATAAATTACCAGAGATTATGACTTTTTTGGCGGCATTTGAGTTTATCAAAGGAAAGTTTATTTTTCGGTTTTGATGAACCAAAATTGGTGAAAGATTAAAAACAAAAATTGCACGACGGCTGCCACTTTTTGAATTTCGATTTCCAAAATTGGATTTTCTTTTCAAAAATTTGGAGGAGGGCAAAAATTAAAAAAATGCTCCGTTAGCGTAATTTCTAATAGTTTTTCAGGTTCTTTAAGCCGTTTAAAAAAAATAAAAAGTCAAAAACGGCTTCAAAAACAGCTAATTACTTTACCGATATATTTGTCTCTCTTGCACACTTGTCCACAATTTCCGGCCGGTTTAGCCTTAATATTACACTCGTGTGGAGTACTATATTAGGCACTTAAGAAAATTACATGTTCGCTCTTCGAGCTAACAGATAAACTTTTTCTTGCGTGCCTAATATAGTACAATCCACACTCGTATAATAAATAACTATTTTCATTTGTACATACATTACAGAACATTAAAAAGTGTCGTAGTAAAACATTGGAAGTGCGAGATTTGTCCTGAGAATTGTTAAAACGTGCTACCGAAAAGAGACGAAATTCTGAGGAAACAACCTGAAAATCGAGTTACGAAGATAAATTGAAAATTGCTTATTGTTTCTAAAATCACTATGTGTGTTTATTATTTTTGGTTGCGTTTTTAGTTACAG
This sequence comes from Diaperis boleti, assembly GCA_963583935.1. Taxonomy (NCBI): domain Eukaryota; kingdom Metazoa; phylum Arthropoda; class Insecta; order Coleoptera; family Tenebrionidae; genus Diaperis; species Diaperis boleti. The sequence goes on along the minus strand of OY757242.1, from coordinate 72,956,420 downwards.
TTTTTGGAAACCTGATCCGCTAGAAAGCAGAGATCATAAGGGGGCTGCCACCGTGGCTTAATGACTCCAGAACGATAATCTCTATCGTGAGGCATTTAGCTTACGACTGATTCCCAGTGATTCTCATCTAAAAAAAAATAAGGCCTTCTGGGCCTGTCGCAGACTCTTTGGCAAAACCTGGGGACTAAAACCTCATACGCGTCTCTAGTATGGTGGACAAAAACCACAGAGAAAACGACACAGGACAAACTGAGGAAACTACAGCGTCTTGTGTGTCTGAGAATAACAGGGGCAATGGAGACAACCCCAGCGACAGCTCTAGAAGTCTTGTTAGACCTACCACATGTGCAGAGGGGAGGTCTATAGAATTCGTTGAGACTAAACCAGAGCAAGAAATTTATACCAGGCGACAGAGTGGGCACCTTAGAATTCTGAATTTTTTACAGCCAGACATAGTTGAAAAGCCACTAGATGTAAGACCAAAAACGCTTGACTTTGAGTTACCATATGAAGTGGTTATTAAAAACCGCCACAAAGCTCCTCTATCTGCTACACAGATGGATCAAAGACTGAACAATATACCGGCATAGGCGTCTATAGCCTTGGTAGTCCAAGCAAATTAGACTTTTTAGAAGAAGAAATTTATAAAGTTTTGAAATTTTGGTTATGAGCGTTGGGTGAGAGATGGACAAAGACTTTATGAGATCAATTTTATGCAAAGTTGAATGGAAAACATTTTCTCGTCGGAGTTACCGTTTACGAGAAAAATGCAGAAAAGCTTCATGAGGTAACGCTCAAGGGTGCTTTTTTAGGCAAAAGGGGATGAAGCTAACCCCGGGGGCTGGGAACTCATTTGGGTCCATGCTGGAAGTTGATAACCAAAATTTCAAAATTTTATAAATTATTTCTTCTAAAAAGTCTAATTTGGGGACAGATGGGCGTTATCCCTCTTACACCTCTCCCCTCCCGCCTTTACCGATGTTTGACGACTAGACCTTGTACAGAGGAAACTGCTGTACAATTTTGTTTCTACACATTTTTTGTTCCTGGTCTTCGAGATAATCGCCGCAGAATACGGGGGTGGACTAATTTTTTGCCTTCGCGCTGAAAAATATATTCATTTATGAGCGGTGGGTGGGAGGCAAAAGCTTTATTGAACCAATTTTATACAGAATTTAATGGAGAATATAATAAGTCCTATAACATTTTCTCGTCGGAGTTACAGTTAAGGAGAAAAATTGGGAAAAGCTTTATGAGGTCACACTCGAGAGCACTTTTTTGAGTTGATAACCAAAATGTCAAAACTTTATAAATTAGTGCTTCTATTCGGCGTTTTTTCGTCTAATTTGCTTGAACTAGGGGAACTGGACCGACGATTACGCAAGCCCAGATACTTGCGATAGATATATATGTGCCCAAGAATGTTTAGGCAGGCACATGAAGGGCAGATAAATCTAAATACTGTCTGACAGACAAGCTGCGATTAAGGGACTTAAAGGACACTTAGTCACCTGGGAGTGCAGGCAGTGCCTCAAACAACTTGGTAGAAATAACAAAGTAATTCTAAGTTGACTACCTGGACATGAGGGAATAGAAGGAACCGAACACATAACTAACCTAAGGCTTAATCACTTCGAAAGTGTTAGACCGACACCTGAAGAAGTGAAGAAGAGGCCTCCTAGTGACATCCTGAACTTTGCAAAGAAAGTGGGATTCCTGCGATCATAGATGCGAGAAGGGTTGAACAAAAGATCAACGATGGTCGACGTTCTGAGAGGCCGAATAGCCCTACGACCCCAGAGTACAATACAGGGATTCTCAATTCTCTCTCAGAGGGAATAAATTGGGTCATGAAATATTATTTTCCAATCTGATGGAGCAGAGGATTTGTTTTCTGAATAATTTCAAATAAAGTCCGAAATCAAGAATATAATTGCGTTTACAAAGAAATACATTATTTGGGGAGGAGGTTTTAAGGATCATTAGCATTATTATTGGCGCATTTTATAAAACTTCACATTTTTAATTCAAAAATACATTCATTTCCGGTGAATATTTAAAATTTCCAAAAAAAATGGAGGAATAAAAACTCTCAATACTCTATGTATAAAGTCCTTCCAAATTTTCCAAATGTTTGACACGCCATATTTCAATAGGGATGCAATGACTGAATAATTTTCCTGCACACCCTCATCGACGTTTTCTACAATTTTCTTAACATTATCCGTCACTACTTCCTTCATCAACTTTCCAGCAAGCGTGTGTTTTGTTGTACTCAACCCTAAATCAGAATTTGGATCTTGCCATGAATCTTGATACTGGCCTAAAATAATGCTTGTTACTCCTTGTTCCTCCACTTTATTTCTAGACTTACCTACGTCAACGTTACTATCATCGTACTAAAATAAAATAATAGAATAATTTACGGTAGAAAATGAATAGACACCTTAACTTACAATGGGTTGATATACACCTCCTTCCGCACTGTATGGATCGACGTCTCCTAAAAATTAGAACACTTTAAACCTGAAAAAAAAAAAGAATTTATCTTACGTTTTACTAAGGTCCTAATAGCATTTCCTGCGGGTCCGGTTTCGACAGATGAAACAAACTTAAAAACGCAAGTTATTAAATTTAAATGCAAATTGTGGAAAAATAATAATTCAAAATTTTTGGTGCTTACCAAAATAGTTAAGGATCCAATAAAATTCAAGACAGTATACTTCATCCTGAAATCGTAAATGGTGAACTGATATTCAACACGAAACCGATTTAATCACAGTAGCATCACCGTATTTATAATCAATTGTCTTCTCATACTGTAAACGTGGGATTTCTGATAACATTTTAAATGAAATATTGTTATTGTGAAATTATCTATTGTAATTAAAAACCACCAGCAACAAAGTGAAATCATCTACTTATATAGACAACCTTTTTTCTAAAATTAAAGAGTAAGCCCAAAATTTCTGTGCAATGGGAAACTGGGCCGAGTTGCTAGACAGAGAAATATGTTCCATCGTGAGTTGTCCAACTCAACCTCCACATATAACATTATTTAAGTTGTAACGTCCAAAAACTACCCCTTCTGAAAGCTAAAAGCTCGAGAATTATTTTAATTAAAAAATAATATAAGATTGTGATAGATTTACGACGATATTAATTCAATACAATGGGTACGAGCAATCTACAGTGTTGAGCCCACATCCAAATAATTGTAGTGTAGTCATGTTCAAAAACAGACAAACACAGTAACTGTCCAGGTTGAAACAAACGACACAAATTTAGATGATAAATAAAAACAACCGAATCTACTTTAATTATAAAAACAGAAAATGTATATAATTTAATGATTGGCATTTCTAGAAGAATCCAAGTGTGGACGAAGAAGTGGCGACGCTCAAACAAGAAAATAACGTGTTGCAAGTGAAGGTTATAAAGCAAGAAAGTAGAATTGAATTCTGGAAAGTGAAATAAGGGAAAAAGTACTTAAAGGGACTATTATAGAAAACATAAAAATACAAAGATAATTATGTAAAAAGAAAAAATATATGTAGGCAAGAAAGACGACAGAATCTGGAAGAAGAGAACCAGCAAAGAAATGAAGACATCATTATTATTGACCTTGATACATTCGTAGATAACAATTTTAGTTTTTAAATATACTGATTAACATCTATTAGACAGATAGACAGATCAATCAACATAAAATCGGTTTTGTAATAACTTCATCTGATGAAGTATTATTCTTATGTCATAAATTTTAGTATTGAAGTTGAGTCAATTGTGCGGAAAGCCAACAATATCTATATTACGTTAAAAAATAATTGAGTACAATAGAGATAACAAAATTTGTGTATATAATACGTATATGCCACGTAGAATTTTTGAATTTAATTTAATTTAAATCCTATTTAAGTCCAATGAAAAAATTGTTTGACAATTTTAGATCCTTATCCAATCTGTAAACTATAGAAACTACAGACTTTCTGCAGTCTTAAAAATAAACAATCTAATATCAATAGGTTTTTATTAAGATGCTTATAAGATCCCATTATCTAAAATTCACACAAAACTACAAGTGGAACAAATTGTAAATAAGTAATATCAAAACAATAAGTCAATAAATTAATTGAAGGTTTTGATAGTAATATATAATGAGTATTCTTCTAAATGTATTCAAATGCTAATTTCGTCGAAATTAAGTTTTATTATTATCAATTCGTCTCGGTGGACCCGCCCTCTTCACACCTGACGGTAAGAGTATAAAAGATTATGGATATACAATTATTTTAATTAAACAAGCATAATTACACACGCCTGGAAAATGTAATTCCAGGAGTCTGTAATATGCTTTTTGTATTCGTTTCGTGAAATAGATAATGCAGAAAGTGGTATATAACAACAAAAATACAAAAAACGCTGATCAATACTCGTGCGCTGTCACGTTTCAGGGACTCGGGCTCATTGCAACACTCGGCTGGCGCATTACCAAATTTATTTATGCACTGCTTTGTAATATAATTCAAGAAAAATTGCAACAAATGTGTATCGTCTCCTGGAGCGCGTATAAGTTGCAAGTTTGATAAAAAGTTTCGAGTACAACAAAAGAAGTTTTTAGACTTTTCGTTTTTAATCGGGGATTGTAAGTAGATACATATAGTGTAAATTGTCTTCATAAATAAATACTGGGTTTGCAAAAATCGAAAATTTTTGTTCGTTAAAATTAATTTTTCTGCTGTGTAACTAAACATATAAACTTTGACAGCTCTCAAACCTAACCTCAAAATTTCATGTAAATTCGTGTTTTTAGTTATGTACTTTATCGATTATGTATTTTAATAAACGAATACAAAAATAACTGTTATTATAGATATATCAAATATATTGGGCATATGCTTCATAATTGTGATCGGAGTCACTCAAGTTTGTTGCCCGAGAAAATTTGCCTTCCAGCTTCACTTTCGTCGCATTGGTCAGCATTCACAGTGTACTTAATATATTACTGTAGACTTAGAACTCGCATAAACATGTTTTATTGGCTTTTAATTACGAGATTTGAATGCATAATTGACCAGAGCCACCTTATTTTATGGCCGAAAATATATGGAATCTGGCTCCTTACCTAATTTAAAAACATGAATGAAGTAGACTAGAACAATGTGGAATTTACCGTCTGGTTGTAAAAAGTATAGCATAAGTAAAAATAGATTGAATAATTTAGCATATTATGTAAACAGTTTTGTCATTTAAAAAACCGGTATAGTTTGCATTCGATCTGGTCACCAAATAATTCTGAATTTAAACGACACGATAATAATATGAATTATGACCCACTACTTGTTTTCCTGATTTTCGTATGTAATATTATACCCCATTATCCCCTATTGCAAAATTTCAACAATTTTTGTCCAATAGTTACGTTATGGAAAAAGTCAGTTTATAATTCACCATTTTAGCAGTCAGTAAAAAAAAGCTAGATTGGTATAAGACGTTTTTTAACTCACCCGTTAACATTAATAAAAAAAGTGAGTTACATTTCTCATTGGGGGGAACATTCTCAGTGGTTCATGCATCTCTCGTTAGTCCGTCAAATAAGGCAAATGTTTCGAATTTTCATTTTTACCTAGAAAACGCGTGATTTCGAATGAACAAAAAATAGGGGTATAATACTTTTCCGTCTAATTTCTAGAAAATCTGTTTTTTAAAATTGTGGGACGACCCCATTGTATTGTTAATTTCTTAATTGTTAATCCATCACTCCATAAATAAACGTTTTACCATTTTCGGTTTATAATTTTCTATTACTACCTACATTATTATTATCCTCAATCTCCTGTCATTCTATAAAGGTAATTTCCATCTCAATTTCCTTTCCCTACTGCTGTATTATTGTGGATATCTATAATAATAATAATTAGGACTCATTCTTTTATTAGATATTATTTGAGGAAATGTCGCATTACTACACATTTCGTACTACTGTATCTGCTTCCTCTCCCAGTTCTTCATTCCCGCTCTTTAGTGATGTATGACTTGTATTTGATTTGTTTGAGTTCACTTAAGTTTCCCCCAATAGTTTGATTTCGCATGCATTGATCAACATTAGAATAAGTACTCTTTTATATGTTTGACTTTCGTAGCATCACCATTTTTCATTGAAGAATGGCCATATGAGGTCAATCTGCCCGACTACAAATTCCGATATTTAAAAATTCGCAGATTCCGAAATTCCAAATTTGTTTTATTGTTTTAGTTATTTCGAGATTCCATTTGCATATTTGCTCAAAGATTTGCAGATTCCTAGATTCCTCAAATATTACTCCTAGCAAACTTTTTTTGTTTTCTTTATGCTACCGATGTACTTTCAGGTTCTTATTTTTTCATCTTTTAAATTTCTCGGGGCTACAGATATTAAGGTTTTAGTTTTGCATAAACAGAATTCAGTTTTCATTGCTTCAGGTTCATTTCAGTTATTCAGATTCTGTCTTCAGTGTGAATTTTATTTTCTCACCCTAAAGTTTGTTGTCACTCTAATTTCTTCAGATTTATTGAACATTTTGTAATCCGAAAATGATGGTCAATTATAAATTTGCAACTTCCCGTTTTTTTTTTATCTCTCCGAGACTTCCAACTCCTTCTGTATCGTCTGGGCTCTTCTCTATACTGTCTCCAGACACCATCAGTGTATATCTGCAGTTTTCTGTCTGCTTATCTTTCGTGATGTAGCTATCATCAAAGATCCCTTAAGTTTAACCCGACCTATTCCTAATATACCTCCGAACGACAAGCTTTCTTTCAGACCAACGAAAAGTAATTTTTTGACTTTTGCAGATCATAACTCTAAATACAATCAAAATCTCGCTATATTCCAAATTACAAGGCTCTGCAATGACAGACAGTTTTTTCGATTTTTTAAGTGTGGGACTGTGCCAAAATAGTCAGTAAGCTAAAATAACCCCTAAAGCGTTTTTCTGAATCTAAATATACCCTAATCTCGGCAGAATGATCTTTCTTTCAGGTGTTAGAATTTGGAGCTTCTAGGGACCAACGAAAAACTATTTTTTACTTCTTCAGATCCTAACATACATTTTTTGAACGAGTGCCCTAAAATAGTAAAGCTAAACGAACTTGAACTTTTGCTGTATCCTTTTTCGGTTAGCTTTTTTTTTTGTTCCAAACTTTTTGTCGTACTGCAAATTGTTCCGCTTTGGTGATCTTCGTTTACTAGTATTATTCGAATTCGTTTCATTTCATCCACAATTTCAACTTTCAATGCTTTTGCTACTTTTTTTTCTCTTTTCAGTTCCTCCTCCTTCTCGTTTCATCCTTTCACTTTAATTTTCTTTTCTTATCTCAATTGTTCTATTGTGCCCTGCTCCTTTACTCAGTTCTTAAGTTCTAGTAAGAAATCGTTTGTAGGATATAACACTAATAATACCAATCATTGCAAACAATGGCACCAATTCCAGAAATTCCTCCGCTAAAAATATTCTTCGTATTATTTCGTTATACGTATCTATAGAGCGAATATTTCACTACAGTGAAATAATACGGGGTGTTACAAAATGATTTCCGCTCTATTCTTTTTGCCAATTCTGTCAATAACGCATTGGTTGTCATTTAATTAAATTAGTAATAATCGGAATGAGTACACTTCATTGTCATGGGAAACCTGACCAGGACCGAAAAACACGGCTGTAGAGGATTCTTCGTCGGATTGTTCTTCGTACATATAACTATTTTCATAAAGCGGCATTTTTAATTTTACATCGAAAATGCACAGACGACTAGATGAAAATATTTTTGTAAGACCTTGTAGATTGGATCGTACAAAATACAATTTTTATAACTTAGCAAACAAAATCCTTTTCATTTTTTTTTCACATTTTTCCACTGGTTTTTTTTCATTCGCTTTTTCTACTTTGTCCTTTTTTCATTCTCCTTTTTTTTTTTAATTAGCTCCAACTATGAAGTAATTTTTTTGTGCTTACTCCCGACTATTGTCTGCCTGGACATTTCTAAAGGAAGGTAAATCAATCACCATACAGAAATTTATTACTCGCGGACCATTTACATTAAAAAAATGCTCATTCAATTTATCATTGCCCACTCTTGTATTAAAATTTTCAATTATTAAGACATCTTGATTCTTTTTCACTTGTCTTTAGAAGCACGTCCAACAATCATTTGTTGCAGCTTTACCAACAATATAATTTGAAGAATACACCAATATTTTTTTTAGTGTAATTGCTTGTGCTCTTTTGTAAGTGCCTGGATTACTAAATCATGAATCAAATTGTCCATATCCCACGTTTCAAATTTTTAATTTCCATTTTAATTTTATAACTTGCTGCAACCTTATTCGTTGCTTTTGTTCGACCCTAATATGCATGAATTGTTTGTGTTAAACGTCTCACTGTTCTTACCTTAACTTTGATTTTTTGTTGCTGTGCTTGTTCCCAGGTCAGACGAGTTGGCCCCCCATCTAAATGTAACCAAAACAGAAAATGCTCATTTATTTGTGCTGTGATGTGCTGATAAAATTTTGAAATGTGCTGCTTCATTAAGCCCATATTTATCTATATTTTGTGGGGGGAGCTCGACTCGCAGCCCCCCCTATATGTTGGAAATTTTTACTTTTGGGGCGTGTATTTGGTCGTGTTCGGGTTGTGCTGCATTGTGCCGGTTAAACAAAAAAAATCGGATAACGCAAAATAATTTTATCGGGGTTACAAGTGTAGGGGGCCAGCTCGACTCTCAGCCCCCCTTAATGTTGGAAATTTTTACCTTTGGGGCGTGTATCCGTTCGTGCTCGTGGTGTGCTGCATTGTGCCGGTAAAACAAACAAAAAATCCCTTAACGCAAAATAATTTTATGGGTGTTACAAGTGTGTTAGCTCCACTATATGCACTACGTATATGCACTATATATATATAAAATACAAGTGTCTTTAAAATTTCGTAACAAAATGTTTTGTTAGCAAGGTTTTACTATATTTTAGATAGTTAGATATGTAATTCACAGAAAGAAATATTTTGCTGTAACAACAAACAATGTGTTTACAGAGCAAAGATTATTTGTGTCGCTAAACTAACTTTTTTGTTATTGGAGCATAATATTATTCTTGTAATGTTATAACGACCAATAAATTCTTACCCATACAATCAATTTTTTATTGCACGTAAATGTTTTAATAGTTTCCTATAGGAAAACTAAAATGTTCCAGTAACAAAAAGTTACTGTTGTACACACTACCTTCATCGGTTATAGCAACAAACTGTCTATTTAATTTTATTAATAATGGTTTCAAAATTTTTAAAAATCATGTAACTTTAATAATAATCTTAAGGTAAGAACCCCACTGTAATTCATCAATTCTATCATTAATCTATTGTGAAATTATGGCTGAAGATGGGAGTAGTTTTCTCCCGAAACATGTACCTATTGTAATTTACGTTTATCAAAGTTTGTGGAGTTTGAATAGAATATTATAGATCAACTCTTTGCAATATTATCGTCAGGTGTTTTATGGTGGAGTGAGAGTAATAGCATAATAATTTATTTTCTATTTTACACTCCATGGTGCACTAAATCCAAGGGGCAAATAACAATCCTAAATAGCTTCACAAGTACCACAGCATATTTTCCATTGCTGTTCAAGTACCGTTAGATGCGTACTACGCGGTCAGGTTTTCTGCCCAACTTACAGAAAAAACATAACTAAATTTAGAACTATAAAAGAGACTTACAATATAAAAATACAATAAAAACACTAATATTAAATAAGAAAAATATATTAGAACATTGAGGAGAAACAACAAGACAAATCTACATACGAATATACAGGCTGTCCCATTTAAAACTCCCCAGTCCAGATTTCTCCGAATTGATTACTGTCATTGAAAAATCCTCGAACAGGTCGATTTTATTTACCAGGGGCACATCTTTTCAGAAGCTTTTCAAGTTCCGGCGCTTCGCCCTCTTCGCGAGGGGGCTGTTAGCCCCAAAATCTTAAATGGCACTATGGGTCGAGTGATACCTCATTTGAAAGGTATTTGAAGCCTCTCTACCACTAACTGCTTACTTTTCAATGTTTCGCAGTTTTGACCGTAAAAACGAAAATTTTCTATTTTCAAGATAATCCACAACTCCTCATGCTCATGAACCACATAAACATAAATTATCATTTTTACTGTTAAAACTGCAAAAAATTGAAAGGTAAGCGGTTAGTTGTATAGAGGCCTTCAATACCTTTCAAATGAGGTATCACTTGACCCCTAGTGCCATTTAAGATTTTGGGGCTAACAGCCCCCTCGCGAAGAGGGCGAAGCGCCGGAACTTGAAAAGCATCTGAAAAGATGTGCCCCTGGCAAATAAAATCGACCTGTTCGAGGATTTTTCAATCACAGTAATCAATTCGGAGAAATCTGGACTGGGGAGTTTTAAATGGGACAGCCCGTATATGCTATTAGCATCCAGAAAGTCGCGCTGGCGCTCCACACAAATTATTTTACGTTATCGGATTTTTTTGTTTAACCCCGAAATACACACCCGAAAAGTTAAAATTTCCAACATTAGGGGGGGGGGGGGCTGAGAGACGAGCTGGTCCCCCACACTTGTAACCCCGATAAAATGATTTTGCGTTATCCGAATTTTTTTTGTTAAACCGGCACAATGCAGCACAATCCGAGCACGACCGGATACACGCCCCAAAAGTAAAAATTTCCAATATAAAGGTCAAGCTGGCCTCCCCACAAAAATATAGATGAATATGGGCTTAATGAAGCAGCACATTTCAAAATTTTATCAGCACATCACAGCACATTGCGAGCACAAGTAAATGAGCATGTTTTGGTTACATTTAGATGGGGAGGCCAACTCGACTGACCTACTTGTTCCCTTAATTTCCTTCCTTTTAATCTGTTCGCTATGTTTAGCTCCCGATTCTGATCCTCCGTCTCCGGCAACCTGGCCACTGGTACAGAATCTCTCGGCCACGAGCGCTCTTCTTGGGACCTACCACATATTGTTGCATATTATTATTCCTTCTTTATTTATTTTGAAATTAAGGACCTAATTATGTTGCACTATAACGACATTTTGAGGTAACCGATCGTCAGAAACCTCTAGTGTTTATATACTTGGCACTACTTAATTACAATAGAACTCTTCACAATATAGGTAGAGGTCTATACCAAGGTATTCGATAACCTTAAACATAACAATATTTTACATAATTCTCAATGTCTTTTTTGTACTTATACTCAATGTTTCGTTTGTATTTTAGCAGCCAATAATTTAGCTGATGCAACTGAGTATCAAAAAACATTTTTAAACACTAAACACCTCCCTATTACAGAAACGTACAGAACTAAGGACAGCTTATACTAAAGATAAGTCACTTTTCAGTAGAAATATTATTTATGTTTGTATATTAAAGGCCCGTGCCAGGCAAGCTTTTGAAAATCTTTTGTCTTGACTGACAGGCATTATGAAAATAGGCCAGTCATAAATTTTGTTGTCCATCGTAGAAGTGTAACCGCTTTTACAACTATGCAAATTAGGACTCCAACTTCATTGTCAAGTCAAAATTAAAGAACTAGGTCTTTGTAAAAATTTCTGTTTCTTGCCCAAACAGCGTCTGCTTCAATTTCGAACCTTTGCATAAAAATGAAGAAGCATCCTTGAGAACCATTTGCATGAAAACGCGATAAATCAGTAGATGAGTAATCAAGACTGTCTCCTCACCAACGGTTGTTAACGAATTTTTGCATAAGAGTCCATCGAAGACCGTTCAAAAAAGAGAACCTATTTCGTCGTAAGGTCATGACTCTCCACGAGAGAGTGTTAAGTGAGTGACCTCAGCGGAAGGAAGGAAGGTAGGGGAACCATTCGGAGGAACTCAAGACTTGCACTTGGCGGTTCTCAGCATTTGACTCAGCGCGCGCGTCTGGTGTTGGTGTTTAGGAAAGGTGCGAATAGCGTATGGTACCACAATTTATGGTACTTACGGATTCACCGTTCTTAATTGGGACGTCACGCTGAATGTTATTGGGTGAGTGTTTTTTGTCAATATATCCGGAAGATCATCTCTATTTACATTTCGGCTTCAACACACTCATTAATTAAACGATTTACTGAGCCTTAAAACCACATTTCGCCTTTTATTACCGACAAAGAAACGAAAAGATTGCCTGGAACGCCGGCATTAATTTTTATGCTAACCAACTGGTGGGTTGCCACAAAAAAAACACGTTGGATCATCACCCCGATTTTTTGAATTATCACGAACCACAAGAGACTTCCACATAAAATTTACGTCAGCTTTGATTCAGCAGAATTTACAACTGATTTTTATTTTAAATATGCGCACGGTTTCTTTATAAGGAAACCTGAAATTGTCGGAAAAAAGAGTCATGAGAACAAAGGGAATGCAGATGAAAGTTCCCAGAATGTGTCATTTGGCATGCAGAGTCGTAATTAATATTAATCTCAAACCGATTCGCCTACAAGGTGCTACGTTTTGTTCCAAACGAGAAGGAGAAAAACAAACGAAAACAAATTTAAATTTTAACTAAACCTACACTTCGTGTTGGGTGTCATTGAAAAACACGGACACTATGGAGTTCTGTCAGACTTTAAGAACCAGCTTCAGTTCAAAACAAAATTAGTTTTTGATTGCAACTTTCTGTGCGGACAAATCGGCACTTTCCATCCTGTATCCTCATTGATCAATTGCAACGTATAGTCAGTAATTTCGTAAAAGAGTTAATGAAGTGTAGTGTCTGTACTGAAGGAAGTCTATTGCAATATTGCTTTAGTTTCCACACCAACACCGTCAACATTTATGTTTTTCAGTTTGAAAAAAAATAGGAAAGATGTCAGTATTATTTGTGGTCTTACAAAACCTCAGCTGGATATTTACAAAACCAACAGGTGACTATTTAATCTTGAAAAAAAAAGTGGGCTGGCAACATTGAATAATTGGCACACTTCGCCGAACTTGACTACATTTTTAGGTTAGGGTAGCTTGATCCGACAGCTGTGAATTCTTTCGTCGTTTAATTTGAAGAATTAGAATTTGAAATCAGATGTGCCAAAAACAAACAACAATAAATAGTCACGTGGTAATTGCTAAATGTGAGAGCCTGGATATTAAAAGCAAAGCCTGTCATTATATTTTGTAAAATTGATTAACATCATTCCATTCATGTATCTGTTGATGCATTCACTACAATGTTTAGGCACAGAGATAATTAACATAATTAACTTATAAACTGCTAACCGACCATAAAACTTTACAGGAAAATATAATTGACCTAAAATATCGTTATTAAAGTTTCATTTATTTTGTATTTTGTACTGTGAATAATTGCACAGTTTTAAATATATCTGGTAAATTATAGTCTTTCTAGCATATGATTCAAAATTAAAGGGCGACCAACGTATGGCGTAACTTTCGTCATCGCTTAGCTATCGCTTATAACAGTGAGACTTTTGTACTCTGGTACCTTTAACAATATTTTGATCACACACTACACTACACAAGAGAAATTTGCGTTTTAATGATTTCCATCCATTTTATAATACATCCGTCGTGAAAATTTGCTATAAAGATTTCCTTGCGTTTTCCGTTACCTGAACAAACAATTAGCAGATGACTCAAAGCCCCCAATAATTAGTTTAAAGGAAAATGCGTCTATAAATAGAACATTTACACACTTACCCAATAATTTACAACGTCCAGTAAATTGTCTTAAATACAGATGCAAGAGTGCCTGTTAATCACGCACTGCTAAGCTTAAATTGCACGCAGTCGAAAAAAAGCTCATGACCATTATGTAAGCAACAACAAAGGTCTCCTTGAATGAAGAGTTTTTTGGGCGGACCGCAATGTTATCTGTTCAAGGAACCGATTTATTGGATTATTAATAGCAAGTTAATCCCAAAAAACGAAGGCCAACAATGCCATCAGCAGCACCTTCTTAATAGCTTCGTAATGATAGGTATGATGATCGAATTTTCGCGCTTTGGTAGTGAGAAAATTCGATAATATAAGCTGGAATTTTCTGCTTGTTTGAATAAGCGGTTAATTTGTTCGATCAAGGTTTGTCCATTTTGGGAACCGAAGGGCATCCAGAATTCTTTGCTTCGCTGTGGTATAAAGATCAAGGATTCGAGGAAGCGCAAGATTAAGTTTAAGCTGAGAACCATGCATTGGGGATTAAAGATGTCCGAATTGTCGGTGTGGGCGCATTTAAGTTTGACGGACAAGTCGTGGCGGTATACCACACGGTTAATACGCGAATACCAAAGTTCAAGTCCCCCATAAAACAGCAGCTACCCTGTCAAGTGAGATCCATATAAGGCACTATCCTGTGGAACTTGCTTCGTCTGCTGCATTTTTTTCTCCGAAGAAAAACGCCACGTGAATTGCTAATCGATTGCTGAAGTGGCAATTGCGTATAGACATCTCAAGAGAAATCAATAGAAAAAGTGTTATCAATTGGCGAAACACCTCTTGGCAGGACGAGATTGCAAAACGCAGTTGTGCAAAAATTGTTTAGTTTCTCTAACCCAATTTGGCGCCGATCGTATCATTTGTCACTTCGTAGCTAGTCAAGACAGTATTGACTGCACCGAAGGGACAATGACACTTGCTTGACCGCAAAGACCAGTAGCAGCATCTCGACTGCTGGATGTAATAATGTATAAATTAATCTAGTTCCTGAGGCGGTGCCATGACCTAGTCCAGCCACCACTTCCTGGTCATTATCCGCAATAATGGGTGTCGAGAACAAACACCTCATGATTGATCCTCCAGGTCAACCTTTTTAACGGACTCATGTGCTGATGCTATACCAAATATGGTCGCTTGATGAGGATGAGGAAGTCGTTTTGAAACCAACGGTTTTTCCACGAAGCCACCCTTTATTTTAGCCCATTGTCTCGACCAATTATAATTTCTTTGAATACCACCAGCGTCTTGTCGGTTGGACTTTTATGTCTCGTAAATCAATATTATTGCTGATTTATTACCTGACTGGATCTTGTTCGGGTCGCGGTCGTACGTTTATAGATTTTTGTATTGTATCCGTATGGATTTTAAATCAGACTGCAGTGGACAGTTTATGGACGTCTGGTACAACGTGAGAACAAAATCCTCGCACATAGCCTTGAAACGAGTCTATTACTGCAATATTTCATGCCACGATCTTCCAGTTCATCTTCACGATCTCAAAAATGTATTTTCTATTCCTGCAATAAGCGACGCCGCAGCCGGCCGTGCACATTTGGAAGGGGAAGGGGGTTTATTGCGGTGTTAACAAAATTTTTTCTCTTAATGACTCGCTCGCTCGCTTTGAAAGTTATTTTTTAGGTTCCCATTTTCTTCAAAATCTTTAGTTTTTAAAGGAATGTTCGGGGATCAGTGATATTTTAAAGAAACCACTAACAAGCACAAAAAATATATCTTTTTACACCAAAATATTTCGTGAATAACGTAGTTATGAAAGTGACACAACCAGTTTCTCAATTTCTTTACTCTTCTTAGTTTTGCTCAGTTTCTCAGTTTTAACAAATTTCTAACATCAGTATTTGGCCTTTTTTTCAAAGCTCTTTTCCTATCCTAAAATAAGCAATTTATTATTCAAAGAAATGCAAATTTTTGACTTTGAACGCCGATAACTCAAAAATTAACTTAAAGATTAGCATAAAAGTTGGTGTATCTGATTTAGCCATCCATTCCGTTTATATGTGCAAATTGCAAAGCTCTAGGAGGACGCAAGAATTTTCTTCTATTTTAACAACCACTAAAATTAAAGCTCAAAAAACTATTTTGTTACGTTAGGATTTCTCAGGGAATATTAGTTGATTCTGTTAATACAACTGCCTAAAACTGAAAAAATCTAATTTATTTATTTTTCATTGAAATACTAACTATTGAAAATCAATAGTCACGGAATTTTTTGCATTGTTATGGGGATTGTTCATTATTCCACTAGTGGAGTAGTAGTGTTCAACACTAAACTCAAATTACGTCATATGAGTGGTATAATGAGATTGAAATATATTGATTGTAATACATAAAATATATTGAATAAAATCCAACAATAGCAAAACTACGTATTTGCGCGGAATTGGACCATGAGACGTGTAACAATATTTGACATTGTACATATATTTCTTTTTCTGTCTGAATTGTTTTATTGTAAATGGCATCATTACATGCTAATTTTATTTCTTGAAAGTTGATCATCACAGTACTAGGAGTGTTCTAACTCTAACTAACTCTATTACTGTCCTCATTTTTGTAAAGCAGTAAATTGATTCAAATAAAAATGAGTCAATATTTCGTGCGGTTTTAGGTAAAACGTTATAGATTACACGTCATAAAAGTCACGTACTTGATTCAAGAGCTAAGAGTACTCAGCCTTTGGCCTCGTTCTCTCAATATGCTCTTTCGTCAAATATAGATGACTTATGATGTAATATACTATTTGATTTTCTCTGTAATTTGTGGTCGTTTTCTGTCCAAATTTCTCCCATCATTTCTCTTTTTGCCTCTTTGATTACCGTTTCTTTTCTCTTTTCTTTATATACTTCGTAGTTTTCTGGTCTTCTTGTGGATAGGTATTTCCTATTTGTCCCTTTTGTTCTTTATTTTCTCGATTATTTCCTCTGTCCACTACTCTGGACACTCGCACAGTATATGTAGTGGAGTTTCTTCCTCCTCACTCCACCACCTGCAATCAGGATCTTCACCCGGATTGTGTTCAGTGAAGAGTCCGGGTTATCGGGGTTGACCGACAGCTGTTTCTTAGTACATTATATTGTTCTCTATATTTGTGTTCTTCTTCTTTCAGTTTCATGTATAATTTTTGCTTATATTTTCTTTGATACTTTTCGTCTTTTAGTTGCTCTTGCTATCTCAAGCTTTAAATTGATATTGAGCGCGGACAGCGTTATTGAAACTGTTTTAAAAAACACAGATTTTAACCTAATTTTATATTGTTTAACGACGCTGTCCGCGCTGAACTTTAAAATTTAACGATCTAAAAACCTTAAGAGCTTGAAAGTTAGATGATATACGAATTGCCGAAATCTGAAAATGGGTCTTCAGGAACCTGAAAATTTGCCAAATGATTAATTTTTTGAAGGGTGCGAAACCCCACACCCAACCCTCTCTTATCTACAACAATGGCAACAAGCCAATATGAGTTAACATAAAAATGTTGAGCGCCGTCGTCACAAAAAGCAACCATTTAGCACTTCTGCATTCCAGTACCAGAAAGGCGCGTTTCAACGATAATGTGGCATATCTGCAGTTCAGCACCGTTTAATGTCCTGTTTATTGGAAGACATTCGGACAATAATTACACTTCGGTCATTAATTTTCAAAGCAAATATTTATTTTCTTAGGTGTTGCAGTAAAGTGTAGATAATGAATTCATTGCGGGCAGACGTATAATCAATATCACTGTGAAAGGACAATATGTACTTATTGATATTAACCGATGACGGATACATCGAATCTGATTAATGGTGTAGAAGAGTATTTGCTGTAAGAACGTCTGAAACGCTGCTGTGCAAATAAAGCTACCTGTGAGCAATTTCGCTCAAATTATTGTTTAATGTTATTATGTTGCGATATATTTCTTTCTCCCTTATATGACAACCGTCAAGGTCCGACTGCAGGATGTAATTTGTATTTACAATAATTGTTATTACGCAGATTATTCACAGTTTACCTCATTTAACAAGGCAAAAATAGATTATCAATGGGTGGATGGCCTCACCACTGAAAAATTCAACAGGTTTTAACTCAGCAATGATTGATGTTCATTGTTTTTTCTTGTACATGATAATTATTTATTTTTCATAAATGTCAGCCCAATTTTAATATCTGTTGTGCCTAGTCATGTGTACAATGTTTTAGCTTGATGACTCGGCTGAATGAGGGCCGTTAAACCACGAAATTAATTTTTCCTCGATGGTATAATTCACGGATTTTATTAGACTTACATTTAATTAAAAGAAACTAATCGGTGATGAAAAAATATAAAACCGTCTGCTGTACGGTAATTGCATCATTAAAACTACATTTGCCGTTTCTGTTCTGAATTTTATGCAACAATTTAATAATTCGCTATAGAAAAAGCCTGTTAACAAACTAGAAAAGATTTTAATAGCTTGCGGCTTTTTTAAGAAATTCTGTGTGCATTTACGAGTAATTTATATGGATAGGGGTGCCTCCTCGCGTTTTATTTTTGATCCTAACTAACCTCTCGGGGCAACAAAGAAAAAATCTCCCAATAAAATATGTGGAGGTATAATTATTAAACGACCAGCCTTGACTGACTTTTTTATTGTATGTCGTGCAGACTACACACGAGTGCCAATTTTTCCGACACATCCTGTAGGCAGGGAAGTTAATTAGTTGTGGTAGGTAATCGAGGAACAGTTAGATTCATGTATAGTTCAAACAATACTGTGACCTGAACTGTCATTATTTCAGCGGTTCTTCCTGTTGGCGTAAAGGTCGCCATGACTAACACGAATCCAGGCTTGCGGGTCAAAATATTCTTCCAATACTTCTCGGAAGTTAAATAGGTTCCATTAGTCTACATCCTACAGCGATTAAAAATTACAAATAAACAAGCGTGAAATATTTAATATTCTCATTAACTAAAGCAAATTTGCGCATGAAATGTTTACTAAATGTGGAATGTTATATTAGTAGTTAGATTTATTTGTGCCTATTAAAATTACAGTAAAATATTACTTCTATATTTTATGGTTTCCCTCCAGCTAAAATATTTGGAAATTAATTATTTTTTTATCAAAAACCTGCAAGCTTTACTGTGATCAATTTCTGCGGTCAATATCGGACTAATCACGAGTCTTGGACACCTCCAGGCTACTTGTGACCCAAAAGTGGTTCTTTTGCTCCTCTTACTGCTTTAATTTCTTTCATAGTTTTTCTTTGCATAATTTACAGTTTACAGTTCCTTCAATTTCATATAGGCTTTTTAAGGTTTTAATATTTTCAGGTGCTCAAATTTTTTCCAGTTTTTTTTTATATTTATTCAAATTCTCAGGTTTCAAGGTTCCCAGATTCAAATTTTAATTTATTCTTGGTTCCCAGTTTTTCGGAGTTTCAGGCTCTCAATTTATTTCAATAATTATTGTGTTCAGTTTTTTAGGCTCCCTGGTAACACCTTTTGGGAAGGAAGTATAGAAAGAAATGCAAAAAGTATAATCGATTTCTATATACACGACAGATTTTCACGATAGAGAACTATATGATATAAAGATGACAAAAATGAAAGGGATGACAAAGATGAAGATAACTCAAGAACAGTCTAGAACAGGAAGCAAAAACATAATTATGTGAAACAAAAAATCTAAATAGCACCAAAAAGCAACTATAATCGGTAAAACAAACATGGAAACGATAGCTGATATACAGGGAAATCAAATCTAGAATCAGAAATGAGATACAAAATCCAAATAAATTCAGAATCAGAATCAATACGAAAAAGAAAATAAATCCATTTTTATAATAACATCAAGTCCAAGTCTATGTTCGGGTTAAGAATCAGAATAAGACTTATGAAGCAAATCTAGAATCGAATGAGAACCAAATCAATTCCAGAATCCGAATTAAAGCAAGATTCACAATTACAATAAAATCAAGATAAGAAATCAGAGTCCAATCAAATCTAAAACCAGAATCGAATCAAAATGGAAATTGAAGCAAATTTAGAATCGGAAAATCAAGGCTATAATCAGTACCAACTTTAAAATAAATCAAAATTTAAAATAGAATTAAATTCAAAATCAGATTCACATTAAAAATTAAATCAAGAATAAAAATTAAATAGAATCAAGTGAAAATCGCAATCGGAATCGATTCAAATAAAGATCCAAAATACCAAATCAAGAATCGTATCAGATCACATTGGGATTCAGAATTAAATGAATCCCAAATAAAATCACAATAATGGGGTCGTCCCCCTCAATTGAATTTGACCAATTCAACTATAGCATCTCGTAGACTATGTAACATGAAGCCCTAAAACTTATTCTGTTGTTTCATAAAGTAGTTTTGTAAGATAACAGAGCGTATCAAAAATCGCAATTTCGGCTAGCAGTTTCAAACGCTATACATTTACCGCCTCTTCTGACGTCATTTCGGGGGAGCATTCTCATTGGTTCATGCGCTTCTCATTAGTCGGCACCTCTAGTAACTTGATTTTTGTCTGGTGAATTTTGTCCCGTGTTGACGTCACAAAAAGGCGCGCGTTTCAAATAAGACAAATGTTTCGGATTTTTTTTTACTTAGTAAACGCGTGATTTCGTATAAACAAAAAAATAGGGGTATAATATTTTTTCGTCTATTTTCTAGAAAAGCTGTTTTTGAAACGACGACCCGATTTGGAATCCTAGAACAACTCAAAATCCAAAATCAAACAGTCAGAAGCGAAAGGAATCAAACTCAGAATACAGACCAGAATCAGAACTGAATTAAAAATAAAAATTAAATCTTTTTCGGAATAAAATTAAATCCAAATCCGAGACCCAATCCAGTCAAGCCAAACATTAAAATCAGACTTTTAACTTTGACTTGAATTTTAGAGTAAAATCAACTCCGAATCAAAAATGGAAATGCAGAATCGAATGTAAATTGAAATCCAAATTCTAATTTAACATTAAAATCCAGAATTCAATCAAATCGGAATTCAGCATTTTATCATTCCATTCATTTCTTTGGCCTCCTTCGCTATAACTGCATATGCCAGCGAGTTCTTTCTCTATTAGGTGTTTCAAGGTGCTCAGTAAACTTACTCCTCGGTAATTCTCCACCTTTTCTCTTTTCCCTTTTTTTGTGTATCGGACACACTAGACCCATCCTCCATTGAGTTGGGAATCCCTCGCCTTGCCAGTCGTCGTTTACTATTTTCCTCATTATCTCTATTATTTCTTCTGTTGTATACATCCACGCTTCGTTTTATAGTTCGTCTTCTGCCCTTACTCATTTCCTTCGTAATTTCTTCCCCTTTCTCCCGTTTTCTTGTTTCTTTCCTCTTCTGACTTCTTCCCGTTTCTTCCTTTCCGTTTAGTAATTCTTTGAAGTATTCTCTCCATTTCACTTTTCGTTCTCTAATTATGTATTTCCAGACTTCTTCTTCTCTTCTTCTCTCGATCCCTTCCCAATTCTCCATCTCCTCATTTGCTTTCCGGCTAGTATTTTAATTTATTTACATTCTTTCATTCTTGTTTCGGTATCTTTTTATTTTCCTTCGTCTCTTTCGATGTGTTGGAGCGCATGTCCGTACTTTTGTATGCTTTCTTCTTCCCAAATTGTTTTTATGTTTATTTCTTTTTCGTGTCTGGTTCTTTTTATTTCTTCTCCAGCTATTTCTACTTCTAACGGTTGGTGGTCTGATTTACTCAGTTTCAAATCTTCGTACTTCTTTCTACTGCTTGACATATTCATACTTAGTCTCCCGGCATTCTCTCCAATTACATCGAATTCGCTTATATACTTCAAAAAATCTTTCTCCTTTGGTTCTTATCCCTGTTACATTTTAATATAACAATCTTATTCTTCCTTTTGTTGAATTAGAACAATAAAAGGCGAACATATGAAAATGAAAATATAAGACAAACTAATGGACACAACATTAAAAACCGGTGTGAAACAGGGAGGCAGCTTGACTCCACTATTATTTATGGTTTTTATGGACAAACTTCTGAAAAACACAAAGAGCAAATCGATAGAAGTAACAATATGAGTAAAATAAATAAATTAACGTTAAATGAAGATAAGCATACAAAAGAGTAAGACCATAATAATAAGCAAAGAGAAAATCAAAGTAAATGAAAGAACTATGTAATACATCGACGTTGGAGGCCATATCTACATAAGGGTACCTGGGAAGCAATATCAGAAACCATGGGAATCTTGTTAATTATTAAAAGAAGCAAGAAATATCTACCATGCTATAAACAAAACAACAGGTAGTAGATAAACAATAAATAGACAGAAAAATATTGTAACTTTTCCGGTTTCTGGATCTCTGAATTTCTGAACTATGTATAATAATTATGTAACTCATAAATTTGTCCACTTCAATTTCTCCTTAGATTTCTTCAGTTCTATTCTTTCCTTTTCAGTTTCTATGCTCTCAGGTATCCAGGTTTTGAGCCTCTCAGGGTCCTTATATTTGCACACTTTTAGGTCAGTTTCAAATGATCCTATTTTCAGGTTCTGCAATTGTTCTCAAGATTTCCAGTTTCTTTAGATTCTCATTTCAGACTTTCAGGTTTTTGGGTTTCCAGATTCTCAGATTGTTAGTATAGTAGGAGAGCTGGCAGCAATTTTTGGGTAGGTATTTGAGGCAAGCTGAAAACTTGTCATATAGCCCCTCTATTATATCCCAACACGGAAATGCAGACCTGGCTGGTGAGTAGCGGGGCTAAATAAACCCCTAAATTTTCTTAAATATTTTTTTTTTCCAAAAATATATTTGAGGCAATATGTAATTTTTATGTGTTGTAGTTTGATGCTTAAACAATTTCAAAAAAAAATAAGCCAGAAGATTTAGCCGGGGTTTTAACATTGCCAGACGCGTGCAAAAACATTTTGCAAAAAAAATATGAAAAATGTATTTGAGGCAACTTGAAATTTTAATAGGGTATTATTTATAAGTAAAAAATAATATTCTCAAAAAGACAGATTATTTTGGTGGGGCTTTCTACCTGCCAGGTGACCTAACAAATTATGTATAGGTGCGAGTGCATAGCGCTATAGACAAGCTGTAGTCTGAGAGAGAGAGCGTTTATCGGCAGCTGTCTGCGTCCCTGCTTGCCGCGTTACTATTGGCTCTGGCGAGGCCACGTGACTTACACTAGCCATGAGGTTTCCAGTCGAAATTTCGGAGTAAAAGATTAATTAAATTAAATAATTAATTAAAAGATAAATTTTTGTGAATTTCTGTTAAAAACGGTTAATACAAAAATGATTAAATAAAAATAAAAAATTTGTTATTTAGTCAATTTTAATATAAATCTAAATGTAATGAATTACTTAAATATTTGACATTTGTGCAAGAATATTGGTTTTTTCAACAAATTATAAGAGAGCTTTTTTTTAGAAAATTAATTTTTGAACAACTTTAGTTTCAATTTTTTTTATAGGATTAATATTTTTGCCGCTACATCCAAAATTTAAAAAAAAAATTACTCCGAAATTTCGACTGGAAACCTCATGGCTAGTGTAAGTCACATGGCCTCGCCAGAGCCAATAGTAACGCGGCAAGCAGGGACGCAGACAGCTGCCGATAAACGCTCTCTCTCTCTCTCAGACTACAGCTTGTCTATAGCGCTATGCACTTTTTGCACGTGTCTGGCAATGTTAAAACCCCGGCTAAATCTTCTGGCTTATTTTTTTTAAATTCTTTAAGCATCAAACTACAACATATAAAAATTACATATTGCCTCAAATATATTTTTGGAAAAAAAAATAAAAATATTTAAGAAAATTTAGGGGTTTATTTAGCCCCGCTACTCACCAGCCAGGTCTGCATTTCCGTGTTGGGATATAATAGAGGGGCTATATGACAAGTTTTCAGCTTGCCTCAAATACCTACCCAAAAATTGCTGCCAGCTCTCGGACTAGTATCTCAGTCTTCAGTGTTAATCGCGTCAATAAATACATAAAACAGGCAATCTTCGGAAGTCCTCAAAAACAGCTTCGATTTGAATGTTTTTTTTTGTGAATGTTTGTTTTTATATATTATTCAAAATCAGAAACCTTTTGAAGTGGGGAAATAATTATTTATATTGTTTAAACACTATTTATTATATTTATATAAAAAAAATAGTTTTTCATTCCTTATTCTACAAATAATATACGAAAGTAAATTATAAAATTATTATGGATTGTGGATTATTTATTTTAGACATTTATAAATAAAATAATTAAAAATTATTGTTCATCAATACTTGTAGGAAGGAAAAATTTGAGAATTTTCCTCTATTTCCATGGGAGTCCCTGATCAGATCCTGACTTTTTGACAATGGAACCACCTCAAAAGTATACCCTTTCAAATAAAAGAAGAATTTTGAAAATCGGCCCACAATTGACGCAGAAAACGGTGAACATACATAATGAAGTCGTTTAATAAAAGGGAGCGAAAATTTGAGAATTTTTCTCGATTTCCATGGGATTCCCTGATCAGATCTTGACTTTTTGACAATGGAACTACCTCAAGAGTATACCCTTTTAAATAAAAGAAGAATTTTGTAAATCGGTCTACAATTGACGAAGAAATCGGTGAACCTACATGAAGTCGGTTAATAAAAGGGAGCGAAAATTTCGAGGATTTATCTCGATTTCCATGGGATTCCCTGATCAGATCTTGACTTCTTGACAAAGAAACTTCCGCAAGAGTATACCCTTTCAAATAAAAAAAGAATTTTGTAAATCGGTACACAATTGACGAAGAAATTGATGAACATATATGAAGTCGGTTAATAAAAGGGAGCGAAAATTTGAGGATTTTTCTCGATTTCCATGGGATTCCCTGATCAGATCCTGGAACCACCTCAAGAGTATACCCTTTCAAATAAAAGAAGAATTTTGAAATTCGGTCCACAATTGACGAAGAAATCGGTGAACATACATGAAGTCGGTTAATAAAAGGGAGCGAAAATTTGAGTATTTTTCTCGATTTCCATGGGATTCCCTAGTCAGATCCTGATTTTTTGATAATGGGACCCTCTTAAGAATATACCCTTTCAAATAAAAGAAGAATTTTGTAAATCGGTCGAATTGACGAAGAAATCGGTGAACATAAATGAAATATAAATATATAAATGTTCTGAGGTAACAAGCATTAGAAAAAAAAAAACATACAACCGAATTGATAACTTCCTCCCTTTTTGAAGTCTGTTAAAAAAAAACGCAAAACTATTTTTTTTTTTTTAGATAAATATCATACATATTGTTTAAATAATATTAATAGTTATGTCCTCGCTCCAAAAGGTTTCTGATTATAAATAATATAAAAAAAGCAAATATTAAAAAAAAAAACATCAAAATCGGAGCTGTTTCTGAGGACTTCCGAGAAAAAGACTTCATTGACGCGACTATGTCTTAGGTTTCCAAGTTTCGGGTTCTTAGGTTCTCAGATTTTCAGGTTTGGTTCCAATTTCTTGGGTTCCTTAGGTACCATCATTTCTCAGATTATTGGGTTTTCAGGTAGGTATTCTAATTTTCAGATTTCAGATTTTTTTCGATTCTCAGGCTCCGCTATTGTTAAAGCTCTAAACACGTTATCACATTTTCAGATTTTCAGTTTCAGGTGTTAAGGTTTTCAGAAATATTTATTTTTTGAGGTTCTCAGTTTTTCAGATTTTTGTGTTCTCTGGTTCTCGTTCTTCGGTTTCCAAGGTTCACAGGGTCCCAAAATACTGTATGATAACTCGTTTATAAGGCATTTTGTCGCACTTACTCTTGCGTGCCTGCGACAAAATGCTTCTTATAAAACTCGTATCATAACATACTATTAATGTTTTAAGGTTCCCAGAATCACATTTTCGGGTTCTGAGGCTGTCCGATTTCTGGTTTTAAGATCCTTCGACGGTATTCGTGCGTCATTTTCATTAAAAAATATTTGGACTAGTCCCATTCACCTATTGTCGTTTGTTTAGGTTTAAGCCTGTCCAGATTCCTACTGAAAAATTGTCAAAATTGGTGGATGGCGTGTAGTTTCTGTAAAATCTTTTATTGAAAACCCCAGGAGTACTTACGTCCGTGCTCGTAAAATACACTAATAAGGTTTGCTTTATATGACCACGACAAATTCTTTATCTGCACCCTCCCTATAAATCAAATCTGTGGCGCGAAAAATTACACTCAATTTAAGATATGCACGCCGCAGGCTGAATTTAACATACACCTGCTTTCGTTAGAAGAGTATATTGTTGGATAAAGGAAGGCAACGTGCTAGCAAAAAGTTGTCTTGACCATATTTAGAGCATATGTGGGATTTTATACCCAGCTGTCTGTAGACCGAAAATTTAGTTTGCCTGTGTTTCTCGGAGCTTCATTAAATCATATTTAGTCATATAATTGAACTTTAATCCACGCAGCAATCGTGTGTAAAAGTGTTTCTCAACAGGTGCTTCGCGGTGATAAAATCTAGACTGAGCCACTATCTGGAAACGCAACAATACCGCCATCTCGTAAAGTGACGTAAATAAACATTTAGAGAGACGTTGACAAATTGTGCCAGTGTATCGCCTGGATTTCGGACATTGGAGGTGTGTTGGAAGTGCGATTTTCTCACTCACGAATTACATCACTGCTATAAATTGTGACCACTTTTCCTTCCGTCTTTTTTGAAAATAGGTTAGGCTCTCAAAACAAAGCGTTAGTTTCCTCCTTGAAAGATTATCTTGTATAAATAGAGGCTTAGCGGTCGTCTTTTACCGTTGCAGTGCTATAAATGTATAATTTCCATTCTAAACAAATAAAAACTGCTGAAGATATATTGTTTAATATTCCAACACCTACAAAAACCATGTTGCCATCTGTCGAAAGGAATTAAAGTTTGTGTACATTGATTTTTTATTGAGAATAATGACATAAAAGATCCGTTTATGGTGTCTTTATTAATGATAGATAAGAACAACACACAAGTGTTGTCCTCAAACGGATGATTAAATAACAACATTTGTGGGTATATGCATGTTTAGGTGTCATTGTTTAGTCATTGCTGCGACGTTATTACAGCGGTCCTTTGCACCAAAATAATTATAATTTTAAAATTTCGCTTTAAAAATGGGTCTAATCCAAGGTTGAGCAACAGCTATTTGCATTTAAATTGTTCCAAGTCAGTACAAGAGGTTATTATTTGCTTACTATGAGTAAGCGGTTCCGGTTTATTTCTTGTAATGAAGCACAAAGTTAAACAATTTATTATCCCTTTCTAGCAACTTTTAATTCCACCGGCTAGACAATGGAACATAGGCGTCAACTGCAACAGATCTAGCGCATAAATCGTCTACGATAACTTTAATATCTTTTTAACAAATTCCTCAACTATCACCAGTAAAAGCCAACTTTCTTGTTTCAGGTCAATGTCAATAGCAGTTGATAGCACGCCCTGTCCAAATTGAGATGGAAGTGGTGGCAGCAACCCCAGGTACTGGTGCAGTGCCCCCTTTCCACGACCATGACGTGCGCGAGTGGTCCCGACTCGACAGCCTGACAGGAGTTCTGGAAAGGGCTCGTCTGGAAACCGACCATTGGACGGCCAACACCAGCACCTCCTGCCACAAATACGGAAAGGTCTGTTATGTCGAAAACAAAGGGTGTGGGTGTTCGGCGCCGTTACACACCCTGAATAAAAATTCGTAATTGCCACCGGACTCACTGAATGTTTAATTAATGTATCGACAACTACATGGATTGGCAGACACGACTTACACCGATTCATTGTTGGTTTTTATTTGTCGCGGTATCATTACTTCTGTTTGAAAAGTTCGTGATTGTGTCGGAAAGCAAACTATAAATTAACATTGCAAAAGCGCCGCGCTTGAGAAATTGGACTTGCGTGCGACAACAGACGTTTTAGAAATTGACTAATAGCTTTTCGAAATTTTGCTCTAGACGAGCATCGTGGAAAAAAGTACTTCCGGCGCACCCAGCTAAGGTCGAGGGCAACGATGCTAACTACCATCTGGGAGTGTCGCTGCTCAAGACGGACATTATTTTGATGCTGGCATTTTGTCCGCAAACTTGTCCTCAGATTTCTCTCCAAAAGGAGATATTGAGAAACCGATAAATTTCTCGCATTATTGGAATAAAACTGGTGGATTGGTGGTCAGACATGTCAACATTTGTCGTGTACAGGCTGTCTACATGTGCATGTACAGTAGCTATTCAACAGAGCTGCGATCACGATAATCCAATAGCTCTAATGCCATAAAAATCTTTGTTTACGTTCCATTTAGAACTGGCTCGTTTAACTGTAACTTCTATTGTTATCAATTGTTTTTCCGGGAAAAATTCCGTGAGTGGTGGTGTGAGTAAAAATTTCGTTAGTTTGACCTTAAGTCGAGAGAAAACGGTGAGATGGCAGAAATATGGTGATGTTAATATTCGTAAAAACTATAAGATGTCGGTTTCTGCATTCATTGTTATGGAGATTCTGAAGAAAGAGCAGGAGATCCTTGAAGTATACAAAAAACGAATGCTTTTTTTTTTCAATATTGGAATAGCACATCATGACGGTGATTCTGGAGCCATGAACTCTAAGAGTATACGCTTTACAAGAAATGTTCCCAAAATTGATATTCCCGGATGAAAAGCTGTAAAGCCCAATAACAGTGGTCACAGCTTCTTACTGTCAGTAGTGAATGTGAAAAATATTACTCTGTGTCCAGGATAAATTTTTATTATTAAAGAAAGCAACAAACACAAACGCTAAAACAGCAATTCGCAGGATCTAATAAAAA
Source organism: Diaperis boleti (assembly GCA_963583935.1). Taxonomy (NCBI): domain Eukaryota; kingdom Metazoa; phylum Arthropoda; class Insecta; order Coleoptera; family Tenebrionidae; genus Diaperis; species Diaperis boleti. The sequence goes on along the minus strand of OY757242.1, from coordinate 72,927,884 downwards.
AGCGAGTTATAAAACTTTAAATACACCGAAAGAAACACATACCGGGTGTAGAATTGGTTTAGCGGACGTTTAAGGCTAAAACGCATTAGACGGTCGCGGTCCCGTCGCATCGCGAGCTGAGCTAGTCTCGACCGCGCTCAGTCAAGATCTTTCCCATGTTTTATAACGCATGCATTTGCACTAGACGTTCCCGAGGCGGTCTCCTTCGATCGTTTCGAAAGAATCTCGGAGACCGCGATGCGACCGAGACGAGCTCGGGAACGTCTAGTTCGCGCGTTTTTGATGATCGCCTACTATGCTTGGATTGCATTCGGCGATCCATACGGCGCCGACGCGTCGGGACGGTGCTAGCAAGCAAAATCGCTGTTCGTCCAGTAATAATTTTTTAATTAAAGTTTGAAATTTACCCTCTATTTATCTGCTTATGTTAATTGGATGAATACAAAATCTCGTGCGCCTTTTTCTTTGGCGCTTTTCTTCCTCTTCAAACAGAAGAGCCAATAATAAGACCTCTTTCATTTTCTTAACTGAAACCGTTGATTAACTTAAAGGAGAGCGCCAGCAAGATTGTGCGCAATTGCCAAATGCGACTGAGACCGCCAACAGTTGAGCTTGCGATGCGACGGGATCCCGACCGTCTAATGCGTTCACACGAAATGGACTCTTTATTCTGACCGGCGGTTCCTATAGCCTCACGGAAGGAGTAAAAATTTGACTTGAGTTCAACGTTATAGTAACAAGACTCGCGCTTGAATATTTTAAAATATTGTTTTATTATAATTGAAAAATTAATACAAAATTACAATGGCAGACAGTGAGACCTTTGAAAGTCCAAAAAAAAAAAGTTAACAATTTACGGTATTTTAACAAAGCTGACATTTACACGCAGATTGATTGGGTGTTGGAGTAAGTGAGATAGCACATAGGGTTTGTTAAAATACTGTAAGTCTTCCGGCCACTGCCTCTTCGACTAGTAGGGATTTTTACATATAAAAATACATTATATTTTAAAATATTGGATCTGCTAGTTATTTTAGAGCAAAACCAAAAGTAAAGTTACAAAAGAACTAAAAGTGAATCTTCAAGCTCTCAAATTTTCAGACTTTCACAAGTAAGGTTGTCAGTAGGATTTAATTTAAATTCTTTTCAAGTCCTCTATTCAGCAGTGTTTGCAAGCTTTCAGTTTCTCACTTTTTCTTGCTCTGTGTGGTTCAGGCTTTCAGACTTTAAAATTTCGTATTTCGTGTTTTCATTTTCTTAGGTTTTTAGATTATCGACTTCTTTTAGGCAGTTAGGTTATTTTAATGTTCCTTGACCACTTTACCCCTTGCACTTTTCTTCTCCTTCACATTTATCTTTTATTCTCCATTTCTTCATTAGTGCCCCATACGCATACTTCTTTATTAGTCCTTTGGCGCTTAACCATTCCTGACTACATCTTCTTTCCTCATTCCACAATTTATGTAAATCCATACTTGTTTCCTTCTGACCTTGTTTTCCTTCCTCCCTTAACTCACACTTTTCCTTTTTCTTCAATTCCTTCCATTTCTATCTTTCAGCCAGGTACCAAAAGAAACAGACACGTCGTAGTCTTGCCATTTCCTCCAAGGGTGGTGCTACTCTACACTTATTTTTGTATTTTTTAATTATGGACGACTTTTTATTCTTTCGTTTAACTATTTTTAAATGTTGGTCCCTCATTAGAGCTATTTTGTAGCTCTAAATATTCACCCTCACCTTGTTTCCTTCTTTCCTTTCTTACTTCTTTTTTAACTTTTTTTTCCATATTTTTGAGTTTCCAGGTTCCGTTCTCAGGTTCACAGATTCGTGTGTTTTTAAGTGCCATTCTAGTTTTCAGGTTCGATTGCTCCCAGTTTTATTTGTCGGTTTCAAGTTGGATCCAACCTTTAGGTTTCATTTTTTGGATTTTCAAATTTCAATTTCTCAGGTTCTTAGGGATTCAATCTCTCAAGCGTACAGGTTATAAAGTTTTAAATTTTTCAGGTTTTCTAAGTATTCAGCATCTCATTGAGCTTCTCTTATTCAGTGTTTTAACAAACATTTAGTTCCTTGCTCTTTTAATATCTTTCAGTTTCTCATATTTCAGAAAATAAAAACACGCCCACCATTTCAAAAATTGAACGTCACGAAGCTTTGCTCTCATGTCGGAGGCAATTACTCATTAAGAATGAGCAGTACGTAAAATATAAATCTATAATAGTATAGGTCGAACCCCTGCATTTATGCTTCAAAAGATTTTCGTGCTAAAGTCATCAGGCAGCGCTGGCAGCGCCCATTTAAACTCCTGTTTTCTGGCGGTTCGGTCTGCTTAAAATCGATGTAGCTATCCGATTTGAGAATTTCTAGTACCAATTTGTGCATCAAGAAACAGAGTAACTAGAAACGCTTTGTTTCTAATATGCAAACCAATCATAGAATATTATGGAATATTCAAAAACTGTTAGATTTTTATTTTCCAGATTCTAAAACATATAAAACCAGTCCAAAATCGATATGTAAAAAAGGATTTTTTCCACACTTAAAATTTCGAAATTTTAAAAAATCACTTTTAATTTGCAAATTAATCATAAAATATTAAGTTTATTGATATATTTTAAGGGTACAATATCTAAACACTATGTTATCTTTTTTTTTCGGATTTGTTTGAGATTAGATCTTGGAACTCTTAAGGCGTATCTAAATATCGACAATGAAAATGGCTTCTCCAAATTCCAAAACATATAAAATGAGTTCAAACTCGATATGTTAATAGTTATTTATGTATCTAGGAAATAAAGACCCATTTTAATCCCGAGAATGTAAGAACTGCCAGAGGTGACCGTAGTTAGCCGATGGCATTTTCATTTGAGGGATTAACGGTCTTTATTCCAGAGATGCATACAAAACGTTCCTCCCACCCTTCTAAGTTAATAAATTAGAAAAGAATTTTTTTTTCAAGTGATAATTGTGAGTTTGTCTAACACTCTCAATTCACAGAATTGAAGTTAAGAATTAATATCAGTAGAAATGGGAGAAAATAGCGATCACTAAGACAGGTTAGACATTTGGCCATTACTGCAAGAGCTAAAGATGTATTTTTTTTATTTTATTCCCTAGGGAATAAAGTATCACATTATTAGTCGACGATGGAGCAAAAATGTTTTTTCTAAACTCAAAATTTAGAAATTTTCAAAAATCACTTTCAATTTGCGAAGTAATCAAATATCATATGTAAAATTGAGTTTGTTGATATATTTTAAGGCGTCTTAACTATGCAATATCCAAAAACTCTTCCATTTTCTTTCAGGTTATATCACAAATGTTTTAAACCAATTTTTTTTTTTTCAAAAATCGCTCATAATGTACTTCAAACTAATGTAAGAGAATAGGCAATATTGGATTTGGTGATGTAATGTTAGACGTCTTAATTATACAAAATCCAAAAATTGTTTGAATGTTGCTGAAAATTGACTTTCCAGATTCGAAAACCTATACAATGAGTGTAAACTCTATAATGTCAAAAATGATTTCCTCAAAACTATTTTTTTTAATTTTCAAAAATTGCTTTCGATTCGCAAATTAATCATACAAAATGTGCAGGATTGAGATTGTTGACATATTTCAGGGGGTTTGACCACAATATCCAAAAACTATTCGATTCTTTGTTCAGGCTTTTAAAAACTAATAATCTTTTTTTTTCAAGATTAAAAATTAAAATTGTTAAAATATTAAAAGTTTAACGAAAAAACACTGATGATTTTATCAGTAAAGTTGACAATTCTAAAAAAAATCAAAAAGCGAATGTACAAAAAACTACAAGATACATACAGCGTTGTCACGTAAATACTTACGGTTGTGTGGATAAGACAGCCCACCCCTTTCTTTTTTGTTGCTTCAATCAAATTTAATAAAATGTACATATAGCAGACCTGAGAGCATGAGAGAAATAACAATAAAAATAATAATAAAAAATATCAAAACCTGAAACTCTCGAACACTAAGGGCGGCCGCACATTTCCTACTTTCAGATCCGATTGTCTGAAACGATTTAGAATCGGACGACTACCGCACACTACCGACAAAATACTTCCGATTGTATGAATTTCATTTGACTCAGCGGCGTTCTACCTTGCACATCTCCATAGAAAACTGACACAAATAATCGTATGTTTGCGGTACAGACATACAAAACCATTGCACAGCGCGCCTTTCGGTAGTCGGATCAGACTTTTTGTCGTTCCGACGGGTCGGACGCATTGCGCTTGCATCCGACTCGGACGTCCGATCCGATATCGGATTGTAGGTGTGCGACAGTAACATATAAACTCACAGTTATATGAGCATCAGATGCTCGGATCCGACAATCGTTTCAGACAATCGTATCTGAAAGTAGGAAATGTACGGCCGCCCTAAGGGATGAATAGCCGGAGAAGTTGAAAGCTTTAAAACCAGAACCTAAAAGCCTAATACCGAAATACCTAGATATAAACTCGAATCAGACGGAGAATTTGAAAACCTGAGACTAGAAAATTAACAATAAAATCGAGAACTTCAAAATATGAAAACCTCAAAATCTAATAAATATATAGCTTGAAACTGAAAGAGAGAACATGAGTAATTAAAGGCATGTTAAACTGAAAACCTAAAAGCCAGATAATAGAGAATCCATGAAATCTGAAAATCTGACAAACACCAAAAAACTTACAAATTTAATATTTAGAGTTTCTAAAAATCTACACACCTGAAAATTTAAAGTGAAAACCTATGAAATTCGAACACTTGATAATCTCAAAACAAAATGGAATTTTGAGAACCTAAGAACCTGAAAACAGATGTAATTTCAAAACTGACAACAGTTTGCAAAATTGAAAAACTGGGAACTCGAAAAGTTGAGGCATTAAAAGCCTGAAAATTTGCTACTTAGATAAGCTAACAACCTGGAAGTATGAGAACCTGAAAGTCTAAGGAACGAAAAAGCAAGAAAACTGAGAAATCCCGAGAAATTAAAAGCTCAAAATTTGAAAACCAGTATAATGAAAGCCTAATAATTTTTAAAATAAAATATAAACATGAAAACTTAAAAAATTGAAAGCCTAAAAATCTAAAAACCTGGTAAACCGAAAGCAGAGCTCTGGAAATTCGAGAATAATTCAAGGAACTGTAAGAAGTTAGAAGTAGCCTGCAACCCTGGAAATCTAGTTATTCCAGTGCTTAAGGGAACACATCCCTGTATATATTTGATTTATTTTTATTTTACCCCATTTTTGCCCCAACTAAAAACGAAAAGAAAAACCGCGAAAAGATTAATTTTGCCACCCTTTTAAGAAACTCATCGTCCGATTTAAGAAATGAGTATACCAAATATAAGCGTTTCGTGACCTTTTACAAGGTCAGGAGATTGGAATGACAGAGAACTGGCGATTCAAAGCCGGAGGGTAGAGAAAAACGCTGAACACCGGAGAAATATATAAATTATGCTTTCATGAACCAAGGGAAAGTGAATAGGTCTTCCACTAACGACACAAAATGAAAGAAAAGAAAGGATGGAAAGTTACAGTAAAATATTTAAAAATAAAACGTGTTATTTGATTTTAGCACTTTATTGCTCTCATTAGTCATTCGTAAATAATATAGTACGAGGGCGAGTATGAATCTTTGAAGAAAATTTAGTAAAAACAATTAGAAAAAATGTTCAGCTCAACGAGATATTAATGTTTGCACACTATACCTATATTAATTTTTTCACTCATAAAAATATGACGTTATAATTTCACAATACATGGCGAGTCATTACGAAATCTTTCTGTTCAATATGGCAACTGCATAAAAGCAGTTTTTTTCGTTACTATTTAATTACTTCAAGGTAACTGAAAAGAGGTAGAGACAAAAAGTCCTTTTGTGAATGTGAAAAGTAGGCACTTCATTAATTCATGATATTTTTTTTATCTCACCGATTGTTCATTCATCTAATTACATTAGTTTTCATATGTGTTGTTCAAAGAAGAAAAGTATTTTTTAATGAAGTGTGCAAACTTTTATATTAATTAAACATTTTGCAGTTTGAGATTTATCTAAGCGTGAAATCGTGTGACCGATGACATTATCTGATCATTAAGAATTCTCTTTAGGTTTCAGACAGCATTATGAGCAAAAATCAAACTACCCAAGACTACCCAAGATGCTCATTTACTTATTAGGCTAAACCGTCATAAAATCATCACTTGGACACTTCCAAATTAGTAACATGTTATCCGCACAACATTCTTTAGTCGGTTCTCACCGTAGACGAATATTCTCTTCACTAAAAACGTGTTCAATTATGCAAATAGACCTGTAAAATCTCTAATAATAAAGTTACCAGATTAGTTAATTGGTCCATAATTAGATTGAACTTGTGACGTTTGAACAATAAGCTCTGCAAATTGTACAGTTACCCAACGACGTTTGGACGTCAATAAACAGCTAGAAAGCTAACTGTTTTAACCTCAATTAACCTTATCTAAAGATACAACTACGGCTTAATGAATGATATGAAAAAGTACGACTCGTTCCAAACTTCCTATTATGAGATTTATTGTGTTGCAAGGATGTCGATTCCATTGAAGGTACCGTTGCCCTATCTAATTACAGAAAGTGGTGAGTTATATAACCAAAAAGTCACATATTTTTATTGTAATATGCACCACCCACAGCAGAATTACTGCAGCAGCTAAATTACTATCAATTACCCTTTGAGGTAATGATAGACGCCGTTTTCTGACATTTACTTTTTTGACTAAATAACTATCGGAAGCCAATTTCTCCGACTGTCATTGAATTTTTTCTTCGATTTGAACAAACGTGAATCACGATCTTGTTAATCGAACAAATTCACTTCCTTGGTGATCATCAGATAGAATTTCGAACATCTACTCGGTTTTTTCTTACTCAATTCTGTTAAAATTCCAGAGTGTAGACCGTTTATGTGTTTTTGCAACACTCTATGAGCACGGAATGCAGTAAAGATGAATCATTCGGTACAAATTCTGATGTAAAATACTAATTAAGGTCTCCATTTAAATGCATATTATCGACTTGCACTGATGCGAGATAATAGGAATCTTGTTGTCGCTATATCGAGGTGAGGAATCTGATAACGGAAACACTAAAGAGGAAAGGCTGGGTTTTCGACTCCATGATTGACTTTAACCTTGTCGCAACAACCATTTCTATTAGTCGAAACCAATGGTTAATGTCGAACATCCAAGAACCTTGTTTTAATCATTCAAAAAATATGTTTACAAGGTGTGTCTAAAACGCTTGGTCAAAGTTATTACCAGAATCTACTCGTCGAAAGATTCAAGAGATGATGTATTTATTTAAAACTTTTGCTGGTGAATTTTGATCGAGAATTCCGTACATCCACAATGACGTTGTTCTTTCTTCACTTTGGCAAGCAGCACGAATTGAATCTTCCATAACGCTGCCTGGTCATCGTTTCCCTGCGAGGAGTTAAAGAACCGTAATACCAAAATAACAGAAATTAACTCCTTGAAATTACAATGATTGAATTTTAAACGTTTTTCTTCCAATTATGCGTTGTCCTTAATGATGTAGTGTCGTTTTAGGCAAAAACGCAGATTTTATGGATGAGATATGGGATCATTCCCTTGTATTTATCATAATGATTAATGATATTCCGGGTAGCGGTAAGCAACTCATTAGTGAAGAGATCGCGTTAAAGGCTATACATTATAGATGATCCCGGCAACTCTTCTTGATTCTTCGATATTCTCACGGGTTAGGTTTGGATTTTTTCGTCACCCTACATTAACAAACTCAATTTAAACAGCAGTTTAGTGAAAGTAAATCGGTATCTGTCCTTATTCAAAAAGACAGAGAGCAAAGTTTTTAAATCGTTGCAAAATATCGGCTGTCATTTAACACAAAAGGTTCATTTGAGCGCGTAATAAATGCTCTACATTGTAGTTCGGTGGTTTTGCTTTCCTCATTGCTGAACTCTGCCATCGAAGACTGTTATTAATAATTACAACTCGTACGACCTGTGATCCAACGTGAACGTAACACTTGTACATATATGCCAATTAGATATAACTTGTTCGAGAAGAAAAATGCCGTACGCAAACCAGTGCATTGCAGTAAAAGTAGTAGTACTGCGTGGTGAGCAGCGCAACTTCTGAAACTGGTAAGCCCTTTTTGTCACCTAGTAAGCTTTCAAGGTTAGTCTTGTCACGATAGAAAAAAAATTCGTAAAACTATATTGTTTCTACACAATTGACTTAATTTTTACCTTATCTGGATCACGGTCACCGACAACGCTGCAACAATCACCATATTCCTGGCGGGTGGTAACTAGAGCACGGTAATAAATAAATTAATGGTGTGCAGCTTCAAAACTCTTTTTAATACAGACTGCAAAAAAGAAAGTTTGCGTGTCTTCGCCAGGCGAGCAACCTTCTGCTGAGGCTAATCGAAGATTATCTCTCCCGCTAAGACGCAAACCAGTAATTAGGATGTTACAGTTCTGTGAAATTATAATAAAATGTGCAGTGCTTTTATTTAGCATCAGTGATTTTGATTCGGCGAACGTTGATAATTCAAATTATGGCATTTTTATGGTTTGTTAAAGTGGTGTTGTGCAGTGTTAATTTCTTCTTCGAAATCCGACCACTGCGGCTTTCCAAAAGTGACAACAAATGGGATACGCTCGACTGAATTGAATTATATGGTAAAAATTATTGTATAGATCAGAAAGAATTCTATTTCTAGCATATGGTACATACTAAGTGCGACTTATTGATACTGGACAATAAATTGTTAATTTAATGGTCTGTTGTAAAAGTCTACAAAGAAATATGTTTGTGTACAAGTTTGTACTGAAACAGAACAAAGTGTTGTACCATTGATGTGTATCCGTTCACAATTAGAATCATTAAGAAAATCATCACAAAAGTCTATCCTACTTTCACATTTATAACAATTATTCCATAATTGTCTACTTTGTGGTTTTTGCCTTAATAATAACTGGAGATGATATGGCCACCATTTTGTTGTTAAAAATACACTCAATGTTTCAATAAATGACGAAAGTTCAAGTTTGTAACATGAGTAATTTGGAGTAATTTTACTTCTGTTAGCAGGGATGAGAGTTTAAACACTTCCAAGCAAAAATCTATAGAGGTGCGCCTAAAGAAGTTTTCATTTCAAGAACAGAATTTCGAAGTTATAAAATTCTAAGAATTCCTAAATACTAAATTTCCAATCAATGACACTTTAAATTTAGTTTTTTTAATTGCACGATCTTAAAGAAAACTGACATTCTAGTACCTAGAGATGGGGTGAAATTTAATAATTTCTAGATATCAAGATACCTAGTTTCCGAATATTTTTAATCGGAGATAAAGATACTATGATATTCTAAAATTGGAAGATTTAGAGATTTCAAAATTATGTATGTTTAAAAATTTTTTACTTTAAGATTGGAGAACTCCCTCGTAATACTTCAAAGTTTAGGAATTTGCAGAGTACCAAATGATAAGATTCCAACATTACAAGACCTCAATTTCCAATGTTTTTGTAAAATACCCAGAATCGCAGTTTTTCAGATTTTAAGCTTTAACAGGCTTGTAGATCCAGAATTATCAAATCAATTTTGAATTGGCTAAATTGTACTTAAAATCACTAAGGTATTCAAAGTACTCTTCAGAAATTTTATTTTGCTGTGCTATACCCACTAGAAATTTTTCAAATCTTGAAAAACGCATAAAATTGAAATAATGAAATTCGCAGTATATTAGATATAGAGACCCGGAGAAGTAAAAACATTGGAATGGTGGTGTCAGAATCTCGTAATTTCTTAGAATAGCAAAATGTTTATTAATTTATTAATTAATGATTAAAAAATTATCAAGATTTTGGTTTTCTATATCCCGATATTTACAAAAGACCGAAAATTAATTTCGATTCTTTGCATCTCTCTTCTATGCACATCTATCTCACCGTGGGCCTAATATACAGTGTGATTCAGGAGAGCCCTTTAGAAATTAAAAAAAAATGTCTATACGATCATTACGTACTGTTGGTTGCCTACATGTTCGAAATCGAAAAAGTAAATAAAAATTGTGTTCAAAACGTTTTACACCGAAACTGTCATAAATAAGTAATGTATTTCATTTTCTATATTGCTGAAGATATTAAAATGCAAAAATATGTATTATTTATTAGTAAAACTAGTTCTACAAATTACAACTAGCATAATATTGCAACTGTATAATATTCAGTATGAAACGAAAGTAACGCATCCAATTTATAAAATGAGAAAATAATAATCAGATGCACAGGTCAACTTTTGAGAAAATCAAGAACAAATTAACAGTTAAACCAAAATTGAAAATATGTATTTATTTAACGTATAAATTGAAATAAGAATAATGTATAAAAAAATAATAAAAAAAAACACCAATTTGTAACAATTTCATCATCACTGCTGTCATTTCCTATTTCTTGTTTTGTCTGTATACATTTTCGATTTTTTCAACATGTCGAATATAATTGGTCAAATTATCTGCCGATATTTCATCGACACCTTTTTTGATTAAGTCTATGGTCTCAAATTTTGGACAATTATTATAGCGTCGTAAACATCGCTTCAACTGACTCCATACCATCTCTATCGGATTGAACTCAATGATAAAGAGGAAGAATAAAAATCAATTGTGGCCCAGAAATTTCGAGTCCGGTCCGTTTCATCCACCAATAAACAAGCAAGTCAAGGTCCTTGCGGCTTCCTGTTCATTTACAACCCTCGTACTTTACATACTTTCATAACAGAAACAAATATACCCAAAAAAAGCAAAGGGAAAAAATTGAAGGAAATTGAAAATGTAATGAGTAAAATCAGAGACACAAGGGACAAAAACTAGATAACCACACAGGAACAGAAGATATGTATAATATAAGGAAAATTCAGAAGAGACAAACCGAAGAAACAAAGATACAGAAATTAGAGACAAAGTACAAAAAAAGAGTAGGTTAAAATTGGTTTTAATTAAACAAAGGTATGGTGCATAGCAAATATGTAGTAAAGAATAAAAAAGAAATATGTACAGCTTTTGTCACATAAATTGTACCTCATTTTGACATCAGGACAAATTTCGACAAAAAAAAAAACATTAATTTAAGTAAATAAAACTAGCAAATTTTATTGAAAAGCATTAATAGTATAGTATTAATTAAGTTAATATTGTATTATAATCTATTTTGTAGGTGATTTATGTGGCCAAAACTGTACATGTGGTTTAGAACAATAAACAAAGGTAGAGACAGAGAGAGAGAAAAGAATGAACATAAATTTAATAAGAATGTGAAAAGCATAAAAAAGTACTTCACCAAACATAAAATAATAAATATTAATGAGGGGTGAAAGAAACACAAACAAAATACAATATTTATAAAAACACCACAAAGTTGAACATAGATAAAAAGCAAAATGGATAAAAACTAAAAAGGAAAAAATCAATCAAGTGGCAAAACGAACATTCAAATGATGAAGGAGAATGAAAAACAAAAATGGGAAAATATATAAGAGACAACACAAAAAGCAAACGTAACAAGTAATAAAAAATAAAAAATATACAATAAAAGAGACAAAGGCAGGACAAAGACATTACTGTAAAGATATAATATCAAAAAGTATAAAAAAAATATATGTGGAAAAGGAACAAAAAAATATATGCACATAAACAAAAGGAGAAAAAGTATGAAATAGAAGAGATAATGACAAAGTAGACAATAAATCAAAAACTAGAAAAGTACAAAGAAAGTCAAGAATGCAAAAAGAAAAAGTGCAAAAAATATATAAACAATAAAAACACAAAAAGTAGAAACAAAAGTCAGAAAAATGTGGTAAATTTAGTCTTCAAAGTGCAGAGAACTAAATCTAAACTTAGTTAAGTAATCTGTAAAACCTATGCAGTCTTGAAATATGGAGAATGTAGAAAAATTGTAAGACCTACCTACAAAAGGAAAGCTCTGGAGAACCTCGGACAAACTTGAAGATATATATTTATATTAAAAACCAAAAATTGAAAATTTTTACTTATTTTTTGATACAACAAAAATTAATGCTCCAGAACGAAAAGAATGACTGGAATGTGGGTAATTTTGGTACGAAAATAAAATTGGAAAAATATACAGAAGTTGGATACTATTATAGAGATTGTAGAAAGTCTAGAATTCGAAAAAATCTTAACCTGTAAAAGCTAGACGAGCTAAAAGATTACGAGGACGTATTGATAAGTTTCTAGCCTTATTATTATAATTATTTATTCAACGTAATCTCCTTTCAAACTTATACATTTAACACAACGTTCATAAAGTAACTCTAGACCTTTTAAAAAAATTCTTGATGTCAAAACCAGTCCTCGACGACACTTATTACTTCTTCATTTGAACAAAATTTATGTCCTTTCGATTTATGAGCAGGCGCACTGTCTTGCAAAAACAGCACCCCTTTAGACACTTTTCCTCGGCGTTTTTCCACAATTTTGTAGTGTTTAGAAGTTTAGTTAACAATGAAAAATAATATTCTCCATTCAATGTTTTGGTTTCCTGCAAGTAATCCCCCGTAATTTGTCCTAAAAAATGGAAGCAGAACTTTACCTGCTGATTTCTGAACAAGAAATTTTTTGGAGCGAGGTGACCCAGCATGTTTCCATTCTTTTGATTGCTCCTTAGTCTCTGGATCATAATGATGGACCCACGTTTCATCCATAGTTACAATTCGATCCAAAAAGTTTGCTGAACCCTCGTCAAACTTTTTTGGTCGGCATTCAGGCATTTTGGGATCCATTTTTTTCATATCTTCTAAAATCATATCATGTACAGCTTCAACATTTTCTGGGGTAGTCACAGAAACAGGTCTTCCAGCACGGTGTTCATCACTCACATGGGTTCTTCCTCTTTTGAAATCCGCAACCCAGTTTTTACCGTGGAATAGGAAGTACATTGTTGCCTTAATGTATTAAGCATGTCGGGGTAAATTTCTTTCGCGGAAAGTCTTTTTAAAAAAAGGTACTTTATGTCACCGATCGATATTCGATTTTACTGAATTCACAACTTTGGTCGGACATGTCTTCTTAAAAAATTCACTGTAAATACCACAATCAAATCTCACCCACTAAACTTTGTGTACGTCTTTACTAAATGTCAAACTAGTGTCCATACCAACGGGGTTTATTTTTGACAATTGGAAGTTGTCTACGCCATCTATTTCCCAATACCCCCTCGTAAATTTGCAGGAACAACTTAAAGGATTTGAAAGGATATAGAGCATCTGGAGAATCTACAGGAAGAACTTAAAGCATGTGGAGAATTTGGAGAATCTAAGCAAAAAGACTGAAGAAAGAGCTAAAGAATCTAGAGGATCGGTAAGATGTCAAAGATTTGGAAAGGACTTGAAAATCTAAAGAAAAAATAGAAGCAAACCTTAAAGAATCTGGAGAATCTGAAAGATTCAAGCTAAGCTTTTTCAATAAGGAATTGAAAAGTTTAGCAAAAGAACTTAAGGTTCTGAAGAAATCAAGATTTTTTTTATGTTGTCTTCAATTTGCCGAAGGGAATAATTCTGGTCTCGGCCTTCTGTTATACATTATTTTTAATGGTTATAGGTAGATACTATTTTGCATACCACAGCTAGCAAAGCTATCTTCCTATAGTGATTAATTGTCTATTCTCCTTTTTGGTAAATTGGCCAAATGAGGAATTCTTTCAAAACCCTCTCTGGCTTGCATATAATTTCAATCATGACTTTGCAGATATGTTTTTTTAGAGCACATTTCTACCTAAACTATCACTAGCGGCCATTCTGCAAATATTACATGGTTTTATAGTAAACTGTATGCGTTTGAAATATGTAAAGTACATTTTAACAAAAGACAACAAGAAAACTTGCACAACTCGTTGCATACACGGCTGAAAAAACTCAATCCATTGCATATATCATCTTTTTATCGGTCAGCAAATCTATCGCTCTTAACCGGTTTGTAAAATTTCAAGTGTTAAAGAAAACAATGAATCACCCACATGGATTTTCCACAACCGGCAATTTTTGCAATCACTTAAAATTATTGGCAACGTCCCGAATCAACTCGCTCTGTGCATCCCTATAATTTTCGGCCAATAAATAAGCTGTCTTGAAACACCTTAAATGCGGAATAATAAGAGCTGGTATTCGCCTCTGCTTGGTCCAAGAAAAATAAATTTTACTACATCTGCCACATCGAGTGTTATTACTGGGCTTTGTTGCATAACATGTATGCTGCTTTACAACCACAATGGGCGATGATTTAGCGCAGATAATAAAGACTTGGATACGTATTGTAGTTACCAATACCAAAAAGAGTTCGTAGAGAATAACTACGACTTGCCAAAAGTGTTAATTAGATCAGGATGTCAGCGTCCTCATTAGGACACATCAAGTTTGTAACTTAATTTTTTTTTCGTGGAAACCGTAGCTATAGCGTTAACAGCACCGGAGAGCATTTAGAATAATTTATTACAACCTGTTGTCAGAAGGTGGACAGCAATAAATCTTAACGAAATTATTAGGTCGACAATTATTTTCAAATTTGCAGAAAGCTCAACTGTTGGAAAGTTTAAGCGAAATAATTAATTGGTCATGGGGCAACCGTACGTTATCAATTTGCAGGGTGCTTTCAAAATTACAAAGTTTCTCTGCTGCATTTTGTTTTTGCTGTGTGACAAAGCAGTTTTGGAACGATTCAAACGATGTACTGGTACCTATTAATGCTAATTGGAAGTGAAAAACGACAATTAACATGTGTGTAACACTCGCACCCACAGTCCCCATGTGTATTAAACGATAGCGATTACCCACACCTTTTACTGTTTTTCAATGAAAATTCTCAGTATCCCATTCTAGTATGGTCAGGAATTGTGTACACACATAAATAAATATTACAGAATAAATATGAATTCGAAACATTTCAGCGGTACGTATAAAAGCAGCGTATAACTTACGCCAACACCTGCCTATAAATCCTATTCATTTACATTCAAGTCCGATACGCATCTGCAAATATAAGATAGTAGCCGATTTTCATATGTCCGACACAAGACAAACCAAAAAACCAGTTCTAATTGTGTTATTTACAGTACAGTTACACGCGACATCCTATCCCAGTTAATTTTAAATGGACACTCGTATGACAAATGTTTCAATTCTAACCGGTAATGGTGAAAAATACTCTCGAGATGCTCGAGGATCTGAACAGGTCGGTACTACAATGCCAGCAACAATGGTGAAATAAATTTATTTGCATATTTCCTGCCGCAAAATAGCCGCGAGTGATTGCCAGCTATAAATCAACAGAAGAAGTATTCAAATCGGTGACAGCGTCCATCAATTATTTTAATATCGTTGCAATTCACACTTTTCCAGTGTATCAACATCTGCCGGCGGATATTTTTATTTACACTATCCTTTAATACACCGGACATTGTTGACAAGGCTTGAAGATTGCTCTGATCGAAGCTACCAAGATCGAGAAGTGGTTTTCCGGTGAAGAACTCTTAGACGGGTTTTTTGTGGTTTCACTGCCCTTCTAATTTTAAGAAAGTGAAAGTATTTTTTTATCGTATTTGTTGCCTTTGGTAGTTCTGGTACCCATGGACATTCTAAGATTAGGATCGTAAGCTCAAATTTGCCCTCCAAAGGAAGATTTGTCCTAACCTTCTGTAGTGACGAATAAAAAGTAGTTTAATGTAGAAACCTATAAACACCAACTTTCAGAAAAGGCTTAAATACACTGGTAAACAAAGACTTATTACAGTATACTAAAGTATAGTTTTTAATTTGAATGCACATGTACGAATATGATCACAATTATTATTATTGTTTGACATAACCAGAGTAGTACCGTCAACGATATTATAATGAAATTTTACATAATCTCGAACGAATTTGTCCCCCTTGTAATTATCAAGCTTCTAGCTTACACAGTGATTTCTTTATAACATATTTTTAAATTTAAATATTCATGACTGCATATTAGTACAATAATTGGTGTTTGCCCCAACCCGACTAATAACTCCAAAACCATCAATGATATTAGTAGTTTTACATGCAGGGTGTTATGGAAGTCCTAGCAGAAAATTTAACTACAAGTAGAACTCGTCAAAATAAAAATATATATATATATATATATATCTATAATTTTTTTCGCAAACGCTCCCTTACGGAGTTAAAATTACGAATAGTTTAACCCCTAAAACCAACACCCGCCTTTGGTCCCAATTTCATTTATTATGAGGAATCCACAAAAACTTTACCCGATAAACGAATCGAAATAAAAACTGTTTAAATGGAAACATGTACCAACCTACCATAATATGCATAATATTGAAGGGGTTAGGTTCGTATGTAATAAACTCTCTAACTTACGATAAATGTTGACACACCGACACCACATATCTTCGAATACCTAAAAATTTTAGGTTCAATTTCCAAAACGCGATTACATCTGGGACGTCCGAGACACAAACAAGCGGCGGACTTCATTTGCATTACCTAACACTGACACCATAGAAACTGCACCATAGAAAAAAACATTTTCGTGGAAATTACAATGAATAAATTCTTAGTATTTGCTTAAGAATCAATCACAGTTCATTTCTTAGCGGCCGGCGCGACACAACTGATAACTAAAATTTACTATCGACAATTTTTTTGCCCCAAAAAAGTTAGAAGGTGTTTACCTCGTTCAGCAAAAACTCTCTCTCTCTCGTGCGTTCAAGTTCAATTTACTCATAGGCGGAGGGTGAAATAAGGGATCAGAAAAATGTTCAAAAAAATTGCGGATTTCAGCAAAGTGGTAAATACCATCAGCGATATTGTTATGAAATTTTACACATCTCTAAGGAATAACACTCTTTCCCTATCCTGCAATTTTCAATTTCCAGCATACACAGTATATTTTTTATTAATTTTTTATTTGAATAGACGTGTATGCACATAAGCACAATTATTTTTCTTTGGGGCAAGATAAGAAATATCTCGAAAATCATCAACGATATTGTTATGAATCACAGCTCTCAAAAATAACTGTGCGTCTTCTAATTTTCAAATTTATATCTTACAATTAGACATTGTAGTTTTTATTAAATTTAAATTTAGGATTTATTTAAAATTATTGAAATTTATTTAATTTTTTTTTTTTTTTGCTATGTGGCACAACCCGAAAAGTATCTCCAAAACCATCAACGCTATTGTTATTAAATTTAACACACCTCTAAAGTGTCCCTATATAAATTGAGCATTGATAAAAATCATACAGGGTGTTGAATTGATTTTGAGACATAGGGATTTAACATGGGAAATCAAAGATTTGGGAATATTGGCTCCCCTAATTATCTTACAGTAAAATGTTTAATACAAAAGTTTTAGAGTAATAAAAATCCTATCCAAATTCATTTTTGTTTATTTCATAAAGTCTTTAGATGTTGAAATAAAACAAGAAAAAGAATTATAATAAAAAACAGTGAAAATAGCAATAGCCATGAAATGTCACAACTATAAAGAAGATTAATTAATTTGACAATTAGAATTAGTTCTAATAAGACCCTCTTAGTTATTCTAAATGCAATAAAAGAAAATTAATAAATTGGTTTATAACTGGTTTTATTTATTTTAAATCAAAAAAAAATTGGTGTTCAAATAAATCCCCGCCGGCAACTAAGCAATATCCAAACCCATCGAAAAAATTTCTTCCCATAGACACTAATTGATAACATCTTATTCGCCGTTAGTTCTTCCACATTGTCGTACGATTTATAAAGTTTCTGTCATTGTTTGCTTTTTCCGTCATAGTTTCGCAAAACTGCATTCTTTTTCCTTTATTTTGTTCAAAAAAAATTTATGTCTTGCATATTGTATGAATGAAACTGCGGACGTTGTGCTTTTAAAAAATCCTTTGTACCTACTGTTGAATAATGCATTCCCAAATTTTGACCCATTTCCTGTAAGGATAAATTTTTATTTTCTGATACGCTTAAGAGAACCCGTCCTTTCCGTCGGTCTAAGGGCATTTTGCCGTTGGCACTTACATAACTTGTCAACGCTGCAATTATTTTCAAAATTTTCAACGATTCTTTGAATTGTTCCAACAGCTGGAACTGGTTGGGTTAAAAGCTGCGAAAGTTGCTTGTACGTCTCTTAAGGAAGATCCTCCAAGGTACCACTTTACAAAACTTTTTCTTATGTGTTAAAAAAAAAACATTCATATTGTGTTTTGATGCAAGTAAAAACTTTAACAATTTTTCTTGTCAAATTTTGTTTACTTATTGTGACATTTCATGGCTATTGCTATTTTCACTTTTTTTGTTTTATTTCTTTTTCTTGTTCTATTTCAACACCTGAAGACTTTATGAAATAAAGAAAAACGAATTTGAATAGGATTTTTATTACTCTAAAACTTTTGTATTGGACATTTTACTGTAAAATAATTAGGGGAGCCAATACTGGCAGATCTATGATTTCTCATGTTAAATCCCTATGTCTCAAAATCAATTCAACACCCTGTATATTTTTCTTAAAAAGATGTTTCAGAAACTCCATCTCGAGTCTATTGTTCTTTATAATTATGTTCTCTTAATGCAATTATTTCGACGATAAAACGGATTCCCTTTCACTGACAATTACTGACAATTACTCAACAATTAAACTGTTAGTTGTTTTGACGCGTGAATCGTGGCTGTACGAAGTGCTACATTGTCCATTAAAGCTTCCCAAATGTGAATAATCAATTTAATACTTTTTTACAAAACTTTTACAAGACAACATTCAAGACTTTTACAAAATAATTTCATTATTTCACAAGAGAATGAGAAATTGTCTACGCATTTTGAAAAATTCTTTAAACAGTTCTTTTAAAATGGAATAACGCGAAGTTGTTTCAATCTATGTTTGTACATACAAAAGAATACAAAATTATACGTGTATCTTATCTATACCGTCGGCTTTTTCACTATTAAGTTCCTTTTCTATTTTTTTCATTCTCCTCCTTTCATTATCTGTTCGTGATTTTCCTTTTGTTCTCTTCTGACGTTTTTAGTTCGTTAATTTCCACCAAAAGTCTTCTGCTCATTGTTCGTATAAGGTAATTCCGGGAGAGAGGTCCCTACGGTAGAGATACCCCAATTCGAGTAATTTCTTTCCCAATTCATAAAAGTCAATTTTAGCACTTTTCTATTGTAATAGTCTATGATTCTTTAGATCATAATTGTACTACTAGTTAAGTATGTATATTTTTCCACCAAAAATTGTTGTGTTGATTTATTTTAAAAGCTTATGTTGGGCATTTCTTCCGGAATTACCTTATACATTGCTTCCCCTTTTCAAGATTTTTAATTTGTGGTGATGTCTTTTCTTTGACTATTCATTTCCACGGCTTTCCTTCTCTGGCTTCCGGTCATGAATTCTTTATTTCCATTCTGTCACTGATAAGAACAAAACGAAATAGAATAATAACTGTAAAATAGACTGAAAAGATGAAAAGAAAACTGAAATTAAATTAAATTAAAATGAAAATGTTTGAAAAGGACCATCTAAGGAAATTAAGAAAATATTGTCTAAAATGAGCTAAAACTAAATTAGAAGGAATCAAAAACGAACAATCACAAAGATCGAAAAAAAAACAAATTGTGCGTGGAGTAGACGCGCGATAGAAGTGAATTTTTTTATTGAAAACTACATAATTATATATGTAACATCACTTACCAGGATCCCATTGGTACACCCATTAAATTAATCCATCTGTCATTTACAGTCTAAATCTACCTACTTGATTTAGATTACAATCAATTTAAGAAGAACAAAAGTCCGATTCTACTTTGCGAAAATACCCGTAGAAATCAGCACAAAATGCTCTTAAAACCGATATGAATTAATCCAAAAATCGACCGACAAAGGGTAGGAATTATTTTGGTAGTTATTTGAGCGGACATCAAATACTTAAAAACAGCAGTAAGTAGTGGGGATTTTCGTCCCGGGTCCGACACGAATGATGCTTACCCCGTGATAAAATCTTACACAGTTCGAAGGATCCGCGTCCAATCTTACGTTTTCGTGTCGCGGTGTTTTTTATTTTCGTGTTGCGTCTCACGAATTAGGCTCACCTCGTGCCAAAATCTTACACCGTTCGCCGGTTTGAAGCAAAGGATCCGGTGTCCGATCTTGCGCTTTGGTGTCGCCATGCATTTTCGCGTCGGGGGCGAATTAGGCTTACCCCGTGCGAAAAAAGTTTCACTTCAAAAATCATTCATCTAAACCCGGAGGAATTAAAAGATGATAAAACTGACTAGATTTTCTGAAAAGGATTTAAAGGAACTTAAATAAATCTCTCAAATTTTTAGTGATAAGGAGGAAGGTCACCCTTGTTTATTCGCTTAAAGTAATTAATTCTCCCAAATACCTAAACTTCGGTCAATTGAAAATTTGAACACGAATTATAGTCCAGGCAATGGGTACAAAAAAGGGGGTTTTGATCGCAAAAGGTCGGACAGAAATGAAATTTGGTGGGATGGTAGACATAGGTCTCCTGATACTACACCTGAGTTTATAATCGCCGCAAAAGACGAGGGTTGCCTTCACCCTGAAAATTTTATGCAGGATATAATGGAGAACATAAGTCCTATAACATTTTCTCATCGGAGTTACCGTTTACGAGAAAAAGGCAGAAAGGCTTCATGACGTCACGTTCGGGAGCTGTTTTTTGGACAAGAAGGGATGAAGCTAACCAAAATTTCTAAACTTTATAAATTATTTCTTCTAAAAAGTCTATAGCCCAGGCAATGGGTACAAAAAGGGGGTTTTATTCGCAAAAGGTCGGACAGAAATAAAACTTGGTGAAACTCGGAAAACAGAACTAGAAAAAAAATATTGCAGAATTATTTGAAGTCGATCTTCGTTGTAATCCGCGCTGAAAATTTGATTTTGTTGGAATTTGCAAATGAACCCCCAACTTTGGCGCCCTGTAGAACGGAAACTGTTGGTCGCAAACAAAAAATGAATAGGACCAAAATTATTTATTTTATTTGAAATTTTTTTCGATAGCACTTACAACAACGGTGCTATTTTCCGAGAAGAGTCGCAGTGCACTGTTTTCACCCCCACCACCCCCCTCGAGCGGCAAGCCACCGAGGTCGCAAATATGTCTTACCATCCCACCAAATTTCATTTCTGTCCGACCTTTTGCGATCAAAAACCCCCCATTGCCCGGACTATTGCAGAATTGTAAAGAAAGGATGTTCGGGCAACAAAATATTTATAGGAAATCAAGATTATTTAAACAAAATAACTGAGGAAGCTGCACAGAATTATTAAGCCTAATAAAAATAAATACGTTAATAATACGTTTTTTTAATCGTCGCCGGAAAGCCTGGGTGTATAATGGGATAACGATGGGATCTTTTTTTTCAAATTTTTAAATTTCCAATAGTTATCGTTACTGAAAGTAAATAATAACCTTTTTTTAGGCCCACCGGTAATAGTTATTTTCATCTACGAAATTAAACATCTATCTATCTATCTATAATATATCTATATCTAAACATCTATCTATCTATCTATATAAAACAAAATCGGGTTGGTTACACCATTTATAACTCAAGAACGGCTCGGCTGGACCGATTTTTATGATCTTTGATTTATTGGATTTGTCTCCGCCATGAATAGCAGAATAACTATTAAAACATGGACAGGAGGCTCAGGGGCCCCCCTTGGGTTTATAACTCAAGAACGGCTTGACCGATTTTTATGATCTTTGATTTGTTGGATTTGTCTCCGCCCCGAATAGCAGAATAGCTGTTAAAACATCGGTTAAAATGTCCATTTAGACTAAAAGTTGACTCATCAGAGAAGAGGACACAATTAATAAAGTTACCATCCTGATGCATTCTGTGCATCATAGTTTCGCAAAATTCGATTCTGCGGTCAAAATCGTCAACAACGTCAATTTATTTAATTCAGCCAATAAGTTAACACAACATTTATTGATTCTGAGGCGACACAAAGTTCGCCAGGTCAGCTAGTATCTTAATAATTTAATAGATGATGACTTTTTGAGAAATCGGTATCTCGAAAACCGAAAGCCTCTCTCAACCGATACCACAATAAAAGCCAAATGATGTCCGATTTGACGTGGAATGCTCCAAAAGCATTAGGAAAGACCAAGACGACTTAATTGGTTCAGAACGAATAAAGACTAAGAAGGTGTACTCGTAGACTAAAATAAGAAAGAATCAGAAAGGAATTATAGAATACTGAATGGAGCAAAAAAATTCTGGACTAAACTTAAATAAAAATAGTTCAAAGGTTCTAATCGTCATAACATATCTTGGATTCCCATTCTTGTCGAAGAACTCACTGTCACTTCCTGTTTTATTAAGTTCTTATTTTGTAGACTTTCTAAAGTAAACAAGATATAATTGGTAGCTTGTCCAAGAACAATTTTTTCTTATGCTAATGATGTTGGCATTTTCCTAAAAAAGTATGACGTATGATTAAATCAGACTTCACACTCAAGTTAAATGTCTTAATTAATCATTATCATTGACGCAACGACGAGGACGTAAATTTTACGATATTTTTATCGGCGAGGACAAAACCCATTGTCAATGCTGAAGACGAGATTTGAGCGTGCATAAACCCATAAACTGTGTCGATTCTCCCTTCTCCATTGTCTTAGAAGATGTATTCTGGTAATATTATCGTTTAGAAGTCACAATAGCCCGAGCCATCTGTTATGCAATGAGGTGTGTAAAAATCTCTTTCTTTCTTTCGCCTTGAACTCTCACCTTAGTGCAACAAGACGCTTTGTTGTAGGAATGACAGCAAAAGTGCTTCTTTCTCTACATATAGGATATTAAATCCCGATTCCGTGTGTGATTACGGTACCACCAGTCCGCATTCAGTGTGGCGGAACCAAGATGTACCATTGTCGGTCCAAATTGTCAGTTTCCTCTATTTATGGAAATATGAATATGCAGTAGGTGATTGCAGACAGGTTCAAAGACTGGAACTATTTTTACGGCAGGTGTACACACATACGTAAAAACAATGCAATGGAATCATTCGCAATTATGCGCATTCTTGCAGACCATTTTTACGAGCGCGGTTCAAAGTCAATGTCAAGAAGTACCTTTGCGAATTATTCGATCACGAAGTTATAATGGAATAACATACCGGTTTGATCTCGCAACGAGAACTCGCAGGGTTGGTATTTGAAAAAACAAACGATCTGTTTTGACCTGAACTGTTCTATTTGCATAATTTCCAGAAATTCCCGCCGGTAATTGCGATAACTATTTTAATTGAGGAATAGACTGTTGACCTCACAATTTGGTTCTGTTTTCGTTAGGTTGTTGGACCTTCTTAGTAGCATCTCTTCTCTCATCTTAAATCATATTTTGACAAACGCCTCTTCTCTTTTCAGCACCTCCAACTGGGATGGCTTTACAAATTCAGATTTTGAAATGACTAGTCCATATTGGGAACGCATAGGCGTGGTCCTGTCAACGTGAAGTTATCTCTAACAGTGCGTCAGACATAAAATTATGCAAATTTGGCCCCTTTGTACGTGGTAATTACTTCTGAAGCAGAGTGGACACTGATCGAAAGAGAATCATGTGCACAACGACCCCCATAAACTCTAGCGCATTCCACTACTCGTCGTGGCCATATTTCATGTCCTTGATGCGAGCAGGGTTGTAATTATGCAATAAAATCGCATTTTGGTTTCATCGAGTAAGAGAGCAGTCATGGATCTAGATAAAGTCTCTCCGTAGGTAGCTCGCTTAGAGAAGACAGTAGGTGATCAAGAGTGAAAGTAAACACAGGCTGATGCACGCTCAGAAAATTAGATAACTCAATGCACATTTCACGCATGTATTATTTCCAAGCTTGAGTAATCTGTCTTAATTTGTATGATTTGAATTTGTAATATAGCGCAAGTGAAAATGCTAAACGAATTTCCACACGCCGCGGTGTGCCATATGTTATCGTCTAATATTTGTCGAAAGTACCGTGGGGGCGGCACACGCCCACTTCACGTTAGAAGTTATCTTAATACGAAGCGCATATACTTAAAATTAACGGTAAAATGGAAATGAGATACTCGACGAAGTTATGTTTGATTGATGGAATCATAAACTAAGCGATTGTTGAGACCACACATGTTTGGCGATTCTGATGGTACGTCAAGCGACGAACCTGACCGGACTCCACAGGGTAAGGTTCGAAGCGCCAAGAAAGAAAAAACTGACGTCCAAGGAGATGGGTGATAAAGTGCCGAGACTAAACAGTGGGTGTCCCGGAATGCATCGTCGGGACTGGTCTCCGAAAAAGGGCATGTAGCTTTAACCAGTTCAGAGATATCCTGTTTTATACGATCAGGATCAAGGAGATATCCCGAGATTAGTGCAATAATGACGTGTAATTTACTTGATAATATACCAGATAAGCTGCTTCCATGAAACTGTTCGGTTGCATAACATTTTATTGCTAAATTATGTAAATGCATGTCTCCATTCAAATTGTGTAGTGAACATGAAGTACCGCCAAATTTATTCCGAAGCTGTCAAAGTGCGCGGGCGTAAAATTTGTTTTCTAGGCGTTTGAGAAAATTCACAAACATCCGCGGGCTTGTAAATATTTAACTCGTTTTCTCAGTTTAATTTACAAAGTTGATAATAAGCTCATCCACCTGCTGTGAATTTAATTAGTTGGGTTTTGGCATGGTATCTGAATATACCGGCAATTACTCCTTCCGCTCTTCCACGTTTTAAAATTAAAGACAAAGTAACGCCTTATCTTGCTAAATAATGTCGACTCTCCTGATATGGGTATAATATTCACTCGACAGAAATAACACTTCTTGGAAGCCATTTCAATAAATTGGCATCACGCTTCAGAAGTTCACCGTTTTAAAATAATAATTTCGGTATACGCTGCCGCAACTTCCTTGAAACCATCGAAATACAAAAAAGGAGTGCAAGTGAGATTCTCAGAAATCACAACAATGTATTTTTACACAAACTGATCTGAATTAAATGGTGCCAACAAGCGCGAAGGTCTTTGGTAACGTGCCCATTATCTGTTTACATCAACCTTAAAGCCTTACATATTTCTGTAATTAACACAAGGCTGTGATGGTACAGTGCTCACTATCTTCATGTGGTTCAATGTTAATTTACAAAGTCAACTTTGCACTGTTATTGTTATTACTACGTGTGTCATTTAGTTTCCTGACTGCAACGCCGTGTCGTAAGAGTGTTGCGCAAGTGAACTGATTGTCCTTATAACAGCAAGTGACATTTACATCAAAATCGGCACCGATAGTCAGTAAACCTCCAGTGCGCTCGAAATTTATAGCGTTGTTAGGTAAAGACACCTACTGCGTTTAAAACTTTAAAATCGATGCATGTCCTATACTTGTGCATGTGATGAGTAACCTTCACCAAATGATAATTATCGTCATCGTTCCGTTGTTGCAGGTAGTGGACTCGCGAGCGCGAACAAACGCAGACGGTGCACTGCAACAACAGGCGAGGAGGCAACTGGAAGTGTTCCAAAGCCAGATCCCTGGGGGTCATCTACAAGTCATCAAGACCCAGACCGTCTCAAGTAGCCGGTGGAGCAACAAATCGACGGATTTGCAAGATGTTCCTATCGAAGAATTCGAAAACCTCCAGGTCAGTTCCGTTTGTTTATTGTGTTTAATGAAAGTTGTGAATGTTAGTCATTTTGCAGCTCTCGCTAAACCCACTGGATTTGAGCTCGCAAAAATCTAAAGCAAACGTAGGAAGAAGTGTCGGTAGGCGGCCACCTTCACGACCGCGAGGTAGAGACGAATCCTTAAGGACCGCCCAACAGAATTTATATCGCGTATCCAGGCTTTGCCATCAAATCCACGACAACGCTGTGAAGCAGACTATACAACGACGAAACGAATTTAACGATATCGAAAGAGTGAACGGCCATCAGAAGTTGACACGAACAAAAAGCACGAGCAGTGAAGATTTACATTTGGAAGATAAGTCGTCCAAGAGCATCGAGGATCTGGAAGACCTCGAACAGCTGCAAAGCTGGCGGAGGACCTCCAAGCTGAGACGATCGCTGCAATACCCTAAAGAAACGACGACAAAAACTCCCATCGCTAAACCATCAGATTTACCAGAAAACAGCGGCAGCGTGCGGAAAATCCGAGAGGAGTTGGAAAAAGGAAGAAGACTGAGTACAGCTTTAAGAAACAATAGCGTGGATCTTCAAGCTTTAGATCAGATATTGCAAAACATTTCCAGCTCGAGCAGTAACCAATCCGACAAAGCAGAAGATAATCTAGACGAGTCGGAAACGAAAAAACAAAAACGAAATTCTTTCGTCACCGTTGAGACTCTGCAAGAAGTCAGAGGTCGGTTAAGGCGCACAAGCACGCCGACGGAAGAAGTTTATAATGTTAGTAAAGACGAAGAGACTGATGACGGTATAGTTACTGAAGAACCCACCGAAATGCCAGTAAGCGAAAAATCCCGCGTTCGCTCTTACATTTACGGCATGGAAAACAAAAAACCCATTCTGGGCACTGGTAGCCTAGAATCCCGCTCAAAACTCATTAATGGTAGCACCAATCTTCGTAGTGAGGACTGGTATAACCGTCGCAAATCATACGGTTTTGAACAAGTCCACAATCACACCGAATCTCCAAGCCCTATATCTCTCAAAACCAAAGGGCGGGTTGAATCGTCAACCGACAGTGGAATCTGCAGATCGTCCGAGATTGTCTTATCGCCACCCACCAAAACAGAAAATCACGATGACACCGCTTTTACGAGTGTGAAAAAAATGTCATCACTTTTCGACCAAGGCTTCAAGAGAGATCTTAAATCAACAACAATCACCATACCTATAGTCTCAAAACCCAACTCAAATTTTGTCGATTTGAGTTGGGATGACGTTCCGGAAAAAGACATTAAAAGACACTCTATAGCCGTAGATGAATCCAAATACGTAACGAGTAACAACAACGACAGCCGATTTCGACGAACAAGTCTGGCTATAAATCCGCCCCTGGACGACAACATCAACCGTAAATCAAAGAAGGTCGAATTTTGCAAGACGGAAGTACACTTTGCTGCCGAATCGGGCAAAGTCAACATAGTAGAAACCGACGAGAAGCCACCGCCCACCAACAACTTCCGAAGAAGAAGAAGAAATTCCGGTCCTTTAATCAGTGACGATTTCGAAAGAAACGGCTTGCCAGTCTTACATTTCGGCGACAGTTCGTACGAGAAAGAGCTACTAGGTGTGACTGACGAAAACAATTTCGACCCGCACACGGATGATAAGATGTACCAAAACTCGCCATCGAGTACCGTTTCCTGCGGCACTGTTACAGTTAATACGAGTTCGGCACGATTAGAGTTTCAAGAAGACGAAAAAAAGGACTCCACCGAAAATGTGAAAGGAATACTGAAAAACAAACCGATTAAACCTACGCCGTATCACCTCGGAGAGGACCACTTTTTGAACAGCAACTCCGACAGTGATAGTGGCAAATGGGGCATTCGCCTGAAACCGATACAAAAAAACGAGTCTCCGTATTGGAAATCCACGGTAACGCTGCACAACACAGTTTATGGTCAGGATGCTGCAGAAACGAATGAACAACCGGAATTCCAGAAGCTTTTGCGGAATTTGAGACCAACCGCTGGGAACAAACCGGATCTGGTGTCAAATCAGCGAAATTCCGAAAATTTTTCGAGTGTAAAATTCGTCACGAGCACAGATAATCGGAAACCATGGTCTGTTGCTGATAGAGTTAAATTAAGTGAAGACACTCAATGGGCAGAAAATAAGGTTTATTCCACCAAGGTCAATTTTGGAGATGGTGGAGCTGCCGTCGTGGAAACGGACCGATTCGAACAAGTAGACCAACCGTCGTGGAGCAAACAGGAGAATCTTGTTAAAGGTACTTAACACAGTATGTAGTGAGCTTTTAGTCTAATTACCCTTTTCCTCTAACTGTAAAAGTATAAATTTATCATAGTGTACATTATAATCAGACATGTAAATACGCAGACTGTAGAATTAAAAACTCTCAATCGTTGTACATCATCAGTAGAAGGTACCTTATTCTATTTTTGCATGCGTCTTTCGTAAATGTAGATTAACCTTTCTTCTGACTTGCCAACCATAACCAAAAACCTTCATTAAACTGAAACTTGCAGACTCGGAGAGAATTTTAAACAAAGGACTTGTGGTTAGGATAGGAAGAGACGACTGCACTTCTAAACACACAGTGTGTTCTAAAACAACCTCGCTGGATTCAAGCACGACGACCACAACGAAAATCACCATAGACTTAAGTCCTTCCCCCACTAACACAAAAATCCAAAATTCTTTAATAGTTCCTCAAACCAAACGATCTCACAGCTTCAAATCTACCTCCTTAGTCCTAGACACTATTAAGAACGACCCTGTTAAGACAAACATTCCTCAACAGTTAGAAGCACTGAAGAAGCTATATGAAGACGTACAAAGCGATAGTGACGCGGACAAAGAAGTTCAAGTGCTGATGGGAAGAATGAACACTAGGGACTACGAATATGACAGAGACGACAATACGAGTGAAATTTCTGGAAGTTGGAGTAAAATGAGAGCTTGCAGGATTATTAACGAACAGAACAAGAAATCTGCAGCTCGAGAAATTCCAAGCTCTAGAATAAGTGCAAAAGTAGATAAAGGTACCTGTTGTTTAGGAAAATGTTGATTTTTTCTTTCCTGTCTGTATTTCCTTCTACCGTTCTGGATTCTTTCCATTTATACTATGCCTGGTTTAATAAAGTTAATCATTGTTTGTTTTGTCAATTCCAGATGATCCAAAAGAATGTGCCAAATATAATAAGTTTGGAATCGAAGACAGTATTTCCAACCAAAACCAACCTTCATATAGAATTAAATTAAAAGATAGTAAATACTCACCAATAGTATTGCGTAAAAACGCCTCTCTTGCAAAGAAGGCCGACCTACGGACGGCCACAGCAACCGAAAAACTATCGAGTCCGTCCCTGGTGACCCGCAGCTCAAAAACGGACCTTCGTTCGGATGGTTACGATTACACGACAGACTCTAGAGAGTTTGCGAATGTTACAGATACAAAACTTCACCAAAAACATTCCACGAACGATATCGTACTTCGACAACCGAAGAGGTCGGAAATGACTTACTTCGGTGTTAGAATTTCGCCACAATCAATTAAAAAAAGTGAGGAGACTGTGATACATAAAGAAACTAAACTGTCTGAAAAACCTGATCTCTTACAACACATGAAAACTGATAGTCCTAATAGTAGAAGTAGATTAAGGAAAACTTCGCCGGAAAAGCACCAACCGATCTACGAGAATGTTAAGACAACAGCACGATCTACGAAAGAGTTCGACAGTAATATCCTGGAAGAATTAACAAAAGCAGCTGATCAGATCATGTTGGCTGTAAATGGATTCACTGATGACGATAAAGGTAGCGGAGATGAAAGTTACAAAGAGCATTTGGACACAATAACGGAAAGCAAGTCGTGGAGTAAAAATAAGACAGAAGCTACGACAAACAAGCAGTCGAAAGTGAGACAAAAGCTGAAACATACTTCCTCTACTTCTTCCGTGGAAAGTTTATCAAAGAACAGAAGGCCACAACCGACGAAAGTGGCGCCTGTAAAGAAGAAAATCATAACGAATGAATCTTCCACAGCCCGAGCAACTACTAAAGCTAGAAGATTGCAGCGAGCTAGTAGTAGGGAAGCATTGCTACAATCCCGCGGTAGCTCTTCTGAGGACTTAGGTACAAACGTTGAGGTCCCTCCTCGAAAGCCTCGACAAATCAGAAAGACTAAAGCGACGCAACTAAGTGTCACCAACGGTCTCGAAATGTATAAGAAGAGCACCCCACCAAACCCACCACGACGAAAAAGGGATGTCACCAAACCTAAATTGGAAGAAAGGTAATGACAGTCCGAAATCAAGTCACATTGTAATTTTTTTATTATTTTAGAGTGGAGCACGTACCAGAGATTCGCCACAAAACGGCTATTTCCACCATAAGAAGTACAGCGGAAAAGTCTAGTCGTGACCGAAGCAAAACTCGGGTGGAAGATTCAAAGAAAAAAACTTTGTCACAGAAAAGAGAAAGTTCTAAAGGTATGTACTATCAAACGTCCTGTAATCACAGTCATATCAAATTGTTGTTTCAGGACTATCGTCTAGAAGTGATCTAAAAAAACCAGCTTCTTCCAGAGAGATCGCTAACCATCGAATTTCCACAGCGTATGTACCTGTTTGTAGACCTAGAAGTCGAAATGTACACAATACCAAACAAGTTGACGACTGTCCGTGTTTATGTTCTTGACAATTAGAACTACGCTAGGTAGAACATCATTTTTTTAAGTAGAGTTTCGGAATTTAACCAATCTTGTAGTCGAACTAATACCTTTCTAATCAAACGTCTGTCGAAAAATAGGTATTGTAGTGTAACTTCCCGATTAACATAAAATACCGTTATCGATTCGTAGATGTAGTGTTGTTAAATGGCACCATGACTAAATCGATCCTCTACCTAGCGTAGGACTCATGTAGACATTTCACGTAAAATTTTATTAATTAAGCTTACTAAGTCATGACATTCTTCAACTGATGTTTTAACAAGTACAATTTTTAATTTTAGTTTTTATTACAGTAACATCAAGAAGTGTCACAGAGCAGAAGAAGGATCAAGACATTCATAGAGCCCATCGGACTCTTTAAGTAATTTGTGTATGTTTTAAGATTAGTATACGATCTGAATGTATAATATCCTGCCGTACTAGCATGTAAGTTCCTAAAAATTAGTTTTAAATTCGATTAATTCCAAGCCAAGACGGCCGTTTTGATCTTGCATTTAATAACTGTGAGTTGTGCTTACTTAATGCTTAACATGTATTATTTAATACTTTTGTAATTTATAACTTTCTCAAATAATTGTGATCTTAAACTGCTTTGGTTTTGTGATGTTTTAATAATTAAATTTATAATTAATAGAAACTGTTTTTTACAAATAAATCCCAACACAATAAACTGTTGTCTTACGCAACCATAAAAGGGCAATGATACCCGTTTCGAAACATTCCATCGTCTTTTTAAAAATAGTTTCGTTTATCTTATCAAGTAATTACAGAAAAACAATTAGTGGTAAAATTCAAGCGTTATTTATTCTCAATCAAATAGAAATTGTTACACCTGTTATACCAACAAAATTATTTATGATTTATTAGTTTCCCTCCAAAATTAAAAAAAAAAGTATCTTCGTCGATTGCCACATGGGCCACAATTTCATTATCTACTTGACCTTAACCTTTAGATAAGCAACGTTGCGTAACGTAAAAACTGTTTTTCATTAATATTCACTAGTAAACGATGTGAGTAGAAACAAAGAAAATGGTGAGTCAGACGAAGCAAAAATCAACAGCTCTAGACTTAATTTTTAGGAAAGCCACAAATTATGGGGTGGACGCTTCTCCGAAAGCACAAACACTGCGTTAGAAAAACTAAACGCTTCCATTAATTTAGACCGTCGAATGTACGCTGAAGACATTGAAGGGAGCAAAGCCTATGCTGCGGCTTTGGAAAAAATAAATCTTCTAACCGAGCACGAAACAAAAGAGATTCAAAACGGTCTAGATAAAGTTAAAATTGAATGGGATAAAAACATATTTGAAATTAAAGAAGGAGACGAAGATATTCATACCGCCAATGAAAGACGATTGAAAGTAAGTGAGAGGAACAATTTTCTAGATTCACCAAAAAATTTATTTAGGAAATCATAGGCGAGCCTGCCACTAAGCTGCATGTTGGTCGCAGCAGGAATGATCAGGTGGTGACTGACATGAAATTGTGGTTGAGAAGACACTTAAGAGAATTGGACCACATTGT
This sequence comes from Diaperis boleti, assembly GCA_963583935.1. NCBI lineage: Eukaryota > Metazoa > Arthropoda > Insecta > Coleoptera > Tenebrionidae > Diaperis > Diaperis boleti. The sequence goes on along the minus strand of OY757242.1, from coordinate 72,895,850 downwards.
GAGATCTTTAATTCAGACGATCGTGAACAGATCTGCCCAAGAAATCGATGTATTGATGCCTGGATATACTCATCTTCAAAGGGCACAGCCTATAAGGTGGAGCCACTACCTGTTGAGGTAATTACCTATTTTTTGGCTATTTTGACGCAATAACAACTGCTGGTAGACTTTTATTATTCAAGATTTTCAAATTAAGGAATACAAGATTTTTATCGATTCAAATTTTCAGAATTCAAATTTCAAGAATAACATTTTTCAAAATCGTGATTCCTACAGTTCAAAATTAATAAATTCGAAATTCAGGATTCAACGCTTCATTGGTTAAAAATTTGAGAATTCGGGAATTCAAAAGTTAAACAACTCAAAATTAGCAAGTTTACAAACTCTTGACTTAAACGAATCACAATTCATAATTCAAAATTTCAGCGATTTAAAATTTCCAAATTGAGAACTGCCACAATTTAAATTTTCCCAATTGAGAACTGCTACAATTTAAATTTTCCTAATATGAAATTAATTCTCACCATTCAAATTCAAGATTCAGGAATTGCAACTTGCCTATTCAAAATTTCAAAATTTTCAACATTTTCAAATACAACGTTTCCGAATTCAGAAATTAAAATTCTCATTATTCAAACTGTTCAAATTCAGGAATTCAAGATTTCAACAATTCAAATTTTCCAAATTCCGGATTTCTTGATTAAAAATAATTAAGTGCAGAATTCCCATAGTTCAAATTTGCAATTTCCAGATTCGGGGATTCACAACGACTATAAATTTTCATAATTCGAAAAGCAACACTTAAATGGCTTTTCACATTCCGAATTTCTACGATTAAATATTTGTAAATCCGGAATTCTACGACTCAAAATTTATGAATTCGGAATTCAGGAAGACAAGGTTTCATAGGTTAAATTTAAAAACTCAGGAATTCAAAAGTTGAGACACAAAATTAGCAAATTTACGAATTCCAAGGCTTCAACGATGCCCAATTTACAATTTGACATACAAAATTTCCAAGCTGAGAATTACATTGAAAAGATGAAGGATTAAAATTTTTGAACGGCCCACAATTTGGAAAATTTAAAATTTGCAAATTCCCAAATTATAAAGATATAATATATCAACGGATCAGATTGAAAATTTAGAACTTTTGAGTCCAAAATTACATTGCTTCAAAAATTTCCAATGTAGAAATTCAAAAAATGAAGTCTTGGGTTTCTCAAAATTTGCAAACAAATAAAATTTCAAGAATTTTCAAATTGCAATTGGCTCCTAGGATTCAAAGTTTGCAAGTTGAGAAATTCAAAATTTCCGAAATAGAAAAGCATTTCAACAAGAAGATGCCTTCTGGAGCCTTGTCCAGGATGGTGGTGCGGCGCTATTTCGATTACAATATTTGAATAATTCAAAATTTCCACATTTGTAATTTTTCCGATTCAAAATCAGCTATTTCCCAAATTCAGAAAGTTTTTTAGACTTCAAGGATTCACAATTAACAATTTGAGAAATTCAAAGCTTCTAAATTCAAGAATTGAAAATAATATGAGCGTTTAAAATTTTTAGGCCCAAAATTCAATTTAAATCCTAAATTTGCAAATTTAAAAATTCGTTTAAAAATTCGAAAATCCAAGATAGATATCAACGGGTCAAACTTAAAATATATAGAATAAATAAAGAAGATGTTATTTACGTTTCAAACCTAAATGATGATTTTTCTTTATTATTAATTAAGTTGTTATAGAAAAACTGTTTGATTTATCTACAAGTTTTTACAAAATTTTTGTGAGACATGTGGATACCAAGATCAAAAAACTATTACACAACCCTTATTTTCAAAATAAGCACCAAAAACTTTTTTTCTGGACTATAATAAAGATTATGTTTTTTTAACAGTCACGCCTGGAACCTAACCAAGGATTGTGAGAGATTGGATGACATACTCAATGTTCTCGACTATCTCCCTTTAGGAAGTGGAGCACTTGCAGGAAACCCTTTTCCTATAGACAGGCTTGCTCTTGCAACCTCCCTTGGTTTTACCTCGGTGACTCAAAACAGTATGCAAGCGGTCGGTGATCGCGACTTCATTGCTGAATTCTTGTTCTGGGCATCAATGGTTGGAATTCACTTGAGTCGATTAGCTGAAGATTTGATCCTCTACAGCTCAAAAGAATTTGAATATGTGACAATCGACGATTCGTATTCTACTGGTAGCAGTCTAATGCCGCAGAAGCGGAATCCTGACAGCCTGGAGTTGATTAGAGGAATTGGCGGAAGTCTATTCGGACAGGTACATTTTCCAGGAAAAAAGAATGATAGAAAATGACGTACTTTACAGTGTTGCAGTTTCATGATGGTATTGAAAAGCTTGCCTTCAACATACAACAAAGACTTGCAATACGACAAAGAAGCGATGTTCACAACATTTGATAAATTAAAATCCATACTGGAAGTCGCGACAGGGACAGTTGAAACTTTGAAGGTTCTAATATATTTTTTAAATGCATGTTTTTAATCTCTCTTAATTTCAGATCAATCAAAATAAATGCAAAAGAGCTTTGAGCTTCGAAATGTTGGCAACTGACGTAGCTTACTACTTGGTCCGAAAGGGGGTGCCATTCCGAGAAGCCCATCATTTGGCTGGAAAAGTGGTTGCAGTAGCGGAACAAAAAGACGTTTCTATTTGTGACTTGACATTGGAAGAATTAAAAAATATTAGTCCCTCTTTCAGTATCGACGTCGGTAAAATTTGGAATTATGAGAACAGTGTTGAGCAATATCAAACCGTTGGAGGAACAGCCAAAAGCAGTGTCATGAAACAAATTGATCTTCTCGAAAAATGGTTAATTAGAAAATAAATATAATTTGAATTCCTTAATTGTAATTTAAAATACTTTTGTTATAGAAATGCATTAAATGAAATTAATAAAAACAATGGACAATTATTGTTAGGTGATGAAAACAATTGGTAAAACTTTAATTTAGATACAATATTATCGTTACAAAAAAATTGTGACACCATGATAATAGTACATTATTATACGAATTTAACAAGAGGGTTTATTGTGACATGCTCCAATAGAACGAATGTTAAAATGCCTTGTTAAACGAGTGTAATATACTATTTTAGATCCTTTCGTTTTCAGGAACCTTTCAGCAAATCAGATCAAGTTAGAACTCTTCAGTGAACTCTTTTGGGTATTTTTATTTTTGAATGTTTTTCCTAAAGCTTTATTAAGCTGAAAATTTTACCTATTCCTTATGTATGTTTTATAATTCATCATAGTCCAAGCAAATTAGACGAAAAAACGCCGCATAGAAGAACTAATTTAGAAAATTTTGAAATTTTGATTATGAAGTCTCAACAAGGACCCAATAAAGATCTGAAAAATTCCCACCACCCCGGGAGGAGCTTCATCCTCTTTTGCACAAAAAAGCGCCCCCGGGGGTGACCTCATGAAGCTTTTCTGCATTCTTCTCGTAAACAGTAACTCCGACGAGAAAATGTTATGGGATTTATGTCCTCCATTCAACTCTGCATAAAATTTATCTCATAAAGTTTTTGCCTATCTCCCACTCAACACTCATAAATGACTTTGGAAAATGAGTACATTTTTCAGCGCGAAGGCAAAAATTAGTCCACCCCCGTTTTTTGACCAATAACAATTTATTGCAAATATTTTATTCAATATGGACCCTGTACAGAAAAAAACTTCTTTACAATTTTTTTATACATTTCTTGCTCACACTAATGATTGGCGAGATAATCGCCGCAAAAAACGGGGGTGGACTAATATTTGCATTCACGCTGAAAACTATACTCATTCTCCAACGTTATTTATGAGCGTAATCATAAAGGTAATCGTAATCAATAACATAATCAGTCCTATAACATTTTCTCGTCGGAGTTACCGTTTACGAGAAAAATGTAGAATAGCTTCATGACGTTACGCTTGGAGGCGGTTTTTTGGGAAAAAGGGGATGAAGCTACCCCCGGGGGGTCGGAACTCTTTGGAGTTTTATTTGGGTCCCTGCTGGGAGTTTATAACCAAAATTTTAAAGCTTTATAAATTATTTCTTCCAAAAGTCTAATTTTCTTGGACTATCGGGAATTTAGAAAACTCTTAAGGACTCTTAAAGACACTTTTATAACTTATCAATATTTTTTAGGAGTCTTCAGGAGCCGTCAGGACTCCTTGGGAGTACTGAGAATTGTTAGGGACTCCTTGCAATTGCTGGGGAATTTTCTGGATTCCTCTAGCTCTGTGTTCATCGGAAATATTTAGGATCCCCCTTTTGGTTTTTCAGGTCTATTTGCATTTCGATTTGATTTAATAATTATTAAAGCAAATTATTTCTATTGTCTTCTTACATAATTATGTTGGACCCATTCGAGCGCATTCGGTCAGTGGCCGGGGCGTGGTGGAAACTTTTTTACAGAATCAGGCCAATATATGTCTCAAATAATCTAAAAATCCCCGAGAACAAAGTCGCGGGTACGGCTAGCTTTTTAGTCCTCTTTAGGAGGCGTTGCAAGTATTCAGGAGTCATCAAAACCTTTTTGGATTTTTCTGGATGTTTTGGACGATTTGGTGCTCTTAAGGATTCCGCAGAATTTCTCAATGCTATCTAGGCTATTCAGAATCTTTAAAAACTTCTCAAGGACCCTTCAAGTTTTTCAGAATTTCTCAGAACGCCTTAATTATTCCCTTCAAAAAGATAGTGTAGATCAATTCGCAGCGTGCAAAGTCATGGACGGAAGACCAAAATCGATCACAATGTACGACATGGTCCGGCGTTTCGAAAACTGTTGTCCTTGTTGAAAGTTCTTTTATTACTTCTACTTTAATTTCTGTTATACGGGAATCTAGGCAACCATACATACTGTAGCGAATTCAAGTTGCCTACACGTCAGCTCTCAGATTATGTAACATTATTTTGTTCCACATAATCCAGCTACAATTCTCTCAAGGATACCCAAGGGAACTTTGAAATCAATAAAACGTACCGGTCGGAATTATAATAACAAAGTTCTGAATAAATCTGCGATTTAAACAACGTCCTTACTTCACATGCTTTTATTGTTACAAAATCTTTATATTCCGCTATTATCATGTACCGTGTATCGTTTTTTCCTCATTTGAAGACTCAATTATTTCCGAATGAAAGTCGTGGATGTGACACCGCATCGGATGATTCACGATGACGTCATCAGACTTTGCGATGACGTAAGTTAGGTCGGCATGTGCTCGATTGCGTCATCAAGGGCTGGGGACATGACCTTCCAGTCGATCGAAATGAATCCGGGAGAGGATACGACGTAATAGGAAGTTTTCGCTCCGTTTTGTATGAAGTAGAAAAATGAAAAAGCATTTCGATGATGGTCAAGGACAATATTTACGCATGAAGAAAATGTTTGTTTAAATAGTTTTACCTAATTTGTTTACGTGCTTAATTCGTTGGGTGTTATTGATGTTTAGGGTGGTTTTTTGATCACTTCTGATGGTAATTTTCTGACTGCCTCAAATAAATGGCATTTTAATTTTCTCTAAAATAATAGTTATTGCACCCAATTTTCATTAGCTTCTAAAAACACAAATTGCAGTCTGCTTTGAAGACAAATTGAGTTCAAACACAATAAATTATACATGTTGCAAATCTGACGAAATTATAGATTAAATATCTAAGAAACACACGTCTGTCTACCAAGATTTCGCTCTTTGTAGGTACATAAGTATTAATAAATTAAGTTCAAGGACAAAAGTTTACAGCTACAAGAAAACAATGTTTGTCTACGTAAACTATTTTTACACGTTTTTGATAACATTGTTAACATTATTTGTATGTGATAATTACATAATTATTATTGTTATTATTGTTTCGCCAGTGCCTAAAAGTCTTTTTAATAATAATAACATAAAATCTTATCACACTACGTTGTGTTATCAAAAGAATAATGCGTATCGTTGCCTGAGCCGGGCGGCCTCGTGATGGTTTTGTTCTGGAGTTTCATTCTGGAGTGATGTCATCATCTTATATGAACATGTGTCCCTACACAATACGACATCCGGTCTAGACCTAGAGAACCTTCTGGACTGATCACAGCATCCTGTGTGAACATTCAGGTAGTTGTCGCGACACAGATGACATCATCTGCTGAGAATACTCGCTGCAACTTCTAATGCGGCCGTCGTCGCATTATTTTTGTAAATAAGAGCATAATACAACAGAGCAAGCGATTGACACCATGATATGTTCAAATTGATTAAGATTAATCTACATCCCTGTTGAGTCTGTGTTAGTTTCTGATCAGCAAAGCCCTCGGTAGTCACGAACAAATGGCCTGGAGGTCTCTGTTGATTGCCAATCAATCTAAACAACTACGCACATCGAATTCTTTCAGATAATCTTCTTTAATAAAAGCTTCTGCATAGACCCGACATCTATTTTTAAACAATTATAGCCCTCATGTATTTCAAAATCATGGGATAAAAAATTACTTTGTTACACAACGGTGTATTTTTTAAAAGTTAATGTAATTAGTTAACATAAATTGTACACATCGGGTGTAAATAAATAGAGTAAAACACGAAAGAATATGAATATGGAGATACGGACGGGTATGTATAAAGGGAACTTCATTTCTGAGCATATAATGTAATGATCACACAAATGAAGGCTGGTTATTATTGAAAAAAAAAAACAATTTATAGCTCCCCTTATTCCAGTAAGATTCATGAGATATTTTTACTTTTAAGAGCAAATAAAGAAATAAAAATTAATGAAAATAAATCCTCAACAACAAAGTTGGTACTTCAGCAGAGCAAGATCACTCTGTTTCAGTATTTTTTTTAATAATTAATTTTTAATTCCGTCACTCCTTGCTCTTGTTTCTCCTGTCTTAATAAGTCAGATAATCATCCAATAAAGATATTCATAGAAGATTCGTGCACAAACTGACGCTTGGAAACTACTTACTTCGGGACTCACTATTATGACCACATAAACACCTTATACACGTTGCATATTCCTATCCACGACCTGAAAGGTCGAAGTTATAATGTTGTGAGCTTATAGGAGGCCGCAAGATGTAAGGTCGGCAACATCTTTATTGCATTACATTGTACTAACTTACAATGCAGTTTTAGATTTTGTTTCATTAATAAATACTATCGCGTCTTCATAAATAATTCAAACATTATGTGGAAAACAAAAATGGTAGATGGAGAATTTTGACGTACAAAGCATACTGGATGTAGTCATTTATGAAGACCCTGTAGAATTATGTTACCAGGGTAATAACCAGGGTAAACCTGGTAATTTTGAAATGTATTCTAGCAAACGACTGGTTACACTATCTACAATAAAATTGCTTTTTGAACAATTAACAACAAAAACATTAATAAATATTTTATTCATATATATTTTTAATGTAACAGCGGGTTTACTGACGGAACAAAATAACAAAAGCCAATACAACATTTTGAGCCTTTATTGAATTTTAAGCCCAGTTTAAGCCACTTTATCCAACTTTAATTGTAACGATGCTATTGGAAATGTTGAAGGTAATTTAAGAACTCGTCGGTAAAAATAAGAGTCGTTTTCAAATCGTATTTTAAAAAACCCTAATATGTGTTATTCTATTTTTAGCGATATTAAAAAAAGTTGTACTTGTTTGAATGAGCCCAAAATTGGCAGGTTTTACTTCTGCATTTCTCTAAAATTTAAAATTCGGTCCAACTTATACGCATATAGTGGTGGTCAATAAATCGAAAAGGAACAATATTTTTCCAACTGCAACTGTAACCACTACTTTACAAAATTTTGTTTTTTTGGCTTCGATGAACTTTACTATAAAGATAAAAACAGCATTTGTTAGTTTTAGGTATGGATACCATAATAAAATAAATTATCTATACCTGAATTTAATAAATGTTAAAACGATAAAGGTGTATCGTCAACAATAGCATATGACATAATATGTATTATTTTGTTATACATATAATTATGATTTAACAGATTCTCAAATATTATAATTCATCCAAGATTCTGAAATAAAACGAACAGAGAAAATATACATGCAGGATTTAGTATCAGATTCACACATCATGTTACCTGTGGACAATAAAAATTAAATCTAGTTAGGCGGATAATTTTGACATTCAAAGCCTACTGGGTACATGAATCATTGTATGTAGGTATGTATGAAGATTTGACGAATCTTGAAATAAAGTAAATATTGTAACGTAGCCTGAGCCGGGCGGGTTCGAGGATTTAAAGAATCCGTGTGCACACCGTAGTTACTAACTTTTATTAAAAATTGATGTTTTTTTCTATTTACAAATTTACAACGTACTTGTCACGTCGTTCGTTCCCTTCTTACCCCTACTGGTGTTCTCGATTCCTTCAATTCCAGAAATAATGAGATCATCCTTTCGGCGCGACAGAACCTTCTCGACTGATGAGAGCATCTTATGTGAACAATCATTCCGAAACGTTCTCACGGTCTGTGGACTGTTCTAGATCAATGCCGTTACCATATGTGGTCATTCCAATAATTGTTCCCAAACTGATGACATTGTAGGTAGACAAATATGAAATATTAAAACATAATGCAAAAGCGTGAATTTATAGATAATGTTAATTTGTAATTTTTCAGAATTCGTGGCATGCAAATTAAAAAACAACACGAAGAATCTTTACATTTTCTACAAACATAAATATAAAGTACATAGTATGTACATTTGAAAATTTAAAGTTGGGGGCGATATCAAGAAAGCGATTACAGATAAAACATGGTGGGAGTTATAAAAAGATTTTTTACCTTCTAATTAATTTGGTTTTGATAGCAAAACTCAACAACATAATTAATATTCTCCCAATGTTGGTTGTTTGAAAATTATTTTGTTCATAAATGTTTGATAAATGGTTAGAAAATTTGTCACCTTTGAAGGTTATGCGGTTGTCAAGCGATTATTTGATATTGGTATTGGTATATCGGTATAAAAACAAAATCAATGAAATATGAAATTAGCAAAATAAATACATAATATGTATCAAAATATCACATCAACATCCACGAAAGAGAAAAATATCAAATTAGCGAAAGTTCAAATCGCAAAGTACCAAGTTATTGAAACACCAAAATACCAGAATAAGTAAATATTAAAATTAACAAATTTTCACATCCGAGCAAGAAGAAATCAGCCAAACAGCAAAACGTGAAATTCAAAAAATAAGAATGTAGAAGTAAAAATAAAGAATGGATTCATCTGGATGAAAGGACAAATATAAGAAAATATGAAGAACGGATGGAAGATTAGAAACAAACGAGAAAGAAAAAGGAAAAGAAATAATGAATCAGAATATAGAATGAAATAAAAATTGATAAATTAATGATAGATGAAGGACAAAAACTGGCAAAATAATAAGAAATACGAAAGAAAAATAAGAAGACTGAGGAAGAATTATTGACTCCACTGAACAAAAACTTCAAATTTGACAATAAAAACAATTGACGACAAAAACTGACTTGATACAACTTTTTAAAGAAATTATTGTCCTGTCTCAGGATTGGTCAACTTCATGGTGCCCTAGTTCTTTAACTAAACATTGTAGGCAAAAACCGACTTTGACTAGTTGTTTCTTTACCTCCAAAGATTTTTCTATTAAGCGTGGGCAGAATGTTTAGGCACAGCATAAATACTAACCAGCACGATATCTCTCGGGCGGCGCCTTTGATCTCTTGAAAATGAAAATTTAACCTTGAGGACGCCAGTTTGGAATAGAAGACAGGGTAGTATTTGAAAATATTTGTAAAAACAAATCATTCCACCTTTTGGTTTACTACCCATGATATTATTATATAAAAAAAAAAACGCACTTCTCTAAGTCGAGACAAGAACTGAACTCATCTCCTATCAAAGTATGCAAAGGGCGGTATTTTTAGAAAGTCAAAGAAAACGATAGTCTGGAAGTAGCTGAGTTTGTAGAAATTAGCGCGATATTGTCAAAAGCGGCATTTCTAAGAATAATATCGACAGGCGACGATAAAGGGAAGTAGTCGAGTTTTCGAGTTTGCAGAATATTATAATTAGTACTCTTTAACATGTTTAATAATTTCTGTCATACTGCTGGTTGGTAGTTATATCTTTTTTTTTTGTGGAAAATGAAACCCAACATTTAGTGTTTTGTGTTTTGAAAAAATAATAAAAATAATATTCAACAAAAATTATTGAAATTTATTACAAAAAACATCAATTCTCTTAATTCTTCAGTTTAAATAAAAATGTACGCTTAATAGTTTAGTGGAGTGTTGTAAATGTTAATAACACGTTATCAAACATATTTCGTTCAAACGCTCCATCATTTTATCTAAACATTCCCCGAAAAACTAAGTATTAAAAAAATTGTGTGCAATAAACTCTTGTCAACAGATTTTTTATTATACATTTCATTTTTTTTTTATATAAAAAGAAACAAAATTTAGTCTTCGTTATTGGTCGCTACAAACTATTCCAAGCGAGCATCGATTGCTAAACCAGTTCTGCTGAGCATTCCGCCGAGTCCGGCTCTGGCCGAGTTATGCCAGAAATTGACAGGTTTTATTCCAAAACAGAACATTGCGCATATCGATGCGCGATTGAGAGATATCGTGCTGGTTAGTATTTATGCTGTGGTTTAGGTAACACTCTGTAGTAGATGTGTATAAATGAAAAAATAAAAAAGGGACCAATAAAAATGCTAAGATGAGAAGAAAAAAACAATATAAAATGAAACATGAAGGATGGAGAAGGAAGAGTCGTGGTAAATAGAATTTGCCATACCGTTAGAGAAAATGTGTCTGAATCAGACCTGTTTTGGATTCATTTATTTATAAACTTTCAAATTTAATAAATGGCAAAGAAATACTGTGAAAAAAAAGTTCAAACTAAGGATTTTATGAAACGTTTTCGATCATGGAAATCTGGGATGACCTCATACTCGAAATGATATCATCATGAGATACGTGACAAGGAAATATGTAAACATTTCAGATGGGTAGCGTTATCCCATTCCAGTGCAGCCCAGCTGACATGCCGCGATGACGGATTCATATCAGGTGTTTATAAATGATTTATACATCAAGTAGATAAAAATGTATAATGTAATGATAAATAATTTTGACGTTCAAAGCCTACTGGATGTATAATAAATCAGAATATTAAGTAGACAGTGCAAATAGTCAAAAATTATTGTCTATACAGTGTGAAAATAAGTAAAGCAAAGTCCATAAACGCAACGATTGTATACATAGTATTGTACCAAATTACCAATTCTTTTCTACAAGTACAAGTATGATTTTTTTATTATGCAATTTTGTGGCATAAAAAACAATACATAATTTAGTATTGAGTTACACCGACCGTAATTTGTCAATGGCTTAAAATGTTTCAAATAGGAGACTTTTTTTATTTTGGTGTTTGACTAATTTATAGACAATATGTATAATTATGTCGAGGTATATGTTCCTTGAGTCATCGAAATCGACTTGTTTCTAGTTGTCACATTCGGATGACTCACCCTGTTGTTCTGAAAGAGATTTAGTCAAAATCGCAAATTAAACAGTAGTGTTGTTTCTTTTGACACCTCATCTATCAAAACCAAAACAATAGCTATCGATGTCATATTATCATAGGAAGTGCGATCTATTGAGCAAGTTGGCTACCTAATCAACGACATGTATTCGTATCGTATGTGGAAAACAACATTTACACGTAAGTAGTTTTGACGTGCAAAACCTACTGGATGTATGAATTATTTATGGAGACCCTGTATAATGTGGCCGTATTGCAGAGGTTGATTCCACTTAAATTTAATTTGAATTAATGATCACTTAACAACTTGTTAATTTAATGGGGATTAAATCTTTGACAACCCGGTCCATAATTTATTTATTTGCATTTAGATTTGGTCCAGGTTGGCACCGGTAAATCAACAAGTAAATGCCAAAGATTGAAATCCACCCTTCCCGCTTCCGAATTCTGTTGGGACACCTCAAATTCTGAATCTCCTCACATGGGTCAAGGAATGGAGGCACGATGGGGGCGAGCGGCGGGTAGTGCGGCACGGGGAGGGACTGTAAGCGCGCTCTCGGGCGCCATTGCTGTGACGCGCACTTGTGTTCAGTTCTCGTCCAGTGACGACCGCCCAGAAATTTTGACGTGGTTACTACGTATAGCCCGCTTACCCACTCCGATCGCTGCAAACTCGGTGACGACGAATACGTAACTGGTAAGTACCCAGCTGAAGAATAATAACACTGTGCCGACGTGGTCCAGACATCCCTTTAGAGGTGCTCATTCAGTATAGCCAGTGTTTTGTGCGGAGGTTTTTAAAATGTCGACGAGAGGTTTTGCGACTTTATTGGAAAAGGTATTGAATATGGCGTCATATTGCTTGTTCTACTCGCGTTTTAAATTTAGATACACGCACGGACGCACTTTTGCATTGGGCATTTTTCCCCATTTTTGACGCTGATGCTGTCAAAACGTTTGTTTCAAGGCTTGCTTCGCAATGCACAGCGTTTTGCTTAGTCATGATTCATTTGTTGGCTTTGATATCAATAATAATTGGGGTTAGGATCAGTTTGACATTTACCTTTTTTTACAATAATATTACTGTGGGGTGTACTCCAGTAAGACAGTGTTACATTAGAACAGTAATTAACCACCGTGCTAATACATGCACAATGCTCGCTTACATAATGTTGTATTCCTGCCTGCAGTGCTTCGAAATACAACGCAGTCTCACGTTTAAATTTGTGCACATTTTTGTATTACTATCAACCTCTATGACCTGCAACCAGCAATACTCGTCAACTTCTTAGTTTTTCGTGAAATTGGCAAGTACACAGTACACCGCAAATCAAAACAAATGTTGTTTTGACCTAGTCCTACATCTGCAAATCAATGAGCCCCAATGACGAACAGGACAAACGGAGACAACCCCCTACACGTGCACAACAGCCTCAGTTGTATCCGGGATATTCAAACAAATTCTAATTTTAATCATTTAAATTTTCAGTGTTCAAAACGTGTTAAGTGTTTTTATATACTGCTAGTGACGTCATTGGAGTAAAAATATAAATTATCTTGTCTGTCCGGTGTAACAACGCTTGATAAACTGTTGTTAATCTAACGAACCGAGATGTTTATTTATAAACGTATCTAAGCTGTATCATGTTATAATGCAGATTATCTAGAGACATAGTTTGACTTAATTTGCGAATCATAAGAATTAATTGATTGTATGGGGTCTTCATAAATGATTCATACATGTGTGGCCTGGGAAAAACAAAATTTACAAGTAGTAGGATGGACAATTTTGACGTGCCTACTATATGTATGAAGACCCTGTATTTAGAATGAAACTATTGATTAATTTTTTAAAATGTTGCCCCCATCCATAACACTTATTTATAGTTCAAGTTCAATAATAAAAAAGTATAAACTTGCTTCGACAAACACTACAATGACGTTATCCTTGATTTTTACCATCGTCAGGGACCAAGAGATAGCAAAAATACGAAGGCAGCAAATTTTAGGATGATTAACTTGTTCTTTTGATTAACTACCAAAAGTGACAGCTACTGTTTGTGCATAAATCAAGCTTTTCACAATGTAATATTTGACCGAAGTCCGATTCACACTAAACGAGTTTCAGTGTCCATACTTGCCCCAGTATTTTCTGCTCTCAATAGTACTACTACTAGGCCTAGTTAAATATGATTTGTTTACAATTAATTTCATTAATTGCTTTTAGAATTGCATCCAGTGAAAAATCATATAAAACATTATCAACCAATAGCGTGGGATTACACTGGAAATTTAATGGCTACCTAAACGAAATGCACATTAAACTAATCAACAAATCATAATTTATATAATATGTGTGTCCAATTATACCAGTTAAATTACAGAGGGCGAGTGACAAAAAAAGTTAACTTCACATACTTCAACTAAGATCGTTTCAGAAACACTTCATCATTACCAACTTAAAAAAAAAACATTTAAATTTGGAAGTGTCCACAGGATCCCAGTGTTTTCCATTATATAACCGAGGGAAGAAGATACTGGGACAGGGCCATACTGTAGATACTTCCAAAATTCACAAGTGTGAATGAGACTTGACATGTGTTTGACACATGCAACTACCAGTTGTCGAAATTTCGAGTTAATCATAATCAACAACTGTCTCAGTATTTTTTTCCTTTCGGTGGTCCATTTAAAAGACGCAAGTTACTATTAGTTCTAAAAATTCGCAGTAGTGAAACTCAATTTTGGAAGTGAATTCCATACTTTCAGTTACATAAACATAATTTAAACATTGTAAAAAAAATTGAATTTAGAAATAATTAAAATTATTATACAGAGTGATTTTAAAGAACTGTCATTCCTGCAAACTACATTTTCTAACTTTGACACAATTCCATCTTTATGTTAAATGAAATCTTCGGAACTAGTTCCTGTGATGTGTGTTTTTGTCTCAATTACCTGTGACGGGTACGTCCAGTTCTTAAATTGATAAATGTTTTTTAAAACAGTCGGTATAGCAGCAAAATACCAATAAATGGCACCATGAAAATTAGGCCATTGGCTTGCAGGTTTTTTATTCGATATGTATTTGAATAATTAAATTATTTCGGCAAGGTGACTTTTTCATGAACTATTTCCGACACATATTCAATCACTATGTAATTTATACGGGGTGTTCCAAAATGATTTTCATCTAGTTAGCTTTGCAATTTTTTACATGTAATTCTTTCTGTGCCGCTCTATTCTTTTTGCATTTGCTAATTCTGTCAATAACGCATTGGTTGTCAAATGATAAATGTCATTTAATTAAATTAATACGGGACTCATTGGAGGCCCCGTAATCGGAATGAGTACACTTCATTGTCCTGGTAAACCTCACGGAAGGCCCGGAAAACACAGCTACATAAATTAATAAATTAAATCATTTTGCAACACCTTGTATTCTTGTGCTCAATTAAAGATTCTCGTCGATGAAAAAAATTTCAGTATCATTGAAAAGTCGTTGTTTTCAATTGACGTAATGGATACATAACCTGGAAGTTTCAATGTCTATCGAAAACCAGTTTTTTTTGCTGTAATTCAGTACCTATGTAATTACACATGTCGACTATATTGTGTTTAGAAAATAAGCATTAAGGGGTTAAGCAATTTAAAATAATTTTTGTCCGGCATGTCTTGTCTGAATCATCATTGTATATGTTTATGAATGTCAGTTTTTTTTTTATCAAAATAAACCAGTTTATACACTTCCATCATGTATCCTTTCAATCCAATTTTTTTGTTGAAGTTATATAGACTGAGATGATTTATTAGAAAAACAAAATACAGACATCCTGTCAAAAGATATACGGAGTACTACGGTTAGAAAAAAAAAACAATAAAAAAACCATCACGTAATCTATCCAAAATTTAAAATAATTTCATTATCAACAAAAACTAGCTGAATCAACCATACTAGCAAAAAAACGATTGCGTTCAGAAAAGGGTCGATTTGAAGTTTCCGTACCTTATATTAAATCAAATCTTTCGTTTGCAACAGACTTGATCGCAGACATTAATGAAAGTCAATCCATTTTCGTACAGGCCTTTCTTTATTTATTTCAATGAAGCGACTTTTTGAACTATTTTTCCAAGGAGTGACATTCAGTCATTAAAGACTCGTCGATGACACATTTTAACCTTCCTATGCAAATTGATAACCTGATAACCCTGGTCGAATAAATTATTTAAAAAAATGATTTCTCAGGATCATTGAAAATCATTGTTTTCAATTAACGTAGTAATATATAACCTGATATCAAAACAGGTTTTTTTTAATGATACAGTATATAATTATATTGACTCCGTTTAGAAAATGAGCATTAAAGTATGTATTCGCACTACGTGGCTATTATATTCTTGTGATTTTTTGTTTCTTTTAAGATTAAATAGTCACAGGGTACTTTGGTCCTTCTTATACAGGATGTATTGGAAATAAATGCAATATCTTCAGCATAACATTTAACAACAACGAATCCGGATGGTTGCAGATGGTAGAAAGTTTATTAATTTCTGTATTCTGGTTGGTTAACCTTTTGTAATTATTAAAGAAATACACAAAAATATAAAATGTTTTTTCATTCCAATTCCATATCAGTTGTTTTATTTAGCTTTACATTCTCTGTCAGTTTTTTGAAATCTTCTTTTCCTAGGCTTGGTTTTTGAATCCACCTAAATTACTTCGGAAAAATCTAGATGAAAGGATACAATAAATATTAAAAAAAACGTACACAAAGTGACGAACAGATACATACATAATATAAAAAGAAACTAAATGAAGAAAATTGCAGGAATTGAGAAAAGGGGAATTGTGAGGACGATATTAAAATAGTATAATGAAACAGCAGTTTTGTAAAACTTATATTAAGACACGAGTTCAGGTTTGCCTAAGTAGGCAGGAGTGCCTTAAGGAACGAGTGCTCCTAAGTTTTACAAAACGAGTTTTTCATGTAATTTTTTATAATTTGCATATTAATTTCTTTTTTTTTAGAAATAAAATCAATTTTGGTAATTTAGGGAATTTTGATTTTTCTTTACCTGACGTATACTTGACATGACTTGACATGGAACCATAACCTCAAAATCACACTGACATTTCGTTCAGTGCAGGGGTCAGTGTGTATTACCAATCGAAACAAAAATTCTAGATTTTGGATGCGGTAATTAACGCACTCGAAATGAATGCGTTAATAGCTTTGTTACAACAGCAAATTAGAAAAAGAAGTATTTTGCTTTCATCGATTTATAATAAAATCGTATATTAAGGAAATTCAATTGTATGTATCATAATAATTCTGTACCTATACAACAAACGGAATAAATGACTATTTTATCTCACGCGAGAAAACCTTTTTGTGCACGTGTTACATACACTTTTTTACAATCGTCCAAAAACTCAGTTTTTTAGATAATATACGGGGTGTTACAAAATGATTTCCATCTTTAACATTAATTTTATATTAACATAGGTTCGCTAATCCTGGCCGTTCGGCAAACGGTTTGCGCTGTTCCCATCACTTGTTAGTTTTTTCACGGAATTTTGCGCGAATGCGTTTGCAGGTTTGGACGGGTCAATACAATACGGCGAACAGACCCTGTGATGAACCACAGAAGTACCGAAAACAATATGGGAACAGCACAAACGTTCCGTTTGTTGTTCAGATCGTCGAAATCAAAAAAGTTTTTTTACTATTATTTTGTTTTCGTTGACACTTTTTTTTCTCGGTACTTGTTCTGCATTCGTGCTCAAATGGTTCTGATATCTCTTTCCTTATTTTATTCATTTTTTAACTCGTCAAGTCAAACAGTTAAAAAAATTGATTAAAATTCGAAACAGTCATTACTTATTTTTAATGTCTTGTATGCTAAAATCTACTTACGTCATTCCAAATGAATATAATGCATAAAATTTTAGCTAATTAATTTTAAACAGAATACTATATTTTATATGACCACAAAGTTTAACTGCCTCGCATTTATCCCATCCAAAGCCGATATCGAATTTTAGTAAAAGCCCCTATAATTTGCATATGTTGTAATTTGCATGTTGTGGATGAGCGTCATCCAAGGTTACGTTATCGCCCTATTTTGACCAATTCGAAGGCCTCTTATACAATACATTAATTTTATTCTTGGCGACACGTTTTTCTGACCGAAGAATAAACACCTTTATTGTTGGTTGTTTAAACTAGCGAATCATTATCGTTATCATTATGACCTGTTTTGGTACTGAGAGGTTATAATAATTTAAAAAGTCAATATTTGAGAGCGCACGTAGTTAAATGCAGGGTGGTTATTTTTATTGTGTGGGATTACGTCACGCGGGTACAAAGTGGCTCACACTCAAGTTCTTTTCCGCATTACGTCACAATGATATTAGTGATTAATAAGGTCACGTGGCCCTGCCACGTTGGTATTTCGGACGCATTTAATGAAATGTGTTGTTTTCAGGTGGTTTTGTACTTAGGCAATGGAAGGGATAGTGGAAGAAAACGGCGCAGTTGATCCATTGGCCCCATCGCCGGACCCGCAGTCACCCATCGCATCGGTAGGGGTCTCTAACTCCCAGTCCCATCTGATGACAGCTACTAACATAGTCCAACTAACTTTGCCCACTCATACCCAAGCACAGGTAGGGGTTTCTCTACCCCTCCGTGCATGCCCCCTCACTTAGAAACAACTTGCAACATTTTTGATTTGTAGGTGCAGAGTGTCATACAACCTAACCAGCAGTCTGTCATACAAACAGCCGCCAACATACAGCCTATGCTCAGCAAAGGCAACGTAATACTCGTCAGCAAACCAAACTCAGTCATACAGACAACACAAGGGAGTCTCAGCGGGTTACAGACCCTCCAAGTCAAAGTGAGTAAAGACTTTGCAGTCAGGTTGTGAGGAGGCTTTAAGAGTAGGAGTTTCAGGTAGTGGAAACGGCCAGTGACGACAGCTTCTCGGAGGAGGAATCACCAAAAAAGAGGCGGGACCTGTTGACCAGGAGACCTTCATATAGGAAGATTCTCAACGATCTTGGCGGGGGTGAGATTGCTGGTATGTTATTTTTTGCATGTTTGGGAGACCCTTGATGTTTTGGAAATTTTAACACTTCTTTTAGTTCAGTTCATATTCAGTAATTTGTAAGGACGTATTTATGTTACGTGTGAGGTATTTTTTTTTATTTTGTTTTTATTGCATGCGCCTGCAGGTTTACAGGTATGGATGGGAAAATAGATGGCAGGAAGGAGAGGATGGTATTCTCAAAGGCATAATTAGTACTTTTTGCTAAAATAAAAATAAAACAATTTATAGTACATATTTTATACTTGTTTACATCTTGATTACCATGATTGAAAATGGAACATTACGCCCGTAAAGAAAAGGTCCGCGAAATTATCACAAAAGAAATGAACATTTCATAGATTACTAGTGCGTAAAACTTTGTACGTACCTCTGCCCGAAAGGGCTTTTACGCGGTCGGACGACTTAAAATCGTCCTTTGGCGTAAACTCTTTCTTTCGGTCCTATATACGTAAATAACTACATATTTGACTACTTCAAACTTTACTCAAAATTTACGTCATTAATGATGTTTCTAAATTATGAAACCCAATGCTTTCCCTATGATCATCATTTTGGAAAACTCCCGGATATCACGTAAAAAGGCTTCACTAGACCTTTGTAATTTAAATACAATTCAACAACAATCCAATTTACATCAAAATTGGTGAGCCTGTGATTCGGTTGTCAGCCGATGACAGATCGTCTATATCAAACAAACATAACCTTATTACATTAAGCCAACTTAAATGCAAAAAATAATCTAAATTTTTTTCTGAATCTAATTCTACCAACTGTAATATAAATTTAAATTACAAAGAACTGCCACGGTAACTGGTAGTTTAAATGATCGCATATACTAGAGATACATTTTTTTACTTTCAAAATATTGCTTTTGGAACTATTACAGTCAAATCAGGTCCTACTTCTAGATAAAATTAAGAAATCTAATAAACACCCGATTTTTTTGGTAATTTCTAGATGTAGGTATGTGCTGCTATAATAAATTCTAATAGCTGTTTTGTATTACGTGATCAACAATAGAAGTCTATTATTCTACTTGCTGCATTTATAATCGTCACAAACAATATTCAAAATAGTGTAAGCAATATTGCTGTTGTCACCTCTAATACATTGTTTTAGGTTCAATGGTAGAAAGTTTCTATGGCGTCCTAACTGTAAGTCTAAAATAACATTTAACGCATTTAATTTTTAATCGTCTTGATTTTTCGACTCACCCGGTATATACGTGTGTGGCTTGTAGAAAAGATGAAAGTAGGATATTTGTTTTGGACCATCCTGTCCTTTACCAGAAGTGCCAATTTTAACGGAAATCAGTCCATACCCGTAAACGTTTTTTCTATTTTCCAATAGTGCATGAGTAAAACAGTATCATTTTTATGGATTATTGAAATGGCAGTATACCATATCGACGATATCAGCCTTATCAGTGGTCATAAAACATTGACTCATATCTTGGTATAGTATATCGCCATCGTTTTCTACGAAATGTGAAATGATTTTCTCTGAAATATTATTTGATTTTGCATGCATGGGCTAAAAGGATATTTATATTTTTTGGATTCTTTATCTTACTAAGTAAGCAATGGGCATTTCAAAATTGTGCAGTAATCAGGTGGCAAGTAGTAATAGACGATGGTGTTCACAGAAACCAAGGTTGAACAAATTTCCTCAGAAGCCGACAGTGAGTTGTCCTCACACTCTATCCCATACCACACAGGTTAGTTTGACGGAAAAATGTAAGCACCTAACTCCATCCAGATTAGCCCAAGCACTTAGTCCACTAACACTTCTAAAAGTGTATGGATCATAGTTTTATTTTCTCATTAGAATCAGTCAATTCTGTACACTTTTAATTAGCATGCATCTTTTAAGTGCCGTAATTTCATTCATTAAACATAAAAATTAACTGGCGCTACAATTGTGTCCACTTGTACATAATTCATCGATTTTCTTTGTTGCAGTTCTTCCCGGTACAATTCAAATATCAGGAGGAAAAGGTGCTCAGGGGATACACACGTTAACCATGACCAACTCGACGGCAGGGGGTGCGATTGTACAGTATGCTCAGGGACAAGAATTTTTTGTGCCTGGTGAGTTTTTTGTCCATGTTGTCGAATTAGCGAAATAACATATTAATGAAAAGTCAAGAAATTTTAAATAAAAGACCAAGAAAAAGCTGGAAACAAAATTCGAAATGGACACTAGGCGACAAAAGAGATAGAAATAAATAATAAAGAAACAAACTGACGAAAAAAGAGCAAAAATGGAAATATAATATTTATAAAAGCCTGAGGTATCATCAGAGTAAATAAAACAAAATAGGAAGAAAGACAGAAATACTATTTTGGAATCTTTGAACTATATATATCCAAAAATTGACATTGAAAATGCGTTTAGCAGGTGCGAAAACATACAAATTAAGTCCAAACTCGATATGTCAAAAATGTTTTTTTCCAAAGTCAAAATTTTTAAATATCGCTAACAACTTATCAGGAAATTGAGGGGAACCTAAAAGATTGATAGGTGATAGTGAAACATCACATTATAATACAGGGTGTTTCAGAAATAAGAGTGTTTGTAACTTTTCTGTATACGACTTTTCCGAAAACTCTTTTTTTTTGCGTTTTAATTTATTTACGGAGAAGGTCAAAGAAATTCCACCGAGACACAAAGACTTTATGTGCAGCGCTTCCCAAATCGCAGTGTGCTTATTGCACTTATTTTTGAAACAGCCTGTATTGAGATTTCAGATAACCGATTATGGTATCAATATTTCAAAATGTCCGATAAATTAAATATCTACACAGGGTTCTCAGCCACCTGGAAAATATGGAAAAACTGGAAATATCAGGGAATTTGAGAGTTTAAAGAAATCGGAATTTTGGCTGTTTATATGAAAAATCAGGGACATTTTGTAGTCACCTAGAATTTTACCATCTTTTAAAATCAACTATTGAGAACGAAATAGTATATTAGACAACAAGTGTTAGAAGTGCAACTTTTTTTCAGTGTGGAGCTGCAGCCGAGTTTAATAATCCAAACGCGTGAAAACTAAGCACCCTAACACGAGTTGTCTATAAATTTTAATTAACAATTTTTTACTCAATTTTAGTATGTGAAGTGTCACCTTTTTCACTTCACTTTAATTTTGAAAAAGTAGCACTCTAGAGAAGTGCAGCGTCCATTGTATCCAACGTACTGGTCTGGTCCCTGGAAAATTCTGACAAACATCCTAGAAAACCTGGAAATGTCAGGGAATTTCAAATAGCCACCTTGCTGGGAACCCTGCTACAATAACAAAACATAAAATTAACGATATCGTTTAACCAATGGTAAAATATCAGGCTCACGAAATATCTGATTAACATCAACAAAATATTTAAAAAATATATGAAATTCCTAAATGTCAAATTAACAAAATAACAATACTAAATTTACGAAATCAAGTTAATATGTGAAATATTAGATCAAAATATCTAAGTAATGAATTATCAAAATTTCAGATTCACGAAATGGCAATATATCAAGTTGACAAAAACACCATATTATCGAAAAATTAAATTAACGAAATTACAATATAATGAAGAGACAGTTCAGCCAAATATGATATATATCTAATCACCAAAATGGCAAAACGTGAAATTAGCGAAATAACAAAATATCAAATTGATCAAATATCAAAGGATTAATTTATGGGATTTAAATTATAAAAAAATAGTGTTCAAGCTATTTTATTTTCTCAATACATTTTATAATTTAAATTATACAGTGTCATGGAAATACTAAAAATACAAATTCTAAAAGTAATTTTTTTTATTTTTTTCAATATTCGAAAAACCGCTTAGAATCACCCAACAACCTCCGCGACTGAATTAACTGACTCACCACGGCACTTGTGAGTGTAAACAGACTCCGTTAGAAGGGCGGCCATTTGTATGTTCTGGTGACCGTGAAAACGTCAAGTTCAGAGCAGTGACGTGTTTGGTAAACAGAGTTAGATTTCAATATTTTTTTCCTGAAATAGACGATGAAATATTTCGCATGATAGTATTACAAGATACATTTGATACCAAAATTTTTGTTCTATCTTTACTAAATTGTATTTACTGTACTGCAAAATGTCATTTACCAGGCACAAATTAACTCTTAAGTGACATACTAAACCACGATGTTCCAGTGGTGGCGCAAGGAGGAAACATAAGCAGCGGGAACGGCGAAGACCAAGACAGAAAACGCGAGATGAGGTTGCTGAAGAACAGGGAAGCGGCGAGGGAGTGTCGAAGGAAAAAGAAAGAATACATAAAGTGCCTGGAGAATAGGGTGGCAGTGTTGGAAAATCAAAACAAAGCGTTAATAGACGAGTTAAAATCTCTAAAGGAACTATATTGCCAACAAAAAACGGAATGAGGTTGGTGTTTTGTTTTTACAGTGGTGAAGGACTATTTTACCATGGGAAACTGGCTGAGTAGAATAGTTTTGTGCTGATGAAAAGTTGAAGAAACAGTGCAATGTAAATTTTGCCCAACATGCACAGCTTAATTTGATTGTTACCTGGGTATGGTATCAAGCAATTTTCAGGATTTAGTTAACCAAAGATTTCAACGAAAACTTTTACTATAATGTTGGTTTATTTTTAAAATGATATCAAATATCTTAAACTGCATTTTACTTATTGATCTGTATGATATTTTAGGTTATGTATGTACATATGGAAATTGTTATTTTAATTAAAAGTTTATTTCTTTGTGCTCCAGTTGAAAGTAACACTAATGTATATTATGTAAAATATGGACAGAAAAGGCTTGTGAAACATTTAACATATTTTTTAAGGGCCGATGTAAATATTGGTAACCACATGTATAAACTATTTATTTTCAATTGTCCAGACCTGATGGAGTGCCTTCTTAGATTTAATTTCTAAAAGTATTTGGTAACATTACAGTTCATTTTATGTGCCATCAGTTTCGTAGTAATGTTACAAAATATTTAGAAACAGTGGAATATTAATGGTCTAACAGGCTTATTGGATGTAAATAAATGTATGTATGTAATATATTTTTACATATCGAATGGAAATATCTTGTAACTACTTTTGCATCCTGAGCAACTTTATTTGACCCATTTGTTTTTCCTAGACAATTACATGATGCCTTGTTATTTACACACAGTATGGAATGTATGTAGTTTTTACATTGTTATTCTATTCTGGTAGGTAACAATTTGTACATAAGATTATTATTAGATGTTAAAAGTATTAGTTGAATGATTTATTGTAATAAAGTGGATATTTTATTTACTGGAATTTTAATGCGGTTACAAAGTGAATCCCGGAAATTTTGCTTCTTTAGGATTCTGTAAATCCAGGAAAAGGTACATAGGACCTGCCGCGCCTTCATATAACGAAAGCGGACGATCGGGGGTATGTTCAACGTGGTCTTTATTATTCTCAAAGCACCATTCTGCAAACTTGTAAGCTCTGTATAGATGTTTGTCTTCCTACAAGAATCTTTTCAGAGAATTGAAACAAAATGTAAATACACTACATTGGTAGTCTGATACAGCTCCAAAAAGCAATAAGCATTTCCGGCCACACCGTGACAAATACTATACCCTTTTCTTAGTAAGCCTCTGCTCCATATAACTTCTCCACAATCTAGTGCTATTAATAGATATTTAGGGTCACCAAAGACCTACAACATCTATGTGTACAAGATTTTACTGATCATGATATACATACTTTGTGCGCCATGCTGAAGAGGTACAAAAAACCCGGTGCCCCATGGCACCACTGGACATACTTATCTTGTTCCCTCCCAATGGACGAAGGAAAATTTCCGGTGGGAAATCTCAAACCGTCCAAATAATCTATGGTAGGTTTAATGAGAGAATTGAGTTCAGTTTCTGTAAGATATTGTTCTGCTTGAAGAAGCAAATATAGAATTCCAGACAACCCATGTGCTGCACCCAAGTAATAGCTGTCATGCCACTGATACATCAGAGGGCACTTGAACTGACCCGCCTTGGCCTCGTTCTTTCCGCAGAGTAATATTGCCTCAATAATCTACAATAGCTCATTAAACTCACAGTTACATTTCAGAAGTGGGATATGAAAAAGGTTTAATTGATTTATTTTGCAGCTGTGGCGTTAATAGATAAGTTTGAGGGAAGGCCAAAAGTAAATATCGAGGTTTCCTTTCGATTGGCGGCATCCATTTTGGCTCATTTTAAAAAGTTTTCGAAAAATGTCCATAACTCGAAAACGGCTCTATTTTGTTTGGAAGCGTTTTAAGATTAAATTTTCAAAAAAAAAAATTTTTCTTTAAAACTCCTACCCCTAAACTATTCGACTTATTGTATAATATAAGTAGATTTTGTGGTCCTCTTTCCATGTGCCCTCAAAAACGTCCTATATTGCACGGTTCGTTGGTAAAAAAATCCAAACAATTCAAAAAAAGTACTCAAAATTTTTGATTTGTATCTAATATCCCCATTAAGCACGCATTACAGCATACTCAAATTAAAGAAAATTTCTGTTTTCCAAGCCCCAAAAAATTTAAACACCGCATCTCCGAAATGGTGATTATACAAGGTGTTACAAAATGATTTTCATCTAGTCGCCTGTGCATTTTCCATGTAAAATAAAAAATGCCCCTTTATGAAAATAGTTAAGACTTTTAACGAGGAACAATCCGACAAGAATCCTCTGTAGCCGTGTTTTCCAGGCCTGGTCAAGTTTACCACCCAATGCGTTATTGACAGAATTAGTAAATGCGAGAAGAATAGAGCGGCATAGAAAAATTTACATATAAAAAAATGCAAAGTTAACTAGATGAAAATTTTGTAACACCCCGTGGTGATATTTTAGATTTTAAAAAAATGTCAATAACTCTAAAACGGCTCTATTTAGGGGCAAAATGAAGACACGGGAGACTTCCTCGTGTCAATTTAGCTAAGATAGATTTGTTGGAAATTTTAAAATTTACACCTTTGAGGTAAAAAAAAGTTTCAATTTTTCTTTAGTTCTCTCCTACTCCTAAACTATTTGACTTATTACAACCCCTAAAACTAAATTTCTGGTCCCTTGTAAGCCAAACAATTTTGAAAGTATAAAAACACCATTCTGTAATAAGAAAATAGTAAACTTAGTAGGTACCTTTCTGACAAAATTTTCATCAAAGGGTGGTGGCTCCACATGCTTATTGACATACAAAACTGCAAACAAATAACCAGCCCTTCCATACATATACTCATTGGGTAAATCTGAATTTACATTAACCACATCTTCTTCCATGAATTTGATGCTAGATAAGTACAAGTTGTTTTAAAATACACAAGAGGATGTGACCTACCGCTGCACATAATCCAAATATGTTTTATCACCCAATTTGTAATCTATAACTGCCCCAATAGCAAGAGGTCCAGCATCCCCACATAAAAATGTTTGTCTTTTCTTTTTCAATCTGTGTAATGACAAGAGTTCCTTGGCTTCCTACAAAACTTTATCAAAATGATTCCATGAAGTTTGAAAACAACCTGAAGGTTCTGTTTAGACTTGTCATCTTTTTTTAGTTTTAGAAGTGCTATTCCTGAAGTTCCTGTATAAACACTGTAGTCATTGTGATCAAGGTGTTTAAACTGTGATAAGGTTTGGTTCCATCTTTCATCTAATTTTTGGACCAATTTGCAGTCGCAGTTGATCTGGAAACAAAAAGCCCTTTCAGCATCCAAAATTTCAAGAAAGGATAATACTTTTCCGTCGCCAATAACACATGCTTCCTCTGCACAGTAGTCATTAAATTGGTTTTCAAAAAATCGATGGTGCGACATACTGGCCGCTCTCCTAAAACACTGGAACAGATCAATTTTGGAAAATCTCTCCGTTTATTTACAAACAAAATGTGACAGATGAGAATGTCAGAAATATTGGGGAATTTCATTACTACCACACACACAATTGATTCTTATATTAAACAGGTATTTCATAAAATCTTAAGGAAATCAATTTAAGTTACAAATTATTGAATATATTATGTATCTCCTCAGGTGATAAATTCATATTGTCAACTCTATTATTAACACTTTTAAATTTACATTGGCAGCAATGTGTCACTAGATACGCTTGTCAACCTGCCAACGTGCTGTCAGTTTTACTCAACCAATATTTTTGTTGTCTAAACAAGAATTCTGTTTAAAAATTTGTGAAAAAGTAATGGAAATGCAAGAACCCCCCATTTTATACGTGGTGGTAGTCGGGTTTCATCACAAAAAGGGCTGTCAGGTACTGTAGTTGCATATCAGTTTTACAGCAATTAAAATATCTGTAGGTGGAATTTTCATTTCCACCTCTAGTGCCAGGATCTCCAAACGAGTGCCCCCCAGGTTGGAAATATTTACCGACTCTCGCTCTACCTGATGGATCCCACAATTATGATGAAGACACAGTTTTCTTTCACTTGCCCAGTTTAACAAATCCAAGACAGACAGTTTATGGTATTTCCTGTTTTCGACAAATACCTATTGAAGTAATGTTATTTTCTTAATTATTACTTTTTAAATGCTTTTTGTAGAAAATAAAAAATCGTACTTCAGACATGACTAGAGGCACCATCCAGAAGTCAGTATGTGTTCTGAGTAAAATACCTTTGTATGGACAGATACAAGTAAAAATGTCCTTAATAACACATGCATACTTTGATGAAGGTGACTTCAGTAAAGTTACAATACTGGAAGACACCTACCACCATCTAAACTCAATTTTAACTCAAAATGATTTCCACCAGCAAATTTTTGTTGGTAGGTTTACCTTATAATAGAGATTGCTTTTTTAACATGTTTGTACATAGGTTTATCAGCAAGGGAGTTTGTCTTGCAGTGGAGGCATAAAGCATTGCTGTTATTTAAATTACTACTGCTTGAGCGGCGTTTGATATTTTACAAATCTCCGGTGCATCCACTATGCTCTACAATCTTAACTCTTGCCTCTCTATTTCCAGAGATGATAGAGAAGGGCATGAGTCAGTCAGCCTCTATAAGACTGTCAAGGCCAATGTCGCCCATGCCAGAGTTTTCGGATGATGAAAACTCACAGAAATCTAGTCCTATTAAAATGCAAGTAGAAAATATTGATAACACTAATCAAAATATTGTTAATGATGAAGTAAAAACAAAGGAAATGAAGATAATAGAGCATAGAGAAAATGAGGAAAAGAATGGGGAAGTGAAAGGAATCACTGAAGTGGGCATTGAAATAACAGAGGCACTTCCAAATATTGAATCAAATGGCAAAAACAGTAGTTTACAAAGGGATGTTAGCTCCGACACGATCGCCGACTGTGTACACAACAACATGGCTTATTTAGCACACCTCAGTACAACATCTTGTGGTTTTCCTCTTTCAATATTCACCAAAGGTTTCATGTGCCTCCCTTATTTGTCACTGCCATATTTAGACTTATTGACCGATATTAATGTTAGGGGGTACATTGTTGGCGCCACCAATATATTATTTAAACAAAAATGCCAACTTTATGATGTTTTAGTAGATATAGATGCAGGTAGAATAGAGTGTCAAGACATAGAATTAAGGAAGCAGCTACATTTAACTACTGAAGATTTGAGGTTTGCTGATTACATTGTTAAGCACGTTTCTGAAGAGAGGCATGACGTGTTTTTAGACGGTGTAGGGTGGGAGGGCGGCGATGAGTGGATTAGAACCCAGTTTCGGATATATTTGTTGTGTCTTTTGAGGACATCAATGTTGCAAGGTTCTAATTTATTTAAGCAGTGGGACTTTGGTCATTTGGGTAAATTAAGATTTTGAATCAGTACACTGTAAAATGTTTATTTTTACTGGCATATTGTTCAAATGATCAAGGCTGCTCTGTGATCCAAATACACCCTATACAATTCAGCTGTTACAGATGGGAGCAAAGAAATTGAACACTTCAATTCAGGTTTCATTTGCTCATGGAGGGAGACCCACAATTACAAGATATGGCTGAGTGGGATCAATCCAGGGATACTAGACGTCCATCCAGGACACCCATTTGCTGGCCAGCTTTCAGTAGCTGACATGAAGCTTAGACTTTCACAGTAACACTCTCAAGTCTATTATTATGCCAATAATATCAATTATTTTTAAGCACAATGCAGACCTCAGATAGTGGTAGAAAAATCAACCAAGCAATGGCTTCAACCGGAAGGGCTGTTGCTACCACTAGCAAAGCTGTGGGGGGTGCGTTCTCCCAAGCAAAAGGGGTGTTTTCAAATTGGTGGAGTAATTTATTAGTTAGTCCTGAGCCTGTACAAAAAGCTTTAGAAGCTCTTCCTGATAATGCAATGCAAATAGATGATTCCACAATTGAACAAAACATTCCAAGAAGTATTAAAAACTTTAGTAATGGTAATATAGAAAGTAGTATTAGTGAGGGTGGAGATAGTTCCTTGCCAAATAATGTTCACCAGCCTGGGGAGGTGCACACTGTTTAACCGAGCAGGCTGGTGCATTTTATTTATTGATGTCATTGTTGTGATCTTTTGTTATACTAAGTAAGCAATTTTAATATAAGATACTTTTTATCCTAGGGGATCCAAAAAACCATATTCAACTTATCATAATCATGAAGTATTTTTTAAATATTGTGCAATGAAATTGTAGAATCAAAAGGTAGACCAATTGTACTTAAAACATTGCTTTGTACACATTTTTTATTTTTTTATGTTTCTTTTTCATATAAGAATTTATTTTTGGCCTTTATTTACTATGTTACACAATAAATCATAGTATAATTTAATTGATATTTATTGAAACGTTTCCTTGCGAATATAAGGCAAACCCTGTTTGGAATTTAGTCGTATTATCGTCGATAACGACATTTTAATCTATAAACAGTGGACTGAATAACAATTAAAATTTGTATTTTAAATAATGTTGGCAGAGGATCAATATTAAATACTGAATTATTTCCCGGCTCTTTTTGGTTAAACGTTTATCCTTATCCAATAAATAACAATGCCTGGTATTTTATCCCTACGATTATGTCAGTTAATGGTCTCTAAATTGATTGAACTGATAGCAGAAAATTTTGTATGGAACTACTGCATGCAACAATTTTTAGCTGAGGAAACCAGCAAACACGCGATCTAAATGTGGCGAAATATCACGGTAAAATATTTAAATGAGAAACTTTGAACGTTTAAAAAGTATACACAAAAAACGAAAGCACACAGAATGCTAATTTACATACAAGTAAGTTTAGATTTTTTTTCAAAAAACATTTTAATCGGTTGACCTTTCAACTTACAAATCCTTGAAGGAGAAAAAATTAATTAAGCAGCGGAAAGTTTATGCTGCGATATGGGAATCACTAGAATGACCAGGAAAATAATAATAGAATCAAATAAAGTTTTATATTCAATATTGCGTATCATTTGTAACGTTAACTAACGACTGATTTCTATTATATAAGTCGGGCAAATATTGTAAATAACTAAAACTGCAAATACTGATACGTTTAATTCATAATATATATTTTAAAGTTGTAAAAAGATGTCCGAGCTTAAGGTAAGTCATTTTATAAAGGAATTTTGAATTGTAGACACTATTATTGCAGTGATAAAGTCGCGGACAGAAAATCTTGGACGTCAATGTCATTCCATTGTCAAAGTGTAAAACACTCTAACTATTATGACCTTATTTTTGTGGTTTTGTCATTTCTGACACTCGTCATTGAACACGTTGACAAGTAGATAGTTGACAAATCTTTTTATATCCGCGATTGTATTTATTATGATAAATAATAATGTAAAATTATGATAAGTAAATACATACATAGCACTTATGTACAATTAATTTAAAAAACAAATTGGCTGTCATATATAGAAAAAAAATCACTTTGACAAATTATTATTTGTCAAGTAAAATTAAAAGTAAGGTTATCTATAAATTAAATAAATAAAGCCCATTTTATAATTGTCAATGAACTAAATATTTCAGTAGCTTGATTTTTAAAAAACTTTTATATCTGTATCATTTCAACATCTCTTTCTTCAAAATTTTAAAATAAGCTTTTAAAATGTATAAGAAGAAATAATGACATTTAAAAAATAAAAGTTACCTGTTGAATTTATGAAATTACGTTACGATTAAGTTACAATTATACAGGGTGATTCACGAAGTATAGTAGATATTTAAACTTCAAATTATGTGGCCCCTAAACGTAGTTCTGACGGTATTAAAAAAAGTTTAATGTTGAAAAATTAATGGCAACCAGCGATGCACTCAAAACATTTTGATAGTCACTGGATTTATTTTGGGCAAAAAAACTTACTACTTACGAAACAAACTATTGCAAACATCTCGGTATTTACTGATGAACCCTTTCCGACTGACAAAAACCACTTTTGTTTTCAATTGAAAAACATAAAGACTCACCTAGGCCAACGTACCATTTATAAAAATTGTTCGAAATGATGCAGGCATGGGCATTTCGCAGATGCATGTCCCACTATCTTTCGGTGTTAATGGCATAAACAAAATGTTTCATGTGGCCCCATACGAAAAAAATACTTATTCCGATCCACCTTTCGTGTAAATTTCGTGCATTTGTTGTCTTATGTTCCGAACGTCCGCTAATAAATTACACTCTCAGAGAATTCCCACGGGTTTCAGATAATATGATAATAGACATAATCATATCGGTTACTATTTGAAAATAAAGGCATTCTAAAATATTTAGTGTGCACCCGCAACAGTCAAAGTGAAACTGAAAGTGATTAATTGGCAGCCGTTCACCGCACTCTTTCCAGCAAAAAAGTCCTTTTTTGTTTAGGCCAAGAGATCGCGTAAATTTTAAAACCATATATCTTATTTTTTTAGTTCACCTCATATTAGGGACTGTTACAAGTTTAAATAACTACTATACTTCGTGAATCACTATGTATAACCAAAACGATCCAAAAAATGTGAAATTTTATTAATAAAAAAAATCGTTACTATGACAAAGTTCACATTGTTGGACCCAACCGAAAAACCAAAGAGATTATACCACGTCGTCAAGAGTATAATCGCTTATCTATACATAGTAACTAGGTAAAATCTGTAACTGATATTAGCTCAATTTATTATGTGTTATATATGTAATCACAATTAACTTCAAGTTTTTTGTTTTTCTGGTTCTCACATTTCAGGTTTCTATATCCTTTGAGGTTCTTAAGTTTCTAAACTTTCGGTTCTTTCTTCTCCCTCTTATACGTCTTGAAGTTCTGATATTAAATTTCCAAAGTTGTGGTTTTTCAGAATTTTTAGGTTGTCAGGATTCTTCTTTTCCGGTTTCCACTTAATCAAAATTTGAGAATCTGAGAACCAGAAAACCTAAAAACCCTTAGATCCTTAGTATCTGAAATCCTCTGAAAAAAAAACTGTAAACCTCAACTGTACACGCGAGAACCTGAAGCCGTAAGAACTTGAAAATCTGAAAACCTCAAAACTAAAAAAAATTAAATCTGAAAACCCGAAGATATGGCAATCTAATGCTGATGAGAACCTGAAACCTTATTTATAGAACATAATAACCTTAAAATCTTGTAAGTACGGGGTGTTACAATGATTTTCATCTAGTTAAGTTTGAAATTTTTTTACAAGTTAATTTTTCTATGCCGCTCTATTCTTTTTGCATTTGCTAATTTTGTCAATAAGGCATTGGTTGTAAAATGCTAAACCACATTTAATTAAATTAATTCAAGGAAGAGTACACTTTATTGTCATGGTAAACCTGATCAGGCCCGGAAAACACGGCTACAGAGGATTCTTGGTCGGATTGTTCCTCGTTAAAAGTACATATAACTATTTTCATAAAGCGGCATTTTTATTTTACATGGA
Source organism: Diaperis boleti (assembly GCA_963583935.1). Lineage (NCBI taxonomy): Eukaryota > Metazoa > Arthropoda > Insecta > Coleoptera > Tenebrionidae > Diaperis > Diaperis boleti. The sequence goes on along the minus strand of OY757242.1, from coordinate 72,863,279 downwards.
AAATGCACAGGCGACTAGATGGACAGGCGACATTTTGTAACACCTTGTAGAAAACCTAAAGATATCTGAGACAGAGGCACTAGGAAAAGAAAATCTGAAACTCTGAAAAACTGAGTTAGAGTTAGAACATAAAACTTTTGAATTTGAATTGCATTGAAAGAACCCAAAGAACCTGAGAACTTCAAAACATAGAAAGCTGAGCACCTGAAAACACGAGAACGTAAGAACCTGAGAAATCGAAAACATACACTCTACCACAACTGATTCACCTCACATCTGTTTTCGTTTATTTTTTTCTTTTCAAACTATGGGTATCGATAAATACGAAGGCGCTGAACGGACAGTAATGGAAAAATAACTGAAAAAGATTTTTTTTCTGGCAATTCTGACTTTTTTCTGGCAATTCCGACTTTTTTTCTGGCAATTCCGACTTTTTTTTTCTGGCTATTCTGACTTTTTTCTGGCAATTGTGACAGGGGTAGGACGATGGTGCTGTCTTGTTGTCCAAACTTAAAAGATAAAATACTGTCTACATTTCGAGTTTCACGTACAGGGAAATATGACCTTTTTGGAGATGTTTCTTTAAGGGGTTGAGCGCGTAGCGCGTGGCATCAATTTCAGTGATCCACGGAAGTTGTCGTCTGTGGAAATTTCATTTTCCGTTTATCATTCATAAAATCATAAAATATGAGATACTCTCCACATTTCGAGTTTCACGTACATGAAATATGACCTTCTTAGAGTATGTCTCGAATCACAAATTTCAGTGATTCACGGAAGTTGCCGTCTGTGAAAATTTGTTTTTCCGTTTATCATTCATAAAATCATAAAATATGAAATACTTTCCACATTTCGAGTTTCACGTACAGGGAAATATGACCTTCTTGGAGTATGTTTCTTTAAGTGGTTAATCGCGTAGCACGAGGCATCAATTTCAGTGATTCACGAAAGTTACCGCCTGTAAAAATTTGTTTTTCTGTGGATCATTGAAATTGGTGCTTCGCGCATATTCCAAAAAGGTCATATTTCCCTGTACGTGAAACTCGAAATGTGGACAGTATTTCATATTTTAAGTTTGGGCAACAAAACAGCACCATCGTCCTACCCCTGTCGCTATTATTGCCAGAGAAACGTCAGAATTGCCAGAAAAAAGTCTGAATTGCCAGAAAAAAGTCGGAATTAAATAAAAAATAAAAACTTACAAAGAAGAACGCTTCTAATAAACGAATTGTACTAAAAATTAATCGTAGTGCTCGTGTTAACAATTTAGAAAATTATCGAAAAAAGTACGGTGGAGGTATGAAAACAGCAACTACCGTAAGAGAAAACAAGAAATATTCTGCGTCAAGCTTCCAATTCTACCTTAATGGCTAGAAAAATAGAGTAAGTTGACTGTACTGAGAGTGTAAGAACATTACAAAGTGTAATAAAAAATTGCAAACACTTAAAACGACGACGTTTAAAATAAGAGTGCTAACTACACGTCATAAACAAGATAGATTAAAATTTGCTAGCAATTATATGAACTCGACAGATGAGTAGAAGAATAGTATATTCTGTAACAAGGTTAGAATAAAAATTCGATGCGAGTCGAAGTAGAACGATACCACGAGTAGATTAAATTTTCATTCTAAACGAGTAACAGACCGTATTTTCTCCATGACCAGAAAATATGAATCAAAAACAATTAAATCTGAATAAAACAAGTTATTTATTGAAACATTGTATGTATTAATGTATTAATATTTAGTGTTTGTACAATTGAAGAACCAAAGGCGATAAGTGCCAAAAATTTACTTTCGAGTTATTAAAGAAAAACTTCCCAATTTCTACAAATATTTTTATTTAGCACCTAAATATGTATGAGGCTAAACAAAAATGAATAACCCATTATTACATTAGAAAAATAACTAAACAAAAATGTTAATTAGGCCATTGTGCAAAAAAATTAAAAAAATAGAAAAATCATAAGTGCCTAACATTTAAAACTACCGGAATTTAATTATTATTTAAGAAGTCTCCGATAAAGCGATTTTTTTTATTTTCTGACATGATTTTGGCTTCTTCAACATCTTCAACTCCACCGTTTTAAGATAAAAAAAAAGTCCCAAAATCAAGTTTCTCTAGATTTCATTATTGTGGGATTGGTGTTATCAAATAATATTTTGACAGCAGATTCCGTGTTCTTCCATATCAATAATATCAAATGGAGGACTATACTTGGAGATGTTTTTTTTTTCGCTGGAATGGTTATTTTATTGCGATTAACATACTCTTGTTCTGACAATCGTTTATTGCTTTCAACAGCTCTGAATCTACCACTTTATACATTGAAACAGAGGAAAAACATTTTTATTAACCAACTGACGAATTTTTATTAACGAACTGACGATTAATGGCACTTAGGACCTTTCCTTGTAAAACATGCTTGGCACATACCAGTGTCTTCATCTATTTAATTTTTTACAACCTTATTTAGATAGTTAGAACGTGGAACTTTTGTCAGAACATGCAGCAAGGTACATACAACCTTTCTAGAGAAAAAACTAAAAATTTTCATTTTTGGCACTTAGACCCTTTGGTACGTCCACGCTTCAATTACTGAAATTAAAAACTGGTGCATTTCCTCAATATTTATATGGCAATCTATATACTTCATTAAGCATAATTATAGAATATTCATTCTATGACTTGTTATATAATGAAAATACATACAATACACATAAGAAGCAAGTGTGTTTGTAATGGTCGAGGAAAAAGTGATTTTTATACTGAGGAAAAATGTCTGTTTGGTTGTTTTTTTGTGTTTTAATATTATTTTCACGATTTACGGAAAGAAAAAAAAATGTCCCGACGTGCCAACAGAGAAAGCGGTGTAATGATATGGGGAGGTATTTCTTCTAATGGAGCTGCATACATTTTGAAATTTTAATTGGAAGACAAAATGCCCGGAAATACTAAGAATTACTGGCAAGAGTAAACCCAATGAACAATTCTCTAGATCTAGATAGGCGACAATATGACGATGTTGCCAGCTTAAAAAATGCAATTACGGAAGCTTGGAACAATGTTCCTCAAAATATAATAGAGCCATTATATCTTTCAATGCCAAACAGAATATTTGAGGTTATTAATAATCACACACTCATTTTTAAGTACATAATTTATTAATTTTGTCTACAAATATTCGGTACAAAATAGGTATTCATTTTAGGTGTCGCATCTTTATATTCAATTTTAAAACAAATCTAACAATAAAACAGTAATTCAGGTACTAAAACTTACTTACTTGCACCACTGTTCCTAAAAATATTAAAATTGTCTAATTATGCTGGGACGGCTAATATAGCTGTTTCAGAATAAACTATTATCAACTTTTTTCGAAAAAATCGTGTGAAGTCAGTCAATCAGTTGTTGCAGACTGTAGTTCTATCAACGAGATGTGAAAAAAAAGGAAAACAAATAGGAAAAATATTAAATATGATGAGATCTATCACGGACCATATTATTTATTTCTGATACATCCTGTATATGTAGAATTTTTGTAAATTTTGTTTGACACCCTTTCAAATGTGCAAGTTGCGCTATGGCAGTAGATCAAATTTAATCTTTTTGAAGATACTGAATTTTAAGAGACGAGAAAGTTTCGGTAAAGCACTTCAAACGAACTGTAAGGTTAGTACTTCAGAATTAACATTTTGAAGAACATAATAATGTGATGGAAATTTGAGACGAAGTAATGCTTAAGGTCTGCAAAAAATCTACATAAGGGATTACCCTGAAGTCCTGGAAAAACAATGATTCAGGATCTGTGGTTGATGGTTAATTAAAAAGTTTGTGTTTAAATTCTAAGGACGTTTAAATTCTTTAAATTCTAAACGACTATACATATGTCAACAGATTTTTATCTCAATTTTGATAAAAATGGACAAATGCTTGTTCTATTCCTGTATACCCTCTTTACGTCCAAATACACAGCGTCGAAACTCTTGGGGCCCCCACATTTCGAATGAAGGAGTAAAACTTGTTTCAATTAATTTCATTAAATTCGTTACTCTAATGTGATGCTTTTCATACAACCAAAAATGTAATCAAAATAATAGTTACCTATATGTGTAATAAATGCGAAACTGATTTCTCACCCATCATAGTTTTTAGGGCATATAGGCGCACAAAGAAAGGATTTTTAAAAATTTCATTTTTATGGGGGTGATAATGGGGTTAATTGGTGTCTCAAGACTTGAAAACCAAAAATGGTAGAAACGGGAAAATTCGTACCCTAACTCGCTTTTGAAAATAACTCGACCTGTTTTTGACGATTTGCCAAAAAGTTATTCACAAACGGAGGAAAGGGGGGGGGGAAGCGGTAAACGGTTTTTCTCAAAATTTTCGTAACTCGAAAACGCAGAATGTTAAAAACGTGAAAATTGGGATTTAGACTTTGATTTAAAAATTACTATAGATCCGTGTTTGACGATTTTGTAAAAATTGCTTTACCGACCGAAAAAATACGGGGTGGTTTTACCTAAAATTTCTATAACATAAAAGACTGGACCCGTGTCTGACGATTTTGCAAGAAAAGTTTTACCAACTGCGAAAAAAGGAGTTGAGAGTGATTTTTCTCAAAATTTATTTAGAAACCGTACATGTGAAGGGAGGGTAGTTTTCCTGAGAAATCTCACAAACAGTGTTAAATTTTGCAAAAATGTCTTTAATTCAATTAGAGACTGATTTAAGACGTCGTACCAATTCCAAATAGCCACGCGAGTAAAGCCAACCCCAATTAGGTATCTGTATTATTAAATTTAAGTACAAAATCCAGCTTTCAATTGAATATGAGTGGACCCGATTCAATATCACACCATTTTTAATTCCGCTTTCAAACTGAATCAATAATTCTGAATTATCGTTTTATTCTGAGATTCTTGATAACATTGATCGCTCATAATAATAAGTAGGTACATTAGTAACATGCAAACATAATAAAATTACCTAATAATTTTCTGCAACCATGGAACCCGTAAATCTATATTCATAACTTGATTTAATTGATTTTTACTATTTCTAAATTCATTTTATGATTGTTACCATTTTTATTTAGTCCAGTTATTTATTGGATAGGATTTTTCTCAATTATTCCACAAGTAGGTACATATTTTTGGCATTGATGGAATGAAAAATTAAGGTCGACAGTGCCATTAGAAATCAATAATTGCTTTTTGCTACAATCTGATGGAAATGTATTATGAAATTGTATAGTCTACAATCAAACTCCATTAACACAATGCATTTCTAAAGTTGCGCATAAAAGAATAATAAACGCCATTAAAGCTCATCAGAAAAACGGTGGTTCCTGTGAGGTAGGAAATATTAACCAACGCTTAAAAACCTGTGAAAGAAATTACAGTAAATTAATGTGTTCACTCTGACTCTTAGCAACAAAATTAACTTGAAAATATGCTTTGTATTTTGTCGTGAATCAAGGAAGATCTTTATATTTAAATTAAAATGATTTAGTCTTGGTTTGGACGGTGGTTTATTCCCTCTCAGAGAAATTTTAGTCTAAATTCGAATGACAACATCAAATGCGAACTATTTATAATATGGGGGAACGTGGGGCAGCTAACGTTTGAACTATCAAAATTCAATTTTTTAAATGAAAACGTCAAAAATAGTTAAATGTTAGAATGTCGACATGAGCTCTAAAATGCAATAGCATATTGTGCGTCTAGCATCTTATGTCTACTTAAAAATATTTTTCCTTTGCTCCGTCTAGCCCAATTCTCCTCCCAGAACTCGAATAATTTGAAATCAAAACAGAAGAAAACAAACTAGAATGGACAAAGAAGGGCTCTAAAGCATTGGCGTTAATTAATTTAAGCATCACACAGAATCAACTGAATCATGTGAAGAAAGCATCGTCTTCAAAGCAAGCGTGGGACAAGTGTAGTCCGGTTAGAAAGGCTGTTTTGTACAAACAGTTGCTTTGCATGGAAAAGAAGTCGAATGCTACCATGGCGCAATATGTAATCGAATTTAAACGTAAAGTGGAACAAGTTGAAGAGGATGGAATTGTAATCCCTGAAAATTTATTATCAATAATGTTGCTAGGTTCTTTACCGGCCGGATTCGAAAATTTCAGCGTAGCAATAAATTGAGACCCGCGATGACATACCTTCTGACATAAACAGACTGGTTAACAAATCAATGGATGGTCAAAACGTAAACCTTATGTTGGTTTCTGCAGAACAATAGGCAGCAAGACCATTGCCTTGAATAAAGGCAAAGAAGAGGTAAATTTCAACCGAAGGGAGATTAATATGTATTGTGCTGGTGAGTTATTCGAATGAATCGAAAGTGCATCGACTATGGAAACCAGGGACAAAAACAGTAATGAAAGCTCGAGATGTCAAATTTTTTGAAAGAATTGAATAACTCCAAAAACAATGGGAAGGAATTTTTGAAATGTCAAATCCCGATCTTGATACATCACAAAATGAACACCAAGAAGAAATCTCGAACATGGTCAAGACGATGTACATTTCGAAGACGACCAAGACGAGCAACCTGATGAAGAAGAAAAACAAGTTAATGAGCCGCACCGAGGACCGGGTCGTCCAAGAATTGTAAGAACGTCCGAAAAAAAATTATCAAAGTATAAATACAATCAATTTGTAAAGATGTTATGTTTAGAGAATGTTAGAAACTGATTAGAAGAGCACATTTCTATAGAGGGGGTGTTAGAATATCGGCATGAGCTCTAAAATGAATAGCATAGTGTGTCCAGCATCTTATGTCTTATAATAAAATAGAAGTTGTGTGTCGTGTTGTACTAAATAATAGATATTTATTATACAAGTCTCTTATAAGGCAAAATATGTTACGAATTATAAATTTTTCTTGAGTGACTTATTTGCTGTTAAGACACGTGTGTAATACATAGTTTTATCCAACACCTCCTTCTGTAACAGTTCTTAAAACATTCAAAACTGTTGTGTAAACACTCTGTCATGCAATAATAAAATGTCAGATAAACGTCACACTATTTTTATGGATTTTAAGCAATGTAAAGACTTGCCGGGGTTGTGTGGAACTATAAAAGAACTATAATTCGTTTCGCTCGTGCTTTTTTAAACCCCTAGTGCCGGAAAACGTCCAATTTACACAGGAACTCGTATAATAATAATATACTATTTTCTATAGCAGATGTTAAGCTATTTCTTTATCAACTCTTTTGAGTAGATAAAATAGCACATTAACCGCAAGGGTGGATAAAGTAACACTTTAACAGCAAGGGTAGATAAAATGTTTTAACGTTTTTTATTCAATCAAATTTACAAATTCCAACATATTAATTTGAAGGGTTAACAAAATCTTCAATTGTGCAATTAACATTACCAGAAACACCTATTTTTGGAACACCGCAGCTTGTAATTTTTTGATGCGACAATAATTGTACAGAGGTATTGGATGGATTTTTTGGTATAGACTTCGATACAGCAATCTTACTGGCTACCCACTTTTCAATCTCGAAGGTACACCACATTAATCGTGTCCCAGCTTTAGTGCCTGAAGATCTTCCAAGGAGGCAGAAGTTTTGTGAATGGTTGTTGCAGAGGAACAACGAAGATCCCCTATTTATTTCAAATATTTGTTTCACGGACGCATCAAACTTTCACGCAATGGGGTCTTAAACCTGAGGAATATGCATTATTGTTCCGTGGATAATCCGCATATTACTAGAATTAGAGACCAACAGCAGCAATTCTCAGTAAATGTTTGGGCTGTAATCTTTCAAAATATCTTAGTTGGTCGAATTGCCTCTACAACAGCGATTCCAAATGTGGTACATGCAAGATGGCGCCCCCGCTCATACGCATGGAAATATTGTAGCATAACGCATTTCCGGAGAGATGGATTGGCAGACGTGGCCCGTTTCCGTGGCCGGCCAGGAGTATGGATTTAACTCCGTTAGATTTTTATTTTTAGGGGCATGTGAAATCGGTTGTTTATGCCACCGATATTCCTGATGTGAGCGAATTGCGACAAAGAATCCTACTAGCGTCTGATCAAATCAGGAATACCCCAGAGGATTTTGAAAAAACTAGAATTTCGTTGTTGTCTTTGTATACAGAACGATGGTCACCGATTTGAACATTTATTTTAAATATTTAAGTTACCTTTCTTTAACTACTTTTAATCAGTTTTTCCCTAAAACACCAAAAACATTTTATTACAACTGCCAACGCACGTTTCGCCAACAATGTTGGCATCATCAGGGCGATGAATAAACTTTTACCGTTCTTTAATAACAAACGCCACTGATTTTTGATTGACTTTAGCCGTCAAATGTGACAAAGTCTCTTTTTTGCAACAGAATACTTGATTCCACAGAACTGGGGCTGATGAAACCATTTCTCTGATTGGCCTATTTAAAACCTTTCTAGTTCTTTATCGAATGTTAAAAAAAATCAAGTAATTGCAAAATATGCTTTTTCTGACTGGTGAGGCGACAGTAAATCGATGGCTGTCGAATTACAGAACACCCTGTATAATTATGGTCAACCGGTAGGTTGAATAGTCCACTTTTTCTGTCTGTAATAATTGACAAAAATACGTTTTTGGGACGCCAGGCGATGTACTTTCTCACAATTTCCAAGTAATTCACTCTACATTCCTTGTCAGTAATACAAAACGACCTATCCTTCATGGGTTGCACACCCAAAACAGCAACAACCTGCAATTCCAAACACAAATATAGACCAGCAATAATAACTTTTATAAATAGATAGTCGTCATCCGGAGCATGTGTCAAGAATTTCGTAATGTCATTTGGCTCCAAGACATTTGGACTTTTTAGCTTTGTACCAGTTTTTTCAGTAAAGTAGTTAACTTGCCAAATCTGCAGATTTTATGGTATCATTTGATATTACATTCGAAAGCATTACGTACTTGGAAATGTCACAATTTTCATTAAACCGCAGCGTACGTTTCAGCATCGAATAATCCGACCACTTCTTCACTTTCTTCGGCTTTTCAGAAAAGTGCGCCACAAGCACTTTTTCACTCACACTACTGATATTCTTGATGCTTTTCCACTTTTTAAAGGACTGATATTCCTTCGCATACACCATTCTAGATTTTTCGGGCAATAATTAACTTTCTGCCTCTTAACACATCTTCCACATCTGATGGCAGTTTTTCTTCTTCTTTTAATAATTCTTTTCCGTACATTTCGTACACAAAACGCAAATACCAGAATTAAAATTTTTGTTTACATCATAGCAATACAAAAAACAATATAACAGTGAAGAAAACATTTAAAATAAAAGTGCACTTCTTCCGTTCCGCCCCACATCCCGGTCTTATAGGTAATTACAAATTAGTTTTATTGGGAGCACAAATGAGCACCGTCATCACTATCTAAACCGGCAAAAATATGTGGCCCGACCATTTGCACTTAAGGCAAGAACACTATCCTTCGATTGATGCTAAGCAAAGTTCAGAACAATATAGAAGTTGCATCATCTTCTTAATCAGACCTTTCCTCAACATATTCTCTTTTTTATTGACTTTTCCTTTCCTTTTTTCTTTTCTTTGCTTGTTGACATTCTTATGAGGCTTATCTTTTTCTAACTTTGCTGTATTATTTCAGCTTTCTTAATAGCTTCTTGCAAATCCAGTTTGTACTAGGATACTGTCAAAATTACAGTTTTCCCTTCTCTTTCTTACAACTCTTTTCGGTCCCGCTTACACTTTGGGATGACATCTTTTTGAGAAACAGCTGAAAATGCAGTGATATATTTTTTTTGTGGTTGGACTATCCGGCATTCATAAGCAGGAAGGCTTTCGGTCAAGCGCAGATAAACTTTGAAATGTCTTAATTGTACCTTTTTAGGCAAGTTGCATGTCATTTCCAGCATTAGCCTCGAGAACTAAAGCATCAATATCCTGTGCAGGATGGTTTTCTACTAAGGTAAACGGAGCTGGTTCATTTAATTGAATCTGGCATGATTCTGTAGTGATTGTCCTGGCGATGCCTTTCTCAATAACATCAATTTGGACAGACTCTAATTCAATGTTTGTATTGATGGTAGCAAATCTAAATTTCTAAAAATACTTGGATTGACAGGCCACATCAATGGTTTTGCAAATTAGCAGAGCAAAGAAAAGTTTGACCAAAGATTTGAATATTGGAACGACGGCGCGGCGGCACCGGAAGTCGCATCGAGTGATGTCACATACGATAATGTCCATCGCTCTGAAATATTCCATAGACTATGAGAACTCGCATTGCGTGGGAATGATTGTTCACATAGGATGCTGTCATCAGTCGAGAACGTTCTGTCGCGTTGAAAGAATGATGTCATACTCCAGTCTATACGACGGTCGCTCCGAAATGATGATTTCATTATTCCAGAACAGAAGAAATCGAGAACCACCAGTAGGGGTCTAAGAAGGGAACGAATGACGAAACGGTAGTAGTGTATTGGAAGCATAGTGAACAAGTCGGTCAGCGAAGTAAGTCATCGTGTAAATTGTACATAGAAAGTCATGTGGAGGAAAGCACAGCAGTATAGCATCATAATCCCTTGCTAAATCTATTATTTTCAAATTCTGTGAGTGGGACTTCAAAATTTGAAAAACTCGCTGACAGCAATAATTTTATAAAATCCCATAGCCCGGGCACCCGAGGAGGCTTCAGGTTTTCTTAAACTTAAATCGCTATCGCTATGACGTTTCATAAAACTTCAGTCCTACCAATTGGGTGTTAAAATTGTGACTCAATTTATTTTTCTCTGCAAGTTGGTATGCGAATTGGCGTAGTTATTTTATTGTTACTGCAAGTGTTTTTGCATCTGTAACAAAATACATAGTTATTGTGAAACGATTTTTGTTTCTTGTTCTGCAGGAAAACAGGCTCATATTTCCCAGCAGTTTTGTCTACTGCTAAATCTTTGTTTTATCTCTTTTTCTTTACATATCTTTCTAAAGTAGACGAAGGGACATCAAAACTATTTGAAGCTTTTAGACATCCCATATTTCCGTGCATTACAGCTTCTATATGCCGCCCCACTTTGGAAGGTATGATAATAGGTAGTAAAGTATTTTTCACATGGACATAGGGGCCCAGGGGGGCCCTTTGGGCTGAATCGATTTTTTGCATTAAGCGATTTTTATGTTTTTTTTTATGTGGTAGGTATGAGAATTAGTCGTAAAGGATTTTGTGCATAGCATCTTATGTCTACTTAAAAATATTTTTCCTTTGCTCCGTCTAGCCCAATTCTCCTCCCAGAACTCGAATAATTTGAAATCAAAACAGAAGAAAACAAACTAGAATGGACAAAGAAGGGCTCTAAAGCATTGGCGTTAATTAATTTAAGCATCACACAGAATCAACTGAATCATGTGAAGAAAGCATCGTCTTCAAAGCAAGCGTGGGACAAGTGTAGTCCGGTTAGAAAGGCTGTTTTGTACAAACAGTTGCTTTGCATGGAAAAGAAGTCGAATGCTACCATGGCGCAATATGTAATCGAATTTAAACGTAAAGTGGAACAAGTTGAAGAGGATGGAATTGTAATCCCTGAAAATTTATTATCAATAATGTTGCTAGGTTCTTTACCGGCCGGATTCGAAAATTTCAGCGTAGCAATAAATTGAGACCCGCGATGACATACCTTCTGACATAAACAGACTGGTTAACAAATCAATGGATGGTCAAAACGTAAACCTTATGTTGGTTTCTGCAGAACAATAGGCAGCAAGACCATTGCCTTGAATAAAGGCAAAGAAGAGGTAAATTTCAACCGAAGGGAGATTAATATGTATTGTGCTGGTGAGTTATTCGAATGAATCGAAAGTGCATCGACTATGGAAACCAGGGACAAAAACAGTAATGAAAGCTCGAGATGTCAAATTTTTTGAAAGAATTGAATAACTCCAAAAACAATGGGAAGGAATTTTTGAAATGTCAAATCCCGATCTTGATACATCACAAAATGAACACCAAGAAGAAATCTCGAACATGGTCAAGACGATGTACATTTCGAAGACGACCAAGACGAGCAACCTGATGAAGAAGAAAAACAAGTTAATGAGCCGCACCGAGGACCGGGTCGTCCAAGAATTGTAAGAACGTCCGAAAAAAAATTATCAAAGTATAAATACAATCAATTTGTAAAGATGTTATGTTTAGAGAATGTTAGAAACTGATTAGAAGAGCACATTTCTATAGAGGGGGTGTTAGAATATCGGCATGAGCTCTAAAATGAATAGCATAGTGTGTCCAGCATCTTATGTCTTATAATAAAATAGAAGTTGTGTGTCGTGTTGTACTAAATAATAGATATTTATTATACAAGTCTCTTATAAGGCAAAATATGTTACGAATTATAAATTTTTCTTGAGTGACTTATTTGCTGTTAAGACACGTGTGTAATACATAGTTTTATCCAACACCTCCTTCTGTAACAGTTCTTAAAACATTCAAAACTGTTGTGTAAACACTCTGTCATGCAATAATAAAATGTCAGATAAACGTCACACTATTTTTATGGATTTTAAGCAATGTAAAGACTTGCCGGGGTTGTGTGGAACTATAAAAGAACTATAATTCGTTTCGCTCGTGCTTTTTTAAACCCCTAGTGCCGGAAAACGTCCAATTTACACAGGAACTCGTATAATAATAATATACTATTTTCTATAGCAGATGTTAAGCTATTTCTTTATCAACTCTTTTGAGTAGATAAAATAGCACATTAACCGCAAGGGTGGATAAAGTAACACTTTAACAGCAAGGGTAGATAAAATGTTTTAACGTTTTTTATTCAATCAAATTTACAAATTCCAACATATTAATTTGAAGGGTTAACAAAATCTTCAATTGTGCAATTAACATTACCAGAAACACCTATTTTTGGAACACCGCAGCTTGTAATTTTTTGATGCGACAATAATTGTACAGAGGTATTGGATGGATTTTTTGGTATAGACTTCGATACAGCAATCTTACTGGCTACCCACTTTTCAATCTCGAAGGTACACCACATTAATCGTGTCCCAGCTTTAGTGCCTGAAGATCTTCCAAGGAGGCAGAAGTTTTGTGAATGGTTGTTGCAGAGGAACAACGAAGATCCCCTATTTATTTCAAATATTTGTTTCACGGACGCATCAAACTTTCACGCAATGGGGTCTTAAACCTGAGGAATATGCATTATTGTTCCGTGGATAATCCGCATATTACTAGAATTAGAGACCAACAGCAGCAATTCTCAGTAAATGTTTGGGCTGTAATCTTTCAAAATATCTTAGTTGGTCGAATTGCCTCTACAACAGCGATTCCAAATGTGGTACATGCAAGATGGCGCCCCCGCTCATACGCATGGAAATATTGTAGCATAACGCATTTCCGGAGAGATGGATTGGCAGACGTGGCCCGTTTCCGTGGCCGGCCAGGAGTATGGATTTAACTCCGTTAGATTTTTATTTTTAGGGGCATGTGAAATCGGTTGTTTATGCCACCGATATTCCTGATGTGAGCGAATTGCGACAAAGAATCCTACTAGCGTCTGATCAAATCAGGAATACCCCAGAGGATTTTGAAAAAACTAGAATTTCGTTGTTGTCTTTGTATACAGAACGATGGTCACCGATTTGAACATTTATTTTAAATATTTAAGTTACCTTTCTTTAACTACTTTTAATCAGTTTTTCCCTAAAACACCAAAAACATTTTATTACAACTGCCAACGCACGTTTCGCCAACAATGTTGGCATCATCAGGGCGATGAATAAACTTTTACCGTTCTTTAATAACAAACGCCACTGATTTTTGATTGACTTTAGCCGTCAAATGTGACAAAGTCTCTTTTTTGCAACAGAATACTTGATTCCACAGAACTGGGGCTGATGAAACCATTTCTCTGATTGGCCTATTTAAAACCTTTCTAGTTCTTTATCGAATGTTAAAAAAAATCAAGTAATTGCAAAATATGCTTTTTCTGACTGGTGAGGCGACAGTAAATCGATGGCTGTCGAATTACAGAACACCCTGTATAATTATGGTCAACCGGTAGGTTGAATAGTCCACTTTTTCTGTCTGTAATAATTGACAAAAATACGTTTTTGGGACGCCAGGCGATGTACTTTCTCACAATTTCCAAGTAATTCACTCTACATTCCTTGTCAGTAATACAAAACGACCTATCCTTCATGGGTTGCACACCCAAAACAGCAACAACCTGCAATTCCAAACACAAATATAGACCAGCAATAATAACTTTTATAAATAGATAGTCGTCATCCGGAGCATGTGTCAAGAATTTCGTAATGTCATTTGGCTCCAAGACATTTGGACTTTTTAGCTTTGTACCAGTTTTTTCAGTAAAGTAGTTAACTTGCCAAATCTGCAGATTTTATGGTATCATTTGATATTACATTCGAAAGCATTACGTACTTGGAAATGTCACAATTTTCATTAAACCGCAGCGTACGTTTCAGCATCGAATAATCCGACCACTTCTTCACTTTCTTCGGCTTTTCAGAAAAGTGCGCCACAAGCACTTTTTCACTCACACTACTGATATTCTTGATGCTTTTCCACTTTTTAAAGGACTGATATTCCTTCGCATACACCATTCTAGATTTTTCGGGCAATAATTAACTTTCTGCCTCTTAACACATCTTCCACATCTGATGGCAGTTTTTCTTCTTCTTTTAATAATTCTTTTCCGTACATTTCGTACACAAAACGCAAATACCAGAATTAAAATTTTTGTTTACATCATAGCAATACAAAAAACAATATAACAGTGAAGAAAACATTTAAAATAAAAGTGCACTTCTTCCGTTCCGCCCCACATCCCGGTCTTATAGGTAATTACAAATTAGTTTTATTGGGAGCACAAATGAGCACCGTCATCACTATCTAAACCGGCAAAAATATGTGGCCCGACCATTTGCACTTAAGGCAAGAACACTATCCTTCGATTGATGCTAAGCAAAGTTCAGAACAATATAGAAGTTGCATCATCTTCTTAATCAGACCTTTCCTCAACATATTCTCTTTTTTATTGACTTTTCCTTTCCTTTTTTCTTTTCTTTGCTTGTTGACATTCTTATGAGGCTTATCTTTTTCTAACTTTGCTGTATTATTTCAGCTTTCTTAATAGCTTCTTGCAAATCCAGTTTGTACTAGGATACTGTCAAAATTACAGTTTTCCCTTCTCTTTCTTACAACTCTTTTCGGTCCCGCTTACACTTTGGGATGACATCTTTTTGAGAAACAGCTGAAAATGCAGTGATATATTTTTTTTGTGGTTGGACTATCCGGCATTCATAAGCAGGAAGGCTTTCGGTCAAGCGCAGATAAACTTTGAAATGTCTTAATTGTACCTTTTTAGGCAAGTTGCATGTCATTTCCAGCATTAGCCTCGAGAACTAAAGCATCAATATCCTGTGCAGGATGGTTTTCTACTAAGGTAAACGGAGCTGGTTCATTTAATTGAATCTGGCATGATTCTGTAGTGATTGTCCTGGCGATGCCTTTCTCAATAACATCAATTTGGACAGACTCTAATTCAATGTTTGTATTGATGGTAGCAAATCTAAATTTCTAAAAATACTTGGATTGACAGGCCACATCAATGGTTTTGCAAATTAGCAGAGCAAAGAAAAGTTTGACCAAAGATTTGAATATTGGAACGACGGCGCGGCGGCACCGGAAGTCGCATCGAGTGATGTCACATACGATAATGTCCATCGCTCTGAAATATTCCATAGACTATGAGAACTCGCATTGCGTGGGAATGATTGTTCACATAGGATGCTGTCATCAGTCGAGAACGTTCTGTCGCGTTGAAAGAATGATGTCATACTCCAGTCTATACGACGGTCGCTCCGAAATGATGATTTCATTATTCCAGAACAGAAGAAATCGAGAACCACCAGTAGGGGTCTAAGAAGGGAACGAATGACGAAACGGTAGTAGTGTATTGGAAGCATAGTGAACAAGTCGGTCAGCGAAGTAAGTCATCGTGTAAATTGTACATAGAAAGTCATGTGGAGGAAAGCACAGCAGTATAGCATCATAATCCCTTGCTAAATCTATTATTTTCAAATTCTGTGAGTGGGACTTCAAAATTTGAAAAACTCGCTGACAGCAATAATTTTATAAAATCCCATAGCCCGGGCACCCGAGGAGGCTTCAGGTTTTCTTAAACTTAAATCGCTATCGCTATGACGTTTCATAAAACTTCAGTCCTACCAATTGGGTGTTAAAATTGTGACTCAATTTATTTTTCTCTGCAAGTTGGTATGCGAATTGGCGTAGTTATTTTATTGTTACTGCAAGTGTTTTTGCATCTGTAACAAAATACATAGTTATTGTGAAACGATTTTTGTTTCTTGTTCTGCAGGAAAACAGGCTCATATTTCCCAGCAGTTTTGTCTACTGCTAAATCTTTGTTTTATCTCTTTTTCTTTACATATCTTTCTAAAGTAGACGAAGGGACATCAAAACTATTTGAAGCTTTTAGACATCCCATATTTCCGTGCATTACAGCTTCTATATGCCGCCCCACTTTGGAAGGTATGATAATAGGTAGTAAAGTATTTTTCACATGGACATAGGGGCCCAGGGGGGCCCTTTGGGCTGAATCGATTTTTTGCATTAAGCGATTTTTATGTTTTTTTTTATGTGGTAGGTATGAGAATTAGTCGTAAAGGATTTTGTGCATAGACGGGGGGCCCAGGGGGCCCCCTTGGGCTGGACCAATTTTTATGATTTTTTTTTATATATACATATTTGGTAGGGTATGAGAATAGGTCGTAAATTATTTTTCACATGGGCATGGGGGCCCAGGGGGGGGGGCTTGGGCTAGACTGATTTTTATAATCTTTGATTTGTTGGATTTGTCTCCGCCCCGAATAGCAGAATAACTATTAAAACATGGACATGGGGGCCCTTTGGGTTTATAAATCAAGAAGGGCTTTTATGATATTTGACTTGTTGGATTTGTCTCCGCCCCGAATAGCAGAATAACTATTAAAACATGGACATGGGCTATAAACTCAGACGATATACAAAACTGTTATTTCTTCTTGAATCGCTACTGGAGATTAATTTTAATAGAACACGATTGTAGGTGATACGAAGTTCACCGGGTCAGCTAGTAGATTATAAAAAAAGCATTACAATACAGACTACCGCCTCACACAATCGCCGTTTTCGGGTGCAGATGCACGGACGAGATGGTTGGGGTGTGCTTCCGTTGTCTCGAAAGCGTCTTCTGCGGTTCTTCGCATAAATCCCTCGATCGTCGGGAGATTCGCTTCTTCGTGAAGCAGTGAGTTTCTTACGAGCTTTTCAGCGTCGAAAGCGATCCTGAGCTACTTGTTGAGCTTGTTGATGTGCGTCTTCGCCGTGTGTCCCCAGCCACACGGCTGGGACCCTCGGCCCAACATGGGGTAAAGGTACTTCATGAAGTCCTTCTGTAAAAGATGCCTCATGCCTCTGTAAAAGTTCACCGCCAGGACAGCGGAGTTCCAAACATTACTGCGACCGTCGCGTTTCCTTGTGAAGAGAACGGCGCGGCGCTGCTCTTTGCAGTATTCACATTTATTCTCCAGGTGCTGAACAATTCCTCCAGGTCGTTGGAGTTTTCTTGTCGCTAACGCTGGACCGCCGCATCGCACTAGGACAGCTGTGTCGTCCGTGTAGAGTGCCGTTGTGGTCCTGACTTCCTCCAGGTGCGGAGTGTCTGCGGTAAAGATAGTGAACAGGAATGGAGAGAGGGTCGACTCCTGGGGGACCCTCGAGGTCATTTCCTTCCATACCATAGAAATGATCGGATGATTTTCACCAAGCCGATTTGAAATCCGACTGCAAGGACCTTGTGGAGAAGTCCCTCATGCCAGACCTTGTCGAATGAATGCCTTTGCCACATCCAGAAACACAACTCCGGTGTGCTTCTTTCGGTTGAAGTTATCGGTGACAATGAGGTAGTATACAAAATTTTCAAACTTTTTTTATAAATGAAACTGCTTAAAATAGAGGACTCCTATTTTTTTGTTTTGCTTAAATCATAACCGTTTTCATGAAATAAATGAAAAACTATTTCGCGGGCGAATAACTACGTCATTAGTTTCCGAGCATAGAGGGAGTAAGAGCGAAAAGGAAAGAATTACTTATAAAATGAGTGAGAGTGAAAAATGGAAAGGCGTAGGTCCTCACTTAATTCATATGCCGGCCACTAATGACGTTTTTTAAACCAGTACAGTTCTCTCATAAAAAAAATAAACGAATTTCAATTCAATTTTTTTTGCATTTTCAGTAAGTATAATTTCACCATAATAGCGTTAAGCCATACACTTTTCAATGAAGGTTATGATTATTGTATTTTCCAAAAACTTTATTTTTTAGTATACTACCTCATTTCCACACTGTGACTTGTTCAACTTTTTGATTATCGCTCTGATCTCCGCTGGGCAGGTTGGAGTGATGTTTTCATTCTCCACACTGCTTTCGAAGTGTCTTGCGACGCCCGTTTCAATTTTCTAGATTTCTTGGCCACGTTCTCTTCTTCTCCAGGTCGGTGTGGGCGACGTGGCCCTCTTCTCCGTGGATTTGGGGCATCCGCCAGCGGTTCTGCTTGAGGATTTTCGCCATTCTCCACACTGGCGCACCCTCCGTCGATAGCTATTCGCGCCGAGCACTCCATCTTGCATTTCTGGTCTCCGCCCGGCGTTCCGGTGCCAGGGTCCTGCGAAAACGCCTCTTGGTCCGATTCCGATCGCGGATTAACTCACGGATATCAAAAGGAAGACCGCCGCAACGTCGTCTCAGTGACTTGGTTTTTGTGGGACCTACGGGGCCAATATTATTTGTTGACCGTGGCGTCGCGTCGTCGTTTCGGAGTCAAGCTCGCCGCCTATTGCTTACTTAGTCGTCGCCTCGTAGACGACATTTTTCAGAATGGCAATGCCCAGGACATCATCAGGTTCGCCCCCCGCCCCATAGTGGGTCAATTTATCAGGTCCGATGACAACCACATTCTGATTTCTTTACGGTTGGTGTTCCGACTATTCCAAGCGAGGTGCTTGGTATTCACATCCCCACACAAGAAGACCACACCGCAGTTTGCGAAAATGTCCCCCAGGCGCATGGGGGTGCGTAAGAGGTGTACAATTTCAACGTACCATCGTTCGCTGTGTGGATGGCGATTCTGGTCACTTCCAGACGCTCCATCTGAGGCTGCGGAACCAGTCCATCTCTTGTTTCGGATCTGTAGTGACGTTGGCATGATTTTTCTACTTCATTCAGGATTGCTTTGAAAGGGGAAATGAGATCATTAGCCATTTTTTCAAATCATTTTTTAACCCCCAAGGGAAATACCGCCTGTTTATCGCAAGCGCTTGATACCGTCCAGGTCTTGTCTTTTGGGTTCCAGGATTTTCCGGTAAGTGCTTTCGACGTTTTGGGCTTTACACCGCAGTTCGCACACTTTTTTGAACCGGATTTGTCACAGTCCTTGTCTCTGTGCGGTCCTGCACACCATAATTATCCAGTAGCCTGCTGTTGGTCATCATCCTGGAGAGGCATCAAGGTGTGAAGATTCGCTCTACGTACCTCATTGTTACTTTGGAGTCGACTTCTCTGAGGACCTTTAAGCGGTTTTTTTTGCAGCTCAGGCCCTACAGGTGGTACGGCAGCCTTTCTCTAACCATGGCGGCCGTCATGAGATGATAATCGTTCATCGTTAAAGGCTGGACCTTGATACCCTGATTTTGCCGAATTTTACCCTGTGCCTGTAAAGCAGGGAAGCTAGGTTGACCCATCCAGTCTTGCAGTCATCCGTGTGAAAGACCACGGGCTGTACTCTCTCACGCCGACTGCTTAGCTTCGTGTTTGTTGTTGAAAGTATTTTTAACAATAGTAATACCATCCGGTCCACTATAGGATCAGTTTCATCGTCAGGCCGCTTTTTTTTCTGCAGATCAGATCATGGAATGATAACATCAGGAAGAGCCTGAAACACGGAGATGCACAGGAGGAATATGCGTTAAATAGAAATATTTGGCGTTTAGGTCTAGGAATACGGCTGCACCTGTGACTATTATTGTAAAAATTTAAGAAGTTAAGGATGGTGGATGCGCCGCGCCAATCTATATCTTATAAGACTACAAAACTAGATATTGCTCTACAAATTTCATAAATTTAAACTTTTTTTTTACTTATGTATATACATAAACATTGACCAAAAATCCAAGGGGCGACTCCTTGGGTTTTTTTAAGACTATTTTGTCCTTTGGTGATTTTTGGAAGGCCGCTAAATCTACAAAAACTGCTGAAAATGACTAGCACCAGCTAGAATGCATGCGTCCAATCTTCTCCTCATGGACTGACGTGCAACCGAACTAAAATGAGGTGGTGCCCCATCGGGGATAAACCACATAGCATTTCTTATGTCTAATGGTACATCATCCAAAAACTGAGGCAGCAGTTGTTCTAAAAAGTTCTGGTAGACCTCACCAGTGAGTCTTCCAGATAAAAATACCGGTCCATTTAAACAATTACCAACAATTCCACCGTTCTTACAGTCATAGGTCTCCCTGATCCTCCGTGTTGTTTAAATGTTCCTGTCTCATGAAGACGTTGATGAATTCTTTGGAAGATCTTTCTGCCAGGAACATTACGGTTAAGAAATCGTTCAATGTACAACCGCCTAGCCTCTGACGCATTTCCATTAGCCATTCCATACATAAAATGCATGTCAGTCATTTCGGCGTTTGTATGGCGATTCATGATGGAGAGATTTACGAACAAAAGTTTAACTCTCACAAACAATGACGATCTGACTTTGTGGGCATCACCAAGGGAAGGAATAGTCTTGAAGAGGCTGAAGGAGTTGCCCCTTGCATTTTTGGTCAATGTTTAATATACACCCTGTATAGCACTAAATTCAGACAATGATAATTATGACTCATCCGAATCACCGTAATCGAAATGAGTACCTAACTACACACTAAACCCTTTAAGGAGGATGAATTGGAGGGCAACTCTGGTAACGGCAGCGGCGGTAAGTGTCCCACGCCGGCGGATTATCTTTCGCGGTGTCAACTGCCGGTGGGCTTGGCTGCGAGGGCGGTGCTCTTCATTCATACATAATTTAATAACATTTGAAATGTTTTAGGTTATATAAAAAGTATAACAATTTTCGTAAAGAAGCATTTTTATTTTATATGGAAAATGCACAGGCAACTTTTTGAAAATTAATTGTATAATTTTAATAGTAGTTTCGTTACTTTAAGAAACATTTCTTTTTAAGAGCGGGGTCCGACCACGCCCACTTCAACATGTTCAGGTTAGAAGCCAGGGTAAAATATGTAAAACGTCAACTGACTACTAGATGGCCCCCATTGTTCACATTCAACAAAATAATATTGTAACGGTACTTACCACTCGATGGAACTACTCAACTCTAGATGGGGTGTGTTTTCCAATATTTTCTATCTTTTACAGCGAAGTCTACCTGAGACCCTAATAAATAGTAAAGTGGCCGACAGTGTGGCCATCTTGCCGCTAGCTACGACAGAACAGTCCTTTGACGACCCCTCCCTTATTCAACAAAATTTCCAAATGGGAATTGAAATGTCTGTTTTGACCTGACTATTATGAGCTATTTTTGTTTTTAGTAAATTATTGTTTATTATGTAATTATTAATTGTTTTATAATTTTGAAGTTGGTGTTAAGTAAAACATAAAAACAAATTATATACTTTGCTACAATAACACATAAAATACAACGAAAAAATAAAATATAAACAATAATTACATAATAAATAATAACCAAAACTATCAATTCATCTGTCGGTAAATCCAACCAAACCATACAATATTAGTATGCATTACGAATAGATCGCTTTTTTGTATCAAATTCGTAGGAAAAAAAGTATGGAAACATTTTTTGTAGGTAATTGCATGATCTAAAACTTTTGTCTGATCTTTTTTTGATATTTTATTTGTTATAGTGTACCTAAGACCTGAACCAATTTTCAGCTTTATCCAAATTAATGTTTTTTTTTTCATATTTTGATAGAGCTTCGTTTACTGATTGTGACGGTTGAACTGAGTGATGTCGTTATTGTCAGAAAGCATGTTATGAAATGGAAGCTTGTATGAGAGGGAATGAAGGTTTTAAAAAGATTTGAATAAAGGAACCTTGTTCGCGATTTTAAATTGGGTCAGGTAAGGGTTTATGACACTGGAATTTCCTAACTGGTAGATATGACCCACCCCTGATCAAGACATTTAAATTTCTTTTAAATTTTCTCATTTTGCTGGAACGAATACAAAAAACACTGTTCAATACTCGTGCCCTGTCACTTTTCAGGGGCTCGGGCTCATTGCAGCCCTCGGAATTCGCCTCGGGCTGCAAAACTTCGCCCTCGCCCCTGAAAAGTGTAATGACAGCGCACTCGTTTGAAATATACTACATATTACCTAATGTATCAAATGGGTTCTGAAAAGTTTAATTCAGTAATCATAATCGTGAATTAAGAAGTCTGAAATTATCAGGGAATTATAACTTTAAAATGTATAATTTTATGTTTTACTTGGCACCGTCTTCAAAATTATAAAACAATTAATAATAATTAGATAATCAACAATAATTTCTGAATTTCATTAAACGGAAAAATAAATAATTACATTAAGCGGAACAACAAATAACTCTGAAATTGAAAATTTTTATTTTTTGCTTTTTAGTTAACTTATGTTACTTTGGGTTTTTTGAAGTCGGTTCCTTTTTTTTTTAAAAAGTTAATAATTATTACTGTTCGATTATAAGTCGCATATCTCGTCAGAGGCAAAACCATCCGCACTCTCTTTTCTGGAAATATACCGTAATAACCCAAAACTCGTCAGGTACAAAACAGTGAACGTGACGAGTACAATAGGTACCCACGCATTTGCCGGTTCCTCTCTGCGTCTGATATCTCACAGACATACGTTTCTATAACTTTCTTCTTCTTTCGCGTGCACAGAAAGTAGTGTCACAATCAAGACCGTCACAGAGTCCATAGGATTCCTAAATTTTGTGTTCTTGCGTCTCGCCTGTGCCCCATCTCTGAGAAAGTAGTCAAACTATTGCAGCAAAATTATGATAGGTCAGACATAATCTGGCAAATTTTCGGTCAATTCGGTCAAGATATTTCGATTTAAACGCAAAGTTGATCACTTTTGGGTTTAGCAGTGACTTTTTAAAAGCTTCCGCCAAGTCTGTAACGAGTTTCATCTAATTTCGTTACTATGAAATTTCAAAAATGAATGGAATTTAATAATTTATTTCCGAGTTTATTGACCATCACCAGCCAAAAAAATGGCATTAGGTCCAAGGGACAACTTTCGGCTATCTATTAATAATAAGTAAATGCTATTTATATCAATACTTTTACGTAAAACTTAACAAAACGGGACCCTTGTTTTTTTACCCGTGGCGCCACCTAGCGTGTGACAAACGTCGAACCCCCCTCTTAAGTCTGGAAGATAATTTTTATCACAGGGTTCCACGGCTAAAACAAAATGTAATGTCACAAATTATTCATGTAAACATTTATTATAGTTGCAGGCTTAAAATAATTTTGTCCAACACCTGTTTATTATGAAGTCATAATAATGCCCATTTTGAATATATTATGACATCTATAAAACACTAGTGGACTTACGAACCCATAATTAAAGTGTTTTCTAATTTGTCATAGCAACCAGTTCATAAGCCAGTTTTTAACGCTATAAAAATTTTTGGGTTTTGATAAGTGTTTTAAGAACTGTTACAGAAGTTGGATAAAACTATGTTACACTCGTGCCCTAACAGCAAATAAGTCACTCACGAAAAATTAGAAACATTTCTTTCGTGACTTATTTGCTTGATTTCATGTTGAGTTGCGACGGGTCTTACGTCTTATCTACAGACCAGGCAGTAAGGATCAATTTCATGTTTGATTTCACATGAAATCGAGCCTTCCTGACTGGTCTTTAGTCAAGACGTTTTCATAGTAAGCGGAGTTTAAGACCAGTCGCAAATCAACATGAAATCAGGCTGTAAGACACTTGTATGATAAATAGCTATAAAATACGTAATGAGTTTTATGACACTTGTGGGTTTAAGCTAAAAATTAAATATTTACTATTTGCCGTCAGCTTTTATAATACATGTGCTTCTTTACAACCTTAAATCATAAATTCTTAAAAACGCTTAATCTGTATTGTAAAGAATACCGGCGTTTGGCCCGTTCAGAATTTGGCCCCTTAACGAAATGTATGACTGAAATAAGCTAATGCGTAGATGATTGTACAATAAATAAATAGAGGGATAAATAGACAAATAGATATTTGCCTAAGCTAGGCGGTAATGCTAGGAATTCTGTTGCCTAAAGAGAATCTGAAAAATCTAAAATCTTGAGAAATCAAAAACTCTGACATCCTGAACGCTAAACAGCTTTAGACAATAAAAAAACAAATTAAAAAGGACACATACATTTTATGGGTAACCTAAACGCAAAAATATGATAATGACAACTCAAATCGTCCAATAGAACCCCACACAGATCTACATAATGGTAGACAAGCAAATTGAATTAAACATAAACAAATGGCCAATTGAATTAGCCAGAATATGCCATTAAAAGCCTCAAACAAAACAAGTCGAATAACAAACGAACTAATAAAAAAGAGCAAAAACACGTAGACAAAAATCTTACTCAATCACATATTACTCAATAAAATTTGTGAAGATAAGAATTACCAAATAATTGGAGAAATATGTTAACACCACAAAATGCGATAACAGGTAACCTTTGACATTATTACATGGTATCCGAATAATACTGAATAATAAGAATGAAACAATTTCTTCTCAATTTTCTTCCCCAATGTTTTTCTCCCAACGTCTCTATGTTTAAGGTAAGAACCCCTCTTGTAATTCATCAATTGTATCATTAATCTCTTGTTAAATTAGGGCTGATGATGGCAGAAGTGTTCTGTCGAAACATGTTCCATTAGTAATTTTACAGTTATTAAAGTTTGTGGAGTTCGACTTAGATATATTTAAATTTTAATTTAAATTTACTCCACCTGGATTTAAGAACATTCTTCTGGTCTCTATGTTTGTTTTTTGTTTCTATTTCTAGGTCTCCCTCTCTCAATACATCACTCTATTTCTCATGTCTTCTCCTTTTCTGTGTCTCTTTTACACTGTTTACTTTTAATTCTTCTATTTTTATGTCAATTTTTTATTTTAATTTTTTTATAATTCCATTTTTTTTCTATGACCCCTCTCTCTTTCTAAATGTAGTTCTTTATATCCCCCATTCTTTCTTTCAATGTTTAATCACATCTGTTCCTTGAAGATGATAATGGAACAGATTAATAAATAGCAGAACGAAACGTATATTATAATATGGAGATATTACGTTAGTTACGATTTGTCGAACAAAATTTTGATGAATTTCGAAATTCCCATCGTGGACGATACGATAAAGATTTGAATAGAACTCGATATTAGCGATTTAACCGTCTCGGACATTGAAAGCGTCTCTGTTGAAACTCTCAGAGAAGGAGGTGTTGGATAAAACTATGTATTACGCTCATATAAGTAACTCAAGAAAAATTTGTGCTCTCGAGCCAGCTCTCGTGGCTAAACATTTCTTTCGTGACTTATTTTGCCTTAAAAGACACTTGTGTAATAAATAGCTATTATGCGCTCTTTCAAAAAATTGTACATTGTAAAATCGACTTTTATAATGAGGTAGTATACAAAATTTTGAAACTTTTTTTATAAATGAAACTGCTTAAAATAAAGAACTCCTATTTTTTCGTTTTGCTTAAATCATAACCGTTTTCATGAAATAAATTAAAAACTATTTTGCGGGCGAATAACTACGTCATTAGTTTCCGAGCATAGAGGGAGTAAGAGCGAAAAGGAAAGAATTACTAATAAAATCAGTGAGAGTGAGAAATGGAAAGGCGTAGGTCCTCACTTAATTCATATGCCGGCCACTAGTGACGTATTTTAAACTAGTACAGTTCTCTCATAAAAAATTAAACGAATTTCTCTTAAATTTTTTTGCATTTTCAGTAAGTATAATTTCACCATAATAGCGCTAAACCATACACTTTTCAATGAAGTTTATGATTATTGTATTTTCCAAAAACTTTATTTTTTAGTATACTACCTCATTTGAAACAGGTATACGAAAAGGTCGGCTAAATCGGATGAATCCCAAATATTTTACTGGATTCGTGAGCTATGAGGTTTCAAGATTTAAAGAAATGCATTTCTTGGTCTTCTGGTGCTTCAAAATGCTAACTTTTGAAAGAAAGCTCAGATTTAGAAGGTCCCAAAATATACAGAAATTATAGTTTCCGGAGACTATGAAAAAAAAGCTTTATCTCGTATCTTCGAAATATACTGATCTGAAGAAAAAAAAATGCAACACACGACAATAAACCTTTCAAACGATTACAATTTTATTTAAAAGCTAATGCCTAAAGTGTTCGACTTCAAAACACCGTATGAATTGGTCATTCGCCACGCAGTTCGAAGCCAGATAGCACAAGTAGGTCAAAATTCCTCCATCTGCTATTCTGATGGATCAAAAACAGAGCAAGCTAAGCACAGGGCATCAATAGCCTTAGGTACCACCCCAACAATAATTCAGGTTGAAATACTTGCTATAGACCTGTATGTCGAGGTGTGTCTAGGCAGGAACATTAAGGGCAAAAAAGTCTATATTCTGTCTCACAGTCAAGCAGCGATAAAGGTACTCAAAGCTCCATGCACCGAATTGTTACCAATCTGGGAATGCAGACAGTTTCTCAAGAAACTGAGAAAAAATAGTAAGGTCACCCTTAGCTGGGTGCCAGGTCATTAGGGTATATGGAAATGAAATAGCCGACGACCTTGCAAGAGCAGGTGCCAAAACTTGTCTCATAGGGCTCGAACCGTTTTGAAGAAAACTCATAGAAGGGCGGAGAAACAAAAACCAAGAAGGCCTACAGGGACAAAGGAAGGCGAAGAAATTCATGGAGTATTTGCCAGGGAAGACTAAGAAGGTTCTTCTTTTGTTAAAGAATGAAATCATTCTCATTACGGGCCTGTTCACTGGACACTGCCCAGTAAGGTATCAGCTAAACAATCTGTGCTTTGTAGAAAGTGAATTGTACAGTAGGTATGTGTGAATCAGACGTCTAAACCGGTGAACACATACTCTGCAAGCTCTGGCGCTACTGAGGCGTGGAATGTAGTCTTCTTGTCAATGTATCGAGAGCGAGAAAACTAAGAAAAATGTTTAGTAAAAACCCGCTTGAATTTACTAACATAAGGAAAAAGAACTGTTTACAAGAAGAACCATCTGGGCAGAAAATAAACCAAATTCGACAACGATTTCGGGATGTTGCATTTTTTCCTTTAAAAAAAACTTTAAAAAAAAAAACTAGTACGTCGTAGATTATGGTTAGCAAATTTAAATTTAGAAGGTTCGAAAGAATACAGAAATTAATGACTAAAAATTCCCGGGATCAATTTTCATAAAGAACAGTTATCAAGGGACGTAGGTAAAATTTACCAGTTGAGGCCTTTTGCGCTCAAGCTTTGGGGCTTACTCCCCTTAAGAATTTTTTAAATTTTTTTTAAAGTTTATTAAAGCGATTTTGCTATTTACAAACAAAATAGATAAAATAGACAAAATTAATTCTTAAGTCTTGAAGAAGCAGTTTACTTTTATTTTCTGAAAAATTCTAAACGATTGTTTTTTAAAGATTTGTCACGCTTGTTCACGGCGGCGGTTGCCACTAGCGCCAGTTCTTTAACGTGGTATGCTCCACAGGACCGCGGGTAGCTAGACTGGAGTACGGTACGCCAAGGGTCCGCTATCTAGGGAGGGAAAATAAATGCCACTCAGTGTTACAACTTTTATTAATCACACTATATACAATTATTTACACTATTTACACGGATCGGGACCCGGTAACTCTGTGATGGATTTTATGCTTCACCATTTATACTACTGTTTGTCATTCACCCTATGTACGGCGGTTGTAGCGTCCCGGATAGTTGTATTCGCAGCGCGCTATTTTTTTGTTTACCGGAGTGAAAGAATCATCCCCATCCGACACCGACGAAAGATTTTTTCCGATAGGTTAACGGTACGATTTAGGGCGTTGTTGGGGTGTTCGGTCTTGGCCAACCAACGGGCGCGCGGCCCTCTCGGCCACAGAGAGTAGGGGGTGTACCTGTACATCGAGAAATTAGCACAACACCAAAGTCTCCATAGAAATTTCCATATAAACTGTTGTATAACGACAACAAACCAAAAAAATATAATCAAGATTAGAGAAAAGAGGCGACTCCAGATGATTCTTCACTACTGGTTACGATATTTATATTGTAAAACTGTTGTATTTATGTAAAATATAATTTGTGAATTTTAAGTTTTTATGAGTCTCCGGCAACCTTCAAGAGAAGAATGAATATATTCTTGTCAATTATAATATTACTGAATGCTCTACCTGTAACATTACCTACTAATAACATTAAAAAAAATATATATATATATATGTAATGTAGAACTTTATCTTACCTTGGGGAGGTAAGTAAATTCATATTTACCCGTTACATATAGCAAACATGCTTTAAGGAAAGTCAACTTACTCCATTAAATAGAGAGAACAAAAGGCGAAATAGTGAAGTAAAGAAATAGAGGAATAACAGTGTAAAAAGAAAAACGAGAACAGAAAATTAAAAAAATTAAGTGGAAGCAAAATAAACGCAGACAATATAAAAGCTTAGCCACTACATACAGCCTTATGATTTTATAAAAATAATTTAGAATAAGAACGGGACAACAGACAACAAGTTAATAATTAGGCAACGACTTACAAATTACAATAGGGAATACACATAAAAATTTAACTGAAATATAATAGGCCAGGCGACAGAGGAAAAAAAAAGCCTCAATAAGGAAATAATTAGTGGAAAGCTGGAAATAGCTTTAATCTCTTTATTTGGACCCACTTATTATTGTCCTAAGTTTTCCCCCTCGAGCGAAGTCGGCGTTGGCCCTTATGGTCCTAAGAAGGTACAATTTTTCAGTTTTTTGCAAATATCTCTTAAAGCATCAACTGTATCAACAAAATAGTTTATAGCAAAAATAATCTATAGTAAATTTTCAACAAAAAAGTTCATTACCGTTTGTTTCTAAAGTTAACCGTTACGATGCTACGGCTATTCAAAGTGGAGCCCTTTTTGGTCCTTGCGGAAAAAGAAAAATCACGTACTATATCAAAGTTTCTACATGTTATAAATAATTTTGAACGTAGCACGTATATAAGCTGTTAAATTGTTATTATTACAACTGCGATATAAGTCAAACACTTGGGGCTAATTATAGTCCATTGGCGCAAAAAACCGCCCCATAGCGTGACCTCATTAAGCTTTTTTGCATTTTTCCAGTAAACGGTAACTCCGACGAGAAAATGTGATATGACTTATGTTCTTCATTAAATTCTGCATAAAATTGGTCTTATGAAGTTTTTGTCTCCCACTGAATGCTCCTAAATGTCGTTGGAAAATGAGTATAGTTTTCACCGCGAAGGCAACCCCCGTTTTTTGCGGCGATTATCTAGAAAACCATTAGTGGGAGCAAAAAATCTATAGAAACTAAATTGTAAAGCAGTTTTTTCTGCACAAAGTCCATATTAAATAAAAGATTTGCAATAAATTGTTATTGGTCAAAAAGCAGGGATTGATTAATTTTTGCCTCTGCGCTGAAAACTATACTCATTTCGAACGTCATTTATGAGCGTTCGGTGGGAGATAGACAAAAACTTCATGAGACCAATTTTATGCAGAATTTAATGGAGAACATAGTTCAGATAACATTTTCTCGTCGGAGTTACCGTTTACGAGAAAAATGCAGAAAAGCTTAATTAGGTCACACTCGGGGGCGGTTCTTTGTGAAAAGGGATGAAGCTCCCCCCGGGGAGGTGGGAAGTCTTCGGATCTTTATTTGAGTCCCTACTAGGACCAAATAACCAAAATTTCAAAACTTTATAAATTATTTCTTCTATTCGTCGTTTTTTCGTGTAATTTGCTTTTACTATAGTTAGCCCCAACTGTATGTCTTATATGTCAGTTATAATTGTAACAAGTTAACAGCTTGTATAGGTGGGATGTTCAAAATTATTTATATCATGTAGAAACTTGGATACAGCATGTGATTTTTATAATTTTTCCGTACGGACCAAAAAGGGCTCTACTTTGAAAGGCCGTAGCATCGTAACGGTTAAGTTTAGAAACAAACGATAAATAACTTTTTGATTGCAAATTCACTCTAGATTATTTTTGCTAATAAGTACTTTGTTGATAAAGTTGATACTTTAAGAAATATTTGCAAAAAACTGAAATATTGTACCTTCTTAGGGCCATAAGGGCCAACGCTGACTTCGCTCGAGGGGGAAAACTTAGGACAGTTATAAGTGGGTCCAAATAAAGAGATTAAGTTCATTTCCAGTTTTCCACTAATTATTTCCTTATTGAACTTTCTGTCCCCTGGCCTAATAATAGAAAGAAGTTATCTTATACCGAAATACCAATCTTGATTCAGATAAAAACATAGCGCTATTGACCAAGCGTACCGAATAACTGACATAATTGAGAAAGCTCTCGAAGGAAAACGTGTCCGTGCTGCAGTCTTTCTTGACGTAGTACAGGCCTTTGATAAGGCATAAAGGCCTAATCAATAAGATAAACAAAATGCTACCAATTCACTATGTTCAGCCAATAAAGTCTTATCTTAGTGAAACGGGTAAAACAAGACGATGCGTATTTAGGATTCACTTATAGAAATTAAAGCGGGAGTTTCACAGGGAAGTGTTTTCGGTTCCATATTGTATCTTCTGTACACAAACGACATTTCAGAATTGGAAAATGCAACTATAGTCACCTTTGCAGATGACCCTGCATTTCTAACCGTAAGTGAGAATGTCATTTCTGCCATCGAGGAACTCCAAAATGCTTCTTCTCGATGGAGAACTTTGTTTTGTAACTTCTGGATGAGACCAATATTCTTTTGCACATGCCCAGGGCTGGATGCCATAGAGCCATACCGGCTGCAATATCTGTTTGTATACAAAAAAAAAATAATATGAAAGGATGGTGCAGAGAGCTTTCGGGATCTGGGATCCCATCTTCAGTGTCTTAATATGAGCTCATGGGAGAAAAAATATTTATATAAGAAAAATGAACCAGGGGAAGGTTTTTAAACACACTCGTTAACATGAATGTTAATTAATAATTAATGTTAACTATTTAATGTTAACGGGTGAGTCGAAAATCTTCCTTAAGACACTGAAGATGGGATCCCAGATCCCGAAAGAGCTCTGCACCTTTAAATACGAGGTCTCTTCTACCCAGCCATGAAGAAAACAAGGGACGATCACAAATTTCTGCTATGAAGTAGCTGTAATATTTTAATGAATACTGACCAAGTTTGGTGCAGATCCAGTGTCTTGTTGTTTTTATGAAGCTTTAGCTAACAAAAAATGAGTGAAATTCAGTTCGTGAAGTTCTTGCCGAAGTAAGGAAGTGGAGCCAAAGATATTCATCAGATGAAATCAATGATTAACGTGTATGGGGAAGATGCACCGTCATATTTTACAGTTAAATTTTGGTCTAAGCAATTTCGATGGGGTAGGGAATTAATTCGAGTAGACCCAAAATGCGGAAAGCCTGTTGAAGGAAAATATCAAGAAAGTTGAGGAATTGGTCTTAGCCGATGGAAGAATAAAGCTTTCAATAATTTCCGCTGAAGTGGGGATATCAGAAGCCACAGTGTTAAAAATTCTCCACGAAGATTTAGATTTGAAAATTGCCGAGCTCGCCAAGTCCGAGAAGTAATCAACGAGTGCAACTCTATAGAGATGGAACATCCACCTTACAGTCCGGACTTGGCACCATGTGAGTATTATCTCTTTTTTAAATTAAAAAAGCAGTTGTGCGGACGTCGTTTTTCTTCGGATGAATGCCTGAAAGAAGCAGTCGAGTTGATTTTTGAAGACCTTCCGAAAGAATTTTTTTTTGGAAGGTATAGCCTTATTGGAAAACGTTGCAATAAGTGTGTGACCGTTAGTGGATCTTCTAACTCTTTTCCTTCATGGCTAGGTAGATAATATAAAAATCTCCCATTGGAAATTATTTAGCCAACAGTGAGTTCGACTTAAATTTTTTCATATATTTTGAAACAGCCCACTGAATAAATTCTTCGAATTTAAAAATTTTGTTGTGTCTATAGCCATGAAGCCAGGTTGCACCAGCACACCAATGTTGAAGTTCTTCGGCAGCTACAATATCAAGGTCATCGGAAAAGACTCAAAAGAAAGAAGCTTGTGTAGTGACAATTAGACAATTAACTTAACAATTCACGTTAGGTTTTAAGGGTACCTATTTAATGTAAGAAAGAAAAATTTATGTTTGGTCTTTGACCAGTTTTAATAATATTGTAAGATGGAAAAAATATCCGGCTAGTTTGCTGGCTTATCCAGTCTTTCCATTTTCTTTTTTGACCATTTTCGTGCGGTTTGGTCGCGTATTATAATCCATAAAAATAAAAAGTTCTTTTCATATAGGCTGAATAATTCCTCTGATGACATTTTGGAAGTAGATATTTCCTGTCAACGACTCAAGTCAAGTGTCAAGTGGGGCCCGACGACCATGCCTAATACTCCTTCAAAACATCACAGTCAATCTCCGAAAAGGTATGACTTTTCTGGCATAAGCCAGTCTCGCTGCAGATCCTGGTTCCCTACAAACCCTCACACGTTAGCTTTCACCTCTTTTTAGACTTACATATTATATGGGTTCGTCGAAGTACGTTTCTTCACTATCGTAAAAGCCAATTTATGTGATCTCGGGCTAACACTAAACAGGCGGTTATATGTTGTACATTGAGTTTAGACACTATTAAAGGTCATACAAAATTGGCTATGTAGCGATACCATTTTGCTTTTCTAACTCTCGTGTTCTTCATCTTATAATCTTAATTATGCCAACTAGTCACTTTTTTTACGGCTATGAATATGTATTTCTTAATCACGCAGTTTGTCAAAACAATTAATAATTAGCTTTTTAAAAAAAAAGAAACCGACTTCAAAAAGCGAGAAATAAGTCAGTACATGTATTATTACATGTGCTACCTACTAATCTGTTTGAAATCGGTGCCAAGCCAAAGAGGTTAACAAATTTGTAACCTATTGTCATACAAATATATCAACAACGTTATAGGGCATCAAAAATTCAATATCAGGCCGTCAACGACGTCTGCCCCGCACGTGTCTGCCCGTTTGGTATGTTTTGCTCAGCGCGAGCCCCCCACCCACGCTCACGCATTCCGGCGCGCGCGCGGTGGGACTTGCGATGTGACGGGAGCGGACAGCCTATCTATCTACTACCTATTTTTTTGGCTTGGCACCGACTTCAACCAGATCAGTAGGTAGCACACGGCTGGTTGAAAATGAAGATGAAAGACGCAAACTATAAAAAATTAGAACCAAAAATACTGAAACAATGATGAATTAATATTACATACTACCTGAAAAATCTAAGGCAATGATGACTCCCAGACGCAAAGACCTGCATAATTATGATTAAACGACTACATTTGAGAGAGTTCATAATAATTATAAAATGTGGGGATTTCGCCCGATTCCCATGCGATCACCTCCGGAGTATACCCTTTCAAATAAAAGAAGAATTTTCGAAATCGATCCACAATTGACGAAGAAATCGGTGAACACACATAAAAGGAAAAATTTGAGAATTTCCCTCGATTTCCATGGGATCCTCTCATCAGATCCGGAATTTCTGTCAATGGGACTACCTCCGGAGTATACTTTTTCAAATAAAAGAAGAATTTTCAAAATCGATCCACAATTCACGAAGAAATCGGTGAACATACATAAAAGGAAAAATTTGACAATTTTCCTCGATTTCCATGGGATCCCTTTATCAGATCCTGACTTGGTGACAATGGGACCACCTCTGGAGTATACCCTTTCAAATAAAAGAAGAATTTTCAAAATCGGTCCACAACTAACGGAGATATCGGTGAACATACATAAAAGGAAAACAAACATACATACGGCCGGACATAGAACCTCCTCCCTTTTTGAAGTCGGTAAAAAATAGAGTGTGCTTGGTGGACCACACACTAGAAGTGAAACTTCTTACGCGATATACATAGGTATAAGTATAATATTTTTAGTTTTATATTCCAAATAATTTTCATTTTCAGACATTTGAAATTACTGTAATTGATTCTAAAACAGAAACAAAAGGCCTATGATAAGGGAAATAAGAGAACGAACAAATAAACGAGCGTTACGTATTCATGTTTTACTCTCCAAGTTCCCAGCGGCGCCGCAGAGTCCGCATATAGATGTTTCACTTCAAAAACCTGTATCGGTGTTTAAGAGGAATCCCTACCCCGGTGCTGCGAGTTGGTTGGAATTACCCTTAAAATTTACCGTAAATATTAAGGAAAATTCATGTTTTTGACACCAAATTAAAGAAAAATTGACAATCTACACATGTCTAGTAATATTTTTTTGAAATTTTACTTATAAGATGCTCTAATAAATGGCGGAAATATATCAATATTACACATTTTGTCCATTTTTTTTTTGGCATAACGAAAACTAAATTAAAAATTTTAACACTAGAGATGGGTACATATGGGTTCTTTCTATCATCTGGAAAAATCTTACATCGTTTCGTTAAGATATAGACATTATTTTAAGGCAAATTTGAAACCCTTACGTACATAATTTTAACGAATTTTCTACATTGGGAAATGCTGCCGCCTAGCGCCGAAAGACGGAGTACTCAAAACTCCTCCCATCGAACCTTTAAGGGACACTCCAGTACTCAAGTAGACAAAATTTGGGCTGAATCTCTCAACGAAACGGAAAAAGTGTAGCAATTTGAGAGAATACAATCGGTAGGTTTATACACACTTAAATTGTAAAGGTGGCTATCATGAATCCTTTATACTTATAATCATTTTTTTTTAAATTTCGAAAAGCAGACTTGCCTTTTTTCACGAAAACATCTACACTACAGAATAATTCCGAAACCTGCAATAAAGTAAGTTGTTCTGCATCATCTTATAGTTTGAAGATAGTAAATCCGACACAGCTGAGTAAATTTTTTTAAGAGACGGCAGTGATATTAAATTGTGTAATTTAAAAAATTAAAACAAGAGATAGCAAGAATGTGAATAGTAATAAAAAATGAAAAGATTTACAACACCGATCTCTGCGAAGAAGTGATTCATCTGTAATATGTACTACCATTTCAGTAACTTTAAATTTTTATTGTTTTCCTCAATCTTCATAAACTATCGCGTTATATGCTTTAGAAAAAACAAGGATATTTTTTGTAAATAAGCACAAGAGAATTCCGAAAGACAAAAAATTACGAAAAAAATGGAAGAGCAGAAATTAAACAAGGTTATTGAAGCAGATACCAAAGGACAAATAAGAGCAACAAATATATTAGAGGAACAATCACAAGAATATGTATGCTCAAAATGCCAAAGAAGAAAATACTAAAGAGGAAAAATCAAAGAAAATAAAAACAAGGATACTAAAGCAAACACAAAAGGACAAAAAATGATATAATAATACACTAGCTGACCTGGCGAACTCTGTACCGCCTCAGAATCAATAACACAAGGGCCCATAAAACCCAAAGGGGGGGGGGAGGAATTGGGGCTCATATTAATGTTTTAATAGTTATTCTGCTATTCTGGGCGGAGACCAATCCAACAAATCAAAGATCATAAAAGCCGTTCTTGAGTTATAAACTCAAGGGGGCCTCCTGGTCCCATGTACCTGTTTGAATAGTTATACTGCTATTCAGGGACATGCCCCCTGGGGCCCCATGTTCATGTTTTAATAGTTATTCTACTATTTGAGGCGGAGACAAATCCAACAAATCAAAGATTATAAAACTCGGTCACGCCCAAGGGGGGCCCCATGGAACCCAAAAGAGCCCCTATGTCCATGCTTTGATAGTTATTCTGCTTCTCGAAGCGGAGACAAATCCAACAAATCAAAGATCAGGCCCCTGGGTCCCATGTCCATGTGAAAAATACTTTACGACCTATTCTCATACCTGCCAAATATACAAAAAAAAAATCATAAAAATCGGTCGCCCACAAACACCGTGACACGACATTTTTATATATTAGACTAGCAGTTACCCGCGGCTTTGCCCGCGTAAGTTGGGGTCGGCTTTACTGGCGCTTATATTTGGAATTGGTACAACCGCTTAAAGCAGTTTTTAATAAACAAGTAACAAAAAGTAATTTTGTTTCGTCAATCACGGGCCCAGTCTTTTTAAAATGAGAATCTACATCCAAATTTTCACATATTATAATGCTATACTGTTTGTTTTGGAGTTAGGATAATTCTGGAGAAAACTACCCTCCCCATTCACGCCCATTTTTTTGCGGTTTCTAAATATTTTCTAGTTATTTTTAAAGGAGAGCTCAAGTGCTAATTCTCATGCCTATAACATTGTCGGTCTTCAAGTTATAAGAATTTTGAGTAAAAAACTTCCCAAATCTACCCTCCTCTTTTTTCGCTGTTGGTAATTTTTTTTTGGAAATTCGTCGGAAAACACGGGTCCGGCTTTTTTTAAAAGAGAATCTAGAACCCAATTTTCACGTATGTAACACTATTTGTTTTCCAGTTATGAAAATTCTTAGGAAAACTATCCTTCCCTTTCCCACCGTTGGTATTTTTGTTTTTGGAAATTCGTCAAACACGGGTCCGGTCTTTTCTAAATGATAATCTAGATCCCAATTTTCACGACAGTAATACTGTCAGTTTTCAAGTTATAGGAATTTTGGGTAAAACCACCTCTAATTTTTTCTCGGTCGGTAAAGAAATTTTTGGAAAATCGTCAAACACGGGTCCGGTATTTTTTAAAGGAGAATCTACATCCCAATTTTCATGACAGCAATACTGTCAGTTTTCAAGTTATAGGAATTTTGGGTAAACCACCCTTAATTTTTTCTCGGTCGGTAAAGAAATTTTTGCAAAATCGTCAAACACGGGTCCAGTTATTTTCAAAGCTGAGTGTATATCCCAATTTTCACGTTTTTAGCATAAATAATAATAATAAAATAGTGTGACGTTTATCTGTCATGTTCATTATAACATAACAGTGTTTAAAATTAATTTAAAATTTTAAAATTCTGACAGTATCTAACGATAAACGTTGTATTATACTCGTTCCTGTGCACTTTGGGGGCTTTCCGGCACTCGGGGCTTAAAAAAGCACTGGTTTCGCTCGTGCTTTTTAAACCCTAATGCCGGAAAGCACCCAATTTATACAGGAACTCGTATAATAATAGTAGATTATATTATTATTATTAAGAGCATAAGTTACGCTTTGTGTGGTGAGCCTGGACTGTTGACTGGTTAAGTCCAGGCGAAGCACATAAAGCGACTTATGCTCTGAATTATATATACTATTTTATCCGCAAACCTTGCTCAGAAGCCCCCTTGTTCCGGTCACCCCTTGGTCGAGGCCCCGCTTGGTCGGGAGTCCCCTTGGTCGTGAGCCCCTTGATCGTGAGCCCCCTTGATCGTGAACCCCCTTGGTCAGGAGCCGCCTTGTTCGGGTCCCCCCTTGGTCGAGAGCCTTTTTGGTCGAGAGCCCCCTTGGTCGGGAGCCCCCTTGGTCAGGGTCCTTTGGTCGGGAGCCCTTGTAAATAAAACAAGGAGGCCCCCAAGGGGGAGGCAGCTACTACGCTAGTCGTTTCATTTACACGCCTCCCCAACTACCTCGATAGTTTCACTTTCAATAAATTAGAAAACAATTTAGTAAGCATTTGAAAGAATTCATTATCTGATTAAGCACATAAAATAACAAAATAACACTAACTATTTTTATTAGAAGAGAAAAAAATGGTATTTTTATCAAGTTCCTATTTGTAAGATAATAGTCCATTTATTTTATTTAACTTTAACCCATTAATGCTCCCTTTCTTAGCGCCTGTTTGTCCAAATTTTAAAATTGCTTTAGGTGGCACTGCCGCTGGTTTTCTCGTTAGTTTCTCGCCCGAATTTTCTTGGAGTGTACACGACAGGCCAACGTATACCAGGATTTACGACGCTACGTCACAGCTCAAGCTCAGCCCACAGGTCCTACGGACTCTCCTAAAAATTATTCAAAGTGGACTGGTCCACCGAGGAGGGATTCCTCTTAATATTGCTCCATGAATAACGAAGAATCCGTGAATTTTATACAAGTTTATTTTGTACATATCCCCAAATGTTTTATTAAACGCAACGGTGGCGGTTTCTACAATGTGTCGACCATATCATGAACAGCAATTTTGGAACTGTAACATATTTAATTTTTTTTCTTAGTTGTTTTTATTTTTACTTATAAAAATTGACGTTTAATTTTGACAGATGAGAATCGACTTTGGTTTGTGAAATTGCACTAATAACACTATTCATACATCACGTTGCCTCAGGAACACAAAATTTACGTGTGGTTAGACGGAGAATTTTGACGTTTAAAGCCTGCTGGATGTAAGAATCATTTTTGAAGTCGGTTAAAAATAGCCCAAAATAAAATAAATTATCTTCGGATTTTCATCGATATTATGGTAGACGGAAGTGGTGTAAATTCATATATGATTTGAAGTTTTAAAATTGTCATTGATAAATGTTGTGTTTGTGAAAACTTAAAGCTTTGTGTAAAAATATGACGATGCAGGAGCATGTCATTGTAGATATGAATGAGTATCCCCCATTAAAAATACGGACATAATTAATTTTTTTAGCACTTTAAATTTGCTATTACATATACAGTGTAGCGCAAAAGTATGGAAACACCTGGATATCTCAAAAACTAGTAGTCCGATCTAAACCAAATTTGGCATGCATATAGGGATCTATAATATCTAGTTGGTGTAATTTTTTCTTAGCTGCACTGTCATTTGTTTCCCAGATACAAAACCAACTTTTTTTTTTTTAAATAGCAATATAGGGTGAAAATAACCTTTTTGAAAAGAGCTTTTTTTTTCTGAATTTTGCGATGTGCTATAATAATTCTACTTTTTGGTCTTTGTCTGAAGAAAAAAATTATAATAATTTTTTAATAAAGTAGTATTATTTTTAAACTCACGGCTGCAAATATTATTATTTGTGCTGTAATAAAATAATATGCCATCAAACCTAACAGTATTACTATAAAAATCAGTTTTTTTAATGAATGTTCAAAATGTTGACCATTAATTTCTTGACAAAAATGAATTCTATTAACAAAACTCCTCATCTAAGAATGTTCCTGGTCTTACCACAGCTTTTTCCAAATTATGACAGACGAAATGTACCTGCCGTAGCAACCTGGTTCCAGCAAGATGGAGCTCCACCACATTTTAGTCAACAAGTCCGACGTCACTTAGATGAGGGGTTCTCGATTTTTTTTGTGGGGTCATGTAAAAAGTAGAGATTATGCTATTATGATTATATAAGACCACTTGATTTTGAAGATTTAAAGCAACGAATAACAGATTGCTAGCATCACTTCCAACATGTTACGCAAAGTTTTGTTAATAGAATTCATTCAACATTTTGAACATTTATTGTAAAAGACGGTTTTTTTAATAATACTGTTAGGCGTGATGGCATATTATTTTCTTACAGAACAAATAATAATATTTGCAGCCGTGAGTTTAATAATAATATTAATTTATAAAAAAAATATATATTTTTTTGCAGACAAATGCCAAAAAGTAAAATTATTATAGTACATCGTTAAATTCAGAAAAAAATGCTTTTTCCAAAAAGGTTATTTTCACCCTATGTTGCTATTTAAAAAAATATAAGTTGGTTTTGTATCTCGAAAACAAATGACAGTGCAACTATGAAATAATTACGCCAAGTAGATATTATACACCCCTATATACCTGCAAAATTTGGTTTAGATGGGACTAATAGTTTTTGAGATATTCAGGTGTTTCCATACTTTTGCGCTACCCTGTATGTATATACTCTTTAACATATGACGACAGTTGTTACATTTCAAAAATCACTATAAAACGAATACAAAATTTATAGTGTGCAATGTGTATCGTGACTGTTATCTGTCAAAAACCGGCGGTAAAAAATCAAATATATTTATTTTAAAGTGTTTTTAAAATGATTTTAATTGATCCATTATTTGTTCAAATCACAGTATCAAAGGTTTTTGTCACTCACCCCGTATATGTATTTAGAAACATGCTAATGAATGCATTCATAATGTCTAGGACAGCATACAAACAATTTTTAATGTTTAATTCTTTTCTCACATTCATGACATGATTTTTTTATCCAAATTAATTTGTCAATTTTTTTCATCTCTTTAAAACTGCATTTTTTTAAAACTGGATATAAGGATACCCATGTTAAATTTTTCACCCCATGGTAATTTATGGGACAAATTTTTGCGGACCTTCAAAATAAAATATGTTTTGGTAAGAAAACCGGAATTGCTTTTTTATTGGACGCAACGATATCTGTTTCTAGAAGAATAAATATTCGATTTCTGAAATTAATGTACAATATAACGAGTGAGCAACAAAATTCGTGATCGCAGTTGGCTAAACGTATATCGGTTCTTTTACTTTACTGTTTACATTAATCGTCAATTCACATTACTCGATGACTTTTTACACAATCGTATCGATCAAGAATCGACTCAAAATTTTGGATTCAGAGGCTCCTACGATCACAAATTTTGTTGCTCACTCGTTATTGTAAGACAATGATAAACAATATTGTAAGACCAAAGTGGTAAAAATGCGAATAATTACTTATGTATAATTTTTTATTGATTTTTGACTGATACTGAATTTTTGTTTTTAATACTTCGGTTGTTGATATCTTTGAAATAATAATGTTAGAACATAAAAACTTATGTTTTGTTCCCTTTTTGTCTTTTCTAAAATCCTTTAAAAAATACTCATTAAAATTTAGAAAATCTGCCACGAAGATCCGAACACGTAGCAACTATGCACGCCACAGATCACGTGATTCCTTGTTCATTACACTCTCCACCATTAGCGCATACAGCCGGCGCTCCATCCACAGAATTATAAAATCTGTTGATGAAATGTTTCTAAAACGACTTTATTTTGTGTCACTCACCCTGTATATTATTATGATCGCGTAATTATTATTTAAATAGTTCATAGGATTAGACTCCCGTGTTCCCTACTTTTTCCTGCCTACTTTTTATTGCTGTTAGTTATGAGAATGGATTCAAATTCAAATTTCGATCAACTTTTACGTCGCGTCGTCTATTCGGTTTTCTATTATTTCTTTTACGGTAATCTTGATACGCAATGTATACAGTGCGATAAATAATTGGTAATACTTCACTACAGTTGAACCCCGATCATCCAAATATTTTCCAAAGTTTTAACATATTTCTCACAGCGCGCAGATAGAAAGTGCGAATGCCGAATTGTTCCTTTCTCATTTGTTAGGTACTTAATTTGTGGCATGGCTTCAACGTCGAGTTCTTCAACTTTCAAGCGGAATCGTAATGTTTGGAAATCCTGTCGAAGTTAGATAAGGGCGAACCCACTTTCCAATTATCCGAACTTTTGATTATCCGAACTAGTCTCGGTCCCAATTGGTTCGGATAATCGAGGTTCTACTGTATTATGTATTCGTAGAAATATTATTTTTATACATTTTGTTTTCACAATGCATATTTAATCGTAGTAGTAATCAGTTAAAGATAAATTTTTACCAACTTTAAGTATTTTATTACTTTCGGTTAAAAGTAGAAAAAAACTGTTTTTTATTTTAATGAGAATAAATTAAATGTTTTCAATAAAATGTTGCAACATACAAGTATTAAATTACAATGTGTCATGTATGAACGAAAATGTGTGGTAAGTAAAGCTTGTGTAATTAATACATAAAAAATAAAGGTCTATAAATAAAAAGGCGCTCGGGGGTTGTCACATCGTTTGTAATCCGACACTTACGCCTAACCGCCCATAAGGGTTGTTTCTCTTTTACACCGCTTGTAATGTACTAAAACCGGGAAATTCACCCATCTATGTTGGATGAAAAGATGAAAAAACCGTCCGCTCGATGTTTTTTTTTTGGTGGAAGTGGTTCCTTTTTTTTCGGTGCGAGTAAATAGAGGGCGGTTTCGCGCGCTATTGAGCCGGTATAATAGTTTGTTTATTTTCCCACCGTTCACAGCCGATTTCCCGACAGGCCTGTCACCTACGTCCGAACAATCCGTACTTGCTTGCTTACATCCTGCTCCTCTATGCAAAACATTACAAAGTAGATCAATCTGTGATTCTCGGTAAACGCATGTCAAGTTATTTAAGACCTTTCTCAATTATTATTAAGCCTGGATGAACGTTTTCGTGTCGGAATTTGGCTAGTGTGAAGATCCCACCAGTGATTAGTGGTGGTAAAAGTGCGGTTTGTTGACCAACAAACTTCCAAAATGACCGTGAAAGAAAATAATTTATCCGTAACTAGCAGGCGGTCGCCATCTTTCTCGCCACTTTTTCTCTTGTAATTATTCAAGATTCAATACGTGATAATGATGCTTTTCGGCGTTTGACGTTTTGTGTGCTCCAAGTGCCGCTAATTGGACTTTTTCATCAGAGGATTATTCACCCCAGAAACTTCAGGTGAGTTCGCAAATATTCCGCTCCATTACCGCCTTCTCCTGACTATCCTTACAGTTTTGTTGGATTTCCAACGACAATTTTAGAGCTATTGTGTAGCCATTACGGTATGTCAGTCTTTAATATGTTGTTAAACGGGGTACTAAAAATCGGCTTCAGTGGCGACCTATAAACGTCAGATTTTGCAACAAGAACATGGACCCATTGAACCTAATTTGTATCGCGAAAAATCGCTCGCCGGAGCCCTGTCAACCTGATTTCGGCACATTATCACTATTATCAGTCCTTTATAAACGTACATAATTTATCGGAAATGTCGCCCAATACTCGATAAACTCGTACGGGATTAATGCCCGATTTTACCTGCTCCGAAAATATCGGTCAAAACCCATTGATTTTAGTAATGATTCTGCCACAGACTACTTAGCATAGACTGCGACGTTAATTTTGTAATTTTGTGTTCCTATCAAGATTATAAAAAAATGTTTGTCTGTCTTGAAGTAGGCCATATTTAATTTTAGGATGCCAGGTGTGTACGTTTTCCCTATTCTCTTCATATAGGTTTTGGTGCAACTGTACCGATGTTTTAAACAAAGATGTTGTTTCTCTAACCCTGAAGACATCGAACGACGTAACTGTTTGGGTCTGGATGCAAACCATTTAATCATTTTTACAGTTTCCTGTCAACGTGTCTGCTGTTTTGACATCGTGCAGATTTTAAATAGGGATACTAACTTGTAATGGAATTTTTTCAACAATGACTTAGCTGGTAGATCCGTGGGTGTCTCGGCAGTAACGTGTATGTAGCCATAAGTACATACGTTTATCTGAACTGTCTGTCAAAATCGGCATATTCGGCATTCCAAACACTGGAATTATCGTGAGCAGAAAATGCTGGAACGACATGCATGTTTCATTAGTGCGAATCAGACTTTTGTCTCAAGCTCTGCTTATTCATAAAAAATAACTGGCATCTCTGACAATTCATTTAAATATGTCCTCAAATAACTTTTTAAAAAGCGCATATAATAAAATATTTTATTGGGTTAAATTAATGAGGAGAAATTTAACCTTAACAACAGCTTAAAATGTTTGTAATTACAAATGATCCCAAAACGTTTAATGTACTACGGAGAGCAAAAAATACTGGGACAATCAAATGTTGAGCTGATTAATGTGTCGTTTTGACAGCTGTCAAAAGGGACAGTTATTCTTTACATAACTCAGGGTTTTGACAATTTAACGA
Organism: Diaperis boleti; assembly: GCA_963583935.1. NCBI lineage: Eukaryota > Metazoa > Arthropoda > Insecta > Coleoptera > Tenebrionidae > Diaperis > Diaperis boleti. The sequence goes on along the minus strand of OY757242.1, from coordinate 72,819,247 downwards.
CAGTTGACAGGATTCACAGCACATAATTATAAGTCACAAGTTCGTAATTATGTGAATTTTGAAAAAAAAAAAAAAACAAAACTCGGTGTTTTCCTGTAGCCACATCCAAAATTCATAGTTTACACCAGTGTGAATCGGACTTATCTGAAACTGGCACACCATTATACTGGCCCTCAATTCTGGTTATTCATCAACATTATAACTTTGATCCAAATTTTGAAATTTCAAATGACACTATTCAATTGTCAAAAGAACGAATTAATCAGCTTAAAATTATTCCGTGTTATACGAAAAATAAAAGTTTAAAAACATTAAAAAAAAAATTTTCCTCTAGAAAAAAAAAAATTGATAAACGGTGAAAACGAATTTATTTATTTATCAACATTAATTACAAAAAAAAAAAAAATTATTTGCGTGGCCGCCGCGCCCTTTAGAAGTGAAACTTCGGATATAGAAATGAACGCGAATTACCTGTGATACCGTATACGAAAACACACACAGATCCCAATCAAATAATATTTCAATAAATTTTTATGTGCGCCTTGATTCGCCCTAAAATTAGTGTATGTATTTATGAATTCTGTTGGGCGAACGATTCATCACACCTATTGGTGGTAGTCGCGTCATAGAAAAAACCAGTGAGTGCACAGAACGATGCAAACGACTGTCAAAATATCTATGTCTACAGACAGGAACATTGATAACTTATCCGAAGATTTCATATTGACCGTAAACATGTCGTAATCGCTTGATCTGCAAAAATGGTATCCATGTCGTTTCTCTTGATACTTGAATCCATTAGTGTTTCAAAATGTGGGAATATTATCGCGTTTCAAGGCTTGATAAATTCTTTGTGTGCTGAAATTGCTGTATGGTACACTGGGCGCACGGTGGCACCAGTGAGTGCATTGATTGTTGTTACTCTTGTAGATGGGAGAAGAATACCTTTGCCTTGTGCCAAACTACCGCCCTCTCTCGAGAACAGGTGAGAATGTTTCAAGAAGGATGTTCGGGCCTGTTCTCGGCGATAGTGTAGAGGGCAGTTGTCATGTTTGATAGAATAAATTGTCAAAAGAAATCAAAAATAAATCCAATTCAAAATTCTGCTGTACTGATATTTTCTGGGAAATGAAAATCTTTAAAATTAGAAAATTAATATTGGATTCTATAACTGATCGTTCGTTATAAACGATCAGAAATTATATTGTCTTTATGGCGTTTTAAACGGGACTTCGAGAACTGTACGTTATAAGCGGGAGGCAATTTTGGAACTGGAATAGTTCTTTTTTCTTCTTAGATTACTTGATTTTTTGGATGAAAAGAAATTTATTAATTTTTCTTTTAATGTCAAATTTAAAAAGAATTTTTTTACAAGTGTGTATGAATAAAATACATACAGTGCAATTTGAAAAGTCATGTGTCAAGAATTGAACGTCAATTTTTAGACAGACAAATTTTAGACAGACAAAACAGATTTCAGACAGCGTTGTCAAAACGATTTTATTTGATATGTCACTCGTTCAAATCGGTTTAAAAAGTTAGCAAAGTACAATGCCAAAAGATTTTGTGAGTCATCCTGTTTAGACTTAAATTTTCATCATATTTTAACGCCTACCTATATTTGTCTACATTTTTATTTCTTTTAGTCAGAAAAAGCTATAAGATTCAATACATAATATATACAGGGTGTTTCCAGAACAATGTACATAGCTGTACATTCCTTTTAAATTGCTTATTGGAAACGTAAATCAGAATTTTCATTTAGTGGTTGGAAAATAGATTTTAGCATCGCAAATAATAATAACTAGCCAAACCCGTGGGCTACGCTCCACGTAGACATTTTCCCTCCGCAAAGGTGTGTTGGCCACGCATTCTATAATCGACCGAAGAAATGCTTTACTTTCTCAGTGGGCAACTGACGGTGAAGACAAATTTGTTCCACAATATACGTTTTAACTGCTCTTCCTCATAGATGCTTCATATAGTGCTCTCACTTGGCACGCTATTGAACAGAATTAAATTGAATTGTTGAATCTTTAGCGCACGGCTTTTAATAGAATAGATAGCGAACTATGTATTATATTGTATTTAGACGTGTGACTTATGGAGGCTCCAACATATTAATTGTTTTTTTTTAATACAAAAACTCATTAATAACAGTAGTCATACGTTGAAAAATAATAGACAATTTGATCATTTGATCATACCAAACGAACCATAAGAAACTTATTGTCGAAATCTTTCATAAAAAAATTAAAGATAATAATTTGTAGTTACAGCTTTTTTGATAATAATCAAAGTTCGTATGAAATATTTTATTGGAAATGTGAATTTGAATTACGTAGAATATAATATAGCACTAGTTTCTCCTATTCGTTGAAAAAAAAACAGTTCTTTCTGGTTAACTTGTCTCGCAAGATACGCCCGGATAAAAATTCAGGGTGATTCAACGAAAATACCTAAAATATTAACAAATGATAAGAAAAAGAAGAAAAGTGACTTTTGCAATATATTATAAGGGAAACAAAAAAACTTGTTTATGACTATTGTGAATTGAATAAAATTTTGTTTTCCACAGGAAATGTGGAATGTAACGAGTGAGCAACAAAATTCGTGATCGCAGTTGGCTAAACGTATATCGGTTCTTTTACTTTACTGTTTACATTAATCGTCAATTCACATTACTCGATGACTTTGTACACAATCACATCGATCAAGAATCGACTCAAAATTTTGGATTCAGAGGCTCCTACGATCACGAATTTTGTTGCTCTCTCGTTATATGAATCATTCATGAAGACCCCACCCCATATTATCATGTAAGCGAAAAAGGTGATTGAAATTTAACCCGGTAGACATTTATAATTCAACGTTTTTAATAAATTCTTTTCTATTTACTTTCTGTTTTTTAATTGGTAAGAACTCAAAGCATTCAGAGAATCGAGAGAATTCAGTGAATTCAGACAATATAGAGAATCCAAGAATCCAAAATATTCAAAAAGTGACAAATAATCAAAGATCCGAAAATGCAAAAAAATCCAGACAACTAAAAAATACAGTCAAAATGCAGAACCTGAAAACTAAACAGACACCTGAAAATGGAATTGACAATTTTGAAAACGTAAAAATCTTAGTCCTTGAGAACCTGAAAACCTGAGATTTCGAGAATCTGAAATCATTAGAACCTGTAATTGAATTTGAGTATTGAACTTGAGTATTTGAAAACACAAGAACCTAAAATTCGAACTGAAAATTAATTTATATATGCGTTTTGTAAAACACATAATTGACAAGGTGGTACATAACTAAATATATAAGGTGTTCATTTAAAAAAGTCATCAAGTTGCTTGTGATTTTTTGAGTGACGAAGACGAATTGAAAAACGCATGTGATTTATTGTTTCATCTACAAGTTGAAAGTCTGCAACCAGCAAGACATACTACATTATTAATTTGGCAACAGACGTACGTTAAAATGTTACGTCAAATTCATAGACGACTTGATGACTTTTTTAAATGAACACATGATATAAACTATCCAGCTTATGTACAGATTTAATTAGACAGCTCTCAAACCTAACCTCAAATTTCGTGTTTTTTTTTTTCTCATTTTGAATTGTTCAATACTCGTGCGCTGTCACTTTTCAGGTTCTTCAAAAATTCGCCCTCACCTCTGAAAAGTGCTTTGACAGAACATTTGTATCGAAAATAAATATTGACAACCTGAAAATTCGAACATTGGAACTTGTCAAATTTATTTAACAAAGAGAAAAACCCAACGGGGTGTAAAGTCATTAGAAGTTTTTCAACAAGAATATATTTTATTTTGTTTCCCACATAAAATTTTTGAAAAATAACAACACTACTGAACGTAAAATGTAACTTTATTGTGTTTACGATCGTAAGAAGTTTGACGAATTTCAACCGACACTAAACAGGAGATTACACAAATTTTTACAATCATTCTCAACACCAGACTTATTAGGTTCATTATGAATAATTCAGACTTCAGCGGCATTCGTCTCATTTGCAACAGAAAGAAGAAACACTCGTACCAAACCTGTTTGTAACATTATCCCTACACCATAGACTCACCACATGTCACATTAATTTTTCGCAATGTTCCTAAATACCAGAAAAGAGATTTGTTTACCTGGTCCTTCAAGTAGGCCATATTTAATTTTAGGACACCAGGTGTGCATGTCCTTCTATTCCCTTTATGAGGCTTTTGGTGCAACTGTACTCGTGTTTTAAACAAAGCCTGAAGTTCTCAAAATGTCGCAGTACCTCTAGTCTGGAAACGAACCATTTATTTTCTAATCATGTTTACAGTTTTCTGCTGGTGTACAGATATTATTGTGCGTGGGGAGTAGCTAAATTTATGTCTTGACACCCACCGAAATATGACTGGTCATTGTGGAAAAAATTTCATTATCGCTAATGTGAAATGACTTTGGAGCTATTTCTGACGAGGAGATTAGGAACTTATTTTTACGGTGATGTGGAGCATTTACGGACGTCGGGGAGTGTTCTTGAAAGATTAAAGATCGATGTATCATGTATAGTCTACCTATCGGACCCGAATTTCTTGAAGTGTCATTTAATAAGGTTCAGAATGAAAGCACTATACATGTGATCGTACTGAACTAGTTACCACCAGTGTAGAGAAATTGTTTTTGTAAGTGATGATAATGGTTTATTTTGAAAAATAACAATTACACACTACAGTTATGTGTTAAAGATTCTGATAAATGCATACGTCGTTACAAGTAGCGTAGATTTAAGTAATATATCGAACATTATGATGGAAGTTCTATAGTTGACTTATTTATGTACATGTAATTTTTTTATGATAAAGCTGTTGCGCATTTATTTATAAGTCTTCACAGTTTGTGCGTTCATTTTGTTTAAAGGTTGGTTGTTCGGTTATTGAACGCTAAATATGTATGATGTGATTCGTTAACAACAGAATGAGGACACAGAGAAAAGTGGCAAAATTTCAAACAATTATATTATTGAAGATCGATAAACAAGTGCATTTGTAGGTTTTTATTTTATCTTATCACGTTATCAGTTTTTTTGCCTCTTTAGAATTAACAATTAGTAATGAACTGATGATTTGATATTTCCGCGAGGTTTTAGCTGAGAAATGTAATCTCTACTTTTTTAGAATTTTGGAAATATGTACTGCTACATATTTGCTTGGAGAATGTTGAAAACAAATAGAAGGTCGTTAAATCTGGTTAACGTCTCAAAAGTCCCTGGAAGTGCAGATAATTTGAAAAGTTGACTGCTTTGGTCTACTTTTTAGGCGGAGAGCCCGTGGCAGTCAATCGCGGCTTCTAAAAAATTCTAGCCAAGACAATACAAGCAAAGTATGACGGGGCGAATTCTGTCGGAGAGATTCTTAATTGAATCAATTAGGATTAAAAATTTTGTAATGTTTTATACCGTCATCGCGGCTTATCAAAATATCATAATGAAATTATGGTACGTACAAAGGATCATCCAGATTTTTCTCTCCTCGCATCCATTCTCGGCTGGCCACCGACATGGCTGTAACATTGGCTGCAAATATCAAAATCCAAATATCCTTGAGTCTGGCTCGTGGTGACTTTGATTAGCGGAAAACAGTGTCAACTGTTCAAAAACCGCAAAAACATGTATAAAGGTTCATATTCTCTATCACAAAACCGTGGTATGATAAACTCTTCGTGGTCGGAATTGTCCGTTATATGTAGGTACGACTCTGAAGGGTATAAAAGGCTAAATTGTCTTTCATGAGAATGAATGATGATTACACTGGATGATCACTGTGGATGTACATCCAAAGTGAAACAGTGTAAACTCTGCTTTACGACCTCTCGTCATCTGCAAACTTCACACTCGTTGCTGTGATGATGCTTTTATCCCACTAATAGGATAAATAACCATTATTTGGTAAGCTACTGATTTATATAGATATTTTTTCTAAATTAATTCTGTATAAAAAATTTCCTACCTGTTGTAACACAAATTGACGAAAGACTATATCAGACACTTAAAACATCTGTACTTGAAAACAGCTTTGACAACAAAGTATGTCTGTGATTAATACATAATAGTCAGGTGTTGTTTTAAGTACTAGACGGTTTTGTTTATTGTTTGTGTCAGTATTTTATAAATTAGATAGGTGGACCTTCAGATGTACATAAATGGTAAGCCCCTCACTATGAACGTCCTACTGTTTGGATATCCATGACCGAACAATGCGATTTTGGATAATGGTAGGTCCGAAAATTTCATCATAAAGGAATGTGATTCATGATGAGGATACGTGACTAAATGTGATTTCTTTTGATTGATTTTTGCATAAGAACTGTTATCAACAGACAGTATTGTTACCATCCTTTCTATTCCTATCTCATAATCCATAAGCATTTTTTTCTACATTTTCCTAGATAACAGAGATCTAAAAAAAACAGGTACTATATTAAATATTGTTTTATTACCGTGGAATTCTTGCCTTATTTCTTGTAAAGATGCGACGAAACTTGCGAAGTATGGTGTAATACATATCTTGTGGTTTTACCAGTTGCTGTATTTTCCAATTTCGTTTCAACTTCACACCTGGGGCAGGAAATTCTACTATTTTCTGCCAATTACGTAAATAGCTGTGTTTAATATACATAATGTATTGAAGAAAATCGGCTACCTTTTCTAAATACTGCGGTCGGGTTCTTCAGGCTTCCGAGAATTGTTTTGGGAACAGCCATGTTTGTAGCATAATAACGCTGTCATTATTTCTTGAAGAAACAAACATACTGACGGCGGGTTTTTAATAGTCTTTCCAACATTCATTTTCTGCAAAAAAAATAATTATGTAATCTGATTTGTTAAATAGAAGGGAAATTAGAAAATAATCTAAAATTTATGGGGTCTACAATTAATTACTAAACTGGTCGATTAGAGTTCTGTTATTGAAGTGCAGTAAGCACTAAAAAGAACAACTGCTCAATTAACAGCAATTTATTTTTTCAATGTAATCCTATAAGTAATTTACTTCTTCTACCTCTTATATATTTTGCTCTTCGGTCTTGTTTTACAATTTTTGGACCTGAGTCGCTTTTCCTTACACAATGAAGCACTTTTATAACACCTACATGTTACTTTGGTCTGAATTAGCATACAATTCATTATCGTATTTATTTTGTCTGGATAATGTATAATGTAATTTTGTAGACGTCACTTTCGTTAATTCAAAAAATGCACATTTTAACTTCCAAATGAACACGATTAGGTAGTAAGCTTTTCCTGTAATTTACAATTTGCATTCAAATATGGTAGGACATTACAGAAGCCCCCTGGTTCGTCACTTATTGTTGCGGATTAGGATTAGATTTGGTAGGGTCAGTTTTCCTTGTTGAATTTCCGACATTGTCCGCCGATGATTCAGTTTGCTCCCGCCTCCATGCGATATTTATACTTCTAGTACGATTTTTCGTAAATTTCTTCGCACATGCTCGGTCAGTGACTCGTCGAAAATTTTACCACTTCTGGAATATGTAAGGAATATGCTGTTAAGCCATTATAAATAAAGTTAATTCATTATGATGGGAAATGATCGGCGAAAACATACGTTACGTGTCCACACATTCCTCTCCTGTTCTCTAAGAAAGCGGTATTTTGTGCACTAGACAAAGGGATTTTTGATTGAGAGAGACACAGACAATAATTTCAGTAAGGTACAAAAGGATCTTGAAGAGTTGAGATACGTCCTGAAGAATCATGGATAAGTTTTGAAATGTCCTACAGAAGATCGGCAGTAGCCTGAAGAATACCGAAGTCCTTACGGGTTTCTGTAAGGCTGAAGAACCGTAAACGGTCGTGACTAGTCCAAAAATCTTGAAGAATCCTGAAAAAATTCTAAAATGCTCTAAAGAGTTGAAAAGTTCTGAATAGTCCTTAAAATATTGAAGCATATAGTAAAGAATCCTGAGAAATCCTGAGAATCCTAAAGAGTTCTCAAGCTTCTTAAAAGATTCTTAGGAGTGTTAAAGACCTAAAGGATTGAAGAGGATTTCTGGGGAATCTTGAAGGATTCTAAAATGTTCTCAAAAATGCATTCTAGAAATTTTACTGAGAAATGCTCAGACCTTAATAGGTTCTGAATAGACTTGAGGAAGCTAAGGAATTCTAAGGAATCGTGGAAGATCATAATGCCTTCTAATAATCCTGCAACATTCTGAAGGGTCCTGATAAGTTCTAAAGAGTCCTGAACAACCTTGATTGATATTGAAGAATCCTGAAGTTACCTGATGATTGTTGAATCCTGAGGAATCCTGTAAAGCACTGAATAATTGTGTTAAACCTTGGTAAGTTGTAATTGGATTATTGAAGTGTCTTGAAGAGTCCTGAAAAATTCTAAATACATACATAATTTGAAAATCTTAGGGCCCTGAATAGTGTTAAAAAATGGTAATTCCTGGTAGTCCTAAAGAATCTTGAACAGTCCAGAGAAATGGTGGAGGATCATCAGTTCTGAATCCCAAACAGTATTGAAGAGTTCCAAATTAATAAAAAGGAAGATTTTTGATTCGCACGAAAATAATTTATTGAAATAAAATAATAAAAGGATTGGAGTGATTCGACATGTTCAATTTGTATATTATGCAGTTCTGTGTGGAATACAGAAGTGTGTATACAAATATGTATTTACATAAATTAAAGAAATGAGATTTGGGTAAAATTATCGCATACTTACGTTTTAATTGGCAATCAAAATCAACTTTCAACCTATAAACAGAAACGATTTAATAGCCAATTTCGAAAGGGTAGGTTTGGGACGTTTTTCTTTCCTAAGGATAGAGCGAATGTTAGACCAACAATGTCCCACAACGAAACATTGCGCACCAAATCTTCACGTGTTTGAAGCAACTTGCCGGTTGATTTGACAGGCCACAGGAGAATTGCCGGCTAAATTTGATACACATGCGCAAAGTGTGTCGCCCCTGGGGTGCATCCACAAACTTTGTGCTGCCGATGTTGGCGAAAGTTCACTCTGATCATTTTTTCATAACGCACCTAAAGAAGGATAACTTCTTGGTGTAGACTTTGTGTTACACTGTCCAATTTTCTTAGTTTATGTTTTTTACAAAGTGAACTTAGATACTAAGTCTCACCAGGGACGAAGGGGAATAAAAAGTGGCCCAAGTCCAGAAAAATAAAGATTCCAGAAACTTTCTGAAGGGTCTGGAAAAATCCCGAAGACTGTTCAATAAACCTGAAAAGTACTAAAACAAAAGGCTTTTATGAAAAAAGTGTACTTCGTCCTACGAGGTCGGAGACTCAGTTGCACAACAACACGTCCAGTTCCATACTTTTTTTTTAATTCTGAAAGGTTTTGAAGAGTTTTGTAGGGTGTTCAACCACTCTTAAATGTGCTAAAGTTCTAAAAGAGACCTAAAAGGGACATGAAAGGTTTTGAATAGATCTGACGAATCTTGGGGTTGCTGAAGAGTCGTGACAAGTCTCGAAAATTCCTCGAGTCCTGAAGAGTTCTGAGGAAGCCTAAAGAATCTTATAAAATCCTGAGAATGGTGAAGGATTTCAAAGAGTTCTAAAGAGTCTGAGTTTTTGAGGAAACACCTGAAGAGAGTCCTGAAAAACCTAATAAGTTTAGAAAAGTCTGAAAAAATCCTGAAGGTTTTGAAGGATGTTGAACGACTCTTAAATGTGCTAAAGTGCTAAAGAGACCTAAGGAATGGTATTTCTGAACTTCTGAATGACCCTGAAAACTCATTAAGTTCTGAGAAAGCCTAAAAAGAAGTCCTGAGAAATACTTAGGAATTGTGAAGGATTTAAAGAGTTCTGAATAGTCGTGAGAAATTCTGAAGAGTAGTGAAAGGTCCTGATAAACTAAAGAATCCTGAAGGGTACAGAAGTGCTAAATAATTGTGAAAAATCCAGACCTCTGATAGGTCCTAGAAATCTTAATTTTTTAGTGTGAATTAAGCATAAAAGAAAAAGTAAATTTTCTAAATATTTCAAGTTTGAGAAGTTTTTTAAAGTAAGGGAACTTTTTTTCATTTTATTTTCGAGTTACAGAGAAATTCGAGTTAGAAAGGCTAAAATGCATGTAAATTTTGAGCAAGCGACGAGGATTTGAAAATACTCGAGTTAGAGATACATAATAGTGAGTACATTTTTTTTTTCTCTAAAAATATATAAATAAACATTCTAGAAGTATAATTAAGTGTAAAAACGTATCTAATAATAAAGAAAATTATATGTAATTACGTACATAATTACATATTAGAATGTAATTCGAAGCGCAGTTTCCAAGAAGCCTACTTTATTACGAAATTTTTTTTATAGTTCGACACTGTCAGAATTTTCAAATTTTCGCTTGTGTAAACACTGTCATGCAATAATAAAATGGCAGGTAAACGTCACGTATTTTTATGGGTTTTAAGCAATTTAAAGACTTTTTTTTATTACACTCATTCCTGTGTAAATTGGGGACATTTCGGCACTCGGAGCTTAAATAAGCACTCGTTTTTTTTTATTTAAACCCCTAGTGCCGGAAAACGTCCAATTTACGCAGGAACTCGTATAATAATATAGGTGTACTATCGTTTAGAATTAAAACGATATAATTTTACCAAAAAAAAAATTGTTTTTGTTTTGAAATACATATTACTTAATGAAAATCACGAGGAAAATCATTTATATTATTGTTTTTCAGACATGCTTTTGACTATTTCTAATTGTTTTCGGTTGCATTTTCTTTGTATTTTTATCGAGAATAGTCAACGCCCGTCACTCGAAATCAAAAAAAATAATCAAATCAATGTAAAAATTAAATAAAAAGCGAATACTTACATAAATAGTGTAGAATAAAAACTGGTTACCATATTACATATTATAATTTTTAATTTGCCTTGTCTGAATAATTTAAAAAATAATGACGAAATAATTTCTTTATATACAATGTTTTGCGTAAACACTTGTTCATTGTGCGGTATAAGATGCTCCTGATTGAATCGTTCGCTAATGTAGAAACGGAGACCATCGAATGTACGAAACAGAAGACATTAGTACCAGTATTGTGTTGAAAAACCTCTTGAAGTATACGATCAATAATGGCACGTTGTTCATTATTAGCCGTTTCATACATTTGATTAAACAATAAACCCTCCGCTTCTCGATTGATTTGTTGAGAAAGTCGCAGGTCAGTTAAACGAAAATTTTGTGGAATTGGTAAACCAATTTTTCGGCAAGAAAAATTGAAGAGTGGAATAGATAAGTCGGCTAAGTGCCAAAAAATTCAATTTTCGGATTTTTAGCTCAAAACAGTCTAAATGCCAGCGCGGATGTACCCTAAAACGGGCCATGTGCCAAACACTATATTTGTTAGTAAGTCATTTGGTTCTTAGATGGAACCACGAGCATGTGCCAGTAGCTTTTTCTTCAAATATCGGTTAAGTGCAAAACGTCAGGAGACCGTGGTTACACCGTGGTTAAGTTACGCGTTTTATAACGAATTATGTAATTAGTTTTTGTTTCATGTTTATGTAAGCATGCATTTGAGAAAAAAAAAATTGTAGTTTATTAATAATAAAAAACTTTTTGCAATAAACACCATGGCACATAACCACTGTTTCGAATCTGAGCCCTATGGCACATAGCCTTTTTTACACTGCAGCCACGATGGCACTTTCTAATTTCCAGCTACTTTGAGTTTTTTATTCACAAAAACTAAAGAAGCAACGCGTCCCATACTTTACAACCTTATTTGAATAACAAAAGGACTATAGAAAAAAATAGAAAACATATATAGCTTCCTGTCTGCACTTTATAGATAGTTTTATTTGATTTACTAAGAACGAGCATTTTGGCACTTAGCCGACTTATCTATTCCACTCTTCAATTATGCGATAAAAGAATTGTATTTTGCACAGCTTCATTCGTCCTCTATTTCACACTCTTCACACCCCGAACCCCAATATCCATCCAGAGGTATAAATGTCTTAATAAGCATGTCTTAAGTTCCCTACACAACGTTCTCACTCAACCTCAGGGGAGGGGCTAAGATATATTTAGCTAAAGTTTTCCAACTTCTCACTTCTCACAACTGATTCGCAAATAATAACATAGAACCTCGAATTAGGAAGTTAATAAAAGATCCAAGCTTTGAAAAAAACTTGAGGGATTTAGAAAAATCTGCATGGAATGCTTTTAAGAATGTTGTTGCAAATTTTTTGGGTAACCATAAGAATGACAGCTACAGAAAGTTGAATAGCAAGCTATTGTTGGCTTATTAATCATTGGGTTGCAACATGTTACTCACGATTAATTTTTTGGACTCGCACCTGGATTTTTCCCTGACAATTTAGGGGCCGTCGGCAACGAGCATGGCGAGAGGTTCAATCTGGACATTTATAAGATGGAAAAGCGATGCTAGGGCAAATGGAGCCCAAATATGTTAGCAGGTTACTGTTGGACAATTAAAAGGGAACAAACCAGGAGCTAAATTATCAAAAAAATCTTAAATCATCACTTCATAATAAAAAAAAAACACTTTTGATTTACGAGATCAGTATTTTTTCTTCATATTTAAATTATTCAATAGAATAAAATTCTTGGCTAACACATTTTTTTTTAACTGTTTGTTTGTACTTACAACCACCAATTAAAGTAAAAAATATCAAAAAAGTCCGTGTGGCACGACAAAGTTAAAATTTTGTTGACCAGTGTAATTAATGAACCTGTGAACTTTTTGAAAATGGAAAGTAATCTTCACATAGAACTTGTCAATGTCTTTCATTTTAAAAAAAGAATTATCAAAATCGGTGCAGTACAGACTGTTTTATTTGGTTAAAATTCATTCATGTTCAACGATTAAATATATAGATTTACCAACGCTATATGTCATCCGGCGATAATTAATTTTTTTTATTATTCTACTGAGTTTAGAACATTATTTAAAAGACGTGTTGATAAAACTTCTAACTTCTTGTTCGACCGTAGAAATTATTAAGTTTAATTTTGTTAGAAATAATTGTGGGTATTTTTTTATTTGTAACCACGTATACACAGCTGTTTATTTGAAAAGTGTAGACAGGCAGCTTACAGAACCTTATCAGAACTAAAGAAAAAATTTACTGGCTTTATTTAAACTAACACATGCATCATACAATATGCATAGCAACTCGAGAGTAACTTTTGCGAGTTATTTCATGTGGCCGCTTATCTTAAGACGTACCTAATGGTGTCTACAACAAAACCGGCGAGCGTAATAGCAACAATCGCTTTTTCGTTCCTCCAGAGTAGTACAATTTCTTACAGGCCTTTAGTATTATAAGGTTTGAATTATGTAATACCAACACGATTTTGAAGGGGCGAATAAAAAATGTAGTTGTTTAATGGTTCATAACGAAGAAAAACTACTCTTATGTGAATGTATAGAATTATTGACATTTTTCCCCTTTCATGTTCGTAGGTTCGAATGGAGCGCCAGAGGAAGTGGCGGTATGGCAGATAACCGGTGTTTCTCTGGAGGCGGTAAGTTGAACTTAAAATTAGATTTTATTGATTGGATTGCGGCTCGGAATCTTCGAGGACCACCAATTTGTTGCCTGTAAAGTTTCCTTTTAACGATCCGTAAAGTAAATTTTAGACATTATTGTTGTGTTATTTAAGATAGTGTTATCATACTAAAGCAAAATATTTATAGCTCCATAGAGATAATGTGGTAAATGTTTAACAACAACCTACTCGTTATGTAAACCAGTCTTCGGTACTGGATCAAGTTCTTCGTAAATACATATTCTCATTTTTCTCCTCGATGTCACCGCAACTGCTTCCCGTTATTGATTCTTTTCCAAAGGTGACAAGATTTGACCTTTTCGAATGTACCGATTGCCTGACAATATCACCATCTACGTTGGCAAAAATATTTCCATTGAAAATGAATTCGTGGGGTTCCGACGACCTTGACAGCTTTGGTCTTGTATCGAAACACATTCAAACATATGCGTACGAGATTCGTCTATCTGTATTTCTTGCATGATGATATTCATTTTGTCGCAGTTTTATTTTGTACAAATAACCGTAGCGAAATCTAGCGACCGAAAGTTCAACTGCAATTGAAATCTTCGTGTTCAACGCAACTTTCGTATTGTTTGCATCAAACCGTGCTATCTAGGCATCTGTAACGACGAAGGGACGAATGGACTAAAAATACATTGAGGAACTTCATGAAGCACCCACAATAATAATTGGCACTGCTTCAAACGGCTAGCAAATTTGAAAATGGTACAAAAAAGGGGGTGTTGCTTCCCTCAAGCGCCCTGAGAAATTATTTTTAACAAGGCTCAAAAGTTCGATAATTTTATCTGGACAATTTATTAAAGACACTTGCTTCTATTGACTAATTTATAAGATACGTACTACGTTTTAATTTCCTTTGCAGATATCTACTTGGAATACTTTTGTTTAAGAATTCATAAAGCAGTCGTGGCCAGTCGTCTGTATTGATTGTGTAGTTGCAATGTAAAATTTGAATTAATTATGCCCTTTGATGTGTTTTCAATTGAAGACATTTATTGAAACTAAAAATAGTATAATATTATTTATTAATTAGGTCCCGATACTTAGAACTGACCTTTGGAGATCCCAAAAACGCCAACACCTGTTCTATTTCAAAAATAGTACTTTTTTGCTTCCACATTCAATGGCCATCTAATTTTACTGACAATTGTTAACAATTAAACTGTTAGTTGTCTTGACGAGTGACATTGGAGTGGATTTTTTTTTAATTTTAAATAACCATGAGCTTACTACATGCTCTATTTTTATCATAATGGAAATATAACAAAATATCTAAAAATATGGAAATTAAGTAGGTACGGACTGTAAAAAAGCCACGCGAAAGACAAAGGTGCTGGACTGATCTTTCTAGATAAAATAATATTATAAAATGAGAATAAACAGGTTTAAAATCGATGGCATCCAAATTGTTGAATGTGTTCATTTCCATTTTCTTTTGTTGTTAAATTAATGTTCATATTGCCCATTATACCGGTTTATACTCTTTTGTTTTATGTCTAATTGATTATTCATATGTTAAAGTTTGCAGGTCAAGCTTAAAACTGGCGAAATAAAATTGCCTAGTAACAAACAATTTTTTGACCGCTATTATATATGCAGGTACTTTTTTGCTTTATTTTTATGTAAATGCAGAATAATATGCAACTTAGGTAACCGTAATGTTGGTACGTTCTCAACAAGCTAGTTTTGGGGCAATAGTAGAAAATATGTTGTATGGAACACGTGTAAAAAGTGGTATGGCTTATTTATTATGTGGTTTTCGAAATACCTTGAAAAATCGATTTAGTTGATATTTCCAATCTATCAACTTAATTCTTATCAGCAATCGAAGTGTTTTGGGCGTTCCTAATGTGGGTATTTCCTATTTTACGTAGATAGTTAAATTAATTTGTTCACGTGGAGCCAAACCTACATATTTGTAGCTTTAGTGTCAGGAAATAATGACGAGTACGTACAGTAGAGTGATTTTACAACAGTTTTCGCTTAAAATGGATATCTAATAAAGTCCGAACGAACATCTGAAGTGTTGATTACGCCCTATTAAGAGCTTTTATCTTGATTAGAATTTTTTATTATAAACACTTTATAAACATTTGCTTTAACTAATGGCAGGTTTCAAATAATGCCCTAGTGATAAATAGAAAGACATACATTGTTAGATATTGAACATCGTTTTTTGTATTCGTTCACGCAAAATAAGAAAAAGCACGAATGTCAAAAAGACTCAAATTAAATACATACATAAATATTTAGTTATACTTATGATCGCCAGCCACTCGAAATTCGCGTGGTATGTATTGGATTGGTAATTTGTAATCGAATCAATGTAAAAATTAAAAAAAAAGTGAATACATACTTACGTAAATAGGGTTGAAAAAAACATCACAAAGGAATCCAACAAAAAGGAAATTAAAATGTTTAGTAACGTTGTCCAAGTACCGTCAAACTAAATAATATGCCTCCAGTTCGTCAGTGTCTTACTCATACGACCCACGCTGGTTCAAGTCGGTGACTGTAATGGACTGGTTGGTGTGCGCCGAAAAGAAAATGCAAATAATAAATGAACCTGTGAATTTTTTGAAAATGAGTAGTAAGTAATCTACTGATGCAGATTATCAATGTCTTTCATTTAATAAAACAATTATCAAAATCGGTGCAGTAGGTACACATGGTTTTATTTAAAACAGCTCGATTCATGTTCAACGATTAAATATGTATTTCACAAAAGGAACGCAAAAACTAAAATTCGCCGCAATTATATCACCGCTCTTTTCGTGATCGCATTTATATAATTTTTTTAAATACAAAAAATATATAATATATTTTTAATTTTAATCTATTTAGTATTGTGGATGTTGCGTCCAGAAGCTTACAAGACTAGGGTCATTTACGAATTACTATTACACTTCCAACACATTTGTACATCCCGTATTGGCTCGCAAAAGTTCCGGATATTTTGATAATACATAATATCAAATTAACAAGTTTTTAAAATATGTTCTTAAATTGTAGAATTCAAAGAGAAGAAAAACTATTTAAATATTTGAGCAGTCTAGTGCATCACTCAAAAAAAAAAACATTCTAAAGCCTTTGGTAATAAACAGCTCAGATGCACATGATGAATTACGGTATCTTTTTTTTAAAGCTCCTGTAGAAGCTGTTATATATTTTTTGTTAAAGTCGAGGTTAAAGTGGTCTAAAAAATGATTTTTATGACAGTGAAATAAAAATTATATCTGCTCGTTACTATAACATTTTGAGGGTCGAAGGGATCCATCATAAATCAGTCGTTGCGCCTCTACGAAGGACCACCCAGGACAGGTATGGATCGTACCACTATATTCTGATGTCAGTCGGCCACCATTTTGAAAATAAGGGTTTAATTAGTTTTTTTTTATACATGTATTCAGGTAACCATGAGTACATTATATCGTAAGTTCAACAAAAAACGACGTCAAGTGGGCCATGGATTAAAAAACGTATGGCGTAGATGGTGACAAATTTGTCACCTGACATTTGTCATCTGGTGGTGCCTCTTCCACGCGACCAGACACTGAAGCCAAGCCCCCGTGCCCTCACTAGCCAGAGCTTGTGAAGGCTCCTGCCGTTCTTCTATCCACATTTAATAATGTCACTGTTTACCCGTAATAAGCATTGCATGACTGTGATCTAAATGCAGACATGACTTGAAGATTCCAAGGCTTGCTTCGTCGTCGATTTTTGTTGAACGCACGTTATAATATAAAGCAATACATTAGAACTTTCTTATTATAAAGCATTGAGCATTTTGTAAGGAAAATTTTTGAATGTTATTTTCTTTTATTATAATTTTTATTAATGCAGGGCTTCTTCAAATGAGATTACATCGGAGATCGGTTGGATTTATAGACATACAGATCCAAAAAGGATTCTTATGGCATCTAGGGCTCTTCAAAGACTGAGCCAATTTAAGAATTCAAACTAAACGATTCAAAATTTGCAAATTCCAGATTTCAACTACAAAATTTAATTTAATTCCGAATTTCGACCATTCAAATTCGAATTCAAGATCTCATCGATTCGGAAATTCAATACAAATTTTCAAATTTGTGGTTTCAGAGACGATGAGGTGAAGTTTTTAAATTATTTTCATACGAGTTCCAAATCGTTTGATGAATTACATGTTAAACTGAGCGATTATCTGAACGCACAGGACACGAATATGAGGATCATCAGCCTCTGCCACTGTCAACGCACGCGGTTGTCGCTCGTGTGCACTTAATGATATACGCTAATGTACTGCTGCACCGACCGACCTACGGTGGAGATTTCGACGCTGCGTTACCGCATGTGTCGAACGACGTCGACGTCTCGTGTGAATTGCTCCAATTGAGCCAATGTATTTATTGGACGTGCGTGTTTTTACGCTGCGTTACTGCACCGTCAAAATACGTTTTTGTGCATGGACCGGCCCTAAAATATTTCATAGTCTCTCGTGTTGCTGAGTTTCGTATGTTACGTAGCCTCCCATGTTTCTTAGCCTCGGCATAGAGTTTCAGATCTTTTAGTGTCTCAATTTTTTTGGTATCAGACTAATATTTGAGATTTCTTAGTCTCTCAAGTTATCCAATATCTCAGTCTTTTAGGTTTAGGTCCCTATTCTTCTTAATGTCTCAGGTTGTTTATTAGTCACTCTGCTTACTGACAGCCTGATTTCATGTTGAGTTGTGACCACGGATCACATAATAAATAACTGAATCTCTAATCCATCCCGGCGCTTGTAAGCAAAATCCCTGCACAGTGTTACGCGCCATTCTGGTGCGCAAAACAAAGCTGCCAACACTATAATGTTGATATGTTGGCAGTATTGGCACTAATCCTCGAAATACGAAAAATATTATGCTTTGTTGGTTATGTTTATATGCACGTGTAGCTTGTTTTTGGAAAGTAGTATAGTGTTATTATAGTGCAATTTTTATATATATTTTTTATTATATAACGAGGTTTTATATGCTTGGTGAGACTTGATGTTTATTATTTTATAAATGGCCTGTTCTGTAACTCTGTGGTATTATCACTGTAATAGTTTTACCATGCCGCATTGTTTTGTGGAAGGTTGCCAAAATAGTGATAGAAGGGTACTGGTGTAACATTTCACAGGTAATCAAAACTTTATTAATTTATTCACACCTATAATTACGTTTCTGTATTTGTTTTTTTGTAATCAACTATAAAACGCCGATTTATGTACTTTTGCTCCATGGGTGTGGTTTAGATCTGTAAGAACTCATCATAAACATGCATTGACAGTGTGGTTGCATGCAACAAAAAGGTCAGCAGATACACCAATCAGCGTTGCGCATCAAAAACATGAAGCCCTCCGTAGAGCTGCTATTTCGTGCGCATGATTTTAAAAATCTAAAATCTGCGACGGGTCTTAAACGCCGGTTGCTATGGAAACGTCTTAGCTAAAGACCAGCCAGTAAGGCTCAATTTGATGTGAAATGAAACAAAAATTGATCCTTACCGCCTGGTCTTTAGATGAGACGTAAGACCCATTGCAACTCAACATGAAATCAGGCTGTTAGATTGTTTACCATATCAGGTTTTTAGTCTTCCATTTTGAGTCTTACAGGATTCTCAATATCCTTCTTTTCTCCCAATTGCAACATTATTTTTTGAGAAGAAACTGGTGGGGTGTTAGTTTGAAATAAATTATCCTATTTTTTATGCCAATTACAGTAGGTATAAAACGAAAATATCGCCGACTGTAACATTGTGAAATAAACATTTTTAAAATAAAAAATTTCCTTTTAAAATACAGACTCTATAAGAAAGGATTACCGTAAAATCTATTATAAGCCCTATTTCAAGATGGCGGCCGAAATACTCTAAAAATGTATTACATATTAAATATTTATTTAAAAAATTAATTTGCTGCTGTATATAGGCTCTTCATAGATCATGATCCCTGTGGAAATTTACATGTATGTAGTTAAAAGTTTGACATTCAAAGCCTACTGGATGTATGAATCATTTATGAAGACCCTGTACTATTTTCAGTATTGTTAAAAGAGTGTCTTAACATCCGGTGTTTTTCAATATCGACTTTTGTCCAGCCTATTTACGAATGATTTTTGGATCTTTACCAAATTGTTTTTATGTCACTGTTTTATTTTCGTTTTTATCTCATCTATCTCACTTATTATAAGTACTGATGATTAATACAGAGAAATACTGAAATGCAAGTGCGACAAAAATAAATTACCGAAGAAATAAAACATTGTAAGATTCTTCTGATTTATGTGATTTTGATTTTTCACTTAAAAATAAAGGTTTGATGTAAACCTTTTTTATTTACGGCATTTTCGAACCACAGTGGGGAGAAAAGGGGAAAATCTAAAAAAATATTACAGTGTTAAAAAGGCCGGAATGAACTAGTATATTTTGTGAATTTTTCAGTGATATTGTGAATTTTTAATAGCTGACTGAATTCAATAGTGTTCTTGCTTAAAAAATCAAATGTTATTATATACATTAATTATGATGAACTAGTTTTAAGGCTGTTTGTGCTGCAATTCTCTTAACTCTATAATAGAGCAATGTATTATGCCTTTAACATTTTTTCTTTTAATTAGCTACAGAGAAAATGGTATCAAACTGCTCCGATTCTGACCCCATCCATATGCTTTGCCAAAACCATGATTATAATTAAAAAATTAAGTGGGGTAACCTCAAATTAACAATATATAATACGACTAATTATATTGCAATGATTAATAGCATTTTATATAAAAAGCATTAATGACAGTTTGCATTACGCAGTTTATGTAGAATGTAAGGTTAAAGCAGCTTAAATTATAATTATGTTTAATTACAATTATTACAATAATGATTTATGTAACTTAGCAGAAGGAAGCATTTATAATGTTTACTACTTAATTATCACATATTTTGTTAAGTTGAGTAAATTTAGATTGTAATTAAAATTTTAAAATTTTTCAAGTCTTTTTACAAAAGATGGTACAGGGACATGTTTCGGGAGAAGATTACTCCCATCTTCAGCCTAATTTTACAAGAGATTAATGATACAATTGATGAATACATATTTTGTTATTTTCATGTGATTTTCTTCAATAAGGCCTAACAGTAATGATATCTTAGTATAGTCACCTAACGATAGCTCAATATCGAAAGTTCATTGGCAAGATGTTAGAAAGTGTGGAAAATATTTTCCCAAAAGTCTGTTTTCGATGTCTTAATTAAGTCGTTTTTAAGCCGGATAGACCACGTTCTTGTAGATCTCTATTATGATTGCCCCCATGCCCCCGGTGGATAGACATTACTGCAACAGGTTTTGACGTTTTAATTTTTCTTCTGATAGTACACATTACATTTTACGGTTCGTTTTATTGCTCTTTGAACGTCGGGGGTGCATCGGCTACGACTCGACCGGAGTTTTTCACTCCCGCTTCGGCACTTTCGCAGTCTCGTATTCAAAATACAGTAATTGATATTGTTCTTAAAACATTGGATTTGCCATTTTGAGTATGCCCTGAGCGCGAGATGATATCTACGGAATTCTGCAGCTTTTGCCGTTCGTTCGTTGGCATTTGCGGCGGTGCTGTGCCTGTCTTGGTGGGAAAAGCGACTGAGTGCAACAAGTGCTTGCGGATCACGATCGATGCACTTCAACACCGGGGCCACCGCTGCAGAGTTCAGGGCAATGGCGGCTCGTGGGTCGAAAAAGGAGAATTTATTTAAAGTTGCGTAAAAATTCACGAATCAAATGTCCAAAATCGAGAAAATATTATGTAAGGAGAGCTCAGATTGTAGCAAAATTGATAGCATCTATATATAAAATTATGACAGAATGTCTAAATTGATGGTATAACAATAATTAATTATGATGACATTAAAAGAGCCCCAACTTACAGCGAAGATCATAAAAATCATTTAATTTCTTTTTAAGGTTACGGGGGGGGGGGGTAATAAATGAAGGTGCCATACTTCGTTACTTTTCTGTAAGACATTCTGTATTATACCAATTCAGAAAATAGCTTTAGTAGTAATAGGGGTCATTCACTTTTTACCAACTGTAAATTTTAATCCAATAAATTATAAAAAAATGGCGTTTTTGCATCACGTGATGAAGATTTATGAAGTAGTCATCTAAGAAGCGCGTGATCAAAGAAGGAACGTGCATTCGGACTGATTTAAGAAGTTAGGTTCACAATGCTCATGTCCTCAACCATTATTCGGATAACTTGAACTATGATCGTCTGAATAAAATGTTGTGTGGTAAATTCTTCTTCAAGATTCAATAAGAAAGAATTAAAAATCCATATTTTTCCACATATGAATGTCAAGGTCAAACGATAGTCAACTTTTATTTTTTAATAAAGGTAATGATATGTATTTTTTTAATTTTTGAGAAAAAAATTTGAAATAATTATTTCATATATGTACCTAACCAACTCAATTAAATTAAAAAAAAGTTGTTTGTGAAATGTTTTGTTGCTAATGAGAGTCGTCAAAATTTTCCTCTCAGAAGGAATTGAAAAAGTGCCATTATGGAGCAAGTTAATTTTTCAACGGATAATAATAAAGGTAAATAGTGTGACGTAAATGCACTGGTGGGGGAACCAAAACCTTTCCAAACAATGACTCATCCTTTCCATTCCATGCTTTGAGCATTTGAGGTTATGTAAAAATGGTTTAAATCAACGTTCAGTTTCTTAGTTTAAGAACACGTTTTGAAGTCATGGTTAACCGTGGGTTAAGCCAGGGAGGTTAAAGCTAATTACACTTGGATGAAACGTAAAGTAAATGAAAACAAAGATTACAGCAAATTACAGTAACCTCACTATTTGGAGCCAGCTGTTGACACGTCACTAGCACGTGCGTTTGTTTGGAAAAGTCCCCACTCTCAGTGACGTCACGACTTTTACAGTCTATACATCTTATTTTGAAGTGCGATAATTTCTTGGGCGCCCATTCTTTGCTGAATTCAACGACGAATATTTCAGAGGCCACTTGGCTTTCAAAAAAGCCGGTTTGATTTGGTTAAATATGAATTAATATTACTTTTTTACTTCAAATACAATATTGAATTTAGTTGTTCTCTTAAATGTTATTTGGGAGAGGTTTTAATCAAGGGCATCTATGGAAATCATTTCTTCAAAACGTGTCAACGGATTTTTATTTTTTATCATTTATGCGTTACCTTGTTCATGTTCGGTTTTTCAGCATTTGTTTCAAACTTGATGCTTCAACTTTCATAATCCTTTTTCCGTCTTCTTACTTTTTCTTTAATCTTTCATATTTACTACGTTTTTGCTCTCCTGAAAGGCGCAGTATGTAATTTCACGGGCGACTTTTTACGTGATGGGATACCATCTCCGGCACGCAGTATCCCCATCTGATACTAGTTTTACGAGAATTTTAGAATGGGCATTTAAAAAGCATAAACATAGTAATCGTCTTCTTCCTTTTTATTTATCCATTTTTATTTTATTCTGTCTTCTTCCTGGTTCATCATTTTTTTGTAATCTTTTTCTTGTTCATATTCACTTTTCGTGTTCATCCTTCGTTCTTTTTGGCATGTTGTTTTATATTCCGTAATCTTTTCTTTCATTTTTTATTATTTTTACTGTGCATCTGATTTGTTTGGACCATTGTTCTTCATTCTAGTTTTTTGGACTTTTTATCGTTCTTTGCTTTTTTCCTCTTCCTTCGAATTTTCATTTATCATGCTTATCTTTTATTCTTTCTTTCATGTTTGATAGTTTCCTTTTTACTTTTTATTATCGATTCGTTATTTATCAATTTGTATATCTCGTGCCAACGAGACCCTATAACTAAGGCTAACTGGATGCTGTTAAGCAATAATGAGTTAACCCACAATTGAAAAAAAAATTGTTAACCAACTTCATGGGTTGTTTTTAAGCTTCTATGCATCTATCAAAAATGATTTAAGCCATAAATGGAAATCTGTGATATCTGGGCGATGTATTGTCAAGCCACAAAAGCAAACTGCAAGAAATTAAATTAATTATTAAACGAACTTTAAGAGCAATTATCTCAAAATTATAATGATGTGGCTTTAAGTACTATGGCCGCTATAACAACAAATAATAAAAATAAAATAAAGTTAAAAATAAAGGTGATCCCATACAAGAAACTTTTTTTTCGTAGTTTTTTTACAAAAGTATTTAAAAAAATAGTATATTGTATACCTAGGCGGTAAAGTGGTTGTTTTCCAGGACGAAAGAAGATATGGACAGGCGAGGCGTAGCCGAGCCTTGCCACTTCTTGAGGCCTGGAAAACCATTTTACTGCCGTGGTTTACACATTATTTTTTATCATACACACATTACCGTAATATTTTTTCCCATAAACAAAAATTACAAACAAAAACTTTATTTCAGAATATGTATTACATATTATTAGTTTCCAGTAAACAAAAATTACAAACAAAAACATTTTT
Source organism: Diaperis boleti (assembly GCA_963583935.1). Classification (NCBI taxonomy): domain Eukaryota; kingdom Metazoa; phylum Arthropoda; class Insecta; order Coleoptera; family Tenebrionidae; genus Diaperis; species Diaperis boleti. The sequence continues at coordinate 72,795,187 of OY757242.1, read as the reverse complement.
TCAGAAATTGTAGTAATACCTGAAGATGTTTTTTTTTTCACCCATGACTGACGTTTCAACAAGTGAGGTACTACTGTTATAAGCTCATCTATATCAGGGACAGAAGACTTTTCTGATCGTGGAGACATAGCCTTCTGCTACGATAGCAGATTTCCATCCGCCGTGTTGTTTTAGTGATAGTATGTCCGCTCCAGAATTGAAGAAGTGTGGCTGACGTCTTAAAACGCAAAGCCCCACGTTTCGTGCCGCACATTTTCCAGCATGATATTTTACAAATAACCGTTGAGAAGTCATTTTGCAAAGACGCAAGCAGAAATATTTTTTACAAATCGATACAATATCAATAAAGTTTTCCTTGTCGGTATTACATACCGTAAATGTTTTTGAATCTGGAATATTAATGATTAAAATATCGTCCTTGTCGATCACATCATTTGTGGTATTTTTTGTGAGTTCATCTGTTCTGTAAGCACCCAAAACTCCAATAATATAATGATTAATACCACCTGAAACAATACTGTTTAATCTCTTACGCTCTGTCATTTATTTCTGGAGGAGTGCAATACTCCATTTCTTCGCAATCTTCATCCATGTCCACAAGTGATGCCAAAGACTTAATAATCTTCACCTTCGAGCAGAACAACCAAGCACAGCACAACAATACACAATTTTATTAATTAGCCCTTCACGATAATTCGTTAGAGCAGTCCATGAAGACAAAAAAAAAATAGTCGTAGATTACGTTACATTTATTTTCCATTTCCTAAAATTATTCTAGCACCCTCTGGTGGTAAAGTGAGTAAATTATTTTACCGCCTAGCCGGTTTTTTTTTTGCATTTTGCCGGGCTAGACGTGGAAAGACATGCTTTCTCCTCTCTGAAAAGCCGGTAAAATTGGATTTTCTAATAGTGTATGATAAAAAATATGTAGTTTTAAATATTGATTTTAAATTATATTTTTTTCATTCTTATTTTTTCCTAGTTCATTTGGTTTAAATTTTTTTGTCTTGTTTTTTTTGTACTTGTCAACCCATTTCGGTTTTGCGTTATTTTGTAAATTATTTTCCCAACATTTAGGCATAAAATCGCACCAACTTTATTTGCAATTTTTCCCCGCCAATTTCTTCTCTTCCAAAACGTGGACCACTCGCAGAAGTAGAAGTCCACCGAAAAGTTCCCTGTTCCGTCTTGACACTTGACACGCACAGTTTGAATCTGAAAAATTTCAAGTTTTAAAAAGATATAACATAAATACATATGTCATAAGGGCTTATTAACTAACGAAAAAATAATTTTGTATTCGTCTGAATAGGCGTGGGCATATTTGGGTTAACACTACAAAAATAATAAATCAGGACATTGTTTCCACAACTTTTTTTTTTATATATGTTTATACATACATATTTATTATTATTTCTTCATAGTAGGCACAAAATAATCCGTTTTCAGCAGTCTTGAATCAGACATTTTATTATATTCTTAAAACCTGGTTTTATTAATGAGTAATAGTAATACACTTTTGACAATTCAAAATTTTGCTGACCGAGGATTTTGTGCAAGTTATTTGGCGGACGTAAGTAAAAATTTAAATGGTTTTATGTGAATAATAATGAGCTGAAATATAAATTAGATTTACTGTTTCCCCGACGAGCCGCTACTGCGCGCCCTATACACAAGGCCTAATCCCCGAAAAGCCAGCAAGAGGTCCATTTTCATTGAAATGTCTACATTGACGTAGCATTGAATCACTATGCGCAAAATTTGCGGCGAACAGAGCAGAGCGATATATCGGTATCAGTATCTAAAAATAGGCGCGAATATTTGTATTTTTAGTTTTTTAATGGCTCATTTTCCGAGTGTTGAGGTGGGACGGTGCAAAGCTTAGTCCTGTGCGCGGCGCACGGAGCCTATTAACCGGTGTGAAGCACTCATCACGTCGTTGCAACGTTGTCACGTTTACGTCGTGGCACTCTCGATCCGTTCGGAAGTCGACTCGAACATCGATCGCCCCCTTACAGCCGATTCTAATTTAACATCCACACTGGAAAAGACATTGTACAGAAGGAGAGGATCTTATGAAATGTGCAACAGACGGTGTTGCGTTCCAAGAAGAGTGCTTGACTCAATGTTTATCGCGATTGTTAGAGAAATTATTCATTCAATTTGTGCTCTCTTAATTTTTATGTGGCAAAGATCGTGAATAAGCGATGAGGGTCGGTTGTTATCGAATGATTTGAGTTGTTGATATCGGTGTCTCGTAACCTCTGTCGGGGTCCATCTGAATCGAACAATGACAGTATAATAAAAGAGTGGAAAGTTACTCGTACCTTATTTTTGTGCGTAGGATTAATGTGTCCTTGTGGATATTTTTATAACGTATTGGTGGAAATTATTCGGCACGGTTGCTTTAGACGTATTATTTTAAAAAGTAAGGCAAGAAAATAAGTGGTATGCTGCAGTTTTGGCCAGGTATGTTTGTTTTCTTTCTATGTACCTTATTTACTATTTATATATTAGTTGTTTGTGCAAACATTCTATGAAATACGAACTGTGTCATGTCCTTATGGTTGTTGATTTGCAAGTTAACAATCAGACGCGATCGACAACACCCACTTTTACAAGTCAGATGTGTTGAAGTGAAACGTTTAGTTTCTGATATTTTTTTGGTATTTTATCAATGTGTGGATTTGATGATAGATAACGCTGTTTTTCAGCAAATTAATTTTTATCGCTTCAGTTTTGTGGAAAATCATACAGTACGAACGAATACTTTGTTGTTAGGCTGATACTGGCGCCGAATGTATGCGTATCCTTGAAAATGGCATACATACTCATGCAGTTTGTTAAATTTTCCGCCAATTGTGAAACGTTGTACGTCTTATTTACGTAAATGTTGCTTGTTTTCTCTACCAGCCGAATGGTGGCCAACTGCCAGACTTCCTGTCCATATATCATTCCCACAGTTATTGGCTGAAGAGGCGTCTGAGTCTGTAATGGCACGACCGATTTACGGGACTTGTGATCCATGAGCACATGGCTTGTTGAAGTCATAATAAAGAAGTAATGAATTTTAAGCATTGTTGATCAAATCTTAAGATCCGCAGATTTCATGAATACTAAATTGCAAAATTTTGAAGATTCCCAGACTACTAGAGCTAAAGACTGACTTTCAAAACTTACAGCCCGATTTCATGTTGAGTTGCGACGGTCTTAAACGTCGGTTGCTATGGAGACGTCTTATTTAAGAACGAAGCAGTAAGGTCTAATTTGATGTTTCATTTCACGTGAGATTGGGCCTTACTGACCGTTCTTTAGTTAAGACGTCTCCATAGCAAGCAGAGTTTAATACCGTCGCAACTCAATATGAAATCGAGCTGTCAGAGTCAAAAATTTGGAAGTTTTAAAATCCGAAGTCATTAGTTATCAAGATTTAAAAAATGTAAGATCTTTGAACCTCAATAACACATACTTAATATAATCTTTGAAAAAAAAAAATATTGCAAAAAACGAAATGTCGAAAATTCCAGAATTTAAAGATGCCGGGATTGCGAAAGTTTGCAAATACATATCGTCGCGGATAGAAAATTCAGTTCACTTAATAACTACTTAAGCTTATTTTTTTTTAGTTTTGTCATTTTTGACTCTTGTTATCGAACACTTTGACAGTTGGTTGACAAATCTTAAAAACCTCAAACGTCAAAGTGACAATAAAGCAGACTACATAAAAAGTCTGGAATGACCTACTGGATTATTCTGTCGATTTGATGTCACCAATGGAAAAATGGAGAATCGTCCAGAAGGCTGTAGTCGATCTATTTATTGGAGTCGGGGATGACTTTCTAGAGAATTCTTTCTCTGTGATGTCATAGAGGAATATTCGAGATTGGGACATGCGAAATGTGGAACATTCGAAACGCCGCTGCTGAACGACTGCGCGAACTGTGTAAAAAAAAAAACACGTAAAAACTGTGGTGATTTTTACTTCAAAACGTCGAAATTTCAATAAAGCAAAGTAGTTATCCATTACAAAATACAATAAACGGATCAAAACGGCATAACAGGCTATTTCCCTCACAATTAAAAAACGTTGATGGACGAGTGGGGCCATGCAATTGGACCATTCCGGTCTAACAAAATTTCAAAATTTTGATCAAACCGCCGACTCACTTTTTTCTCTGGATTATAGATCTCTTAGGTTTTTAGAGTTTTAGGGCCCTATTCTTGAACTTGTGAGTGCGTGAGTGAGTGAGTTGTGACGTCACGTTGAGTAGTCGAGTATTTAATTTAAAGTAAGCGCACTTCACAAACACTCCAGATTCGAGCGGTATGAGACGAGCGCTTACTTTAAATTAAATACTCGACTACTCGATGTGACGTCACAACTGTCTCACTCACACAATCATATGTTCAAGAATATGGCCCTCAGTTTTCTAGGTTTCTTAGTCTTTCAGGTTTTTCATTCTCAGAATCCTCGCTTCTACTTTTCAAATCGATATCTTTTGCCAATTATATTGAAGAATTCTACGGTTTTGAAATTTTAGAATCTCATTGAAGTTCGGAATTATTAATAGTCGCGTCAATGAAGTCTTTTTCTCGGAAGTCCTCAGAAGCAGCTCCGATTTTGATGTTTTTTTTTTAATATTTGCTTTTTTTATATTATTTATAATCAGAAACCTTTTGTAGCGGGGACATAACTATTAATATTATTTAAACAATATGTATGATATTTATCTAAAAAAAAATAGTTTTGCGTTTTTTTTAACAGACTTCAAAAAGGGAGGAAGTTATCAATTCGGTTGTATGTTTTTTTTTAATGCTTGTTACCTCAGAACATTTATATATTTATATTTCATTTATGTTCACCGATTTCTTCGTCAATTGTGGACCGATTTACAAAATTCTTCTTTTATTTGAAAGGGTATACTCTTAAGGTGATTCCATTATCAAAAAATCAGGATCTGACCAGGGAATCCCATGGAAATCGAGAAAAATACTAAAATTCTCGCTCCCTTTTATTAACCGACTTCATGTATGTTCACCAATTTATTCGTCAATTGTGGGCCGATTTTCAAAATTCTTTTATTTGAAAGGGTATACTCTTAAGGTGGTTCCATTATCAAAAAATTAGAATCTGACCAGGGAATCCCATGGAAATCGAGAAAAATACTAAAATTTTCGCTCCCTTTTATTAACCGACTTCATGTATGTTCACCGATTTATTCGTCAATTGTGGACCGATTTTCGAAATTCTTCTTTTATTTGAAAGGGTATACTCTTGAGGTAGTTCCATTGTCAAAAAGTCAGGATCTGATCAGGGAATCCCATGGAAATCGAGAAAAATGCTAAAATTTTCGCTCCCTTTTATTAACCGACTTCATGTAGGTTCACCGATTTCTTCGTCAATTGTGGACCGATTTACAAAATTCTTCTTTTATTTGAAAGGATATATTCTTGAGGTAGTTCCATTGTCAAAAAGTCAAGATCTGATCAGGGAATCCCATGGAAATCGAGAAAAATTCTCAAATTTTCGCTCCCTTTTATTAACCGACTTCATCATGGATGTTCACCGATTTCTGCGTCAATGAGGTAGTATACTAAAAAATAAAGTTTTTGGAAAATACAATAATTATGAACTTCATTGAAAAGTGTATGGTTTAGCGCTATTATGATGAAATTATACTTACTGAAAATGCAAAGAAATTGAATTGAAATTCGTTCAATTTTTTATGAGAGAACTACTAGTTTAAAATACGTCATTAGTGGCCGGCATATGAATTAAGTGAGGACCTAGGCCTTTCCATTTCTCACTCTCACTCATTTTATAAGTAATTCTTTCCTTTTCGCTCTTACTCCCTCTATGCTCGGAAACTAATGACGTAGTTATTCGCCCGCGAAATAGTTTTTCATTGATTTCATGAAAACGGTTATGATTTAAGCAAAACGAAAAAATAGGAGTCCTCTATTTTAAGCAGTTTCATTTATAAAAAAAGTTTCAAAATTTTGTATACTACCTCATTGTGGGCCGATTTTCAAAATTCTTCTTTTATTTGAAAGGGTATACTCTTGACGTGGTTCCATTGTCAAAAAGTCAGGATCTGATTATGGAAATCGAGGAAAATTCTCAAATTTTTCCTTCCTACAAGTATTGATGAACAATTTTTAATTATTTTATTTATAAATGTCTAAAATAAATAATCCACAATTCATAATAATTTTATAATTTACTTTCGTATATTATTTGTAGAATAAGTATTGAAAAACTATTTTTTTTATATAAATATAATAAATAGTGTTTAAACAATATAAATAATTATTTCCCCACTTCAAAAGGTTTCTGATTTTGAATAATATATAAAAACAAACATTCACAAAAAAAAAAACATTAAAATCGAAGCTGTTTTTGAGGACTTCCGAAGATTGCCTGTTTTATGTATTTATTGACGCGACTATAAAGCTAGAATTTTGTAATGTCGATTATTGAAATTGGCTAATTTTGGAACTCTAACTCTTGAAATCTTGTAAAATTAATTGTTTTAATCTTTTAATTCGCGAATCTGAAAATTTTAAGATTTCTGACCATTAGAACATCAGTTTAAAATTTTTATAATTTTTGAAAACAGCTAATAAATTTACCTGCAAATGCTTTAATTTTGGAGTATCGAATTCTTCTAAATTGAAAATTCATGCATACTGGAGGCAAATTTGGGGGTCTGCAATTTGGAGGAATTCATAGACTTTTTCAATTTTTAAAACGAGGTTTTCTGCATTTTATAAATTTTGAAATATGGGACTCTCGAGTTCTATGGATGTCTAAACTTATTGCTTAATCTATGGAAACTTTAAGATCTTGAAAGTTCGCAAAATTAATTGTGATTTGAAACAAAATATCCATTTAATGTTTGAATTTAACTGTTACATTTAGTTCCTTAGTGCCTTTTACCTCTTATAAAGTGCTTTTACGCCGGCCTTAATGAATTAAATAAAAACTCTGATTAGATTAATACAGAGTCTTCATAAATGAGTCATACATTCAGTTGGCATTGGATGTCAAAATTTCCCAACTACATACATGCATGATGTATGAATCATTTATAAAGACCCAATATTATACAAAATTAAGTTTATTAGTGGACAAAAACACTGTTTTGTCTTTTGTCAATTTATAAGTTTGCTGCCGTCACGTGTTCTGAATTTAAGATTGCGTTGTCAATAAAAACTATAACTTTCTTTTTCGAGTAGCCATTTATCTACCGAAATATCTTAACCACAAAGTTACAGTATCGGTAGTCATCCATGGTATTGTATGATTATTGATTAAACTACCATTGGATAGGTAAAAAATTCGCACCTACAAGGCCACGCTGAGTTTGCAGTTACAAGATTTTTTTTTGTTTTTGCTGTTAATTGTCTCATTGAACATTTCAGGTTTTTTTTTGCAAGTGGTTTGCAATCAAATTTAGTAGACGAAACTCGGAGAAGTTTTGTGGGTCATACTGAAATTTTTATCATAGCTCCAAGTTTTCTAGAGTGATAGGTTAGTGCCGTCCAGGTGCACCCAAATGTACTTGAATTATTTATGAAATGTCAAATTTAACGCTGTCAACTTGATATTTAATAAATTAATGATTGTATAACGAGGACAAACATGTAATAAAACCGTAGCAATTTGAAATACATTTTGCTAATACATATACATAGTATGTATATTCACAATTTTAGAGTACAATTTTCGAAAATTTATTGACAAATTCTCATCGACGTTGATATCCCGCGAGACACCTTATTAATTTTGACCACGAAATGTGAATTTGATTGACTGAAAAGGTGTTGTTTATTTGCGAATTTTAAGGTACTTTGTAGGTCAACGGAAAATTTTGGTTTAGATGTGTGACATTTCATTGAAACATCCAGTCTTTTACACGTTTGTTGGTAACTTTTGCCTCTGTTTTAAATATTTCCTAGCAACATTAGTGACGAAATTCACCGTTACAACTTGTGATGTTTGTTTACCCAACGTTGATAGCATTTGAGGAAAATTTTAATACCCGTTAAACAACCGGATGTAGTGTTCTAGAATGTGATTTGAAAATTGAAACAATAAACTTGTACTTGATAGGGTTGAGGTGTAAAATCCGTAGGTGTCTTGTGGTGAAATTTATTTTTAGTCTAATTATTTACTGTTGTTGCGTTAATGGGTTTAGTTAACACGAATATTTAAAACTTCCCGAATAATATTTTTGCTCTCGCTTTATTTGACTGACCTGTTATAATTTAACCACAACCTTTTTATATATATATATATATAAGAGAAAAGATCTTAAAAGTACTTCAGCTGGTAGCCGAAACGAATCTCCACGTCACCGGATCAATATTGATAATGGAGATCGGCCTTTAGCCACTGCTTTCAGGAAGGGTGGACGACAAAGCTACCGCAGGCGATCGTTCAACTGTATACGTTATGCTTACCTATGAAGTCGATTAATACTAAAATGGAATGTCCCTTCAAAGGTCGTTAATCCGTTAATGAGACTACCATAAGAAAAGCTTATTTCTAAAAGATTCAAGTAGGGAATGCAATAAATTAATGTTCCATACATTTACTTCTAAAATATTTTGTCTAATTGTCCTGAATGTCAAAGAATATTTTTTAAACATTAAATTCAAATATTTCTTAGTGTTTTATGTCATGTAGTTGACACCTGTCGGTGGTTATGCTACACTTGATGCAGATGCGGGCGCAGCCAAGCTTCAATAGGAGATTTCTATTATGTAATAAAATATTGATCTTGGTGCAGATTCGTAACGTGCTGGTTTTTGGGTGGTTCATAGATTTCTACAGAACACGATAAAAGAAAAATAAAAGTCAATCGGTACTTAATCAAATCGGCTTTGTACATACTGTCACTGAGAGAAAAAAATCCATTGCATAATGTACATTTCTAATCGGCTCTGATCATGAATTTTATGCATTTAGAGCGATTATTTCGACTCAGTACACATTATTGTCACTTCCACCTTAAAACGTCAATAAAGCAAATTGAGTTTGATCACAGACGTCCGTATCGTTCGGTCACAGCCCACAAACAAACACTAAATCCAATGAACATTATTTCCGTCCAAAGAGATTATTTATTGAATCATAAAAGTTTTTATTAGCTTGACTAAATTAATTAAACATGTGTCCCTATTGTGATTAAAGTCAAGTTTTTTTCCTTTTTTAAAAGTACACAAAATATTACGCTCTGGAATATATTGCGAGTCTCATGCATCTATGTATGTTCGTACGGTCGGAGGGATGTTTTCACAGAGTTATTGCGTCGCAGAACCACTTCTTCGACGAAGCTGTAGGAAGAAAATCAATAATATATTATACATTTGTTTGAGACTGTCCGTTAATTTGGTTACCACCCAACCGTCGGTCGGCGTAAAAATGGTGGATGCGCCAGTCTAGCTCCAGCGAAATAATTTCATGTTTGGATCCACGTATGCATATATCGATGATCACCTCATCCCGTGCATGTAATTTGCTTGCTGAACGATTAATTGGGCCCTCATCCGGCTACTTGAATGGAATTTGTGACGAGAGCGCACAGCGGGGCCCCCAGAGAGCTTTAAAAAGCTGCGAATTTAAACGGAGGTGGCGTGAGAGAACGGCGAGTCCCGAATATTCTCGCCCTGTTGAAGTGTGTCGGAAGAGGTGTTCTGGCGGGCGTGCAGATGGCGGGATTGAGTAAATTGCTCTTGGACTCTCTCTAGTAGCTACATTGATCCGCCTCAGACTGCTCTCTCATCTGCCCTCTAAAACAACTACCACACAAACTTTTCTTTCAGGGACGGCGGTTTTAATCAAGCAGATTTTTCATCAATAGAGTGGAGGCGGTTTCCTGGTGGTCGTTTTGCACATGCGAGCGTTTTCGTAGGAATTGCACCATTGCTGTTTTCGAGCCAACATTTTTGATAAATTCTCGAATATTACATTGATCCTTTTTCGGTTGGTAACAAACGGAAGCGACACCAAAAACAGGGTCGTTGTCACGTTAGATATTTATTGCTCAATTGCTCTTCATTCCCGCTTGGCAATTGGAATGATAAATAATAAGGGAAATAATTATGTTTGAATAATCAAGGAATAATGGTTGTTCTGGAGACAAAATGGCATCGCCAAATGAAAAGTGAAATCTTTTACCATGACCGCAATCTACAATCACCCTGTAGATGTATGCTGTTCGCTAAAACAAACTGAAATCGAATCTTCAAAATCAAAATATTTTTGTAATTCATAGATTTGTTGATGTCAAAGAGCAGTATGTGTCAAAAAACTAACGATATACTATTTATTGTCACAGTATAATATTTTGTTTATTTATTTTGTCTCATAATTCAATACTTACCAAAACATTGTGTGTAAAATGGTTAAATGCTATCCATTATTTGTTCGAAAACATTACAGTTAATACTTTATGGGACCATTAACAAACGTCAAATCATGACATTTATTGCTAATCAAATAGGAAACCATCAAAGGCACTGAGTAGCCGTAAGATTTGTATATGTATTGCATACCACGTGATGTACATATTACGTCTTTGCTGTTGTTCATTTACGCAGTTTCGTAGTACCAGTTCTCAAATTCTTCTTTTTTTTTAGTTTTTTGGACTTTCCTTGTTGCAGTTTTCCTCAACTTCGTAATTCCCACCGACTTATTTTTTCGATTTCTCAATTTAACTTATTTTCGTTTTCGCTTTTAGTGTTTCGCAATTTTCAAGTTATTCAAAAATTTTTACGTTATCGGGTTCTTACTTACCTTTTTCAAATTCTTCAATGGGGTCGTCCCACAATTTTCAAAAACAGCTTTTCTAGAAACTAGACGAAAAAATATAATACCCCTATTTTTTTGTTTATACGAAATCACGCGTTTACTAGGTAAAAAGAAATCCGAAACATTTGTCTTATTTGAAACGCGCGCCTTTTTGTGACGTCAACACGGGACAAAATTCACCAGACAAAAATCAAGTTACTAGACGTGTCGACTAATAAGAAGCGCATGAAGCTCCCCCGAAATGACGTCACAAAAGGCGGTAAATGTACAGCGTTTGAAACTGCTAGCCGAAATTGCGATTTTTGATACGCTCTGTTATCTTACAAAATAACTTTATGAAACAACAGAACACGTTTTAGGGCTTGCATAGTCTATGAGATGCTATAGTTGAATTGGTCAAATTCAATTGAGGGGGACGACCCCATTTCCCCTGACTTATAATTTCTCAGTTTGTGACTACTGAAATTCAGGTTTCCCGCTTCTGTTAGCATTCTTAATTGCAGACGGTTCTCATGTGTCTTAGGATTCTCAAATTTCCCTAGTTCGCCAACTTCCCCAACTTCTCTGTTGTCTCACCATCCAATTTTTTGGTTTTTTGATTTATTTCTCATTTCTTTTTTTCGGTTTTTCAGTTCTATTAAAAAAAAGAAAATTTTTTGCTATCTAGAGCTTCGAATTGCAAACTTCTTATTGAAAGGTATTACGACACGTGGTCGATTTAGATTTAAAATGGTCCCAACATGTATGTATATACAAAAATTACTCCAAATTCTGTGGAAATCCAATGGTTCCGTAATACACAGAAATTTTTAACTTCTCTATTTCTTAATTCTTCAGCTTTTTAGACTTTCTGCTTCTGTATAACTGTGTAGTTTCTTTCTAGTCCGTTTTCTTTTGTCCTAATTTTATTAATTTTACTTTCATTAATTCACATCGGTATTTTTGTTTTTGGGACTTTACAAATGAATTTTCAAAGATGGGAATTCCCTAATCTTGACGTCTTGAAATCGCAGACTCTGACGAGTCTTAGATTTATGAAATCTTCCGAGTCATCAATTCTTTGAATCCTAGAATCTGAGACTTTTAAAAACACAGAATCTTACAATTTTGTAATTTTAGAATCTTGAACTTTGAAAAATCAGAGTTTTCTAAGCTCATTATAATAACTGAAATTTTGATCGGAAAATTTCGAAATCTGCAGATTACCAAAGAAGAATTTGCAAATATGTATGGAATAATGGAATTTTTTAATGTTGACTGAATGACGTACATACTTGCTTATTGCTGAGTGCGTCTATAGCGGCCTAAGAGGAGGAATAAGTATAGCAGATTAGTAATCCAGAGGTATGAAGTATAATTTTTTACTGGTTTAAAGCGACGAATTTTTAAATATGCACAGAATAATGTAAAGAAAGAAGGAGAGAAAAAGAAAAGATATTGATTAGGTAGTAGCCCAGAAATAATGTGGATTATTAGAATATCAGCAGACACAACGAAAGAGAAAAAATTATTAAAGCAGGTAAAGAAAAAAATGAATAATGGCAATTAAAAAAAAATCCAAAGAAAACTGCCAACTGGTCTTTTCGGCAGCGCTCATGAAGACGTGGGCAAAAGTACTAACGGATGAAGGAGGCGCACGCTTGATTTAGAAAGTGCAAGTTTTGGTAGAGCAGTAAGAAGAAAACGCTACTTGGACTTGTTAGAAGAACGTGTGGAACTGGGTGCTGGTTTTGAGAAAATTAAACATAATTGTGGAAAATGTTCGCAAACACTCTTTAACAGTTCCAAAGGTTGTAGCTTCTTGCAATTATTCTAAAACAAACTGTTCGCAGCAATTAGCCCAAGAGCAGGTTGTTCAAGGGTGCCTATCGTGATGTGCTTGAGTTTGTGTATGCGAAGAAAACAGTGTTAGGTGTGTTGTTACACCGTTTCGTATAAGTGGGATCAAAAAACTCCTCCCTTTTAGTTTTCAAGGTTAATTGGCTTGACGCATTTCCGTAACAACCATTTTCTCTGCGACCAAACGCTGAAGGCATAAACCGTAGAAACCCACGGCCCCAGTTGGGTAGATGAAGTTTAACGGAAGAGCCCCGTTGCGAGGAACACGTCGGCAATCTCGAGCAGACAGTTTGTCTGTTTCGTCTCGGCGTTTAATGGAGGACATTTTCACCTAGGTTTTCCGTCGGTGGTGCGGTCGGCTGAAGGGAGTAGTACATATGCACAAGGGCGATCGCGGAATCGATATTTCACTCGGATAGAGCCTGGCGTCGGCGGTCGAGGACGTGTCCCGATGGATTCGGAGAGTCACATCTTGCTTCTGCTGCCGGTTACAAAGGCGCGCGCCCACCCGTCTCTGTTTACCCTATCGCATACACATATCAAAGCAAGGCGGTAACATGGCGGATGGCGCCTATTAGCAACAGCAGCGTGCGGCGGCCGCAGTGCATCACTGACGAGTGCGCTCTGAACTTTGCCTTGTTATTCGGTTCTGCAGAACTAAATCCGAACCCCGGAGGTGATGTGGTGCGAGTGCTGTGCCAGGGGTGTGTAAGTGCCGTCGGTGCCGCCCCCATAGGATTACTTCTCCGATAACAGCACTTGTTGTTGATATGCCATGGCTGTACTTAGATCTTCTGCTGGTAAGACAATGTTGATAACTGCGTAGAATGTAAACATGCACCCCCGTGACCAGGTTCTTCCGATCCTTACGACACAGGAAATTTTCCGCTGATGTTACCTTTCAATCAATAATTTACATTCGACTGCAAAGCTTTTCGATCTCTTTACAGGCCGGGACGTTTAGCGAGTTGTTTGTATCCCAGAAGGACGAACTTTGTCACGTGGTTAGCAGGATGTTCCGGCACGGTTCACGTTTGCTTCTTCGAGACTTCGGGAAAATTTAGGCACAATAAAACGAGATCAGAACGACATAGGAAGTGTTAAAAGGAAAACGTTCGAAAGGAAGTGCGTTGTTGCCAGTTTGGGCCACAGATCCTCTTATCCAGATGATTCATTCGCCGGCTCGTTATTATTACAAGCACTCGGTTTTTCCCTCAACGGTCTTGCAATTAACACGAAGGGATGGGGCGGAACGTTTTAAGGTAGTAGCAGGGCCAGTTCAGCTTCAGATTGTATGTGCTCAAGTTTCGAAAGGTGTATCGGTTATGACCGCAGAACTATCCGTCTCCGTCGTGAGCGCTCTTCGCTTGTCGTGTTCGTCTTGCTCTAGCCCACGTGGACTAAAGAGTTCCGATCCACTTATTCTTTGTCGCCTTTTCGAGATACACGATTTAGCTCGTCGCTATGTTTGCAAGTCGTAGTGTATATCTACACATATTGCGGACAGAGCTTGCTTGGTAACGTATTGATTTCTGTGGCCGCCAAGATAGGGGTCAAAGGGCATTTTAGTCTCTCGTCGTCTTACCTCGTCACGATTTTATGTATCCACGTTGTGTGTTGTGTTCGTGAACTAAATTGTTCGCCGACGCGACATCTGTGGTCTTGAACTTGCATATTACTTGGAACAGCAGCTTTATTTAAACAATTGATACAAAAGTATAAAAACCTGCTTGGAAAGTTTCCGATCTCTTTTGTGAAAATTGGGAGATCAAAATTGAAAGTTGCCCAAGAAGTATTTCCACGTTTAATTCGCGTCTTTTCAGGTCCATGAATTTTTAATTTCATTGCGCACCCGTCAAACTAGCAACCTCTCTCTAAACCTGGTGTAGATAGTCCTCCACGCCAGATCAATACCGTATTTATTTTTAGATTTGCTTCGTGCACACAACTGTAACCAAAACTCGTCGTAGTGGCGGCCCTGTGTCGAGAGATGTTAATAACATAACCCAGGTATACTCATGATATACTGAGAGAGACCTGTGGAGTGGCACACGTTGCCGACAAGAGAGAAAACCTCAGCACTGACCCTGCAGAATATGCACCCATAATAGGATAGAATAGAAAAACAAAGCATCCCGAAGATTATTGCTCCTGAGGCAGCCCATCCAGCAATTCGGCATGCATGTAGAGATTGGTCCTCCGCGCCCGAACCATCAACTTGAAAATGGAGAAAAGAGGTCGAAATCCCGGGAAACCGGAGAGATGCCGTTTCTGGTTGAAATGGAACCGTCATCAGGTCGAACATTCGACGAGGGGAACGGGGGTGTCTAGAATCTCTCACTCGCGCCGATCCGCACTCTGTACAGCCGTGCCAAGAGTATGCGACACATTCCCACAGCTTCCATTTGTGAATCATTCTACACACGAGACTAAAAATGTTGACTCTCTCGGTGGATTACAAATCGAAGGGCGTAAACTCGACACCTCGACGTTTACACGCCCGAAGAAGCCGTCCATCTGCAACCAAGTTTGGGAGACGCAGTCCCAGGGTTGGAAATCTACGTTTTGCATAAAATGCTGACGGAACGGACGACGAGGTATACAGAGTTTGTTGGTGCAGCGAGTGAGAGATGAAATCGATCCATTTTATCCCAGAGGTTGGTCGTTTCGTGCTCGCACCTGACCTTGCGGCATGTATGTATTAACCGCTGCCGCCGTTTGTTTCCACAAAAATGGCAGACATTCCACTGCTTAAATATTTTACCGCGAGAGGAAGATTGCCTTTCAATAAAGAAAGAGTTCGTACCGACTGAAAACTAATCGTAGTTTGAGATGCGACGTCTAGGTCGTATTAACATCGACCTACATTATTTGGACAACATAAAAATGTCTGTGTTTTGTGCCATTATGGGCGAGATCGTAATGTGAATTATTGAGAGTCAGCAATAAAATATGATGAGGACATCACGCGATTTAACGTTTATGGTCGGTCTTCAGTTCAGTCTAACGACACTTCGAGTTGCCCAAAATGACGAGTTGCTATTGATGTTTTTCATAGAGAATTGAACCAGAGTTGTTCTCAGGATTCTTTTTTGGCTGGGTGGAAAGTAAGGTCCAAAAATGAATGACGTTTACAATAAATAATTATGCTAGAGTTTTCACTGAATCCGAAGAGAGAACCTGCAAGAGAACTAAAACCTGCAAATGGTCTTGACAACCTGGAAACGTAAAAATCTGATCCTGAGAACCTGAAAATCTGGAAAATTGAGAATTCAAGGGTACATAATCATGTATATGATAATATAAGAACCTGAAAATTTAAGACATTGAGAATCCTGAAAACCTTGGAACCCGAAAACGTAAAAATGTGATTCTGAGAAGACTGAGAACTTGAAGATGATTTTGACAATCTCAAAACCTAAAGCTTGAGCATATGACATCCTGAAAACCTTGGAATCCGTAATTCTGAAAGACGAGAATTTGCAAATTTATCTCAAAATCTGGAAACCTGAAGTTTGGGACTATGACAACCTGAAAACTTCGACACCCGAAATCCTGAAAAGTTGAGGTTCCGAGAACCTGAAAATCGAAAATCTGAAAACCTGGAATTTTAAGAACTAAAATCTTCAGAACCTGAAAATCGAAGGCTCGCGAACCTAAGTCTTAAAACGTGTAAAAATCTCGAATCCAAAGAACTTGCAAACCTGAGAATTCGGGAATTTAACCTGAAAATCTGAAAGACGGAAAACTTAATAAAATTAGAATCTATAGCTTGGGGATCTTACTGCAATCCATCAATCACGTGAAAATTCGGGATTCTAAGAACTGAAAACCTGGAAACATGTGAGTGCAAATCTGAAAGACATTTGATTAAAATTTGTGATTCTGAGAATCTATAAACATAAAAATTCGTAATAACGTGATAACAAATCTAAAAAAAAATCTGAACAGGGCCGAGAACTTGAGAAACTGAATATTATTTTGATAATCTGAAAACCTGAAAGACCGAGATGTGGATAAAATTGAAATTTGAAGCTTGAGGATATGAAGACGTGAGAATTCAAGAGACCTGAAAATCTGAAAGAAGGAGAACTTAACATTTTAAAATCTAAATCTTGAGAATGTGAAAATCTGGGATTCTGAGAACCTGGAAACTTGAAAACGTAAAGATGTCCAAATTGTAAACCCGAGAATTCGAGAAAGTGAAAACGTCAGACCCTGAAAACTAAAGCTTAAGAATCAGCGTGAAAAGGTGTATACATTTTATCTACTGTTCATGAAAGCACAACAGCAAAGATAAAATATGTAATGAAAATATATTTTTAACAAATTGTAGTCCTATAATTGCACATCCGACGTCAATGTAAAGAGATTTGAAAAATACATTTTTAGACGACTGCAAATGAAAGTAACCATATCTACGAACAAATCTACTTTTTGAAAGTTGACATCACCACAATGAAATATATTGCAATGCTTCCAGTTCTATATCACAACCCTTCCGGACCTATACTATATCACAATAGTTCCGATTTCAGTCACCTGAAAGCTGCCATAACAACTTTAATGAATTAATAAAATAACTTGGAATGCGTATTAAATCGGAATTATTTTATTAACGTTATGATAAATTAAGATAACTTTTATCAAATGTGAAAACCCGTAAATTTAAGGGACAAAAATAATAGAAGATGCAAATCATCATGGTAAATTACAAAATTTTGCAAAAAATAGTTATGTTTCTTGACGTTTGTTTGGGGTGTGAGTTAATTATTGTAGTATTATTGCTTTTAGTTAATGTTAACTACTATTTCGCAAAATTCATTTGGGTAAAAAGTGCACCCTGTTTGTTTAAAAAATTAACCCAGGGATGAATGGAAATTTAAGCAGTCAAGAGATTCTTCGTCGTTTAAAGGAGAAAGTCTCCGAACAATTGATAACTTTGGTCTTTTGTGTCAGTGGGGAGGTCCCGTATACGCCTAGTTTTAGTATTACAATGATGAGGGGACTACATGCTGCTTGGCCATCACAATTGTGATAGAGAACCTTTCTGTTCTTATGTTTTATAATGCCTCAATATATTTTAATTCTTTTTTTACTGTGATTTAAAAAAATATAGTATGCATTTTGGTTAGAAATTGACGTCTACATCGTTTGTTTTTTTCAGCGTGTAGGTCGTATTATAACCTTCACTTAAATAAAGCATCAACAGCTGATCGTAATGGTTCGAAAATCAAAAGTCAGCTAGCTCAATCTACGACCTAAATGTCGAAGACAAATAAGCATCTGGTGCCTACTCAAACAGTATCAAGATAAAAACTGAACAATATCTTTATTTTATCTTTGTGTTCCTCACTAGAGGTATTATTATCTGGATAAAGATTTAGTCACACTCTCTAGTAAGATTTTTATTTTTGGGTACCAGTTTCAGCTAGTTAGCCATCTTCAGCCCTATCGTCAAATTATTGATCCTGATACACCATATTCAATTGGACATTAAAGAGAGTGTGGCTAAATTTTTAACCAATAATATCTTTATCGGCCAATTAGATTTTAATACCTACCTTATTGCCCACTTTTGTATTGTTTACTTATGCCTGAAATTGCCTGAAGTGGAAAGAACAAGTAAAAATTTGTATTTTTTCGTAAAAATCTTTCGATCTTACGCCAACTTTATGAAGTTCAAATTGGGAAAATAGACAACATAAATTTAAATCTCACATAACAGAGAGCGAAAAGTCCATTTCCAGACAGACAGACAGAAAACTGTTTTCGAGAGTTCCGAACTTTTGGTTCCAAAGTTGTATATACTAATAGCTCATCCTGCAAACTTATAACGTCTGTATAGCCATTTCCTAAGATAAAAAATCTTAGAAGTCGAATTCAAACGCCCCAGCTGCTCTCTGTGAATTATAAACTGCACGCTTTCAATTTTCAGTGCCCATTATTCGATTGTTATACTAAAAGCGATAATTGTAGGTGCAAGAAGTATTGTAGAATTAAAAAGTCACCAGATCTAGTTACTTTAGCTCAAAACTACTCGAGTCCGACATACTACTTAGAGGTTAGGAATTATTTCGCACATCGTGATTTGGGAATTTCATTCTTCGTCTTCAGGTCATGGCGAAATGTTGTCGGAAGTACCTCAAAAGTACCATTTAGCTTTAGGGGGACAAACGATACATCTTAATGAAATTTTCAGACACTTCAGACACTGCCAATCAGTGTTTACATGAAGTTTCTATTTTATAATAATCGAAAAGTAAAATTTGAATGAAAATATGGACCAAAACATGGGTCTACGAAAATATTTTTTAATTTCTTGCAGCTAATATTGCAGTTGATGTGAAAATAGCTTATAGTAATAAGCATATGTAATTGGTGTTAGTGACGGCTGATTAAATCTTTAAATTATATCAACTTCTTCGTGACATCAAGGCTATAAGCAATTTCAATATAAACAAAATTTTACATTAACTTCTGCTTTTATATTGGCTACTTCGTGGTTCGAACGAGTGTAGTGAAGACAATTATTTGTCGACTCGTGACGAGCTCGGAAACCCTGATAAAAACTTAAAATTCACTTATTAATGTTAATTGACTTAGTTGTTGCGTTAAAATCAACACTGAAGAGTTTACAAAATTATATATAGTGCTTTTTTTTCAATGCGTCGTTATTATGCAAAACAGTCTAAAGTCCTTACTTTTAGAAGGTCACTAATGAAGTTGGCCAAGCATTTTAAAGTCTTAAACCATCTAAAATATTAATAAAAAAATTCAATTTATTTGGACACGCAACCACCCCTAAGACAAATCCGAGTGGACTCGTCGTCCCATTTTCTTGCGATCTGCTCAATTTATTGGTCAGTCGATTCCTCAATATTTGCAAACCCGAATGTATGTTCATATTATGGGTATTGATCCGCGGTGTTACGGTAAAATTCCGGTGTGAAACACCACTTATCCGCATATTAAAACCACCACCTCCACGGTCAATTCACCTGGAACAAACAGGAGCAATAAGCGGATCAAAGTTGGTCGAAGCGGAGCGCGCGATAATTTGAACTCTTGTGTGGAGAGGAAAAAAAAGAGGGTCCGACCACGCCCTGTATTTAGATTTTATACCCGGATTCGGTAATTTTTTTTCTCGTTTCTTCGAGTTTTTGGTTGCATGATTGAATAGTTCTTCTGCTTTTGTTTAGATATTGATCTCGGAGCTTGCGGTTGCTGCAATTTCCACCTAAGGTTTATTAACCAGGAATTTTATAATCGTGCGAGAAAGTCGGACGCGTCGGTAATGGGGGAAGGAAGGGGGTGGTAGAAGATTTCCACCCCAAAACCATTATTGATTTCGTACGGAATAGCATTGATCATTAAATTTGGGTGTGTCTTCTGGGGCTATTAATATCGAGAAGACGCTAATTGAAGTCTGGTGTAGTAATTTTGATAGTAGTGAAACGTTATCACTCAGAAGTTTTCGAACATCTGATTAAACGAGGTCGGATTCGCTGATTGACAGGCAGCAATCGGATATTGTTTTTTTTCCTTTGTTCCACATAATAGATTAAGTAATCAGAAAATCAGTCGATAAAATGCTCGAAAAAAAGTCGGTTGGACCAAGAAAACAGGTTACCTCAGCCGTTTGAGGACCCCTGTTTTCCTGTTCTCTGCATCTCCTCCACGGTGTGAAAATTCCGCGGGATCGGTTTAAAATTGACGCTCACGACAAAGTGGTGGGTTGCTCGCCTTATATATAGTGTGCTCTCTCTGCTTGGGTGTTGCCCCAAGGAGGAACTTTTTCAATTTTCAGTGGCTCCATCTGACGGTCGTAATTGGGGGTCCTTGTGCCGGCGTACAAAATCCACCCACCGCCTCCCCCAGTTCAGACCCCCCGTCCGATCAATGTTAACGTGCCACGCGAGATCGAATGACGTCACGACCAGGCTACTTCCGGACTGTGGACGCCATATTGTTATTATCAATGATAATCTTTGTATTACGCACATGACACATAGCCAAATCATTCAGTGTTAGGCAGAAAAATGGCGTTTGATTTAGACCAAACCACACAATCGACAGATGTTCTTAGGAATTCGTAAAAGCACCGAATGTTTGCACAGATTAACATTTGAAATTTAACAAAAGGAGCGTAGAATGGGTATCCTATGGCATCCGGCCTATTTTTTTTTTCTTGTCCCGCTTTCCCACTTAGCCCCCTTGAAATGCATATCTGTGACCTCGGCGTTGTTACAGGCGCTGGAGTGAAGATGGAGCATTTCCAGGCGGCGCTCGACCCCCGGAAACAGGAGCTCCTGGAGGCGCGCTTCCTTGGTGCTAGGGTGAGTGCCTGTATAATTTTTTTTTGGTTTATTTTTCCAATCCACCTTTCTACACCCAATTACGCATCCGCGATGATCTTTCGTACCAACAATTAGGCAATGATTTAGGCAGGACATAGTTAACCGGTTCAGTAGACATTTAGATAAGTGACGTAATGTATCAACGAATGCGCACTGTGTGTTACTAATAACTGTCTAATTTAA
Source organism: Diaperis boleti (assembly GCA_963583935.1). Taxonomy (NCBI): domain Eukaryota; kingdom Metazoa; phylum Arthropoda; class Insecta; order Coleoptera; family Tenebrionidae; genus Diaperis; species Diaperis boleti. The sequence continues at coordinate 72,773,986 of OY757242.1, read as the reverse complement.
ATTACGTGCAAAAAAAGTAAGGAACAAAGTCTAGACGTATAAATTCCTATAGGTATACTGCTGTGTACTTCACTATTCCATCTAGTAGAAACCAGTTAGAATGATTAAATATTAACTAAAATATCGATATTTTGTTCGTGGTGACTAAAAAATGTCTTTGTTTCAACTGGAAGCTTGAGATTGTTGCGATGGACAAAAGGAGGAGATGCAGGTGCGAGTCGTCGTTATTGAGATTTTTTATTTTTTGAATGAAACCAGTTGGGTTCGCCCGAATCGCGTTCCTAATCAAATGTGCCGAGATATCAGAAAAAGGTCGACTCACAACCGAGAATAAAACAATTTTAGCGCGATGCTTCCGGAATCGGACGTGTGCGCCATACTTTTTCCCTTTCATACCTATGCGCGATTTTGAGGAAGATTCTGCAAACGAGCTTCTCTTCTCTGTTCAACGCATTGTCATGTCGAATATGTAAACGTGTTTAGATCGGTCGCGAGGTGTACATTTTGTAAGAATGGTGTCGTTGCACTTAGTTGCAATGCGAATCTAGTACAGTCCGCACCAAAAGTTATTTATACACACTCTTCGAACACTAAAACCTCCTATTATCTTTGGCAGAATCTATTTTGTTTGTGTTTCTGATGACGTCTCTTCGATTACGGTGTTACACTGAGTTTTAAGTTTTATGGCTACCGACGTGTGCGCGCAGCAATTTGCTTCTTTAATGTTGGTAAGTCTTGCAATCTGGATTGGAATAGCTTTCTAATTGTTTAGAAAATAATTTCGGCGCAGTAATTCGGGTCGTGTAATCGTAATATTACGTCAGACATGTGACTGCTTTGGATTTTTTTATTCGATGGGAGTGCATAATTTAGTAAGTTTTCCTCCATGTTCTTATCGTATTCGTTATCAGTTTAAAGCGCATCCAGATTCCGGTTCATCGTGGTCGATCCGTAACAGCAAGGTCTCGCACTGTGACATTTCATATTGTCGTAGATTAGAACGTGTTGCTAAATTGAGCTTGTTAAACAAACAATTATTAATAGCGGGAGGTACAATCGAGGTGCTGCAAAGATAGCAAGTGCGCCAATATGATCGTAATAATTTTTTGTGCCCGTCATGATCTCCAGCGTGGGACGTGACTGTGTTTGTTCGTCGGATCAGCGGTTAAAATCGGGCCACTTGTGTTGCGTTGAAGGACTGAGAAGCCCGATTTACCCAGCCGCATTGTGTGGCGAACGTTGAACTTGCGCCACAACTCAGCGGTCTCGGCATTTAGTATCATGTCCGACTACGCGATTACGGCACACACATTCAACGATTCAACATACACACAACAGTCGCGTAGTCGAGTTGGTGGGACGATCCAAGAACCAGACAAGTGGAAGCATGCGAGTTCACTCTCTCTCCTCTCTTCATTCGAGACCTTGGCTCGAAAACAACGGTCATTTTTATGCAAAACTTAATCCGCTGAAGGCTTTCACTGGTAATTGCGGGATTAGTTAGTTGGGAAAACAACGACATCTACTTCACAATAGCACAGAATGCATGCCATATTAGGCGATGAGAATCGGAAGATTCATCATTCGGTCGTCGCGAGATTGGGAGGGGATCACAGATCGGGCTAATAACCCAGTCGACGCCCAGCACCAATCTTGGAGGTGGAATGTGTACACCCTCTGTCTTCGTCTCGACCACCGGCAGGTAGTTAAACTCGTTTCGAATCAAATTTATTAGGTTAATACCGCAATCCGTCAACCGCGTTATATTTCGCCGTACTCGAAAACCCCTTTTCTTCTTCGTGTGTAAACGCAGCCATCTCCGCTACATTCCGCACATAGCAGCTGTTTCTATTTCCAGCACGCGTAATTGCTGTGTTGTTGCCGAGTTGACCCGATTAGTGTGGCACACACTCCGATCGTATTTTTCACATTGAAACCACTACGATTGATCACACCGCTGTAATTATCACTGTCACTCGGTTACTGTCGTAATTACTTGATAGCAGAGCTGCAAAAGCACGTCCTCTCCGCACGATGTCTCGCTGTGGAATGATTCGTGTGCGCCAAGTTGTAGGGTAGTGATCCGGCCATGCGCGATGCACTGCGGCAACAACGGCGGGCGCCAGCTGATAGCTCCTGGCGGTGTTGCCGTGCGATGGCCTCGATGAATGGCATTGCAAGGTCTGTCTCGGTGCAGTGCGGTGCTGTTGGTGTGATGTAGACATGTGCGGCAAACCACGACGCCATGGAAGGGCTGCTGCAAGCTCTCCTGGTTCACTACCACATCAGCCACCAGGTAAATTTCCTCGCTGCGCCCAGCGGACGGTTTGTTTTCGTTTAACACGTGCTGCGTCTGTACGCCGTCGCCGCCACGACGACGGCCTGACCTAGTCTCCGGCTTTCATTGATTTTACAACACGTACCAGACGGGAGTTTTAACTTCGTCGCTTTTAAATTAATATGCCTGTACGGCAGACATGCTCGTTTCCGCGCCATCTTATCAACGAGCTCTTCCGACTGCTTTTTTTACTTTTCGCGGATTATTGGCTCGCTTCCGCTTTGATAACTCGCTATCATCGAGCAAAGATAGTTTTTTAGCGACCGCCGAACACTTCGTGGTTGGTGCGTTCGCGATATTGAGGTAGGCTGCTACTTTCTAACGTACCGACCAGAAAGAGCGATTATTATCGTCGCAAACAAAATCGTTATTACGTTAAAATAAATTTTACGTCCGCTCGATGTTTTTACTTACCGTAATAGATAGCTGCATTGTTTCTAATCTTTACTTGCTAACTCTCCCACTATATTTCCACGTCGCCGTGACTTTTTATTTTACAACAGTATTTGGCAACATTTTGTTGACCTCATCTTACGCGGATTAGCGAATTTTTCCGATTTCTCTGCTCGGAAAACCGTTCGATGATGTTCCCGTTGAGATACATTTTCCTTCGATTTATTTTGCTGATTTTGTTGTTAGAAAATACTGGGGTAACACTTTCTTTATAAAAGCAGATCGCAAGAAGATTTAAGTCCATTTTTTACAAAATGTAATATGTACAGGTTCATCAAATATAGACCTATAGAACGACTAGAAAATGTTTAAAGGACTAACCGTTGGTAATACACAAAGAAACTGGACCCACGGTCAACGGGTATCAAAGGTTTAAGAAGCATAAAAAATATTGAATAGAAAACGGACAATGAAACCTATTCTGTAACAGATCTACCTGGTTTAACATCCTGTGCGAATTACTTATGTATAGAAAAACCAGAGCTGACTATAATGTAGTGCCAAGACATTGACGACGATGTCACGGATGACGTTGTAATCTTCCAGATTTTGATACACATATGTGTTTTCAAATAATTCCTGAGAACTTGAAATGTATGCCTATGTCAAAAGACCTGCATTCTGGCAAAGAAAAATAGATATTCTGTACAGGCCCAAGGGATTCCCATATTAAATTTTACACATAAGTAGCTGTAAACTAAAAAAGCTTGGGAAGTGGTTGCAAATGAGACGCCAGTCACTTCCGCCCACACTACGTCATGACCTGGAGATTTACTCTAACCTCTCTAAACCAATCTGAGCTGTTTTTCCCATATTGTTCATAATTCTTTACGGATTGTAAATACCAAAGTTATAGTAATGTCACATAAAGTCATTCCAAAAATCCAAATGATGATATAAATTAGCTTGTCCGTTTTTTTTGCAACATACTGTAACTGCTTGATTCATACATCATGTTGCCACTGGAAAACAAAATTTACATATATGTAGTTAGATGGAGAAGTTTGACGTTCAAAGCTTACTGGATTTGCTTACTCATTTATTTATGAAAACACTCTAGCTAAGAATCAAGAGATTATGTAATGATTTTAAACGGTAATATCAACAAAAATGCGGATGTAATTTATTTTACATACATATTTTAAATATTTCCTTGCTTAGTTAATTCTGCGTTAGCTTGGACTAATATTGCTGCAATAACAGAAGGTAACAGACAAATAATGTCCTTTTAAAGTAGGTAAACGAAACATCTGTGTCTTTCTGCCGGCTCCGCATGCAAAAGATATCGACAGGCGGTCAGGATTTAGTACTTAACCCTTATTTATTTGTTTAGATTTGAAACTGTCATTATTACACTCGTAGATGACAATGGTAAAACTGGTGTCTCAAAACGACTTGGGACAACAATGGACACGTAGGTTTAAAGGGGTACTCACATTTATCGGTTTTTGTCAAGTCAAGTGCCATGTCAAGTTTACAGTATTAATTGATTATTTTAAGCCAAGACATACGTTTTTCATGCTTGGCCAACTTTGATTTCTTTTTCTGTTGCTGTAATTTTCAAATCTCGCCAGCATTCTAGCACACCCAGTATTACGACGATGACTCAGTTTCGCTTCGTCAGTTGGCAAATGTGAATTCATCAACTTTAGCGAGTGGTAAAATATTGCTTAATTAACATTAATCTCTTGTCTTATTTGTATTCTTCATTTAACCCAAATTTTTGGAATTGTCAACAAACTGTTTTATCAATTGTGTCCTGATTATGCAGTTTTTTTTTTCGGTGATAATAATAAATTAACCTACCCGTAAACGGTTCATAAAACATGTATAATTTAATCGTTGAACCTGAATCGAGTGGTTGCAAATAAAACGAGCGTGGCTTCTCTGAATAAGAAGCTGGCGCACTCTACAGCTTGTCAAACTTAGCGTTTGAGGTTTTGATACGCGATAGATTATTATTGTTTAGAATGGAGAAAAAAGCTCACTCAGTTCAGGGTTCAGTGTGTGTTACCAATGGAAAAAAATATAGATTTTAGGTGCGTTAATGGCTTATTAACGCACACAAAATGCATGCGTTAATAGCTTTGTTACAACAGCAAATTAGAAAAAAAAGTATTAGAATATTACAAGAGTTAGGACTCTTACTTCATTAAAACGATTTGCCAAAGAAATAAAACAAATAAAAGGGGGACAACAAAATCGTTTTACATACGAAAAAAAAAAAACGTCCACTAAACAGTTAGATTATTTCGATCAAATGGTACTGCGCCGCACGGTAATAAATTATCATATTACTGGAAAAAAAATATCCAATTTTACGGTGAATTCCCAGAAAATTCTGTGATGAAGATCACATAAATCTATACGTATATTTAATCGTTGAACATGAATCGGGAGGTATTAAAAAAACCGTGTGTACTGCATCGATTTTTATAGTTGATATTTTTTAATCAAAGACATAAAATACATTATCAGATTACTTTCCATTTTCAAAAATTTCACAGGTTCGTTGATTATTTGCATTTTCTTTTTGGCGCACCAACGTGAGTCGTCTGAGTAAGAAACTGGCGAAGCCGGAGGCAAGAAGCGAAATCGGTTCGGATTTGAATGCTGAATTTGCATAATTTCTTTAATATGTCATTTCATTTCGGGACTTCTAAGGATTTATTTAATCGTTGAACATTAAACTATTAAACGATTGATGCACTGGTTTGATGATTTCCCCTTTTCGTTGAACATTACTTTCTATTTTTGCAGATACGTGAGAATTTCGTGTGATGGGCGAGTCACTAATAAAGCTTAAACCTTAAATATACAAGGTGATTAACAAAAAGATCTTTGACACAGTAAAAAGAAAAGATAATTGCTTCAATGCTGTCAGATTAGTTGTAAATTTTTGTATTTGGATAAAATCTTAGAATTAATAAAAAAACTACAATTTGAAAAAAGTTACTGTTTACTGTCATCTGTCAAAAATTAGCATTAAGAAAAAATATCAAATCTGTTCATATTACAGTGTTTTTTAAGATTCTTATTGAATTCAAATCTGTTTAAAAATAAGTAAGATCAGCGTTAAACCTCTTTTATCCTGTATAAATCTTAGTCGAAATCTATTTGTGATATGGCTTATGGTGATTTTAGGTAATTTATCATTTTAAGCAGTCTGCTATGAGATTTAGCTGCTGCCACCCATTTTCAAATAGGATTTCCAGCTTTATAACTGATGATTTATAAATAAATGTTCCATCAAACTTAGACAGCCTCGGCATACTTTGTACATAAATAATAGCAGGGTTATCTGAGGGTTGAAAACTCACATTTTTTTAGTATTTTTCCGCCCCACAAATTCACGAGCCGCATATGGAAGTTTCGTGTGGTTTATACCTGAAATCAGTTTGTCGATACCGATGGTGGCCGGTAATTTGTTATTTTATTTCACTTTCATTTTTAAAGTTATTCATCATAAAGGATGCTTGTTTTTTCTAAACAGCGAAAATACACGGACATTGTATTAATTTACAGAGGTCAAGGAAGTATCACCGTGTGCCTAATTTGCGTTACTCTTGCATGCCTTGTGCTTGTGTTTTGCAAAATGGTTTATTATTATCAATCAGCCGAGCGGTTCAGTGGCGGGTAACTAAATTAACATCAAAACTTCCAGTAATTTTAACTCAACAACTACTGGGTTTAGGGCAAAAGTTTATTAAGAAAAATTGTTGACACTGATGAGTTCTATTAACTGTATAAAATTAATGTGGTCATTTCTATTATGCCATTTTTGAAAAGATCAAAAATGTTGAAACATAATTTTCCAAACAGGCCAAAGGCCCAAATACAGGAAACAGCAAATTACTGAAATATATAACATAAAGTATAATAGAACTTGGATGCATACTATAAATGAATAAAAAATAATTAGACATTTTGCTTAAACTAGGTACATAATAATATTATGTTTATTGAATTTGTTCTTGGTTTGTTTGTAATCAAATTAATATTGTCGGCAAATGTTGCGTTTATATGTTTATCTACAACTGCTGGATAATGATGTCATTATACCACTCATATGACGTAATTTTAGTTGAGTAATGAAGCTCATGAATGAAGTAAAGGAAAATCATAGCAACTTTGAGTGGATACCATAACAATTTAAAATTTTCTGAATTTTTGATTATTAAACAAAAATAAATTAGTTTTTTTCAGTTTTAGGCAGTTGTATATAAAATTTTATATCCTATACATTGGCTAAAGCATAAACTCTGTCCTCTGTCTAAAGACCTTGTCATCTGCAGTCTTCACACTCGTTGCTGTAATAGTGCTTCTATCCCACTAATATGATAAATAACTATTACTAGAATTAAGTCAATAAAGTTTAATTACACTTTTAATTACAATTTTAATAATAATACACTAGTTAAACGTAGTTTTGAGGGTTTAAAAAACGCTTAAGGTAAAGTTGAAAAATTCATGGCAACCAACGATGCACTCAAAACATTTCGCTGGATTTATTTTGGGCAAAACATTGTAAACATCTCGGACTAACCTTTTCCGACTGACAAAAACCATTCTTGCTTTCAATCGAAAAAGATAAAGACTCCCCTAGGCCAACGTACCATTTATAAAAATTGTTCAAAATGACGACCACCCTGCCCTTATGATCGCCGAAGCCTGGACTCTGTTGAACATCACGTCGCGTAATTATTGCACGGTTTTGATGTGGCCCCACACGAAAAAAATCACTTATTCTGATCCACCTTTCATGTCACTACTTGAAAATAAAGGCATTTTAAAATATTTAGTGCACCGTCAACAGTCGAGTAAAACTGAAAGTACAATTAATTGGCAGTCGTTCAACGCACTCATTCCAGCAAAATTAAATAACTACTACACTTCGTCCTGTATATAAGGATTAACATTATTCAGGGCTCATGGTATAAGTAAAAAATAGTGTATATTTATGTATTACATATTAAGAAATGATGGTAAAACTTTATTTTTTTAGGGTAGTATCTCCGCGGGGTATCTTCAAAAAAAACTTTTCAACGGAATTTAATGAAACAGTGTCCATAATATAAAGAATAACCTTTTCTTCGCAAATAGCTAAAATTGAAATTTTTTGCTCTTTTAATAACGGATAAGTATTTGCGATCACGTTTACACTTTTTATACGCTTTGTATGATTTTCATGTAAAAAGTGGCAACTTTTTTTTTAATTTTTGCCTCTTTAATAAAAAAGATATCCGTTATCAATCAATCGATAGAATTTAATGAAATATCGTATGTAGACCTAATTTCTTAAAATTCCATCAAAAATGGGATTCCGGAGCTGGCGGAGATAATACTACCTTAAGTAATTTAATGACTAATAGAGAACATTATCATTGTGTAGGTAGCCGTAGCCCAACTTTGTTACATCTCATAGTTAATTAATATTAATAAGAATTGATTATTTTGTGGTTGTGTATTGATTTCCATTGCGACCGAAAGTGCTATTTCTTTTTAACTATTCTTTTTTGCTACAACGATCAAAATCATGGTATGCTTAAGTGAAAATTAGTGACTAGATTTCAGTTAATCAAGGTAGGCAAACCAATGAGGAAAAACCCTGAGTACACAATATGGCGTTTTATGATTCATTTTTATGACTTAATTGTTGCATTTACAAAAGTTGTTATTAATATTGTTATGATTATTGATTCATGTAAAAAATACTTTGGGGTTTATAAAAAATTATTTTATGTCGCGATAATATGTAATACACATTCCAGGATAAACTAGACGGCACACACGTCGTGGCCCTTTGAATCTGTCAATTTCTTTTAACAAGCACAAAAAATTTTTCAGTGTTCAATCATGTTTTAATATAATTGAAGAAGTTGAGTAAGTTTGCAGATTTGCACTGGCCGTTGGCCGACTCGCAAACCCCCGTTCCATTCGAGTGAACGAGATTGCGTGGAATCGGTGGGAGCAGACAGGCACTCATGCTCGATAACCCGAGCACGTAATTTTTTCCAGTGGTAATTAAAGTCAGAACGCAGTTTCTTGGGGTTCATTTCGACCCTGCCGAATGTAAAGCGTCAGGTGAGCGCCTTCCGCTCTTCATATCCTTCGCGTCTCCAGCTTTGGTACAGTTCCGTACATAATTGAATCCCAACCGACCAAGATGTGCTTTATATAGAGGCAGCCAAGACTGTGTGCGAGTGTACTTACAGAAAGGTCGCGTACGCGATAGGGGTGTCCAACTTCTCCGGAATAATCAATATTGCAACCTTCTCCTCCTTCCTTTTCCACCACTGTTTGAATCTTATACACGCCCAGAGCGGAGGTTCAAGAAGGAACCGACTCACCCTTAACATCGATTCCATCATAATTTTTTCGCAATTGTGCGTAACAACCACTTTCGAAATAGATGGCAAACTCTTCTCTTCTCTCCAATCGGATGGAAGTGAGCCCGGCCGGTTAGTGTTCGTATGGGTCGATAACCTACATTATTAAGCATTCTATTATATGTCTTTTACCTGGTCTGAATGGTCGCACACAGAACTCTCGCAGTAGTAAGTAGTCGATGAACGCCAAGGAGGAGGCCTTTGCTTTATTAGCCGTTCTAAAAATGTCTGGTCGCTCTGTGCAGCCACAACGGGCCCCCAAGTCCAATAATGTGATGATGGCGTAAGCAGACTCACGAGCATATTGCATTGATTAGTCCGTGACAAGGAAATTATTTCATTCTATCCATACCCGATGTGTATTGGTGTTGGTGCTGGCGCAGCGACCTGCCTGACCACGGTACAAGCAGTTCCTAGTTCAGGCTGCTTTTTTACATTACTTTACTACATTTTCATTTCAAGGTGCGTTTACTGAGGTAAAATGTGGGCTTTGCACACGTGGAAGTTTTGAATTTAATCGTGTAATGTAGTCTGGAAAGAAGTGTCTGCTTTCCAAAGTGGTTATTTTTGGCTTGAAAAGAACTTTTCTCCTTGAAATTTTCACTCGAGGTTAGTAATATTGTCAACTAACATCCCTCCCTTGAGTTGATCGAAGTTAGATCTTACCCCATCCATGAGTCATCTTGAAACCATTCATGATTACCATTTCGGCGATAAAATGTGAAATTTTTGAGTACCAAGAGGTCAAGGATGAACCTGATTCTTACAAACTTCCATCTTTTCTTGAACGTGCTTTTATAAATCCGTCTTCTGAATTTAGCGACAATAAATTAATACTGTCATATTTGTCTGAGATAAGAAAACTTGCGGCTGTTTCGGTATGTTGTAACTGCGATCAGTGACTGGTCGTACAGAAAAAGTACTTTCCTTCCTTATCTGTCATATTGTTTTTCATTTAGCTATATTTTTCTTATCTGGCTCGGTTTTGAGGACTCTCTGGTTTCTTGTTTGTAACTAGTGGTTGGGTAACTAACAAATGATAAGGAAATTAACTTATGAGTAGGAACGTGTTTAAATGAAAATGTAAAGGTCGAAATTAACAAAAACACGTTAGTAAGGTTAAAGAAAGTTTGTTGGATGTTCCTGTGCTCATTGTGGTCTTTTGTGTGGGTTATTTTCCTTGTCAGCTGTACCGGTGTGCGAAAGGAAGCAGATGATATTGCTCGCATGGAATGCTAGTCTACCTTGTATTCGATAAATGGTAAAATTTCTGAGGGCGTCACAGTGGGAAAGACAACGTTATCAACTCGGTCGTTATCGGCCAAATTATAAACTGTGTGATAAAGAGTATTTTTTACGAATAATGCTCAAACATAATGTTGCTAACTTGAATGCGAGTTCAAATGTTATCTTGGCCAAGTAATAATAGGATTGTTGTTTGGGCTCAGGCGTGCACGGACCCTTTTAATGTAAACCGACGCAAACGGTACACAGAAGAACAATTTCGACTTCTCCCTGCGTGCAGTCTAAATCGGTGACTAGTGACTCATTTCATTTTAGTTTTGATGTTCGTTGTAGTAGCATTACAAGTCGTAGAAAAAATAGTTCCTTCAACTCTCTCGGCAATTAAACGAGATTCTGCACACCGTGTCAGGTATAACACGACCACGATGTCCGTTCGTTCGGTTGTGGTACAGTCAAAGTAAGTGTCGACATGATGTTCGGTTTGTTTATCAAAAAATCGTCCATTTTTTCGATTAGCGATGGAATGACGTCGTAGACGATGCTCCTGCGCGAACTGGTTACGGTTTCGTTTTAATATGGAGTTTACATTAAAATGGACAGGCCGTAATACATTCCGGTGTCGAGTGTGCGAATCCGCGGATTTCTTTCGACAAGCAAAATATTCACTCCTCGATACCGCTACTACTGACAGACCTGAAAACGTCGGCTGCATATTTCACTGATTGTACAATTTTAAAACGAGAGTTCAAAATTTTGCCAGACTAATCCGAATTCGTCGTTCTTGTTTCAGATGTCAGCTGGATCTCAGATACAGATGGCACCGCAGTCTACGATCAACACAACCCATCAACCCGTACATAGCCAAGACTCCAATATGAGTACAGGTATAAAGAAGTTTTGCATATTTGGAAGAGACACTTTTACATTTACAAGCAATGGCGTTCTAGACCATTTTCACCTTGAGAATAAACATTTATTCGTTATTACAGATACAAGTAACTTTGAAGAAATGTTTGAAATATTCTAAATTAACTCGAACGAAGAACGACTCATGATATGCGCGTTTTGGGGAATTATCATCGTCCTGCGGTTTATTCTGGGAACAGTCAAAATATATTTATACCCCGGATATTTTTAGTAACACCCGTTTCAGATATAGGATGATTTTCTCCGTGTCCTGTAACATGAAAAGTAACAATTTAGAAACGTAATTATGCAATGAGGTGAACGAATTGAGGACAATGAAATTCCGATTTGTTTCTATCGAGATCGTGGGGATTGTACACATTCTTATTTTTCCGATTTTTCTTCCAGGTTCGTCTCATAGTGACAAAGAGGTGGACCCCAATACTCCGGAGAAGGTGCCGAGAACCCCTTCTGAAAGGAAGAGGAAAAGAAAAGCGGACGACAGTAGCGGTGCACCTGGAAAGGGTGTACGGAACGCTACTTCGGATAAGAAAATTAATGATTACTTTAAACATTCTGGAAATAGTCCTATTAGACACGGGGGGGCAAAAAGTCCGTCGCCCCAACAAACTCCTTATCCAATGGTAAGGCCAAAATCATCGTCACAAACTACTCTCAAATTCAATGATGACACTTAACACCTTTGGATGAACAAATGATTATTTACGATCATGCACTACCAACTGATAGATCATAGGCTGAAATATTATTCTTACTGATATTAAATGTTTTGTTATTTAGTCTTCTTGTTACAGTTTCCTCCATCACCTCAACAGGTGGGTCTCCCATCGCCGCAGGTCAATACTGTTCCTTACGATTTTTACAAACAGCCTCCTCGGTTGCCGCAAACTGCGATGGTTAACAAACAAGTACAGGTACGTGCTTTTATTACCTTGGTCTGCGTTTTTGTCGTTAAGCGACCTCCACGTGTACAAAAAAGGCATATCTCGAGCGTTGAAAACATTTGAGAATACGCCAACGATTCTGTTATCACACATTATGTTAATTTTGATCATAGCTTTACAATCAAATTTCAAAGACTAAACTGGCACTAAAAAATATTGCTATCATTTTGTGTTAAAAAAGCTGAAATTAGGCTATTTAGGTCTTTCTAACAGACATCCTACACCTGCTCAGGTCGAAAAACGGCTACAACATAAATGGGGGCTGTAAGAAATATTTTGTTAGACCAGAAGTAGGTAAAATTGTAAAAGAACCGATCAGTCGTTTTCTGTCCATAATGTCAAAAAGTTGTGGAAAAGTCACGGCTCGAAGGACTGTCAACCGGCGTTTAAAACCGCCGCAACGCAACATGAAATTCAGCTGTAATAGACGTCGAAGCTAATATTTTGGAGTATTTGTGCGATAGCTATTGAGAAATATGTTGATTCTTACAATACATTTACAGCCTGATTTCATGTTGAGTTGCGACGGATCTTAAACGCCGGTTGCTATGGAAACGTCTTAACTAAAGACCAGGCAGTAAGGCTTAATTTCATGTAAAATGAAACATGAAATTGATCCTTATTGCCTGGTCTTTAGATAAGACGGAAGGCCCGTCGCAACTCAATAAGGCAGAAACCTCAATGTCTATAAAGAAAGAAGAAGGTGTTGATGGAGGAGAAACCTAGTTTTTCACCATCCAATTCCAAATTGATTCACAAATGCAATAAAAGCAAGAAATTAGATTTTCTTGAGACTTTGGAAATAAGGAAAGCCTTGAAACTGGAAAAGGGATCTTGCTTAAATGAACAGAATAACTTCAATAATCCCATTATCAATTCACTATTTTAATGTTCCAATCAACATTATTTTAACTTCAAATGCCAACTTTTTTCACTTATAATGATTTCATTATTTATCACCTTTTCTACCACTCAAAGAAACTTACCAGATTCTCCTTGATCCATTTTTAATTTTTACATTTTATAAAATGTTCATCATGTAACCTTTTGAAAACGTCAAATTTAATACGTTCTAAATATAGTCATAATTTAAACATTCTTTAAGGTAAGAACCCCTCTAATTCATCAATTGTTATCATTAATCACTTGTAAAATTAGGGCTGAAGATGGGAGTAGTTTTCTCCCGAAACATGTTCCTATTGTAATTTACGTGTATTAAAGTTTGACTAGAATATATTTAAATTTTAATAAATATAAATAAAGGTCGGTATATATTTTCGTAAACTATCGACGTGGTTCTTGTATTTTTCTTGATGGTTTTAACTCTCTTAGTTCTCTCATATTTCCGTCTTTATAGCTTTTCCACATTCTTATGTTTTCCATAATTCTCCATATTCTCTTGATTTTTCAGACTTGACACTTTTATTCTTCTGTTTTTAATGTTTTTTTTTCTTTCTTGTATTCATTCTATTCATTTTCTTGACTACCTGATTCTGGTATTCTCCGATTTTCGTGATACTTCTAATTCTTACAATTATATTTCTGACTGAAAAAAATCTCACTCTGTATCTAACTTAACAAGCGATACAAATAAAATTGGTTTAGGATCGCTATCTAATTTAAAACTCTTTTTGACGAATGACACTCAAGTTTATTGATTAATTATCGTGATGTCGACGAATCAAGGTGTGTGTAAAAAATGCAAGGCCAAAGTGCTTAATGCATTTATGAAATGTGATGTGATGATCTATATCGCAATAGTATATTGTACAACAAGCGCAGAAAAACAGTTAATCCACGAGCGTAGCGAATGGCTTAATCATGCAAGTTTGAATCCTTCAGCACGTGTTGTACTTATGCTTTTCCTTCACCCACCACTTAAAACAAGAAAAAAGTACATGCAAATATTTTATTGTAATCATAACACAATATCTAATATCGAAAAAATCACCTTTGTTGAATTATTCGACAAAAAGTAATATAATAATTGCAATGTTAAAGTGTTTGGTACAATTAATTCTAATTCTTCTACCCCGTAAGTAAGTCTGTAACTTACGGAGCCAATCCCAAAATAGTTGGTTCACGATTACTACAAAAAGTTCTCTGACGTTAGCTGTCGTGACTTACTATTTCACTCTCCGCGTTTATATGCGCAATTGATAATTTTCGATAGCAAATATTAACGGGATTTTTGGTATTTTACTTATAGGTCATAGGAAAAAGCTGTTTACAAGTACTTAGTGTTCAAGGATTTTTTCTATAATCAGGGAATGTTATGCTGTGTGAATCCTAGTTTAAAATATGAAGTACTGATAAAGATAATGTAAAAACCCTAGTCGATAAGTTGGGGGAGGAAACATTAACCGTTTTTAGAAAAAGCCGCTCTTATAAAATCTAAAAACTATCGGAGGAAAATCTGAAGAAGTGTTTAACTGACCATAATATATAATGGACTTAAGAATATAATGTCTCTGCTAACTTGCAAAAAGATAGTAAATAGATGTTTTGCAATAAAATGTTCATCTTGTCTAAATTGCGGAGGCACTGACCATGGGGAGTTTTTTTGTTTTTTGGATTTGTAAAGAAGAAGAAAAAATACTATAATAATTGAACTTCTCCTTCTCGCTTACTAGGGCGTGGTAATACTAAAATCAATAAAAATACAGTAGTGACTCGTTAATGCGGATTAAGAAAAAAAATAATTCGCAACAGCTTTGAAATAACTCCGATTAGACGCTGTTGATTTTCGAAAACAATTTTTTTAGTTCTTGGAACGTCATATCTGCAAAAAAAATATGTATATAACACCATCCAAAAGAAGAAAATTCAATTCTATCTTAAATAATAATAATTGTTATTATGTATTAATAATAAAAGTGCTGATGATGGCAGTAGTGTTCTGCCGAAACATGTTCCATTTGTAATTTTACACTTATTAAAGCTTGTGGAGTTCGACTTAGATATATTTAAATTTTAATTTAAATTTACTCCACTTGGATTTATAACATGCTTCTGGTTTCTAATAATTATTATTCATTCTTATATTTCCAGAATTATTAATTTATTCTTTGATTCTGTGGTATGTACTTTTTGGTACTTTTACTCCCAATTCTCCTAATTCTTTTGAGTGTCTCGATTATTTTAACACTCCAATTTTTTTTTTTTTGTTACTATTAATTTAGTTTTATGGATTTCGTGATCCTCTTAATTCTCTTCATTTTCCTGATTATTTTGACCTTCTAAATTTCTTGACTCTGCGACTGACCTTTTCTGATAGTAATAATAATTGAATTGAATAATTATAATTACACTAAAAGGATATGTAATAATTTGCGCTAATTTGAATTTCTTACCAACTGAAATTTTAAATCTTTTTGTGGATAGTGAAATGTTACATTAAAAACATTGGAAATACACCCAAGTTTATAGCGATAATAACGAACTACCCCAAGAGCGACTAAATTATTGTTAGAACACAATGTTTTGAATGTGTTTTTGAAATTTTCAAATCGAAACTCTCAGCTCTCCGATAGTTTCTCTTACAGCTGCTCGCGAGAGTAAAATTAAGTAACACACTAGTTAATTAGTTAAAAAAAAAACAACGGCTTCCTAGCGATGGTGTATATAAGGCAGGATTACGTTCACACGTCATGTGAAATACGAATCCTTTGTTTATTAACACAGCCATGAACTATAAGTTTATGATAAAGCTGACATCACTTTTTTACTTGCAACTTCATCAAATATTGATGTAATTTAACCGTTTAGTTTCAGCTATTTGTGGATACACGTGACGAATGATCGCATCACATATTTTTTAGTAGCAGTTTGAAGATCTAAAAACTAGATTTTTTATAAGAACAATGTACATAAATAATAAGATGTAGAGCTACATTTGACTGAAAGTTCACACACCTATTCACATGAATTTCATTATTGAGATTGTTATTTTTTACATTGCCCCACAAATTATTTTAAAGTTGCTGTTTGGCTTTCATAGATATATGCGTTTATCTTTTCAAGGAAAATTGGTTTTTAAAGAGAAGTAATGAGTAATTGATGGCATTTATTGATTTCTCTCTTAAATGTCATTAATTGAATATTTATTTTTAGAATACGTCATGCCACGACCCTGATCAACACTAGTAGCACTATTTTGTTTTCTAACAAGTTATTGTAGATAAGTAATAAGAACAAATCCGTCTATATAAAGCGAGTTCTCAATTACTTCATGATGAAAAAAATTCACCAGTGTATGATTCATGATTATACAAAACATGCACTACCAACTGATCGTTTCTGAACGCATTTGACTTAAATTTCTCACGATTCCAAATATACTAATTCCTTTTCTGATTTCAGACTGAATTAACGTGTCACAGGATACAAGAGTTTGAAACGCAAGCATCGTCAGACCTCGAAGTCCGTAATAACAAAATCGAAGAACTGAACCGGCAAAACGAAGAATACAGACACCAAATATCAACTCAACAAAAGGCGACGGACCAACATAAACAGCAAATTAACAAATGCATCGAAGTAGTGAAGAAACTGCTCAAAGAAAAAAGTTCAATAGAAAAGAAAGAAGCGAGGCAGAGATGCATGCAGAACAGGCTAAGGTTAGGACAGTTCGTGACGCAAAGGGTGGGGGCTACTTTTCAAGAGAATTGGACGGATGGACATGCGTTTCAAGAGTTGGCGAGGTTTGTGCTACTAGTTTTCAGTATTATTGTTTACTAAAGTCATTGAAATAGGCGGCAGGAAGAAATCACGGCGGAGAGGGAGGAGATCGATAGGCAAAAGAAATTGTTGCTGAAGAAGAGGCCTTCAAACAACGAGAGCGGTAGGAAAAGGAACAATTCCAACGCGATGCACAACGGAACGGATTCGGGTTTTTTGAAGCCCGACGCCGTTCCAGGTTCCTTGACGTTACAAGAGTATTATGAAGCGGATGAAATCTTGAAACTGCGGCAGAACGCGCTGAAGAAAGAAGATTCGGACCTTCAACTAGAAATGGAGAAACTCGAAAGAGAACGTAACCTTCACATTAGGGAGTTAAAACGTATACACAACGAGGATCAGTCTAGGTTTAACAACCATCCAGTGCTCAATGATAGATATTTGTTGTTAATGTTGTTGGGCAAGGGTGGGTTTAGTGAAGTGCATAAGGCTTTTGACCTTAAAGAACAGAGATATGTGGCCTGCAAAGTTCATCAACTCAATAAAGACTGGAAAGAAGACAAGAAGGCGAACTATATCAAGTGAGTGGTAAAAATCAGTTTGACAAATTTTATACGCGTCTTTGTCGATGTTTTGGGAATTTTATTTTAATTGATGTGTCTCTATTACAGGCACGCGTTAAGGGAATACAATATCCATAAGGCTTTAGATCATCCTCGTGTAGTAAAATTGTATGATGTTTTTGAAATAGATGCTAATTCCTTCTGTACAGTCCTAGAATATTGTGATGGTCATGATCTTGATTTTTATTTAAAGCAGGTAAGATCATAAGAAATGTAATTTTGGGGGTATTGTTTTTGTCAAAATTCTTAATTCTTTATATGCCGATTTTTGTTCAGAAGTGCCATATGATTCAAAAGAAATCGGGGAAAGTGAGCCCCCGTTTATTTGATCACTCTTGAATCATATGGTCTGAGTTCACAAGGTAAAAATGCTCGTAGCACCCAGATAGGAGTGTTAAATTTTGTTACATGATGATACCCTCTTGCCAGACACTCCCATGGTGGATAACGTGTTTCAAGACGGGACTGACTCGAACCGCGTCATCCCACCATCTTTGTCATCATCCTGAATAACACTGTATCTCTTCCAGCATAAGACAATACCAGAGAGAGAAGCAAGATCTATAATAATGCAGGTTGTGTCAGCTTTAAAGTACCTGAATGAGATTAAACCACCCGTGATTCACTACGACCTCAAACCCGGCAACATCTTGCTAACGGAAGGAAACGTTTGCGGCGAGATCAAGATCACCGACTTTGGTTTGAGTAAAGTAATGGATGAAGAAAATTACAATCCAGATCACGGGATGGATCTTACATCGCAAGGAGCTGGTACCTATTGGTAATTAATTTCTGAATTTGTTGGAATCGAGTACTGACGATTTTCTCATCAGGTATCTTCCTCCGGAGTGTTTCGTAGTCGGCAAAAATCCTCCGAAAATTTCATCGAAGGTGGACGTATGGAGTGTCGGTGTGATATTTTATCAGTGTTTATATGGGAAGAAACCTTTCGGACACAACCAATCGCAAGCTACGATTTTAGAAGAGAATACCATTTTGAAAGCGACTGAAGTGCAGTTTGCAAATAAACCGGCGGTGACGAATGAAGCTAAGGTAAGCTGAGACAAAAGAAGAGAGCATGTTAGCATTTTCCAAGTTATAGTTTTTCTTTAATTGCAAACAGATACTTTTCATTTAAAGATGTCAAAATTAAATTAAAAATCCGGCCATTGTTAATACGAACTGCACGTCATTCAATATGGGAACTCACAAAAAAACATTTCCAATAAAGACTTGCAAAAAAAGTATCAATAATTTGGACACCTACGTGTTAAAAACTGTTTTCTAAAAATAATTCGTTATATCTGACCGTTTACAAAAAGAATTCGCTAGAGCTACATTTGTACAAAGAATAGTATTCAAATGAGTGAAGACCTTGTAATTCATCAGGGTGACACATGTGTTGAAAATGTCTGTGGCTCCCTCTGTCGTATTATTTTAGCATTTAGCATACGTCTTGTGTAATTACATATTTATGTTGTAACCTTCCCACAATCATTGTTTGAAGCATTCCCTCCACGAGCACACACCCAGTTTCGGCCTTACTAGACCTCATCAACCTAAACTAAGAGATGTCTCTGGTCCTTCAGAACAGCCGCTCCAGGCTTACGGGTCTTTTGTATTTTTGTTTTTAACTGATTTTTTTACCTTATTTCTCCACCAATGAGATCTTTTGGCATTTTTGTGTTTTTGTAGTTTCATGGCTAACATTTGCCAGATTCATCTCCTTCTACAAACTGATGTCCTTTTTCTACTCTTATTTTGTTTCCCTTGTGCCACAACGATTTATGTACCTTTTTTTTAATTTATGCACCACTACTTGCACCCTGCGTTTCCCCCTACATTAGAGCCGATTTTTGAAAAGATTTTAGATTTCTTCTAGACTTCAACCTCATGAATCAATTGGCGACACGCCCAGATCGATATCTAAGCGTATTCGAGATATGAATTTTTAAAGATCCTCTTGTATTTTCTAACTGAAAAAAAAAACGGTACAATATATATATATATATATATATATATATATATATATATATATATATATATATATATATATATATATATATATATATTAAATAAAAATGCCAAACGGAAAACTAAAAAACAAGCATAGAAGAAAATTTATGAAAGATTTAGAAGACAAAATGAAATAGTGAAATAATTAAATAACAAACTTACAAAATAGAAAGTTAAGTAAATAACAAATAAAGAAAGAAATGATGAAACAGCAAAAGAACGAGATAGCAAAATGGAGAAACTGTGAAAGTGAATTGTGCAAAAATTGTTAAAAACTAAAATTAATAACGAAATATGTAGTATGAAACCAAAATATTAATTCAACAAAATACAAAATTAAATAAATTGCAAATAACGAAACTGATATGGCGAAAGATCGAAATATGGAGACAAACAGTAAAAAATTTAAATAGCAAAACAGAGAAAGAATGAATTAATGAAACGGCAAAATAGTGAAGTACAGAAATAAAACAGTGAAAGGGTAAAAAGCTGAAAAGAGAAACAGTCAATGAGTGAAATACTGAAACTGAGCAACAGAAACTGAGCACCAGATAAAAAATAGTAATGTAACGAAAAAGCAAATTAACAAATGGGAAATTCAAAGAAAGGGTAAAATGATTTAATAGAAAATTAATGAGGTTTCAAATTAAGAACACATATACTAAATAATATCAGGTCTTCATAAATGATTCATACATCATGTTGTCTGTGAAAAAAATTACATTTAGTTCGATGGAGAATTTTGACGTTCAAAATCTACTGAATGTATGAATAATTTTTGAACGGGTACGCGATGAGATCGTACACTATTCATTTCTCGATTTTTAGCCGGTTATAGGAGTGGGGCACAACCCCCTTAAATCATCCCAGTTCCGACGTCTATGAGAATAATTTAATAACGGAATAGTGAAATGGGAAACATGTAAAGTAACGAAATAAAAGTAACAAATAAACACCCCTCAAAAAATGTTCACCAGTAAATCGTAAGCGACATGGTGTAGACTGATATTTTTTGGTACCAGCGTATTCGTTTTGAAATTTTCTTTTATTTGACCAGTGGTTTACTTTTACGAAATTTGAGGCAAGCTTGAGACAGAACTGTAAAACAATTCGAAATGCGTGTGAAATCACTTTAAACAGAACAAAATTTTGAGGATGGAACAAATTTTGAAATATAAGTCAAAAATACAAGATAAGAAGGAATAAAAAAAATTGATATAACAAAATAGGATTTATTTATGCAACAAGTGTAAGAAGTGATTAACGGGGCCGATGTCACTTTTTACACGTGTTGCATAGAACATTTTTTCTACGATCGCCCCAGAATCTGTTTTTCTAGAGAATGCAAACAGCATTCAACATTTACAAATGACGATCTTAGAAAAATATGCTTAAAAACGTTAAAAAAACAAAAACTAATATGTGAAATGTTTGTTTCAGAGTTTCATTAGGAGCTGCCTAGCGTATAGGAAAGAAGACCGAATCGACGTTCTATCACTAGCCAAACACGAATATTTACAGCCCCCCATGCCTAAACATTCACGAGTGGCGTCGAGTCAGCAGCAGCAGCAACAGCAGCAGCAGCAACAACAACAGCAACAACAGGCGGGCTCGTTTTCCACGGGACTTTTCGGGACAATGAACGCTTCCTCTTCATCTTAGTGCAGTGCTGTGTTTATTTAAGTTATTTAATTCATATGTTTAAAATACTACTCATAAAAACGTACATTAGTTAATAATTACAGACGATAGTAGTGGGACGCTCAGATCGAGATCGAACTATTTGCGTGGTGAAAATGTTATTTCTAGTGCGAATGTTGTAAAGACGCGCAGTGTGTGCGATCCAAGGACTCTTTTCAACTTCTTTCTCTTGTTGCTTACGCTTCCCCTTGAGGGTTTTTGTTATAAAGGTTGGATCGAACTAGAATCTTAGTGTACTAAAGCAACACTGTTATTTGTATCGCTCTCTGGCTATTTTTCTCATATGTATGGAGTAAATGCAATATATACATATATGTGTACATTTGGTTAAATATCTACCTTTATAATGAGAACCAAAATCTCAGTCCAGTTCAGTACAGAAACAAGAACAATAGTCTGTATGTTTCCTTTCTAGGCTATATACATATAGAACGTTATTAAGTTATTTTCTTTTGAAGTGACCTTGCTTTTACCATAGTGTGTATTTGGTTCGCTGCGTCTTGTTCCCTCTTCATTAAATAGTGTATCATGCAAAGGCTCATGTTTGTATCCCCACATGACGCGAAAATGGACGCTTATTAAATAAACTGAAACGTGTTTAATAAGCTCATTTTTCTCCTAGCAGCTTTTTGAGACATTTTTGTTTTCACAGGCTCGTTCTAAACTTCGAAATTTATATCATTTAGAGCGTAATATTAGTATTAAATGCGATTAAAGTCAATAACCTCAATATTATATGCAATATACAGTGTGAGCCACTAACTATATTGCGATATGTGCAGTGTTCTGTTAATCGTATTTATTTCGTTACTATTGCGATCACTTGACCCGTGTTGTAGGAAAAACGTGGTAAGCAGCAGTAGCCGTGATATGTGAGAACTTATTGGAGAGGACGAGATTGGAACCACCCAAGTCAAAAGTCATCCCTAGTCGTTGCGGTATCCGTGATGTCTATCCACAATGCCCGTTAAAAAAAAAAACACGTGCCACACTGTATAAATCTAGGTATATGTGACCCGCTAGTAGGGTGTGTATATTTGAAAGCTTGTTACTTTATATAGTGGGGTTATTGTGAATTTTCCATGAAAATGTCTCAAATATCCAATCTGAACAGTTGTTTAAAGTGTACTAAGTGATGTGGAAATGTACGGGCCTCGTTTGTACAGTGCACAGTGTACATTGCAAAGTTGCTGAATTAAATTAGGGTTGTGTGTAAAGGTTAACGTACATTCTTCATCATTTTTGTTTTGTATATAATGAAGCTGCAATATAAGAAGTGAATGCCAAACATGTCCGATATAAGTAAAACTCGCAAATAATTAAAAAATACATGTTACTTATTTATACTGTGCTGTTTGTGTGGGTGGTGCGCCACAGACATTGTGATAAGAAATTAACTAAGAAGTCATGTCTTAGTAGCAAAAAAAAAAACGCAAAATGTATCGTTACTTTATTGTTTATGTACTTGTATCTATACTTTTATTTTATACAACGTTCACATTTTTTCTTTGGTATATCTACCGTTGTAAATACAGTGTGTATGAATTACACAGTAAAGTTTTCAAAACCAAGTTAATTTATTTCCTCTTAATTTTATTATAAAATATAATTTTACTAAATTTATAGCAATTTTTTTAACCCTTTGAGAAGTTTTTAAATTTTATGAAATTGGCCGCCACTATAGTTCTGGCCCTCCTGGTTGGTTTTTTGCAAATTTTATTTTAATAACACAAATCGTAGCGTTTCCGGTTAATTATTTATACACTATATACAATTTATTTTTGACTAACGGCACTGCACCCTCGGACGTAGCAATTATCTTTATTTTAACACAACATGCGGGCTTACTGTGCATAAGATAACGGCACCGATTGGCTCACTTTTCGCTACCACTACTGCGACCCACTGAATGCCTGAGTGGGGGTTAATTTTTCCTTACTTTTGCTGACAATGGAGATGGGAGTGGACAAAAATCTTACATAGGTAATTGATTCTGCTTTTTCATAGTTTTTTTTTCCTTTACTTTTATATTTTTTGTAACTTGTAGGTCTTCAAGTGTTCTGGGGCGTCTTGAGAAATTGAGTCCTGAATGATGCTGAAAAAATATAAAAGGGTTTTCTAATTCTAAAAATCTAATGTGTCTTCAAAAGCTCTGAAGGATCCTGGAGAAAATTGTGAAAAATCTAACAGCACTAAACTGTTCCATTTTTTATACTTTGACAACGAGATATATTAAGTAGGCTATAATGCCCTAGGGCCTATAAATCATAATGCCCGCTTATTATGCCCTCAAAAAATGTAACCATGTTATTATTATTTATTTAAAGTTAAAAGTACAATTTGTAAATGAAGATCCACTAATTGAACCATTTATTAAATCTATGCTATGTTTAAATGAAGAAACATTCGGGTTGGAGGCATCAGTTTTACCAAAAATTCTATTTTTGCTAGACGTTCCAGTTTCACCGCAACGCAAACTAGGTAATTTAGCAAAATCAAATTCAAAATTTATATATTTTTTAAATGTTCACTAATTCAAATGCAGTGAAATATAAAACGTTGTATGCACCACGGGCAGAACTTGCTGTTTATAAATCTCGGGCTATTTACAAAATCTTGGGCCGGAGGCCCTCGAAAACAAAACGAAAAGAAAGAAAGAATAGAGGAGATAATAATAATATCAAATGACGAGGAGTAAGTTAAGGAAAGAAGGACATTGGTAAATTCGAGGAAGTGGGCAGAACTCAGAGATGAAGATCTTCGCAAGACAACAGACACGAATAAAAGGCACAATAATAAGTTATTTGATATACACACAAATTAGTAAAAAAGACACAAACATGACGCCAAACTAGAAGAAAGAAAATCTAAAGTTAGGTATAAAAGGATAAACCAAAATTGATTAATTAATTCATTCATAATCAATTATTTATGCATTAATGAATAGACTAGGAGTAAATGGAAATGCCATATTAATATGATTAATGAAATAAACATTATCATATCAAAAGATGAGACTGCTGTAATGCTGGTTGCCTGATCTGTAAACAGCAATAATAATTAATTATTCTAGACAGTAGAAGATATAATTTTTTGGGTATTAAAATTAAATTGAATGTAAATGGATGAAAATCTACATTTATTAAGTGTGTCTTTTCGCTTTTTATAATAAAAAATCAAATAAAACAATTTTCTGCTCCACCAGCGCCATCCATCGGGGAAACATTGACATTTACGTCACTTGTCAATTTTATGTGAAATGTCAAATTTTTAAATAAATGATTGACATTCCCCATAAAAATCGATTTGTAGATAATAACAACAAACAAAATTCTTTGGCAGTGATAAATAAATGATGTGAATACAATACTGAAGCGTCCCCTGGGGTAATAATGACGACCGCACAAGACGTCTTTGATTTAAAATGCATTTTAAAAGACATAAAAATCAGACTTTGTTGTCGAATCGAAAGCGGGGTTAAGCAACTATTGGCCCTAATAACAAAGTAAGTATCTTTTTACAATGATGCATTAACTGCATGCACAAAATTGTAGTGATGAAGAAGTTGTGCTATTTTATACATACGGAGAGTTGACCCCAGTGCTGAAGAGACTCCCATGGCTCACAGACGCAAACAAACTGATACAAGCTATATGTTTTGATCCTTCTGGAACCTGGCTTTTGGTTGTTTGTAAGTCTGAAACATTATTTGGAAAGTGCCTATTCATTTCTGTGGTATTTACAGCAATAGATGGCTCACTGTACATAATTCCAGCACTGAGCTTAGCAGATAAAAAGCAAAGGATAGATTGCAAGTGGTCACTCAATGATTTGACTCACTTTCCTAGGCAGTCTCAAACACCTGATTCAAAACCGACTTGTGTGGTATGGTGGCAAACACTGGATTGTAATCAGAATGCTCTGGTAGGATATGAAAGTGGGGCTATAGCTCTTATGAGTCTGACTGATGGGAGGTGTTTGGGGTGTTGTTCAATTTCAGAGGCTGTAACTCATCTTGCTTTGTGTCAAGATAATACTCTTGACTCTGTCTCACTTTTGGTAAGTAATAGGAGATAAAATTAAAAAGTATGTACTCCTCTTAAAACATATATCACAGAAGTAACAGTTATGCTTTAACTGCAAGAGTTTGGAGTAACAGAACTTGTTTTATATTCTTACTAATTTTTAAATTACTTAGATCAATGTGTAATCAAGAGGCACAAGCCATCCACAAGCAACTTGGTGCAAACATTTATAAACTACATGAAATCTCTACTCTTGTGTATAATGGCAAAATGACCAGAGGGAATTAATTTGATTTCTATTTAGCAATTATATTGTTGCTTTTATGGATACACACTATTTATTTACATATTCTGTATACATTTTATTTTTATTAGACTATTATTTGTATTAACAAATTAATATATACAGACTGATCAACAATTAATGTTTCAGTTGGTAATAGATTAAGATAAAAGGGTATATGTATTTATTTTTGCCTTTAAGTTTTGTTTGTAAGTTTAAATGTTACTGTCCACCATCTATCATCAGCTTGCCAAAAAAATTTAATATAAATTGTATTGTTGCCAACTCAAATTTTTAATCTTGATCACTGAGTACAACTCATAAATGCTTCTTACCTCCAGTAGGCTTTGAACCTCAAAATTCTCCATCCAACTAGATTCAGATTTTGTTTTTCTCAGGTAACATGATGTATGAATTACCTTTTTAAGTGTCATTCATGTAATGCAGATAATCGTTGCGCTTAACTAAATACGATAGGTCCATTCGAGAATATTCTAGAAGATGACGTCATAATAGCCATTTCTCGACCCATTTTAAAAACTTGTGAAAATTTGCAGTATTTATAGCTGTAGTTCCTTGCACTTGCTCTAATATTTTGTTTAACATTAAATATCTTTTTACCTCAATTTCCGTGACATCCAGAAAATAATGTCATTACACGCTAAAATTGTGTTGTAGATAAATGGGGAAAGCGGCCAACAATGGCGCTTGATCCTAGAACAAAACTCAGTTGGCTGCTTATGGCCACCAGAAGCCGCCAATCATTCCGACGATCTAACGCGTTCGCGATTGTACAGTTTGAAACAAATGGGGGTTGAAAAATTGGCGTCATTAAGGCAGCGATTGGTTGAGGCCAGAAGCGGCAGGAGAGACAGCCAAAGTGATACAGCAAGTGAATCATCACATTCAGAATCTGTACCTTCAACAGGACCTGAATTGTTGCCTTGTCTTTGTGATACAATTTTTGCACCGCAATATGCCCGAAGTCGTTATCTGTTTTCTGCTTTCTATAAACCATCAAGTTTACTAACTGTTCATGCAGTCGATGTTGAATCTGCACCGTTATTTGTTTATAAATTGATGATGGGAACCAGTTCAGTGTTGTTAACGGATAAGTTGCTGTATACTGTTAACGATGAGAGGGATGTTATTTCTGTAATCAGCACTCAACTGTGCGAGTGTAGGATGGAAGGGGACGCGGTTAGTTTTTACAAACTTTTTGTGCTTTTTTTAATCCTTGTCATTCATAGAAGTTCAATACTGAGGCGCTCGTCGCTCAGTTCAGTGTTGGAACTGAAAGAATCTTGAATATTTATAAATTGACTGATTTGACAGGAGGAAGGACGAGAAGGAGCAAAGAAGATCAAAAGAAGGAAAAGCATTTTGAGCTGCCAAAAACTGCAGAGGATTTGAGTATCAGGAAACCCAAAATTGATACATGTGTTGTTGTAACTACGTCATCTGTCTACAAGTTGATTGTTAGGTTTGTGTAAATTGTTATGACAGTAACATACAGGGTGACATTGAACATGTGACACTCCTTTAAACCACCAATGAATTGTTGAAATCTCGGAGAGAGACCCCGAACGTCAATGAACTGACATTCATGAGGTTGGAGACCAAAATCTTAGTAAAGTAAACGCTAAAAAATAATGCATATTTTATACAAAGTTTTTGTCCAGTTGAAAATTCACAGTGCATGTTAGTAAAATATGATTTATAAAAAGTTTGTTTGATATTAATTTCTCTTAATTTTGATGAATAATAAAAACGTAATTATGTAGGCTTTGAACGTCAAAATTCTGTCTGAATACTTAGATGCAAATTGTATTTTCCATAGGCAACATGATGTATTGATCATTTATGAAAATATAAACTGTCTTATAATTTAGGGAGGGGGTTACAATTATTTTTTTGATTTGATATTTTCCTATTTCGTTAATTACACATTTTGCTATTTTGGTGATATATTGGGAGTAACATCAATATCTGATTTCGTTAATTTGATTATTTATTTTATAAATTTGAATTTATTTTACTATGTATTTTGTAAATTTGATATTTGGCCATTTTGTAAATTTCAATTACATAATTTCAATGTAAATTTAATTATTAGAATATTCTTTTTTTCTGATACATATTTAGATAATTTGGTTGATTTGAAGTCTTGATACATATGTATTTTGTTTTATCTGATATTTTGATGCTTTTCTATTCTTGATATTTGGTTAATAATCTACTATTTTTTTTAACTTGATATTTTGCCATTTTGTTGATTTGATATTTCTCGAATCTTAATTTTTGATATTTTGATAATCGATATATTGATACATATGTATATCGGAAGTCTGAATATTATAATGTGATTTGATATTTCTTTAATTAGAAATTTTCATATTTCATAAATTGATAGTTTGACATTTTGTTAATGTTAAGTTTTGTAATTTCGCTAATTTGAGTAATTTTTTCTTGTTAATTCATTAATCTGTTAATTTCACGTCTGCTATGTTGGTTTTTCATTCACTTGATATCATGCCGTTTCGGTGATTTGATATTTCGTGAATTTGAAATTTTGATAATTCATTAATTTGATACATTGACATTCCGTTAATTTGATGTTTCCCTAGTTTGCCATTTCGTTAATTATACGTTTTTCCATTTCGCTGATTTGTGATTTCGTCAGTTTTTTTTTTTTAAATTTGATATTTTATTAATTTGATATATTACAATTTCTTTAATTTCACGTTTTGCTGTTTCATTAATTTGATATTTCTCTGATGTGATTTTTCGTTAATCTAATATATTCTAATATTTCGTTAGATTGTCATTTCGTTAATTTGATATTTGGATATTTAATGAAATTGATATTTCACTATTTCTGTAATTTTACGGTTTACCATTTCGCTAATTTACGATTTCGTCAATTTGATGTTTATTAAAATTTGATATCGCCCTGATTTGATATTGATTGATAAATACATTTTCTTTGATTTTACTTTTTGCTGTTTTACTAATTTGATATTTTTCTGATGTGATATTGCGTTAATCTAATCTTTTGATATTTTGTTAGTTTGCTAATTTAATATTTTGATATTTTATATTGGCTTTGTTTGATATTTTATCGATTTCATGTACTCCAATTTTTGAAAGTGAAATTTTCTTTAGTGAGGCACTGAGTCCGAAAAACTGAAACGGAAATCAAAGTGAAACACTTTGGTGGTGTAGATGAATGAAAGTGGGGACGCGTGAGAATGAAACGACTAGCGTGGTGGGTATTACGGCTACGCCTCCCTGTCCGCTCTGCTGTCCCAAGGGCCCCCCTGTCTCCAACCTCCCCTCTCCGTTCCAAGGGGGGCCACTGTTATAAGTGGGCCTCACTGTCCCAAGGGGGGACCCTGTCCCAATCTCCTCGGTCACGAGCGTTGAATAGGGGCTGGATTTAAGTGAGTCTTATTTATCAAAAAATGCTTTAACAGTTTGGGAAATCGTTTTTGACATTCGTGTAGATTACATGGATTAAAGATAACACATGTTCAAAATCATCCTGCATTGTATTTTATTGTATTGGGCAGAAAGATTTATTTTCTCTCTTGAAAAATATGCAATTAAAATTATCAAATATTTTTTTATTAACTATAACTCGTTTCCAGTTGTTCACCTGTAAATAAATTTGTTCATTTTGTCACTGTGGAAAACGAGTTAGAAAAGGCGGAAAAGCTCTCTTTAATATTTGGTTTGAATCTGCAACAACTACTAGAAGGGTGTGGGGACCTGATGATATCAAAAGGGTCATTTCACTCTGGAATTATTTTATACAAACAAGCAAAAGTTCACCTCTTGAAACGGGTTCTCAAACTAGCAATATCCGCCGACTGCAGAACTCTACTCAAATTTGTACATCTCTGCCTAAGTGCAAGTCGTGTTGACATGTCTATAGCCACCAAAATTCATATAGGAAATTTGGCGGTGATGGCTTACACCGAGCTGATATTAAGATATGGGGGACAAGCTCGAATTTCGAACACCAAGGATTTTATGTAAGGAACTCTAAAATCTGGTGTATTTAACATGGATTTTAAATTGTAGGAATTTTCTGCGATATGAAGAATTCTTTGACCAAGTTTTAGCCGTGAATGTTGCTTGCCAAGCAGGTCATTGGAATATCGTGTCTTTATTGGCTAAATGTCGGGGATTACAGCCCGAAGTTGTTTCTGCTTTTAGTCAAATACTCCAAAGTGCTCGAGCACCGAGATGCAATGATCGAGAATTTCTATTTGCTCTCTCTGAACCCAGTTTGACACAAAGCCTTGTGATTTTCCCCCAGAGCGGTAGGGAACTTTTTAATTTTATTCGGACAAATGTGGATAATTTTCCGGTTGATATTCTGCAAAGATTTGCTGTACAACTGAATCCCAGTCACCCGTGTATCATTCCTCTAGTCAGTAGAATATTTTCAAGCAACAAATATTCCACGAGCCTTGACACAACTATAGAATCGGTCGACATGGATAATCCAGACAAGGCTATCCTTGCAGTGAGGGAGTTGATTGAAACCTTCTTGATTGTTTTAGTAAAACTTGTTGGAAAAGCTGACAAGGATGAGTAAGTTGAAAATTTATCTACGTATTTGAAGGTAAAGTTGTGTTGCAGGTACAATATTGACCTTTTGGAAAATGTTGAACCCCCGGAAGCGCCACCTGACGAACCAATTATTGAAAAATTTCCGGACTTGCAACCACTCAGTTGCGGATATGAACACGCAGCTGTGGTTCGCAATTTCTCTGTATATACAATGGGGATTTCAAGTTCAAGTTGTCTTGGGTTAGGACCTCTCTTGACGCAAAGTAGTCCCCCGAAATTGGTTCAAACGTTATTTGATTTGAGGGTGAAAGTTTTGTCAGTGAGCTGTGGGCGCAAACATACACTGGCTCTGACGGATTTTGGGGTAACTGGTGTGCGATTTGTGGATGAAAACAATTGAAGTTGGTAGCAATGATGTAGATTATCATAATGTTCTTGTGTAGAGATATATTTAGGAATGCCAAGGAAAATTGGTGCTTTTAGTATATTTTGCTCCTAAAAAGGGTTATTACAAAATTAACAACGGATTTGAGTTTTTGAGGTTCGAAAACTTATAGAACGACACCCAAGTTGATATGTCAAAAACAAAATTTTTCCCTCAAAAATTTCTAAATTTAAAAAAATTCTTTATTACATATTTACAAACAGTTGATGGAAACACATAAGAATCGTTATAATAGTTGAATCTAATCTATTGCATAATCTAAAAAAATAATATCGAATAAATGAAATAATCGAAAAATGCCCTTTTTGATGATATCACCGAAACGACAAGTGTTACCACAAAATTAACACCGGAAATGCATTTGTGAAGTCCAAAAATCTATAAAATGACACCCAACTTGATATGTCAAACACGAAATTTTTCTGATTCAAGAATTTCTAAATTTCCAAATATTCCTTATTGTTGACGTACAGTTGATGAAAACATATATAAAATTGTTATAATAATAAAACGACACCCAACTTGTCAAAAAGTTTTTCCTTCTCAAAAATTTTGAAAATTCCAAAAATTGAGTCACAGTTGATGTAAACAGTAGACTAGATGAACGTAAAGAAGCCGGGAAACTTGAACAACTGGGGAACTGAGAAAGCAGAAAAATGCAATACATATAGCAACAGAATTTTAGAAGTTTTGAAAATTTTATAACTAGAAAAAAAAAAAAATTAAAAATCGAAATCCAACAGATGGAATATACAAAATATAGGGTAGATTGTCGATCGAACCATTCGTGACGAACAAGCCTGCTGTATAAAAAATTAAATTGACCCCACTGTAATACAGAATGGAAATTATTCTGCAGAAAAAGTACAGTGTAGGTTTTGCATAGGTTCAATTTGTTATATATAATTTTCTACTACCAGCTTTAATTGAATTTTACACCCACACTGATATTTCTACACCCCCCTTATATGATATACTGTAGATCTACGCTTGGGGTTCTAACACTTACGGCCAATTAGGACTCGGTCCATTTATCCAGGAAAGCCCGTACCCACAAATGGTAACTTCCCTATCCTTCAAGAAAATAGTACAAATCGCCACAGGACACTACCACAGTTTAGCACTAACATGCAGCGGCCAGGTCTATACTTGGGGATGGGGTATACATGGCCAGCTTGGTCATGGAAACTGCAATAATGTGTACTGCCC
This sequence comes from Diaperis boleti, assembly GCA_963583935.1. Classification (NCBI taxonomy): domain Eukaryota; kingdom Metazoa; phylum Arthropoda; class Insecta; order Coleoptera; family Tenebrionidae; genus Diaperis; species Diaperis boleti. The sequence continues at coordinate 72,742,127 of OY757242.1, read as the reverse complement.
AAAATTGTTAACTTTTACACATCAGGTCAAGCAAGTGGCAGCAGGACACGCGCATAGTTTGATATTAACGAACGACGGAAAACTGTACGGATTTGGGTTAAATATTTTTGGCCAACTAGAAAGGTGTCAGATTGACACTAATAAATCTACAACACCCGTTTTGGTACTTCTGATGCCTGATATGTATGCCCCAATTGAAAAAGTCGCAACTGGTTATTTTCATAATGTATAGATTTCATTTCTGACTTTACTTTTTTTACGGTTGTATTTTTAGATCGCTATTCGAACTGATCAGGAGGTCTATACATGGGGCGCAAGCCCCCAGGAGGTCCGAATTCTGCAATCTAAAAACTTGCAAAAACAAAACGGACTGTCTTTGAAGGCACCAGACTTGTGGAAAGCGAGTGTCCACGTGTATTCTGGTGACAACAAAAAACCAATTGAACAAGTAGCTGTAGGTTACAGACATTCTGTGATTTTGCACAATGGAAAAATTTTATGGGGTAAAAGCAAGGAGGAAGAGCTGAGTTCACCAAAACTCAAAGACAAGGACAATATTAGTTTTTATACACATAAATTCACACATGTGGCTTGTGGATTGGATTACACCATGGCACTTGACCAAAGTGGGAAGCTTGTAGCTTGGGGAAGTCCTTCTATGGCACAAGTTAGTATTCAATTTGTTATCTGCAGTAGTAATAATCGTTTTTTAGACGATTTTAGGGCGTGCTTTAGATGATGGAAAATCTTCCAATGACGGTAAAGTAGTGATATTCAAAAATACTCGCAGAGTTATCAAGTTTCCCAATAATTTTGACGGAAACACCGATAATTTCCCAATAGAAGTGCCGGGATTACCATCAATGGCAATCACTTTTAATCCTGCAGACCACAGATTGCTATTCGCAAAAAAATATGTCCCTTATGCGGTCCTCCAGGTAGAAAACGACCAAGAATTTGAACAATCTTTCATCCAAACAAATAAAAACATTTCACCCCTCACTTTTATCCAGAACATTCCCACATTTAAGTTTGGTCAAAAGACCTTGCATTACGCCCTTGAGACATACCATGGGTGGTATGATACCGAAAATGTTATGTCCAAGTGCTTAGATATGAACAACTACCAAGCAGCCAGTAAGATTTCAATTTTGGGTGGACATTTTGGGGATAGCCTTGGATTTCAATTGACGGCCTTTAAAAAGTACATGGATTCGTGCGACTTGGATTTGGACTCGATCTTTGTTAACAAAGAAATGTATGATAACATAAAAGAGAAAGAGCAGAATTTCGTCGATTTCGTTGTTAAGAATATTCAGGAAGACTTTGGGGAGAAGACTTACATAAATTCACCCGCTCACATCTTAAGTTCTAGTTCGTCCTTGGACAGTATTAGACAGTGGGGGGACGATGTGGAACACCAAGGAGGTTGTGAGAGCCCTTGTGAGATGTCCGATATTGGAGACATCCGTCAAAGCATGACTCACTACGTGCAGTCGCTGAAAAGTAACGATAATTCACCACCAATTTCCAGTATTTCTAAACGAGTTTCAGAGTCGGAAAAATTGAAAAAGAGAACCAACTGTAAAGACGAATTCATAGGTTTAGAAATTAAAGATGAAAAGACTAAAGAAGTGATTGATAATGCATCAAGGGTCATAGAGTTTTACATAAAGAAGATTTACTTGTCTGAAAACCACATCTTGATGCAAAACGTGTTGATGAAATGCATTGAATTTTGGTTGAATAACAACTTACCAGTTCCTGTCCTAGAAAATGTTTTATTGAAGAACATGGATAAATACTTCTACCCGCTATCGATTTTATTGTTTTGTAAAAATTTCAGTAGCGGCGTTGACGATGATATTATTATAGACAAGCGAGATTCAGCCGGGTTTTTGAAAGAATTTTCCACCAAATTTTGCCTTCATTTGTGTTCCATGGTGTTAGAAAATGTGAACAAGGCGTAAATCGTGCTTTCCTAACTTTGTGTTGACATCCTGTACAAGTATTTAGCCCTGATAGAGGCAAAAACAAAGTTGACCTTTATGCTTCATGAATTAATGGATCCTATTATACTAGTCCTCATTAGATCTCATTGATGTAGTCATTATGTTTAGTTGTCTTCCACTGTTTAAGCAGATCCTCAGTCACCACATCAATATGTGAAATTGTGATACTGTATGTCAGCTGAAGGCTGAATCACAAACTGTAAACAAGGTAGCACTTTTATTTTATTTTGGGTTGTGACAACTGAATTTCCAATATTTAGAAAGTAGATACAGTCTTCAAGTGTTGTATTTTCAATAAATATACTAGACTAATGCAAATCTTTATTTAAAACCAATAAAAAACTAATCAAATTCAATTTCTGGAAGTGGTATGTCCTCAATACTCAAAGAAAGATCCATGAATTTGTCTTCAGATTTAAAGTCTATGTCAGGAGGACTATCCATACTCAGATCCAAGTCATCAACATGAAACATTTTTACAGGGGTTGTCCGGCCACCATAATTGCAATACAACCTTAAAAAATTTGCAGTCTCCTTTGCTGATACATGGTGAATGTCCAAATAATTATCTAAAAAGTAACCCTTCAGAAAATTACAACTTGAAATGAGAACAAACCTTCGAAACTTTTGAAGGAGTAACTGTCATAAAAAAATAAATCATCATCTTCATGACTGTTTATTTTTGGAGGTACTGAAGCTTCAAGTTGGGGTTGAGACTTCTTTAGTTGAGTCTCAGATTTCAGGTTTTTGACAACAGCAGGTGAACTATTCACCCCCCTGTCCATGAATGGTTTCCTGGATAGTGTGTTTGTGGTTCCTGGCTTCCTCATCACACTATCCACATCTAAAAATTGGTTTAAAGAAAATCGTTAATTCCAAAGTTGGAGGAATTGAAACTATACTTACTTTCTTGTGAAAAAACACGAATTGCTGGTGAAAACATTTTGCTTGTCATATAAATCAATACTGGAGTAATCTTTTAATGCGAATTTGCAGATGTATAGCAAAAATTGTACAGAAAAACTCGAACTGCGTTTTTGTCAGTTTAAAATGGTTAAAAACAGTTGCGACCTTTGCGACAGGCTCTTGTTTTCTTTTATTTACTTGGTGCCAACCTAACGAAATTGGAACCACTAGTCGTTAAACAATTATTATTTATTCATTATTATTTTATTGTTTATTGTACGTCTCCATATGTGTGAATCAAGTACTATTTTGTGGATGTTGTTAAAAACACCAAAACCAATACTTTCAATTGTGAAAGGTTTTATGTATTATATTTAGTTCCTTTATTATTGAGGTTGAGCACTCAAGATTTTTGAATTTATCACCTGTCAACGTCGACGTTTCGTAAATATAACCTAACAAATCGTTGATAAGTTTATTTTAGGTAAGTCTTATTGTGTTTCTGAACAATCTTCCATTGGACTGTTTTAGAATGGCCAAACATCACCCCGATTTAATTTTCTGCCGGAAACAACCGGGGGTCGCAATTGGAAGGCTCTGTGAAAACGACGATGGGAAGTGTGTCATTTGCGATTCTTATGTAAGGCCCTGTACTCTAGTCCGAATTTGCGACGAATGCAATTATGGTTCCTACCAAGGTAGATGTGTAATATGTGGGGGGCCAGGTGTTTCCGATGCTTATTACTGCAAGGGGTGTACGATACAGGAGAAAGACAGGGATGGGTGCCCTAAAATAGTCAATCTAGGTAGTTCGAAAACAGATTTATTCTACGAGCGGAAAAAGTACGGTTTTAAAAGACGCTAATGTACAGTTACTCTGGTTATAAATAAAGAAATAGCATTTCCTTGTGTTAGATTTACAATGGTTTTGTCACACATTTATATAGGGTCTTCATAAATGATCCATACATCATGGCACCTGTGGAGCAAAATTTATATATAGTTGAAATGAGAATTTTGACGTCCAAAGCCTACTGTATGTATGAATCATTTAATGAATACTCTGTCGGTACAATCAATGGACATATAAAACTAGTACAAGTAAAATCAATTTATACAGTTGTCAATCAAAATATAGGGTCTTATCATCCATTTATCATAGCACATAACCTTGGGGTGAAAACGGCAAGATTACATAGGATTTTTTTTCCTTATTTCCTTTTGACAGCTTACTAGTTTTCTATGTCCACTGATTGTACATATAGCCCAACATCAGAAAAAATTCTGTCCAGTTTATTATAGTTTATTTATTATTAATTTTTCTCAGTCTTAGATTTTTAATATAAAATGATATTTAACCTAGCCTCCCGATTCCACGTCCGGAATCTTATTCTTAGTTTCACAATTTTCGTTTAGAAATTTTACATATTTAATTTTTTTTTACTATCTCATGACAGCTACTACGCAATAACATCAACTACACAATTTCCAAATTTCAAACGTTTACCATTCTACAATGTAAATTCTACCATTCTACCTTTCCAATATTAAAATGTAAATTCTAGCATTCTACCTATCCAATATTAATAGAATCTTATAATTACCCACAAAACACAGATATCGAAAACTGGGGTAGTCAAAGTTGACTATGCACGAAAAGCTGTTTATAGTTTAATATACAGGGTGTCCCAACTAAAATTTGTACCCCCCAACAATTCCAATTTCGAAAGACTCAGAAGAAAACGCTCGAACAGGTTAATTTTGTTATCAAGGGGGACCAAATTGTACCAAACTTTCATGTCTTTGATCTGACCCCTTTAGCCAGGGGGCCACCCCCTTAAAAAATTTAAATACCATGGGGGGTCGTGTGATACATCATTTTAAAGCTTATTCAGTCCTCTATCCAGACCTACATTTATCGATTACTTTCTACAAAAAAATACATGAAAGCGATTTTTTCCAAATCTACATAAAATACTCAACTAAAATTTGTACCCCCCAACCATTTTAATTTCGAAACACTTAGAAGAAAACACTCGAACAGGTCAATTTTGTCATCAAGGGGGGGGGGGGGGGCAAATTGTACCAAATTTTCAAGTCTTAGATCTCGCCCCTTTAGCCAGGGGAACCACCCCCTTAAATAAATAAATAAATATGTATGTATATTTAAATCCCACAGACCTGTTGGTCCATACAGGAAATATTAAACAATAATTAAATGCCATTGTAGACAAAAACACCAGTAAAACAAAAACGAAAATGCTATTGTAAATTCATAAATAATAATCTAAATTAAATAAGTAATTTAAATGCCAATACAGTCAAAAACTAAGAAAAAACTAAAAAGCTGTTGTAAATCCATACAAAATATAACGTTAATTACCTAACACAATTTTACAATTATTATACCTGAAACTTTTTTTGTTCCCAAAAAATATGTCAACAGATTCACAAATTTCATTATAAGCCCTACACATATTAAGTAATGGTGAAAAAAAGTGATGGTTCGTGCGGGATTGAGGCAGTACAAAAGTCACTGGATTTCTACTTCCTAATCTTGGTACAAAAAAGTTAATTTCACTCAATAAATAATAGCAGTTTATATCACCATGTATTATATTAAACAAAAAAAAAAAAATTAAATGGCATGGGGGGTCATGTGATGCATCATTTTAAAGCTTATGCAATTCTCTATCCAAACCTACTTTTATCGATTCGTTCCTAAAAAAAAATAGCATAAGAATTGGTTATTTTTCAAATCTACATAAAATACGAAAATAACATTCATGCTTTTATAAATTAGAAAAAATCTTGTATGTAATACGTATGAAATGCTGTTTTGTGTAACTCCTGTCATATTGCGGGAACTCGCTTCACTCGTCCCGCAAAAATTCCACTCGTTACAGAAAACATTTTAGAAATTGTACCCAAGTTTCACAGGTATATTTTGAAAATATCACATATCTAGAACTATTTCATAACGACTACATATTTCATAAGCCCAAATTTTTTAACATCAAAAATCACATTTCTATCTACTTTTTAAAATCTCCCGATTTCACAACTTCACAATATTACATTCTTTCATTACAAGATTCTATAATTTAACAACTTGAAAATTGATATTTCCACAATTTCGTAATATCGGGTATTCATAATTGATTGCATCTGGAAAACTAAATTACATCTGGTTAGATAGAGAATTTTGACGTTCAAAGCTTACTGGATGTATAAATTATTATCTATGAAGACCTCGTATAAAAATGTGCTGATTCAAAAATTTCATATTTGCACGATTTCAAAATCCCCACCAGCACAATGCTAGAATTTCGAATTTTCACAATTTAAAAATTTAGCTATTTTAGGCAGGATTCAAAAATAGGTGACCTATATCCAATTTCACATAATAATAAAATTTAGTAATTTCACAACTTGAAAATTTTGTGAAATTGTAGTTGCGAAATTTTGAAATATAAAATCGTGAAAATTAGAAATAGTTAAATATTTTAAAGTGAAAAATGAGATTTTCTGAAAGCATGAAATTTTAAACTGAAATTTGGAAACTTGGAAATTAGAGAATCGGGGTGGATCTGAGGATATACATATATCTAAAAATATATAAATCTATACATTTGAAAGATTAATGAAAAATGAAACTAATAACTTTTGTAATATGTCGAGACTGAAAATGTAAATGATATAGTGGATCTATATATGATATAGTATGTAAATAATAAATGAACTGTTGAAAGTGATAAATAGTGAAATTGGGATATTATGAAAGAAGCGTGAAAATTTTTTAAAACAAAATTTTGATTTTTGAAAATTTGGTATCGTAAAAATAAGATTTTTAAATGATGAAATAACAATAAATTGTAACTTGTTTAAGATTTAACTTAAGTTTGAAATTGTGAAATTTTAATAAAAATACAATATAATTGTTGCACTGTGAAGTCGTGAAAATTTTGAATTTTGCAATTATCTGCAATACAGGAAAAAGACAGGGAATACTCAATCTAGGTAGTTAAATAACAGATTTATTCTGAGCGGAAAAAATTAGGTACGGTTTTAAACGACGTTAATCTAAAGAACTAATTTAAAAAAATGTCATCAATCATTTCAATGTTTTGAGTCGTATTGCGTAAACGAAAAACATATGCACACAGAAAAATTGACAACAAATGAATTTCTCAGGTTCGGAAATGTATAAAACGAGTTCAAACTCGATGGTTCCAAAATGTCTTTTTGGTTCCAAAATTTTGAAATTTCAAAAATCGCTTATGGCTTGCCAACTGGTTGTTTAAAATTGATGAATTTGGGTACCGCGGTACACTTACGGGTATTTTGCAAAACTAGAAGAAATGGTTTAGATTTTTTTTTTTTCATGAAAGTTTCATTGTTTTGAAGGTCGTATTTCGTAGAGATACAGAAAAATAGACAACTCACAATCAGATGAATTTGACTGTTTCTATGGTTATAAATAAACAAATAATATTTGTTAATTTTTCTTTTTGTCAGTTTTACAATGGTCTATCCACACACTTATAGAACAGAACATAGTGAAACTCGAACAACGAATAGTGTCTACGGCGATTATATAGCTCAACATCAGAGTAAAAAAATTCCTGTCCAACCAGATCTGCTAAAAATCATCCAGTTTATTGATTCCCATCGAGCCCCCTTTTTGAGGGACTTGGCTGACTTTGTAAAATTTAAATCCGTTTCTGGAAGTTTGAAACATCGAGATGAATTACATAAAATGATTAATTTCACACAGGAGTGGCTAGAAAAACTGGGCATACATTACGAAAGGTTCAATATTGGATTCCATGAGCTTGAAGGCCAAAGAGTCAGACTCCCTACTGTGTTTCTCGGTTCGTTAGGATGGGATTCAAATAAGAAAACGCTCTGTATTTATGTTAATTTGGATGTGAAGTGCCCAGATGAGACGCTTTGGAATACTGATCCTTGGACTCTAACGCAAAAGGGTGCTTATATTTATGGCTGTGGAGTAGCACAAGGAAAAGGGGTCCTACTGCAATGGTTCCATGTCATTGATGCTTTTCAGAAAAGTAAAATTAAGCTTCCAGTCAATCTTAGATTTATAATTGAGGCAATGTATCACCATAACAGTGAGGGTTTAGGGGAATTTTTGACCCTAAGAAAACAGGACTTTTTTGTAAATATTGATCACATAGTAATGTGTGATTCAGAATGGATTGGCGAGAAACATCCGTGTATCATTTATGGAACAGTAGGTGTTATCCATTATGAGATTTTCATTGAGAAAGTACCAGAGTCAAAAACAGACCCCCGAGATGATATGATCAACATCTTCAAAGAAATTGTCGACGATAAAGGACATGTTTTGGTACCACATTTTTCCGATATCGTATCACAAATCACACCTGAAGAAGAGAAGATGTATGAGGGTATTGATGAGTTCAATGTTAGTGATGTGAGGTAGTAGGTACTCAAGTGTTGACCAATACATCATTGGCGTTCTTTCCAGAGATAGTTTACCCCCCTACCAACAAAACTGGGATAAAGTGAAACTTCTTATGCATTACTGGCGATTACCATCGATTTGGGTTGGCGAAACTGAAGAGTGCATCTGCAAAAACAAGAGTTCAGTTATAGTCAAAAGACACTTTATAGTCAAAATAGTACCACGCCAAATAATGGACAGCATTAAATCAATGGTCATCAACCACGTCAACAATGTTGTAAAAAAACTCAATATTGCTAACAAAGTGAAGTGTGAATCAACTTTTTCAACAAGATACTGGCATGAAAATGTTGCTAATCACAATTACCAAGCGGCCAGACGTGCTACGATTCAAGTGGGTCTAAATTAGGTATTATTATTACTCACACTACTTTTAAGGTTTACAAAGAAGATCCTAGTATGATTCGGGAGGATCGGGCAAGAGTAAATGTTACAATTCTAGATAGGGTTTTGGAAAATAATATTGTACTTTTGCCTCTGGTGTCTCGCGGTTCTAACGCAGGAGGTGCTAATGAATCCATTACTGTACGTAATTTGTATGAGGGTTGTAAGCTGCTGGGTGCGTATTTGTTACAATTAGCTAAATAAAGACTATACTGAATGTTTTTGTTTAAATTTGGATCAAACAAAAATAACATTTCGCCAACCAAAAGACAAAAGCTAAACTTTTATTTCATTTATCACCAACTGAAATTGCAACTTTTATCAGTCTCCTACGGCGATAAGAAGATAAAAAAAATTATACATGCCACCTTAGCCACCGCTTCGGCTTCGTCTCACAGAGACCGGATCCATAGGCACATCATTTGTAAACATAACCTAACAAAATTCTTAGTTGACAAAGCCGATATAAATACAACAAAGGTAATATTTTCACAGAAAGCATCCTTTTTCTGCAAACATATTATTTAATGACTCATTTCCAGAATGGCCAAACATCACCCCGATTTAATTTTCTGTCGGAAACAACCAGGAGTCGCCATCGGAAGACTTTGTGAGAAATGCGATGGAAAGTGTGTTATTTGTGACTCCTATGTACGACCGTGCACTCTAGTCCGTATCTGCGACGAGTGTAATTATGGGTCCTATCAAGGCAGATGTGTAATATGTGGAGGTCCAGGAGTCTCAGATGCTTATTATTGTAAGGAGTGCACAATACAAGAGAAGGATCGGGATGGATGCCCTAAAATAGTTAACTTGGGAAGTTCAAAGACAGATCTGTTCTACGAGAGGAAGAAATATGGGTTTAAAAGACGCTAGTGTGGAGTTTGTGTGGTGTAAAAAATAAATGTTTGTGGATACTTCTTCAGGTGTTACAATAATTTCTCGATTGTAATACTTCTTTTAATTTGAGGGTTGCGATTGTTGTGAGAAGAAAATATCTGTTTTTTCTCATTTATACAGAATGTTTTGTTTTTTACATTTATGATTTTTTTCTACAGTCATTCAGAAACAGGTACTTTTTACCTCATTTATAATACTTGAAAAACCTATTTATTGTACTTGTGCAATAAAAAAATTTAAACAAAAATACATAGAATGATTTGTAATTTGTAAACTGGTAAATCATGGCGTGATCAAAATAATTATGTGCCAAATGGAGCTAAGTAATTAATGTAGGTATGTATATTCCAGAAAAGGGGGTTCTGGGATGATAGTAGAAAAAATGTCGTATGCAACACGTGTACAAACGCCAATTTTACTCGTCTGATTTCAATATCTGATAACAATATTTTTTTTAAATTTCAAATATGCTGAATTTTATAAACACACTATGTTGTATTCAGTACAGTTGGTTGCAGAAAAAAGAACGATACATTTTTGACAGTCATGTTAGTTCAAAACTTAATCTATATAAATTAGCTTGTGCCGTTTTTTTGCTACCTACTGTACACGTCTGAGTATAACTGGTATTGTCATGCATTACAAACGTAGATGTAACATTAATATGGATCTGTTTAATTCGAAATTGGACACAGGATTTCGTAGTTTTCGTTCTCCGCAACTTCCGTATAGAAACTACTTCATTGTAGATTCTCACGTTCTTTTGTACTTTATTAAAATAAATCTCTAGACACACCAAACACTATTTATTATCGCGTATTCACAACGAGTTTCAAAACAGTAAACGTATATTGAAAGTATTTTTTCTAAGATCGTGCAAAACGGGTCATTATTGCACTAGAAGCAAAAAGTACTACCGTTTTTGTGGCACTAGTGCAATCAAAATTTACTATAAATTGGCAATGGGAGAATTTGTATTTCTCACCAGTATCTGCTGAATGCATATTCTCCAGAACAATAGGGTCGATCAAAGAATCGAAAGCCGATCATAGAAACAATGTTGTATGCAACACTTGTAAAAAGTGGTGAAGTGTGCTTACACTAGTAACTACACTTGAAATTAATTTATTTCACACAACGTGTAATAAATCCAGAACGAACGCTAAAACCGTGTGAAAAGGTTTCACACATTAATTTTGCGTATTTAGGCAACCAAACATACATTCTTGGCGGAACACGCCAAAAATTTAAAATCACGTAAGCTGTGCTGTAACGACCATTCCAAAAAATTGTGATTCTGTCATTCTGTTTTTAATGTAAACGTGGAAACTGTGCTAAATATGATGAACGAATATGAAAGTGTACTTCCCTTGAATAATTGACAACTTGCCGCACTAGTTACACATACTATTTTTTATTGCGAATGCGGAATATATCCCAGTATAAAATTGGGGTCCTGGTGCGAAGCTCCGGTAGGGTCTAGGGGCAAATTCAGTTTTAATATTTCGATTGTGTTTTTTTTTGTTTAATTTTAACAGCGTTAGTTTTTTATTTAATTTCAGCAGGTTGTTTATCTGAATTTGCGTGTGCGAAGAATAATTTGCGTGCGACAAGTAAACTTGTCGCACCAAAATAACCGTTTGGTATATTATGGGCAAACAGTCATTTTTCAACCGTAACAAAGGTTGTAAAGTTAGTATTTTTCTGCCTGAGCAATAAAAAACTAGTTTAATTTTTGTTTTTGTTTGTTGAGATAATTTTTTTTTATAGTGGTAGTTTAGGGGCCAGACAAATGACATAGGCTACTTTTCATCCCGGAAAAATGAACGGTTCCTATGGAATTGGATAACAATTATTGTATCATATTTTATATCAGACTGTTTCGCACAGCATCATAATGATACGGTTTTTGATAATGATCAGGCCATCAGTTTCCAAAAATACACATTTTGCTAAAATTTGCTAACCCTGAAACGCCATGGAGGTTGGCGTTCTAGTGCTGTTGCCGAAGGATACATAGACGATTTCATCCAAAACAAAATTGGCACTGATTGGCCGCGGTTTGACACACTCGGACTTCTTCCTTTGGGAGTTGTAGGGGTGAAGGAGATACCTGAATAACTTGCAGACCATTATTAGAACGTCTGAGAAGTTATTGTTGAAATATAGCCAGAATTATGTGGAAACGATTTGAAAAATTTCCAAGAAACCTTGAGAATAGGCCGTGGAGAGAAATAGTCACTATAAGGGTGACAAGCCGTAGAGGGAATTAGTAAAGAGCGTTACTAGAGGGAAACACATCGTGAAGGGAATTAGTAAAAAGAATCATTAGAGGGGGAACAGGCCGTGGAGGTAAATAGGAAAGAGACTCACTAAAGGGAGGAATGCGCCGCCAAGTGAAATAGTAAAGAGAGTCACTAAAGGGAGTAGAGGCCGCAAAGTAAAATAGTAAAGAGAGGTGCTAAAGAGGGAAGAGGCCGTGGACGGAAATAGTTAAGTGAGTCTTTATAGGGGTGACAGGCCGTGGAGGGAATTACTATAGAGAGTCACTAAAGGGAGCAGAGGCCGCGGACTGAAACAGTAAAGAAAGTCATTAAAGGGGGAATAGGCCGTAAAGGGAAATAGTCAAGAGAGTCAGTAAAGGGAGTAGAGACCGCGAACTCAAATAGTAAAGAGAGTCGCTAAAGAGGGAAGAGGCCGTGGACGGAAATAGTTAAGTGAGTCACTATAGGGGTGACAGGCCGTGGAGGGAGTTAGTATAGTCACTAAAGGGAGCAAAGGCAGCGGACTGAAACAGTAAAGAGAGTCATTAAAGGGGTTAATAGGCCGTGGAGGAAAATAGTTAAGATATTCACTATAAGGGTGACAAGCCGTGGAGGGAATTAGTAAAAAGCGTCACTAGAGGGAAACACATCGTGATGGGAATTAGTAGAAAGAGTCATTAGGGGGGGAACAGGCCGTGGAGGTAAATAGGAAAGAGACTCACTAAAGGGAGCAATGAGCCGCCGAGTGAAATTGTAAAGAGAGTCACTATAAAGGGAGTAGAGGCCGCAAAGTGAAATAGTAAAGAGAGTTGCTAAAGAGGGAAGAGGCCGTGGACGGAAATAGTTAAGGGAGTCTTTATAGGGGTGACAGGTCGTGGAGGGAATTAGTATAGATAGTCATCATAAACATCTTGGACTGGGGGCACAACCAGGGCGTAGAAGTTGGCATCGAGGTCCTTTTTAAGCCAGCAAGGGGGCTTTTACAGGTACTGATTATCTGATATTTTTTTGAAGTAAAACTTGTTTACGGACACTTGACTTGGGGAGTAAGCTGGTGAATGCGTGACGAGAGCGTTACGAAAAGTGTGATCGGGCGAAGGGAACGGAAGTTTTAATAATAATAATTATTAATTCATAGAAAAATTTTTTGCCTTAACGGGATTCGAACCCGCGTCTTTAGGTTGTGAATTCTCACTTCACTCCATACAGCCATTTGCGTGAGTCAGTTTTGTATGCAATTGCGCTACTTATCTTAATCGCTACACATGATTGCCTTACATAAATTCTTTCACAATGGCGAAATGAAGTTTTACTTCAGTCGTGTGATCTAAAGCACACTCGTATTTTTTTTGTATTTGAAGTAGTCATAGCAATGGGTATGTAGTATGCGTCTCACAGTGACAATACAACAGTATTGTATTGTCACTTATTAATAAAAAATAACAACAATTATTATATTCTCAATAGATTAATTCGTATCCAAAAATTTCTAACAAAAAAAAGTATCTTAATTTGAATTTATATTAATAAAGTCGAGAAAGCAAAACAAAATTTTGTATAAATCTGTGAGTATTAGTAGTAATAAAAATTTCGTTTATTACAAATGTAAAATAGATTTTGAAAGTATTTAGATCATGTAAGCAAAATTACACATTTTTAATAAAACTGAAAATGTACATAAAACAGAGCGTGTGTAAGACTATAGTTCGCAAATTATGGAGTACATTATATTTGTCCAAATTTTGCAAACAATTTTCAGGAGCAATCAAACACTCATGAGATATAGATGCGACGCATGCGCATCTTTTAAGCAGCCTAGGAATAGCCGACAAAATTTCATCTCTGTCGATCACATTATCGATTTCTTTTTAGTGATCGTGACGTCAGAAGAACAGTGAAATAAAAAAAAAATAAATACATTTATACCTACCTGAAGAGGAAAGGTAGAAAAAATATTTAAGCAATTGGTTTCACTGTCTAAAGTCCTTTAACAATTAAATTAAAAATTAACAATTAAAATATAAAACAATTTCTCTGATAACAAATTTTATATTTTTCTGAGTAAATTAAGAAGAATGAAGATCAATTAACTTTTCAAAACGCTATGATTTTTTGAAGTTATACATAACATCCCTTAACTTGTAACCGCCCTAACTTGGTTAATTTTAATAATAGCAAAAAAGTCAAAAGATCATTTCTGTGTAGAATTTCATGCTTTATAATCTTTATTTGAAACTTTTTTTACTACCTCTTACCCATTCTGAATAAATAAAGAAAATAACTTTATTATATTTTTTTTTCACCATTTCTCGGGGGTTGGGAAAAAAATTTCTTTCACTCATCTTCTTCAAATACTTCACAGATACTTGTATCAAAATTTTGTGTACTTTCTCAAAATTTTGATTTGCTGACTTATTTGATTGGACTATAAAGGGAGTAGAGGCCGCGAACTCAAATAGTAAAGAGAGTCGCTTAAGAGGGAAGAGGCCGTGGACGGAAATAGTTAAGTGAGTCACTATAGGGGTGACAGGCCGTGGAGGGAATTAGTATAGAGAGTCACTAAAGGGAGCAGAGGCCGCGGACTGAAACAGTAAAGAAAGTCATTAAAGGGGGAATAGGCCGTGGAGGGAAATAGTCAAGAGAGTCAGTAAAGGGAGTAGAGACCGCGAACTCAAATAGTAAAGAGAGTCGCTAAAGAGGGAAGAGGCCGTGGACGGAAATAGTTAAGTGAGTCACTACAGGGGTGACAGGCCGTGGAGGGAGTTAGTATAGTCACTAAAGGGAGCAAAGGCAGCGGACTGAAACAGTAAAGAGAGTCATTAAAGGGGTTAATAGGCCATGGAGGAAAATAGTTAAGATATTCACTATAAGGGTGACAAGCCGTGGAGGGAATTAGTAAAAAGCGTCACTAGAGGGAAACACATCGTGATGGGAATTAGTAGAAAGAGTAATTAGGGGGGGGGAACAGGCCGTGGAGGTAAATAGGAAAGAGACTCACTAAAGGGAGCAATGAGCCGCCAAAGTAAAATAGTAAAGAGAGGTGCTAAAGAGGGAAGAGGCCGTGGACGGAAATAGTTAAGTGAGTCTTTATAGGGGTGACAGCTCATGGAGGGAATTAGTATAGAGAGTCACTAAAGGGAGCAGAGGCCGCGGACTGAAACAGTAAAGAAAGTCATTAAAGGGGGAATAGGCCGTGGAGGGAAATAGTCAAGAGAGTCAGTAAAGGGAGTAGAGACCGCGAACTCAAATAGTAAAGAGAGTCGCTAAAGAGGGAAGAGGCCGTGGACGGAAATAGTTAAGTGAGTCACTATAGGGGTGACAGGCCGTGGAGGGAGTTAGTATAGTCACTAAAGGGAGCAAAGGCAGCGGACTGAAACAGTAAAGAGAGTCATTAAAGGGGTTAATAGGCCATGGAGGAAAATAGTTAAGATATTCACTATAAGGGTGACAAGCCGTGGAGGGAATTAGTAAAAAGCGTCACTAGAGGGAAACACATCGTGATGGGAATTAGTAGAAAGAGTAATTAGGGGGGGGGAACAGGCCGTGGAGGTAAATAGGAAAGAGACTCACTAAAGGGAGCAATGAGCCGCCAAAGTAAAATAGTAAAGAGAGGTGCTAAAGAGGGAAGAGGCCGTGGACGGAAATAGTTAAGTGAGTCTTTATAGGGGTGACAGCTCATGGAGGGAATTAGTATAGAGAGTCACTAAAGGGAGCAGAGGCCGCGGACTGAAACAGTAAAGAAAGTCATTAAAGGGGGAATAGGCCGTGGAGGGAA
The DNA here is from genome assembly GCA_963583935.1 of Diaperis boleti. NCBI lineage: Eukaryota > Metazoa > Arthropoda > Insecta > Coleoptera > Tenebrionidae > Diaperis > Diaperis boleti. The sequence goes on along the minus strand of OY757242.1, from coordinate 72,726,377 downwards.
ATAGTCAAGAGAGTCAGTAAAGGGAGTAGAGACCGCGAACTCAAATAGTAAAGAGAGTCGCTAAAGAGGGAAGAGGCTGTGGACGGAAATAGTTAAGTGAGTCACTATAGGGGTGACAGGCCGTGGAGGGAGTTAGTATAGTCACTAAATTAGTAAAGAGCGTCACTAGAGGTAAACACATCGTGAAGGGAATTATTAGTAAAAAGAATCATTAGAGGGGAAGCAGGCCGTGGAGGTAAATAGGAAAGAGACTCACTAAAGGGAGCAATGAGCCGCCGAGTGAAATAGTAAAGAGAGTTACTAAAGGGAGTAGAGGCCGCGAACTCAAATAGTAAAGAGAGTCGCTAAAGAGGGAAGAGGCCGTGGAGGGAAATAGTTAAGGGAGTCTTTATAGGGGTGACAGGTCGTGGAGGGCATTAGTAAAGAGAGTCACTAAAGGGAGCAGAGGCCGCGGACTGAAACAGTAAAGAGAGTCATTAAAGGGGTTAATAGGCCGTGGTGGGAAATAGTTAAGATATTCACTATAAGGGTGTCAAGCCGTGGAGGGGGGAACAGGCCGTGGAGGTAAATAGGAAAGAGACTCACTAAAGGGAGCAATGAGCCGCCAAGTAGAAGGGAGTAGAGGCCGGGAAGTGAAATAGTAAAGAGAGTCGCTAAAGAGCAAAGAGGTTGTGGAGGGCCATGGACTTAAATAGTTAAGTGAGTCACTATAGTTCCAAATCAGGAAAATATCTCAACAAAGCCCTTTTATAGAATTGTCAATAACAGTTTTTTTTTATTCGAAGTATGTATTCATTAAATGAGTTTCGCGCAATATCTGTTAGTACTGTTGCTCAACTTGTGTAAAGTTAGAAGTAATAGTGGATACAAAAATATTACTTCTAACTTTAAGCAAGTTGAACAACATTATTAAAAATTATTAGTGGATAAAAAATATTTATTTTATTTTCCTAATTGAAACAAATACGCAGCAAGGAGCTTCGTCCCTTCGTAATAATTTCGATCGGTAATATATTCGTTGTGACCACCAGGATTTGAACCACGAGACACCATAGGTAAAAGCACAATATTCTTCTCCATGACTCTATCAAGAATCGTTACGTTTGCCCTCGCTCGGTCTTCACGAATCATATTTGGGTCTTCTTTGTAAATCTTAAATAATAAAATAGCGAGTCGTTTACAAAAAATTGTATAATTACCTGAATGGTAGCTCTTCTAGCGGCTTTATAATTAGGAGTGTTAACATTTTCGTGCCAATATCGAATTGCAAATGTCGATTCGCATTTTACTTTGTTTTTTATGTTAAATTTCTGCACGATATGCTTTATGTAATGCATGATGAGGGCTTTAGTGCTATCGATAATTTGACGAGGTACAATTTTTACAATAAAATGTCGTTTAACTATGTTGGTGTCTTTCTTTTCACAGGTGCATTCTTCAGTCTCGCCCACCCATATGGAAGGTAGTCTCCAATAATGCATTAAAAGGTTTACTTGGTCCCAGTTTTGCTTATATGGAGGCAATTGGCTTCTGCAAGATAAGTTTAGATTTTATTTTTTCAAAAATTAATACCACCTAAGATCATCCAAATTCAAGTCTTTAATGTTTTCATACATTTTCTCCTCTGCTGGTGTAACCTCAGTAACAATTTCTTCAAAGTGTGGTATCAAAACATTTTCCTTTTCATCAACAATGTGTTTAAAGATTGTAACCATGTCATCTTTTGGATCTGTTTTTGATTCTGCTGTTTTTTCAATAAAGATGTCGAAATGGATAATTCCTACTGTCCCATAAATAATGCAAGGATGCTTTTCACCAAGCCACTCAGAGTCGCACATAACAACATAGTCAACGCTGAGAAGAAAATCCTGCTTGCGTAAAGCCAAGAAATCACATAAGCCTTCACTATTGTGGTGATACATCGCCTCGATTATAAATTTAAGATTGACGGGTATATCAATTTTGGATTTCTGAAAGGCTTCAACCACATGAAACCACTGCAATAAAATGCCTTTTCCTTGAGCAACACCGGAACCGTAGATGTTATGACCTTCTACCGTCACTTTCCAGGGATTTGTATGCCACTTACTTTCATCTGGCTCATTAACGTCCACGTTGCCATACACGCAGAGCGTTTTCTTTTTCGGATCTACGCCCAAAGTTCCTAATATCACAGTAGGAAGACTGACTTTTTTACCGTCTAATTCATGAAAACCAATGTTAAACCGCTCGTATTTAAAACCCAATTTCTTTAACCAGCTTTGCGTAAAGTTCAGCATTTCTTGTAAATCATCTCGATATTTTAAACTACCGGACACGGACTTGATCTTTACGATTTCTTCCAAATGACGTAAAAAATGAGAACGGTGAGAATCGATGAACTGTATGATTTTTAAAAGGACCGGTTGAACTGGAATTTTCTTTCTCCGCAGCTGAGCATAGTAATCCCCATAAACACTATTTGATGTTTTGGTTTCACTGTGTACGGTTCTGAAATTATGGGGATAAACCATTTTATATTCTATCTAAATCTAACACTACACTATGTTAAAAATGACACGCGAACTATGTCATTTCTGAAGTGATGTGCATGGTCATAGAAACGATAGAAACTACCTGTTTTTTAATAGACTGATGAGAAAAAATCAAGGATGTCAGTTTTTAGATCAGTTCGTAAATTTTGAAGTTTTTAATTTCTCACGTTCTCAGGTTTACAGAATTTTCAGGTTTTCAGTTCTCCAGTTCTCAATTTGTACGTTCTCGCTACCGATTTTAGTTTTTAAATTCTCAGGTCCATAATTTCTTAATTTATAAGCTTTAGGTCCTAATAATTGATTAATTTTACAGTGTAATGTTTTCTAAAGAAAGATACTCACATATTGAAAATATTTATAATTATTTGTAACCATTTTCTAAATAAGATGTTGTTACAAAGGTTTATACAAAAGTTTATTAATATACACTACACGTAAAAATGATATTGTAACGGACGCGGACCCGAGATGACTCATCATCAATTACTAGAATGTGCTGGATTTATACTACAACGTATAAAGCATGACATCATCTTTTGGAATATCCGGTACAGATCGAGAGCGCCATGTAACATCTAGAGCGTCTAGAAGCATTTAGGCGCCGGTCTATTTATTAGAGGACGTTCCAGTGGAAACCAGTCTAGTTCAGTGAAGTTCGTATCATCGAAGATTAGTGGGTAGAGTCGGACAGTTGCTTTTATCTATCTATCTTAGTGCCGCGTGATGTCTAAATAAATAATACAAGACGTAGGTGAAGTAGTAAATTGTAAATAGTGTAAATAATGTAAAATAGTCTAATATTAGAAGTATAAATAATTTGTACATAGTGTTCAAATAAATAAATAAATGAAACCCAGAAACGCTACAATATTATGATTAAAGAACGCGCTCCTACAATACTATAGCCGCGCTAGGTGGTACGCGTTGGGAGAACTTTTCCTGAGGGGTCAACAATACCAGAATTCATCTGGGTGGTAGATCGCCAAAAAATTTCTGCCGGATTGACTTGACTTTGATCCATTTGTTGTTCGGAGCGCTTTAACTGGGCCATGGTCTCCTCAATCTTTCCTGCAACAATATTTACACTAATTAGATTATGGTTATAAAATCAGCATTACGATAAAGTTTACCGTTTCACTGTCGTCACTGGCCACAGCTGCATGGACGAGATGGTTGGATTGTGGTTCCGCTGTCCGGAAAGCATGTTTTGCGGTTCTTCGCATGAACTCCTCGATCGTCGGGAGATTCACTTCTCTGTGAAACAGTGAGTTTCTGACGAGCCTTTCGGCGTCGAAAGCGGAGAAGCGTACATCGTCGGTGGTCTTGTAAAGCAACACTTTAAATTCCATGCCCAGCCGGGGGCCCCGGTCAAACATGGGGGGGGGGAGGGTAAAGGTAGGTATACTTCATTAAGCCCTTCGCTTTCTGGGAGACACGAGCGATGTGGCGTTCCATTCTCATGACTCTGTCCAGGTGCACCCCCAGGTAACGGGCTTCGACTTTCCATGGAATGGGAGTTCCAAACATGGTGACTTGTCCCTCTGGTCGGATGACCTGATTGCGACCGTGTTTCTTCGTGAACAGAATGGCGCTTCTCTTTGCAGCATTCACTTCTATCCTCCAGATGCTGAACCATTCCTCCAGGTCGTCGATGGCTATTTGAAGTTTTCTTGTGGCTAGTGCTGTACTGCCGCTTCGCACTAGGACAGCTGTGTCGTCCGCGTAGAGTGCCCTTGTGGTCCCGACTTTCTCTAGGCGCGGAATGTCTGCGGTGAAGATGATGAAAAGAAAGGGGGAGAGGAGGGGCCGGACTCCTGAGACCATTTCTTTCCATCCCGACGTCTCTTCTCCAATCTTTGAGCGAAATCTCCTGTCTTTCAGGAATGATCGGTTGATTTTCACCAAGCCGATTTGGAGTCCGGTTGCAAAGAAACTTCTGGAGAAGTCCCTCATGCCAGACCTTGTCGAATGCCTCTTCCACATCTAGAAATACAGCTCCGGTGTGCCTTTTTTGGTTGAAGTTGTCGGTGACAAATTTCCACCTGCTGTGTGGTCGAGTGCTGCGCCCCGAAGCCGAATTCCTGGTCGGGGATGACGCCCAGTCCCTCCTTAAATTCCTGCAGTCGCCGCAGAATTACCTTCTCAGCCACATTCCCCAGAGACGAGATTACGGACGTCGGCGAGTTTCCATCGCTTGGGGAAGTGACGGACTCGTACCATTCCGTTGATGATGGCGACTAGGTGCATGACGGTTCGGTCCGGCAAGTGTCTCATAATCCTGTTGTTGATTCTGTTAGGCCCAGGTGCTTTCCTGATGTTCAACTTTCTGCGACACCACTTTCGATTTCCTCGATTTCATCCAGTTCGGCATGGGCCACGTTCGGTGCGCATTGCCCCTCGAGGTTCTCCGCGAAGTCTTCTAGGTCTCTATAGGCGACCTGGCCGCCCTCTCCCTGGATTTGGGGTGTCTGCTCGCGGTTCTGTTTGAGGCTTTTTACCAATCTCCACACTGACGCATCCTCTGTCGATAACTCTTCGTGTCGAGCATTCCATCTTTTGTTTATGAGCTCTCTTAGTCGCAGCCGGATCATCCCTATCAACCGGTTGGCCTCCGATAGGTGTTCCGGTGCCAGCGCCCGGCGAAAACGCCTCCTGGCCAGATTCCGGTCGTGGATCAACTCGCGGATATCCAACGGAAGACCGTCGCGACGTCGTCTCAGCGATTTGATTTTGGTGGCGTCCGATTTTTTGATCGCGAGATCGATATACTCGTTTATCACAATTCCCGGCACCTGTTCGATTGCAGTTTCTCGGCAAATAGTTGCCGGTCTGTTATCTCGATGGTTTCGGGGGTCGCGTCGTCGTCGTTTGCACTATACCTTCCTTCTCTATGGAGCTTCCCCTTTTGCGGTCAGTTTCGATGCCGCCACGGTGGGGGTGGCGTCTTGGTCGCCCGGTCTCCTGGCGCAGCCTTTGAAATTGGTGGCCTGGTGTTGGCCGCCGCAGTTCGCACATTTCTTAGGACCAGATTTATCGCAGTTCTTTACTTTGTGCGGGCTTGCACACCCGGGACATTTAGCATTGGCTTTACAACCCCGTTGGATATGCCCCCAGTGCTGGCAGTTGAAGCATTGCCCCCCAGGTTCCGCGTTTTCAACGGCTACGGACGAATGGAACAGTTGTAGAACTCTAGGAGGTCGTAGATGTGGCGTTCCAATGTCGGAACCTCCACGAGGACCATGTCCAACAGCCTGCTGCCGGCCATCATCCTGGAGACTCGTCCAGGCGTGAACCTGCGCTCTTTAAGTTCGTCCTCTACTTACTTCATCGTGGGTGGGGTCGACTCCTCGGAAGACGACTGTGAGCTACTGTTCGCTGGCCAGGCAGTGCGAGTGGTATGGTAGTCTTTCTGTGTTCATGACGGCCGTCATACGACGGTAGTTGTCCATGGAGACGGGCTGCACTTTGCACTCGCTTCACCTCTCGTTACCCGTCATCGTTGTCGCTCGAGTCACTCGCCTCTTCATTGCGTGCTCTTTTCAGAGGACCCACAGGAACATTTTTCGATGTGGACGCAGAAGAGCTGACTTCGTTTTCGGGGGTGACATTGCCCGGGAGGACGCTGGTTAGGGCAGCAACGTATGTGACCTTCCCGGACTCCTCGGCTGAAGTGCTGGGTGTGGCCACCTCCTCAACGTTGCCCTGTGACCTGAACGGCCGGTGGGCGGATTCGTCGAGGTTTACACATCCTTCTGCGTCCATGTCATCCACGCAGTCGATGGTTTCTGCCGCTTCCACCTGACCGTCCCTCTGAGGAGGTCGGCGGGGGCGTCAGTCCTCGTCACTGCCTTCTGTTTGTTTCTCCGCCTCGACTTCCTTCTTATCGTCCTTGGTGGAAACGGACGGCTGGTTAGTAGGGGCGGTGATCGCTACTTCCGCAGTAGCCGCTACCGCTGCGTTTCCTGGTTTGGTTGTCTCGGGGACAACGGCCCTGGAGTTGCAGCGTTTGCGGCAGCCCTCTAAAAGTTTGTCTCGCAACAGTCCGAAGAGCTCATTTACAATGTCTGTCTTGATGGAGCGGACCTCACTCTCGATCAACCTCTTCATCATCTTGGAGTGTGGGGTGCGATGCGGGTCTCTTCTTCAAAATGGTCGTCGACTTCGTCACCTTCATGCTGTCGGGACGGGATAATTAACTTGCCGAGGTTAATTATTTGATTAATTTCCAACTTTCTTTGGAACTGCTTTGGGCTGTGAAGCACAGTTTTTAAGACACCGGGTTTTATCCTCCTGTTGGAGAACTTCTTGCAGCATCGGCCTTCGCGGTGTGGACTTCGATTTGCGTTGCAGCGTTCACTGGACTGAGGCCTTGCCGAGTTGGGGGTTGAGCAGCTCCTTTTATGCTTGTAGGGTGAGGTGCAGAGCGCGTCGGTGGTAGTTTTTGACAAGGGGTAGGGGTGAGAGTGTACAGGGGGCGAGCAACCTTGTCTCCGGGTTGGTATGTCGGAAAGAACGTTTTCGTTTTGGGCAATCACTCAAAAGTGGGCTGCTGTGTAGCCGGTGGTTTCGCATCTGGCTGTATTCATGGGAAATTGTATGGGTGGTATCTTCTCGGGCCAGTTGCTGTGTTAATTAGTAGGATGGATAACTGTGCCGTCAGGCCCTGTTCTTTCTTTCTACCATGTTTGCGGCGGGATGGGGTAAACTCTTGGGATATGTCGGCGGTGGCTTCCTGGAGGGAGAACATTTCTACCCACCGGGCAGCACAGTCCTCGATTATGAAGCTCCAAGTTTTGCCCTCAATGGCGATGTCTACAAAGCGGTGGCGAAGGACCGGGATTTGGAGAAGTCCGGCTGGCTTTTCGTTATTCGCTTTGTACCTTTGGCATGAGGAGCATTCCTGGAGCAGCCGACTAGCGTACTCGACTCGTCGTTCTTCCACTCTTCCCCTCATTCTGTAAAGCTGCTCCTAGGGCGCTGGCGTGTTTGTCCTCAGGATGTAGGGCTTACCGGGTGTTGCTTGTCTTAGCAAGGGGGCAGTTATAAGTGGTGGTACCAGTTACACGTTTGGAGGAATGTAAGTGACTGTTTGACGTTCTTTGGGGCGGTATTTGGTCTGAATTCTTTGTGGGGAGTAATAAGGTGGCCCAGGTACTTGACTTACTGGCAGCAAAAATGGCTCTTTTGACAATAGATTCGTAGACGGTACTATTGCATGCTTTTGAACACTGTGGGTGATGTTGATGAGGCATAATTTGAGCCTGCCTATGAGGCGCTGAAACGTTGCAAACACTATGTTAAGTCTACTCCAAAGACGAACATCAAAATATTGTCGTCTCTTTTTAATTTTCCTGGAATAAGTAACGGGACTTTCGAGTCAGTTGTAAAAAGACAAAAAAAAAAACATTCGTAAGAGGTGATGACATGTTTATTTTTCTATTTTCTTACGCGGCCAGGACCGATATCATCTTTATTGCAAAACGAGGCTAACATCACTGTCTATATTTATTGTCTGCATCCGTTTTTAGAAATTTTTACTATTGAAAGATTTTTTACTTAGTATTTTATATAATACATATTTATTTTAATCCGAGAATCAGAAACTAGGGTGTCAGTAAGAATAATTTGCCTTCAGAATGATCATCTTAGGGTCCTTTCAGCCAGGGTGAACTCAGTAAACAAATCAGGAACAAAATGCTTAATTGAAAATCCTATATCGCTTATAGGGTGTGGTCTGGCCAAATACTAGTAAACCTCTTATGTTTAGGCGGAAAAAGGGGCTCAGCGCGCCAACATAAAAATCCTGTTTAGATTTGGTTGCAATTGTTGGATTTAAAACAAAAAACGTGTAAATTAGAAAAAAATCACTCTCTCGTCGCTGTGTGCCACTTTTTGAATTTTTTGTTGCAACTATGACTATGCAATACTTTCGAAATAATAGTATATTATTATACGAGTTCCTGTGTAAATTGGGTGCTTTCCGGCACTAGGGTTTTAAAAATGCACGAGTGAAACGAAAAATTTTTTATAGTTCGACACTGTCAGAATTTTCAAATTTTCGCTTGTGTGAACACTCTTCTGTCATGTAAAAATAAAATGTCAGATAAACGTCACACTATTTTTATGAATTTTAAGCAATTTAAAGACTTGCCAAGGTGGTGTCGAACTATAAAACGTTGTATTACACTCGTTCCTGTGTAAATTAGGGGCTTTCCGGAACTCGGGGCTTAAAACAGCACTCGTTTCACTCGTGCTTTTTTTAAAACCCTAGTGCCGGAAAGCACCCAATTTACACAGGAACTCGTATAATAATATACTATTGTGTACTCCATTTTCTTAAAAAATTCTTGCATTTCATAATGGGTTTCTTGCACTTTGTGGGTTTCCTAAAACTATGACCAATATGAAAGTTTTTACGAATTCATCATTTCGTGTGTATTATCCAAGATTCAAATTTGCATAAATGGTGAAAAGATATTCCGGCTTGATACTGGGCAATTATTGCACATTGTAAGTTTAGTAGGGTTCAAATAATAATTGTTTTTCTGACCCAGTTTGTAATACTTACTTTTTTGTACAGACGTTTTAGCACTTTCGCTGAACTATTTTTCTATTGTTAAGCTACACTACTCATTTCAATATAAATAATAATGAAATATTTCCCCGATTCTCCTTTCGAAATTGATATCTAAACAAATGATCCTTAGGATTGCAATGTGCGATTTTATTGACTTTTCTGAGGAAAGCTAATTATCAGCGTTGAGGGTGTTATAGGCTCGAGATGATGGGACGGCTGGTGCGAGGTGGTGTATGTAATTATGGGCGCGGACCTGTGGAGATATCTTGTCACGATTGTGTTAAGTATAGTGTTTGGTGCACCAATAATCGGGCTAGTGGACCATAATAAACTCAGCAGCTATTGAATTGTGTGTAAACTGCGGATAACTTCTTTGAGTGATTGCGGTGGCGATTGGTACTTTATTAAAAATTCCTGCTTGATCGGACGTCGGAATTTATGGTTGGAAACCCACCATTCATGGGTTATTTTAACGAAACTTATAGAATTTCCTAGAAGGCGCAGTAATTTATTTTGATAAAATAGCCAAAATTTCTATGGTTTCAAATTTATTTCAAATGACATTTGAGACTGCAACGTCCACACCAGGAATAAATGGGTATCAGTAAGTTGCGACCGAAATGAGATTTATTTTAGTCTAAACGTGTTTTTCTAGACGTCATTTTGACGATCTTCTGCCTGATAAGTGAGTATAAGGAAATATTTAGCTCCGGAACCAAACTTTTATTGTTTGTTATTGATAATAGGTGTTCATGCAGAAGAATTCTTTCAACTGACAAATTGGTACCCTTTAGTATATCTATCACAAAAATAATAACTTTATTTTTACAGCCCTTCCACGTTCAACTCCCGAAAGATAACACCGGTACAAACTATTATAATAGCACCTTTTTTTAAATCGGAAGAAGAACATGAACTTGCGTTAAATTACGACTGGACATATGAAATCAACGACGACACTGTGAATCTCGAAAGTTGGTTAATGCCTATGACCAATTACACTTATAAATTGAAAATTCCAAGTTATGGGTTAACGCCGAACGATTACGTCGTTACTGTTACTTGCGTACGAAAAGCCTCCGTGACATCTGGTCCTACTACCCTCTTGAAAGGTGGATTCACTAAATGTTATTTATCAATTATTGCTTACGAACCGATTGCTATTATATCGGGAGGACCTGAAAGAATGGCAGGAGCTGGAGAAGATCTTGTCGTAAGCGGTCAATACTCTTATGACCCTACCTCTCCCCAAATATCACACAAGGGACTAAAATTTATATGGACTTGTAAAAAAGTTAAAAAACAGAACGGATTTTGCGAAACGAATGTGATGCCAACAACGTCAGACCTTTTAATTCCCGGTTCAGTTATGGAAGCAGGAGAAGAATTTAGAATTAATTTGAAGGTCGAAAACCAGTATTCAAAGGATGCTATGTTTGAGCAGAGAATTAATGTTGGGGACAACGTTGTGCTATTTGAAATTAGGTAAATCAATTCACATATTTTTTAAATTATTTACTAGATTGCCGCTTAGTTGTAGGAAAAACTGTCAGCCGCTCAGAAAATATCCCTTTTCCATGGACGAAACCGGTTTTGGAATAAATTGCATTAGACATTGTGGAGAAGTCAACATAACTGAGTTTATCTGGACTGTTACAGACGAAAAAGACACGTCTTTAACTTTTGATTACTCCAAATGGCGTTACAATAGAAACGGTCGAATATTTACCATTCCTGCTTCTGCATTAAAAAAAGGTTCTTACATTGTATCCGCCAAAGTGAATTCTAGTGGGTGGCAGGGCTATGCCTCTATAAAACTGACCATCGCCTTTGAAACTCCTGACATTACAGGCTGTCAAATTCAACCAAATATAGGACATGCACATAGTACTCTATTCAAATTTTCTTGCGAAACCTCTCCAATAGGAAAATATTTTCAACTGGATGTTAGGATGATTACGGGTTATATTTTTTTCTTAATGCGAAAACAGAGTACAAAGTGTTTTTTTAGACATATCGAGATCTACGGTTATAATAAGCGGAGTTTCCCCAGACGTTATGAATCAGCCGTTTACTTTACCTACGTCAACAGGGCGTAAATTTTATATTAGGGGGGAAACAATAGACTCACCATATTTAGCTGCAAAAGTTTTCCCAAGAGTAACCTCTTTTCCTGACAACATGACCCAAACACTGCTGCAGTCGATAGAAGGTTTTTCTCATGGGCGACTATCCGAATCGTTGTTACAAAATTCTATAAACGAAGAAATAGGAAAAAACCCAGATAAGATGTTGAACATATTCGAAGAAGTAATTGACAATCTTTTAACCTCCAAAATTAGGGCAAGTGACACCTTAGTGTTTGTGGAGGTTCTCAAATATCACGCAGCCCTGGACCTATTGAACGTAGTTTTTTTCTGTTAAAAACTGTTTTATTGAACTGATTATGTATGTTTTAGGCTCCTATAAAAACTATCAAAACGTTACTTGCTATAAGCGAATCATTGGAAGAAGCCCAGGTGGCCAATCATTCAACAACCTATAATCCAACAGCTATTAAGTACACATTATCTCTATGTCAAAGAATGGCGCAAAACTCGTTAGAACTGTTAGCTGAGGCAAGATATCCTCTTAATTTCCAGAACATACTTCTCGCAGCTGCCAGGTGACGTATACTATCGTGTATTTTTTCAAACTTTAGATATGGTGTATTACGTTTATGGCTAGTTTCACACGGTTGAGTGTTTACCCGGAATACCGGTCTGCGGCACGCAGTATTCCCGTCGGAAACTAGTTTATGGCCAATGAGCATTTCAGAAAGCGTAATTGGCAGCTATGATATTATGATAATACATTTGTTCCGTCTATTGTGGTTCTTGGCTAGTAGGATTCTATGCAGAGGTTTTGTTACCATAGCAACAACGTTTTAACTGTTTTTGGACTGCCACTGCCATTCTGTGAAGTGATGGTATCAAAATCCCTCTGTAGAATCTTGATTAGAAACGGATGAAAGCTTAAGAAACAAGTGATTTTATTTTCTGGTAAACAGATCTATGAGAGAATGCATAGAAATGAACACAGAAACCCACTATGATGTTATTGAAGACCAGGATGTGAATATAACTCAAGAGACTTCCGATGACGATTATGCGCATTATGTTGACCATGACGAGAAATATTATGCAAACTTAGAAGCAGTAAGTACAAGATATAACGAGAGCTGTCCACTTAAAGTAGTTAGAACAAATTTACACCAAACGCTCCAATTTGTAACTTTGCAACGCAACGGGTCGACCGATTTTGATGAAATTTGATGTCACGTTTAAGCCTGTTAGAAGTGAATGGCACAAAATACTATACCTAGTTTCTTAAGACAAACGGGTTCGAGTTGATTCGTTCGTTCCATTAGTTCTTTAATTTGGAATAGGTATACAATAATATTCACTAAACTAAATCGGAGTACCAGACCGAATACAAATTCTATGTACAAATTTGCACGATACTTGTTCACGATGCTTCCAGTACCCTGTCCCGTTCAGGTCGTTCGTTCCCTTCTTATACTCCTACTGCTGTTCTCGATTTCTTTTATTCCGGGAATAATGAGATCATCCTTTCGGTGCGACCGAATATTCTGGAAGGATGAAAAAAACAAAACAATTGTCTGGATCACTTTTGGTGGTAGATAACTACTTTTAATCAGTTTTTCCCTAAAACACCAAAAACAATTTTATTACAACTGCCAACGCACGTTTCGCCAACAATGTTCGCATCATCAGGGCGATGAGTAAACTAAACTTACATGCTACATGCTACATACATACATACTATATAATGGGACATTCCATACCAAGTGAGCCACCTAAAATTTAGATTTTGTTCAAATTTGGCATATTAATAGTACTTGTAAATAGCAACTCCCAAGCGCCATCTGAGATTTTTTAGGCTGCTTATTTTTGATAGGCTTGGGGGTGAATTACATATGTTAAGATAGGACACGAGTGAACTTAAATCTGTTTTACTCAGTTCCTACTGACATTATTTCCAATTTAATAACGGTATTAGAGGGACATTGAAATGCCCTTACAAAATGACCCCATGCAGTTTTCACCTAATCCAATATTTTGACCTTGAAAATGACCTAGAAATTTGAAAAATGACTATTTTCCATCTTATGACTGCTTTTATTTGCTTCAAATGTTACCCAAAATGTAGCTTATGACTTCTTGTTTATTGATCATAAGTTTTGTTCTGGGCCAATTTTGGGTTCAGAAGATATAATTTTTTTCAAAAGTAAAGAGCAACAAATCGACGATTTCACGTCGTAAGGGGTGTTAAAAAAATTATATCTTCTGAACCCAACATCTGCCCACAATAAAACTTATGACCCATAAAAGAAGAAGACATAAGCTACATTTTGGGTAACATTTGAAGCAAATAAAAGCAGTCATAAGATGAAAAATATTCATTTTTCGAATCATTTTCAAGGTCAAAATATTGGTTTAGGTCAAAATTGCATAGAACCATTTTGAAAGGGTATTTCATTGAGCCTCTATTACAGTTATTAAATTGAAATAAATGTCAGTAGGAACGGAGCAATCAAATGAAAGGTTACTAATGTATTGTATTTTCATTTATAATTCACCTCCATGTATATCAAAAATATGCGGCCTAAAAAATCTCAAATGCCGCTTAGGCATTGCTATTTATAAGTACTATTAATATATGAAATTTGAACGAAATCTAAATTTTAGGTGGCTCACTTGGTATGGAATGTCCCATATACTCTAACGGCTCGCATCCCCACCTGAACTGTTAAAAAGTGGGAATAGTGCGGAAGAGGGGATCGGGCCTTTGTCGCTATTAAAAACACAATTCCTGTTCTTATGTATTTCTAGACTTTCGTAAATGTCTAGAAATTTATAATTATTTACAGTTTTAACTAAATTAACACAAGTTATGTCGATGTGGTGGTCATGTTCAAAAATATGTTGAGCTACACTTGATTTTTCGAATCTACCAAATCTCTGATGAGCAATGTGTGCTTTAAATCTAGTTGAAATTGATCGTCGTGTTTGCCCAATATATTTTTGATTACAATCTTTACATTTAATTTCATAACTTCCCAACTGATCAATTTTGTCTTTTGGGTTTCCCAGAAGACATTGAAGACTAGGCCCAGAAGTTTGTACCATTGTTAAGGCTAGTCCACTGAAGATTTTTGCCAAACGCTTGGTGATCGAGGGGGAATAAGGTACTGTGTCACAATTTGTGACTTCTTCTTTTGATCAGTTTGAAAAGTCGAAGATTCAGTGACCATTTTCTTAAAATTAGTCTTATTTATAAGCTTATGTATTATACTACTGTCAAACTCATTACATCTGGCTACTTCTTTGATAATTTTGAGCTTTTTCTTAAACCTATCTGGATTCAGTGGAAAGTCAAGGAGTCTGTGCACCAAAAAGTTGAGACTAACCATCTTGTGTTGTGGACAATGATGGGAGTCTGCTGTGATGTAGCGAACTGTACTGGTGTCTTTACGATATACATCAAACTCTAGTTTCAGATTATTTCTGATAACTAGAGTATCTAAAAATGGTAAACACGAATTGTTCTCTTTTTCGAATTTTTTGAATTTTATGCTTATTTTATGAAAAAAAAAAAAAAGAAAATTTTGTCATTATAATGTCACATTTGAACAGATATAGACACCCGGAAGTCTATAGGAGCATATTTCAGAAAGGGTGAAAAATGGTGGATGCGTCGCTTAAAAAAAAAAAATTGTAAACCCTTTGAGGGTGTATTCTGTGAAATTTGGGATTTTTTTTTCATCATTACAATCTCACAATTGAAGAGAAAAAGACTGTCGGAAGTCTATAGAGGAAGATTGAAGAAAGGGTGAAAAATGGTGGATGCGCTACTTGAAAAAAAAAGTAAGAATTCAGCTCTTCGTTGAGGGCTGAAATTTGTGAAATTTGGGCATTGTTTTCGTCATTACAATGTCACATTTGAACAGATGGTAGACACCCGGAAGTCTATAGGAGAATATTTCAGAAAGGGTGAAAATGGTAAATGCGTCGCTTAAAAAAAATGTAAAAAATTCAGTCTGCTTTTGAGGGTGTATTCTGTGAAATTTGGGATTTTTTTTTCATCATTACAGTCTCACAATTGAAGAGAAAAAGACACTCTGATGTCTATATAGGAAGATTGAAGAAAGGGTGAAAAATGGTGGATGCGCCACTTGAAAAAAAAATTGTAAAAATTCAGCCTTTCTTTGCCGGCTGAAATTTGTGGAATTTTGGCATTGTTTTTGTCATTATAATGGCACATTTGAACAGATATAGACACCCGAAAGTCTATAGGAGAATATTTCAGAAAGGGCGAAAAATGGTGGATGCGTCGCTTAAAAAAATTGTAAAAAATTCAGCCTTCCTTTGAGGGTTTATTCAGTTATAATATAATAAGAGTTGAGATTTCGTCGGAAAAATTTTCCGATTGTTACGAGAGTTCGCCTAGCAATTTTGCGAATGACATTGTCATAAAAATCACGAAACGCAGTTGAGTGATTTTTGATCAATGTCATGAGCATAATTGTAGAACTCGAGTCCACAATTGGTAAATTTTTCCAGCGAAATCTCAACTCGAATTATATTCGGCAGACTATTTCACGAAAACGCCCAAATTATTGATAATGTGGTGGAAGGCGACAGGTAATTGAGGTATTTGACATGCAGTATGCTGCCACAGTGACTGCAGCAATTGTTATTTTTTCGCTGAAAAATGAGGTACGTTGTATAATAGCGACTGTTCATTGGTCCGTAACCCCGATAAAATTTTGACAAGTTGATTTTTTCAATTTAAATTTTGTTTCCATTGTTGAATGATCACATATGATTGGTTAAAATATATATGAGTGAAATAGTCAGTCAAATCTTGTATTTAAATGTTGACTGAAAACTCTTTTCATCGGTAAAAATTACTTCATTTCAATTTTCACGGAACAAATTGGCCTACCCGTAGACTTCTTCTATTCCAGAGTTCCGTCAATTTTTCATTGTTTTTTGACTTTTAAAATAATGTTTGCAACTTCTCTGATGGATCAATAATAATCCATCATCTAAATATTCAATAATATTAATTAAATTATTTGATGCGACACTGCTTCAATTTGACATTTTTTTAACTATGGTGATGTTTTATTTTTTTTTTAAATCCGATACACATACATCTAAACTAGCTGTACAACACATTAATGAACATAACTGTACCTTAACCAAACGTTAGGGAAATAATCCAGTTCACGTTCCAAATTCTTTTCAAAGCGACTCATGAAAAGGTCAGCAAGAAAAGGTGACAAGGAATTCATTGCCGTACCTTCTTGCTGCTGAAAAAAATTGTCATTAACTTGAAAAATATTTTGCTTCATGGAAACCTCTGTTAACTAGATATATTCCTTGATGATTTGCTGGTCCAAATTGTTTTGCATCAGCACTTCATTGAGGTAAATTAAAGTCTGTGGAATGGGAACACTTGGAAATAGAGAACTCACATCAAACGATACTAATAACTCTCTTTGTTGCAATTGAACGGCTTTCTGAAGGATGACATCATCCTCTTTGTGCGATCCTCGTATAGATTGAAGTATGATATCAGCGCGACAGGACTTTCTCGACTGATGAGAGCATCTTATGTGAACAATAATTCCCAAACGTTCTGACGCTCTGTGGACTGTTCTAGATCAATGCCATTCCAATAATTGTTCCGACACATCATCCGCCGACATCATTCGATGCAACTTCCGGTACCGTCGCGCCGTGGTGGCAGTATTAAGAGCTTCAAGAATCCTAACAAATCCCTTTCGTCGGTTAAAATGAATTAAATTAAAGCAGCACATACGTCGAAAATTGTGATTTATTTGGGTTCTCAAGAGACGTCTATTTATAAAAATGACTATGAGAAAAAATGGTTTCAAGACCTTTCTTGAGCATTATCCTTTTGATCTTATTTTGTAAAAAAGTCGACGGTCCTCTTAGAGCTTTATAATTTTGAACAAATGTAGAAAAAGGATTTCTGAACCGTAGCAATAAACTGAACACTGATGTTTTGTTCCGCTGCTCTGCTAAGATCTTTCAAAATCAAAAAATTGCTTTTCGCTAATTTTTTGGGAGATTGTGGTCATTTGAGTTTCGGAGATCCCAAATAGCACAGAAATGTCTAGAAACCCTGGGGACAAGCTTCTAAATGTAATATCGTTTTTGGAGATTTCTTGAGTCTCTCATGTGTCTACTTAACAAATGGTAAAAAAATTGCTTAAAAAAAAAGAGAACCGACTTCAAAAAGTGAAAAATAATTGAATACATGTATTATTACATGTACTACCCAATGATCTGTCTGAAGTCGGTGCCAAGCCAAATAGGTTACAAATTTGTAACATATTGTAATTATACAAAAATATCAACAACGTTATAACGCATACAAAATTCGATATCATTCGAGACGACCGTCAACGTTTGGGATGTTTTGCTCAGCACGAGCCCCCCACCTACGCTTACGCATTTCGGTGCGTTCGCCGGGAGACCTTCGATGTGGCTGGAGCAGGCAGCCTATCTATCTACTACCTATTTGGCTTAGCACCGACTTCAGACAGATCATTGGGTAGTACATGTAATAATACATGTATTCAATTATTTTTCACTTTTTGAAGTCGGTTCTCTTTTTTTTTAAAAGCAAATTGTTTTACAATTTTAAGTGATAAGTTAGTGATACCTAGTAAAGACGCTTCTTCAATATTGAGGTCCTCAATAAAGTTGACGAAGAAATCGGTATGAACATAATTATATACATAAAATGAAGAAAAAATATGGGGATTTTTCCCGATTTTCATGGGATTCCCTGATCAGATAATGATTTTTTGACAATGGAACCACGTCAAGAGTATACCCTTTCAAATAAAAGAAGAATTTTGTAAATCGGTCCACAACAGACAAAGAAATCGGTGAACATACATGATAAGTCGGTTAAAAAGGGAGCGAGAATTTGAGGATTTTTCTCGATTTCCATGAGATTCCCTAATCAGTTCCTGGATTTTTTAACAGTGTAACCACCTTTAGAGTATGCCCTTTCAAATAAAAGAAGAATTTTGTAAATCGGTCCACAATTGACGAAGAAATCGGTGAACATACATGATAAGTCGGTTAAAAAGGGAGCGAAAATTTGAGGATTTTTCTCGATTTCCATGGCATTCCCTGATCAGATCCTGATTTTTTAACAATG
This sequence comes from Diaperis boleti, assembly GCA_963583935.1. Classification (NCBI taxonomy): domain Eukaryota; kingdom Metazoa; phylum Arthropoda; class Insecta; order Coleoptera; family Tenebrionidae; genus Diaperis; species Diaperis boleti. The sequence continues at coordinate 72,707,996 of OY757242.1, read as the reverse complement.
TAACCATATTTCGAGTATACCCTTTCAAATAAAAGAAGAATTTTGTAAATCGGTCCACAATTGACGAAGAAATCGGTAAACATACATGAAGTCGGTTAATTAAAGGGAGCGAAAATTTGAGGATTTTTCTCGATTTCCATGAGATCCCCTCATCAGATTCTGAAATGGTGACAATAGGACCAATCTGTAAATATACTCTTTCAAATAAAATAAGAATTTTACAAATCGGTTTATAAATGACGGAGTTCTGCGGTAACAAACATTAAAAAAAAAAAACATACAACCGAATTGATAACCTCCTCCTTTTTTGAAGTCGGTTAAAAATACGTTCCCCTCCTTTTGTGTTAGAGCTTTTAAAATAAAAAAAAAATTGTCCCTGGAGGTTCTATTTTTTGAATGAAAGCTCATCCATCGAGAATTGGATTTCGAAAATCTCAAAGTATTATAGCTGAAAAAGCTATTGCAAAAAAATAGTTTCTGGAGCTTTAATTTGTGAGACCTATCTTCTGAAGATTGTTTCTTCAAAATTGGTAAAAAATTGGAGTTTTTTTAATTTCTACAATAATAAATGTACAATAATATTGACTAAATCGGCAGTACAAAACCGAATATCCAAATATTGTTTAGCTTTCGTGTTAAGAGCTTCCAAAATTCTAAATTAGTTTCTATAGTCACTTTCTCATGCGGTTTAGATGCTTTGAATACCGGTGTTTTGTTTCGATTTTGTGTTAAGAATAATTAAAATCAAAAATATAGCTTCCTGATACTATCTCGGAAAGTTGAAGCTCTAACTTCAGATTATGATTTGGGTTCCAGAGATCCTAAAATGGACAAACATGGACAAGCTTTGTTCAGTGTTATATTTTTGGATCATGTACTTCAAAAATGCTAAAAAATTATTCCGACGTCTTTGTAATTTGGAATAGATGGAGCCCGTTGGACAGCAGCGGCCTGAATATAGATATGTATTTTGTGCTAGTCGTTGCTTTTCCGGAGAGTTGAGACATAAAAAAAGTTATATGTTTGGATTCCTTAGAATGTCTTAAAGTAATATAGTTTTTGGAGCTTTCTTAAGCTTTACATTTTTGTGTATCTAAAAATGCTAAAACGACTAGAACTCCGAAATTTGAAGCTAATGTATAACATGAGTAATTTGTCTGGAACTGAATTACGATGTTTTACTTACTGTGAGTTTATTTTTATTTTCGTGCCTTCCAGTTTTGAAAAGGATTCCATTTTTTTTCTAGACCCATTTTCTTAGCTTAGTCCTGTTCCTTCTTCTCCTAACAACACTTCCCAGTCTTTCTCCTCTCTCATCTCATCACATTCTTTTATCATGGGCTTTATCGCTTCTGCTCTTTCTCTGCACACTCTCATTTCCCTCTTTCCAGTAGTTGTTCTCGCTTTCTTCGTTCCCACATGTAAACCATGTTATTACTCTCTTATCGTTCTTCTCGCTCTCCCTTCTCAGATATACCGGTAGTTCCTTTGTAATTAGTTTACTATAGGTTTCATCAGCCCTCTTATACCCCCCTAGCACCCCGTTCGCTTTTCTAGCCAGATCCTTTTACTTTTTTATCTCTTTTTCTTCCCACTTCCATTCATCTTTCTTTCTTCTACATAATTTCTGTTTTTTTTTGTTTTCTCCACTTTTAATTCTAGTTTCTTTCTTTTCAGGAGTCTTCTTAAGCATCTTATTAGCACCACTCCCCCTGCCTGTCCTATAGTCTTTTTCTTTTAGGTCGCTTATGTATCCTCGAATATATTGGGGCTGGAAGCTGGGCCACGCTTTTTATAAATTTGATCATTTTTCTTTCTTTTTTATTCTCTGTTTTATTCTTCGATCCTCTTCTTGCTTTTTTGTCCCATTAATTTTGTCTTCCTAATTTTGGCCCAATTCTCGCAATTTCTGTCTCTTTACTGTATACTGTGAGTATTTTAAGTTTATTTTTGTTCCTGGTTTCAGATTTCTCTCTGTTATTTTCGTTTTCTGTAGTTCTTGTTTCGGCATTACTTCTTAAATTTTTTTCCTTCTGTAATGATGTCTCCTTTTGCTCTTCTTTCCTTGTTTTCCTTTCTGCTGCTTGACATCTCCATATGTAATCTCTCGGCATTCTCTCTTCTTCCATTTCTTTTTATCTACTCACGTTTCTACCAATCCAAGTATGTCGAATTCACTTACATGCTTCCATAAATTAATGTTCTTCTTATCCCTGATGCATTCGGAAATATACCAATTTTATTTTCATTTTCTTATGTTGCTTTTCCGTTAAATCGTATACTTTATTTTGTTTCGTTTTCTTTTTGTTTCTCGGTTTTTTTCTTTCATTAAAAAATTTCCATTTGCTCGGAATCGTCATTCCATATTCGCCAATTTCCCTCTACCTGAAGTCTGCTATAGATTAGTCTTAGCGTCTTTCCTTCTTCCCTTCCACTCTTCGCCATGGCTCTTACCTTTTTCTGTATCTTTCTTTCTTTCCTTGTTAAACGGTTATTTATGAAGATTTTTGATTCTGCCCTCTTTCTCAGTATTTCTTTGATTCTCATGACGTTCTGCTTCTATTCCCATGTTTCTATTTTTGCTATTATCATGCCTACTCCCTTTATAGGATAGGCCTCTGTTATCTTCACTTATTTTTTCAACTCCTTTTCAACCCACTTCTCTACATTTTTGCTCATGCTTTGTCCCGTCTCTTTCAGTTATTCAGTGTTATTTCTTCTTTTGCATCTCTCTTTTTCTTTCATCTTTGTTTCCATCTGTCCATCTCCTTTTCTAGGAAAATGTTCTCTTCTCTCCATCTTTCTAGCTGCGAATGTATTATTAGTAAAGACTTTGGTTATAACTTGAAGCTGTTTCGTGCTATAATTCCACTAGAGTGCTCCCTTCCCCCACTATCTTCGACAATGAACAGGACTCACTGATAGTTGTAGTGTATTAGAATTTTTGCTCCTTGAAGGTTACTATACTGTTTTTCAGTTTCGATCAGCCACTGATAGTGTCATCGAAGTCAGTCGTATCTCCTCAAAACTTGTGGCCATCACTACACCAGAGGGTGATGGCGTTGTAAAACTACCAGGAAAGAGCTCTAGTTCAGCAATAGTTAAAGATATTGGCGCGGAATTATACAGGACCACAGTCCAATTGGAAGATGTTACTTTGGAACCTTCGAAAGATTTAGAAAATGATACCCACGTGTACGACATCTTGGTACTCGTACAAACTCTCAAGTCTTTATTTTTTTACAGCGGTGTTTTTTAGTTAACACTTTGGAAAAAGGACATAACTTGGTGGAACCCTCTCTCGACAAAAGTAGCAACGAATATTGTTTCATGTGAATTTTGGCACTCGGCATGTTCGGACCGGCTCTTAAGGTTTAGGGAACCAACCCATTTGTACTTTCGTGTTAAAGCCGAAAGGAAATTCAAAGCAAAAGTAGCTACTTATACTTTCAGCATTCCACCTGGTTATGCTAACTTGTCAGACCATGACTTGAACTACCAAATTCAGGTTCATAAAATCGGGTTACCTGGTCGAAGAATGTTGTATGTCGATTTTCTGGATTTGGCACCGGACGATGTTTTTGATGTTAGTTATCACCGTCGCGTCGTCTGGGTTGATTTTGTAATAATGTTCAATAATTTTGATTTGCAAACTAGGTGGTGTTGTTAACCAACAAATATCCAAGCATTGAAGACTTTTATCATCAGAAAAGTACAATAAAACATGGAGTGAATTATTCTTTGACACATGCTAATGAAAACTTTTACGATGTGTTGGCATTCATCGGAATTATGGTCAATAAGAACAATACATCTGAAAAGACTCTTATGACATACAAGATGACTACAGTTTTCACAAGTTGTGTTAAATTCTACATTCGTAACAGCTCTTGGATGGCAGTTTGCAGAGTAAGTGCCAAATGACAAAATTCAACGCTTTTAGACTGGTTTTAGCCTGGTATTAGTGATAATTTCTCTTATATTCACTGCCAGTGTAGGAGCTTTTCGGTGATTGCTGGGTACTTGGAAAATGCTGATTCTCCCATCCAGACTCTATTGTTGTCTGAGATGGAGTTAACATTGCAAAGAAACAGATTAGTATTTATAACAACATTGGTGACAATAATATTGTACTGTGTCTTGATATTTTTGGTACTATTTCAAAAGAAGGTAAGTCTGATACAAAATTACGGCTTCTTTAAGATATTTCATTGTAGGATGAGTTTTACTTTTTAGCTGATAATAATGCAAATCATCGATATGCGTATTTAGTTACAGTTAGAACCGGAGTTCGATGTCAGGCGGGAACTTCTTCAAATGTTATGATCCAGCTTATTGGTGAAAAAGCAAACTCTGAAGTATTTTAAACGTTCACTGCTCAAAACCTATAATTATTTTTGATCTCAAGGCTCACCTGCTGAATTACCCGGATCCTGAACAACGGTTGTTACAACAATTTGGCTATGATTTTTTTATTTTAACTACAGAAAGTCACTTGGGTGCTTTGAAGAACGTTGAGCTATGGTTTGATTCAATCGGACAAGACCCGACGTGGTAACATTTCCTGTACGAATCTGTCACACTATTGATCTTCTCTTAAAGGTTTTGTCGCGAAATTATCGTTTCCGACATGCAAACTAAAAAACGGTGGTTCTTCCGTGTAAACCAACGGTTGTCAATACTTCAAAGTTCGATTCGTCTTGTTTTGAAGCCAACAGCGGACATAACACGTAGAGCACCCGGCTCGAGAATAAGATTCAAGAAAACTTACTCGGAAAGGATTCTATCTTTTTTCAAAAACTTAAAATTTACCTTACTGCCAAGATATCACACATGGTACTTATGGCAGAAAGAAGAAAACTTCACGTATTTGAAGAAGTTGACGGTTATACTTTCAAATGTGTTAACATATTATTCAGTCTTTTTGATGTTGTTGGGGACACCGTCTTTCAGGCTAAACGATAAGATTGATAAATATCACGAGTGGCAATTTAATTGGACGAATGCGTTTCAGACTCTTTTGAGTTCGTTTATCACGTTTACGATACATATTTTCATCGCTTGGTGCTTTCGGTAAGTTGGTAAAAAGCTTTCAGATCAAGTACAAGTAGTAATAAACACACTTTAAAAAAATTGCAACACCAATTAAATCATCAAATTTTTCAAAACTGACTATATGATAACATTGTTCTCATAGCTAGATTATTAATTGATTAAATTTTCATAAGCGTAAGTGTAAAGTAAAATAAGTGGCGACGAGGATTAAAAATGTCTGGGGGCAAAATCTACGAATTTCAACCTACAATAAGAATTTATGGACGCAAGACTGAAACATTTTTTTTTCTTGTAAATGGCGTAGAAGAATAAAAAGGAGGTACGATCAAATGGTGGATTTATGCAGTCCAGACGACCCAGTTTGTTTAACATAATACGAAACGCTGGTAAGAATCCGGAACCTTCCGTAATTACAGAGTAATATAAATTTAGACATAGAAGGCAGGAACCAGGAGAAGACATTTCTCAGTTCACACGTGTGGTGAGTGTTTTTATAAAAATACCGTATGTGCAAATTGTGTCATTTAAAATAGGTATGCAAGAAAAATCGTGCGTCTAGTAAAAAACTCACTAGGAAAAACAAGTTTTTGTAGGCAGAAAAATAGTAAAACTTCCGATACTGATTCAGATAAATTGTTAAATATACATATAAACTAATACAAATTATCTATTAACAGGATATACGGGTGGCCAAATGGGAACTGCTTGTTATATTAATGCAAACGTCACATTTGATAATAACTAGCTGACCCGACAGACGTTGTACTGTCCAAATTTTAATAAATTTGTTTTTGGACATATCGCGAAACAACACAAAAGTAAAAAAAAAAAATTACTTTAATTTAGGCTCTAATGCGTTTTTCCCAGAAAAAATGCAATTGGAAACATTCATTTGAGTTATTTTCCATCCCGCATAACGAACAAAGTAAAAAAAGATTTAACCAAATATGTCGTTCCTGCTCTAGTCAGTTATGATCGAGAGTGCGTAGAAAAATTATGATTTTTGCATGTAGTACAAATTTTCCGACTTTTCTTTGTAACTATTTCGAATTTTATTTTCCTGAAAAATTTTCCAACGAACAAAAAAACACACGCATAATACGATTTAAGGACTGAATTCATACAAGAATCTCAAGAAAAAAGCACTTTCAGTTTTAATCTAATTTTCCAATTTACCGTGCAGCTTTTCCAATTTTTCTTTCCTCAAGAACCTTATTTGGACTATTACAAATATTTAAAAAAACAAATAGCCAAATCGGTCCAGCCGTTCTCAAGTGGTGCGCTTACGAACGAACAGCATTTCATTCTTATTATATAAATTATATAACACATAATAAATTGAGCCAATAGCAATTACAGATTTCACATAGTTACCGTGTATAGATAAGTGATAAGCCACGACGACGTGGTATAATAATTCCGGTTTTTCCGCTGGGTCCAACAATGAACTTTGTCATAGTAGCAATTTTTTGATGATTGTTAATAAACGTCAGAAAAAAATTCCGCCAAAATTTAGCATTTTTTGGATCGCTTTGGTTATACAGTGTGGAAATTAAGTAAGGAATAAATTCAGTAACTCCGTTAGTATTTGCACTAGAAATAAAATTTAAAAAGCATGTGATAGGGCTAATTATAGCGCATCCGAGGAACGTATACTACATTTTTTTTATTAGTTTTTTTTGACAGTTATGACGTCATCAATATTTTTTTAATGGCAACCTTTGTTTTTTATTTTACATTCGCATAGAGTTTTTTATTCTGTTTTCAACGTTATGAAAAAATTAATAGGTTAGATAAGGAAAAAATGAGTTAAAACGGCGCTAAAGTTCAAATTAGTAAAATTCTAAAAAATTATCAGAACTGTCTAATGTTATAAGAATTTAAGAAAAAACCATAACGATACCAATACAATGTTGACAAGTTCTGAATTAGTACAAAATAATTGTGTCTGAACTGTTTTTCTCTATTAAATAATAAATGAACTACTAAATAATAATATCTGGTTGCAACAGGATGGTGCTCCAACACATTAAGCCTGGTGCGGCGTTATTTGGACGAAGTGTTCCCAAGAAGATGGAAGAAGAGGTCCAATAGAATGGCAGGCTAGGTCCCCAGATCGAACCCCATTAGATTTTTTTATGGGTGCACTTAAAAAGCAAGGTGCATCAAAACCGAGCCAACAATTTGGATGATCTTGAAGGAAGAATTTGACATGAGTGCAGTTTAGTAACTCCCAAAACCATTCAAAACGTATTGGCTGTTTTTTATGATCGTCTTGGATTTGGTCAGATGAGGCGGGGTCATCAGTTTGAACATTTGGTGTAATACCTTTAATTTATAACTATCACATAAATAGTCTTTTTGTTAATTTTGTTAATTTGTTAGTCCTACTTTGAAATTTAGGGTTGTTTTCTTATTTTCTCTTATTGATTGCTTTTGGGAACTTTGTATTGTTTGGATTTATATGGTTTTTCCCTTAAATTCTGATAAAATTAGACACCTCTGTTAATTTTTTGAAAATTTACTAATTTGAAATTTAGTGCCGTTTTTATTTATTTTTTTCTTATGTAACCTATTGAGTATTTGATAACGTTGAAATCAGAATAAAAAACTCTATGCGAATGTAAAATCAAAAACATAGGTTGCCATTAAAAAAAATATTGATGACGTCATAACTGTCAGAAAAAGTGATGAAAAAGAATTAGTATACGTTCGTCGGATGCGTTATAATTAGCCCTACTACATGCTTTTTAAGTTTTATTTCTAGCGCAAATACTAACGGAGTTACTGAATTTATTCCTTACTTAATTTCCACACTGTATAATCGCAGCGAATCCCACTCGAGCAAACGAAAATAATCCGATTACACTAACCTCGTCATTGGACGTATTCCGCGGAATACGTCTCATGACTCGGAAGTTTAAGCGATTATTTTCTATGCTCTTGTGATATTAAAATTGATTATTATATTCTTATTGTTAAATGTTATTAAATGTAAATGATTATACAATGTAATTTTACCTTAATTTAGGCTGGGGTGCGTTTTTCCAGATTTTTCTCCAGAACGATTTGTGTTTTTTTTTCTTCATTTGAGTTATTTCCATCCCGGGAGCATAACGAACAAAGCAAAAAAAGAAGCAATCAAATATGTCTTTTCTATCGTCAGTGTTATCATCGAAACTGTATACAAAAATTTCGATTTTTGCAGTTTGTTCGAATTTTCATTTTCCTTTGTAATAATTGTATCGAATTTTATTTTTCTGAAAACTTACGCATATCCATCGAATCGTGGGTTATGGTCTTGTTCATACAAAAAGCCCAAAAAGCACTTTTAATATTTCCCCAATTTTACAATTTTCCGACCAACTTTTCCAATTTTTGTTTCGGTAAAAACCTTATTCGGATTATTACGAATCTTTTTCTAGACCTCCTCTCTTTATTAAGATTTTAATTTAAATTTTGGAATTTTGGGGTTATATAATGTTCTGATACGCGAAAAATTATTGTCAAAAAATACCTGTCGGGCCTAATTGTGAATCTACACCATCCACAGACCCACTCAAACACACACAAAATTTTCATCAAAATCGGTCCAGCCGTTTAGGAGGACTTCAGTGATATACACACGTAAGGAAGAATTATATTAAAAAAAATATTGGGGTGGATGGTGGAATTAAATTAAAATGAAGTAAAATTTTGGGGTTGTATGTTCTGATCTGCGAAGAATCTTAAGGAAAAACTTAAAAAAATATAGTCAAAAAAAAAACAATTACTATAACCCGATTGCAGCGCCACCTATTGGCTCCAATTATAAACATAAACCATCCCTGGACTCCATAGACACTCAAAATCTGATCAAAATCGGTCAAGCCATTCTCGAGTTTTTGTGAGACTAACGCACAGCAATTAATTTTTATAATATATAAGAAAGAAAGAAGATTATACAAAGAAATTAAAATTATTCGTTGTTCACAATGGTGGTCCTTGTCTGTTGGGAGGAATTTAGATGAGACAATTGAAAGTAGATATTGTAAATAATTAAGTAAAAATTTCCCGCATGAGCACTTTGTTTAGTGCAAATGCGGGATATTTCCCTTCCAAATAAGTTAGGTACAATATTTTTTGTAACGAGTCAAGCCCGAAAAGAAATCAAACATAAATAATTATTTTGAATTTTGCACATTTAAAAGTTTGTTGAATGTAGCGAGCCATTTCGTGAATTCGGCCTTACTGTCACTTCCTGTATACGTTGCAGTGACCAACACCACAAATGTCCCTCCTCGACGTGGAAAGTAAAAAGCACCCCATGCGGGAAAGCAATGAGTACAAAATAGTATATTACATTATAAGTGTGGTAGGTTCAATTTTACATCACGAAGTTTTAATATTGAAACACGATGCGCAGCGGAGTGTTTTAATAAAACTGAGTGATGTAAAATACCTACCACACATATAATGTATACAACTTTTTAGCCGATGACGAAGTTTTCCACCCGGCGCCCTTATTTAACAAAAATTATCGTTCCACCGAAGTTACATTCACATTATTGACATAAAGATAGGTGCAGGATAGTGTGACGGACGCAGATTTTGCCCAAAAGGATACCAGAGTTGTAGGAATGCATAAATAGGGCACAATTCCTAAAAATATGAGAGAGGTTATGTTGTTCGAGTGTTTTGTTGACTTACCTTTGTTGTTTTACTTTTAGTTCAATGACCACCCATTTTGCCATATTATTGTTATTTATGAGAGTAATAATCGCAATAAATTATCATTTTTAGATTGAGTGACAGTGTAAATTGCCAAGGTAAATAGGCAACTGAGATGCTTACTATTTTAGTTTACTCATCGCCCTGATGATGCCAACATTGTTGGCGAAACGTGCGTTGGCAGTTGTAATTAAATTGTTTTTGGTGTTTTAGGACAAAACTGATTAAAAGTAGTTACTATTTATACCACGAGATGGTGCGCCTTCGAGTGTCTTTAAATTGGTCATTATTATATCTTAGAAACTTATTCAAAGACAGTTAAGTGCGGTATCTTCTTTCAAAATATACGACCAATATTTATCATAAAGGATCTTTTTTTTGCGCGTTTCTTAAAGAAGAAAATTTTGGACTATTTTACCGCTTAAAGGCGAGAGGTGACAGTTTCAATGTGTAAAAAATGGTCTGGGGACCTATTCTCATCGTATGCATTTTATCGTTCGCAAAATCCACATGCGAAGGGATACATACGCATTCGCACTATGAACCTTATGTTTCACCCTTCTTACTTTGCCTTCGAAAAGAATGTCGTGTTCGCAATTCTAAATACGAATGAAAATTTGGCAATGTCGCAATTGCCTACTGTAAATTTCAAATTTATGTCAAAAAATAAAAAAAAATTAAAATGAAACGTCAGCCGTCCTGTTGAAGTATTTATTAATTCTTGTATATTCTTGTGTCTTGGCACACCGTAAAAAGTGTTAATTCCAATTATTTGCACTGTACACTTGCCATTGCGTAGGATCACAAAAAGCCATGGATGCGAGAGTTTATATATTTCCTATACAAATGCACTCAACTGATAGGTCGTTCCGGCAAAAACCGCACAAGATCATTGCTAGGTCTTTTAAACCAAGTCAGAAAAGAAAAAAAAACACCAGTGGACTCTATAACCTGCAGAGGTATCATACTAACATGCACGGTAGGGAAAGTATTTATGCAAGAATAAATACTGGAAAAGGGATTAAGAGAAAAAAGTGGAAAATCAATTAAAGGAAAGACAGACGGTTTAGAAGAGAAAGAGGAGTTCTTTTGGCTTTTTTTGGCTCATAGCCGAGGTTCCTTTTCATAAATATCTTCACCATGTTATACTTTCCGATATCTATATATTGTCATATTCTATTTATTTGCAACGTCGTCGTAGTTTAGAGTACAAATACCACAATGTGGAAAGCTGGTACATGTCCCCCTACAATACAACACCTGATTACATCCTTAAATTTTTGTCGTACAATTCTTTCGAAATCTTGGGAATCAAATTTTATAAAGGTTCTGCAGCACCTTCACTTATCTCAGCCGCAATTTTCATTTTTTTTGCGATATTCGTATGCGAATTCCAGATGCACTTGTTATAGACCGCTCGCTACAAATGCGCTTCGCAAAAGTAATTGCGAATAGGTAAGAATACGACTTTTGTCATTCTATTCGCATCAATCGTCCATAGGCAATCGCATATTTACATGCATGCGATGAGAATAGGTCCCCTGATCCTAAAGTACCGGAAAAAAATATTTAGAATCACTAATTAAAGACTGAAATTATTTTTGATGATAAATTTTAAGGCGAGGCAACATTTGAAACCGGACGTTACTCCGGTATATTGCAAAGCGTGTTCTTTACCGTTCTGAAGTAGAAGACGAATTAGAAATTTAGACAAACGCTTCTGGATTCCTTGGACTTATCAGACTAATCCAGATAGAAAGAACTCAAAAGACGAATGAGTGAAGCGATGTCAACAAAGAAAATAGAAGTAGAAGTTGGAGAAATAATGGGAAGAAACAGATGGTGGGACAAAGAATGTAAAGAAATGAAAAGACTAGCCCGAAGGCAAATGAGGAAATGGAGAAATGGGAAGGGATCGAGAGAAGAATACCGGGCGCAACTAGAGAACTACAAAGACACTTGTGAGAAGAAGAAGGAAGAAGAAATTAGATCAACCAACACAGAAGGAGAAGCCTGGCAATGCATAAACATAGAACGAAAGGTGAAATAGAGGGCAGATGAGAAGATAACGATAAAGAATGGAGAGAATACGTCTAAGAATTGCTAGACGGAAAGAAAATAAGGGAGATAGAATCGTCTGGCAAGGCGAGGGATTCCTAAGTCAATGGAGGATGGGTCTAGTGTATTCGATACACAAAAAAGAGAAAAGGTTGAGAACTATCGAGGAGTAAGTTTTCTGAGCACGACATTCAAAGATCTACGCAATGATACTAGAAGAGAAACTGAAGGAAGAACTCGAGTAGAAAGAAGCGTTACCAGATGGACAAGTGGGCTTCAGAAAAGGCAGAAGCACCATAGACAACATGTACATCTTAAAACACTTAATAGATAAAGAACTCAATAAGAAAGGACGCGTTTGTAGACCTGAAGGGGGTTTCGTCAATCCAATCAAGTGCTGGAGATGGATACTAGGATTGGATAGATAATAATGAAAGAATGTGATGAGCTGAGAGAGGAGACAGAAGACTGAAAAGTGCTTTTTTGGCCTCGTGAACTGTAAACATGAAATTCTACGTGAACTGTAACTATGGAGGTGATGGTTTTTACGCTTCACAGTGCGGTAAAAATTCAAACAAATTTTCGTTCTTAAAATACGTTTATAAAAAAGAAACTGGTTGTCCAACGAAAGCATGCTTATTAAAGTGCCATTTACACAAGTTTTTAATGGTTGAGTGTTTGAAAAACATACGAAAATACACAAAGACAATTTCAATGTTTTGACGTTTTGACGTTTCAAACGAATGGAATCGATTCATGGCCTGAACTGTCAACATGACATTGCAATTTTTTTCAAATTTCGTTGAATTAAAACTTGTCGTCGGCCAAAAAGTCTAATACAAATCTTGCGCGTTAACCATTTTACAGGGCTCAATCATTAAAGCACTCCGCTGGCGCGTCGTGCTTCAAATCGATTTCGCCCTGTAAAATGTAAGTTACCGCACACGAATGTAAATAACTATTAGGAGAAGATGGGAAATGACTGACCTGGATAAAAGGAGTATTAAGCAGAAGAAACAGAATTTAATTAAAATTAATTTAGCTATTGTTATTGTTTTTTGTCAGTCTATGTAATAGTTTTCAAAGCCGGAATTCAAGAAAATAAATCTTATAATACTTAGTAAAAAAATAATGGTCATACAAGGGTGAGAAGATGAAAGGGGTGAAAGGCAAAATTCTGACTTTATTCATTGACGTCATACCGGAATAACTCAGGATTTGCTCAATCTGACATCGACCATCTAATTTCAAGCATGCCTCAAGAGTTACAGAGTGTATAAATAGATGAATAATAATTTTTTTTAACTAATTATTTCATTCATGGTGTTGCAATTTTTTGAAAGTAACTTATTAAAATAATCAGCTTTCTCCCCATGTACTCTTTTTACATAGTCTCAGATCTTAGTTTTTCAGTATTTCAAATTCTCTCTTTTTCAGGTTTTCGCAGATTTTGCTGTTCTCAGTTTCCCGAATACTAAGGTTCCCCTGGTTTTCAGGTCCCCAGAAGATTTTATATTTCAGCCTTCGATTAATTTTTGTTGTCTGATGTCTTTCAGGTTTTGATTTTTTTATATTCTTGACTTCTAAGGTTTTCAGGTTTTTAAGTTTTTGTATTCTTGACTTCTCAAGTCCAAAAAGCTGTTTCCAAAACTGCCAGGTTCTTGAATCTAAAATTTTCAGGTTTTTAAGTTCTGATTTGCGGGCTTGCAGGTTCTGCTGTTTTCAGCTTTTTGAATTCTCAGGTTTCTATGTTTTCAGATTTTTAAGATTTTTATATTTCTACATTTTTACGGATTTTCACAGGCGGCTTCCTCGTGCCAATTTTTACATAATGATAGTGATAGTTTGGCGGCCGTTTTGAGACAAAAAGTTTTTATCCAACACCTGTTTATTATGAAGTCATAATAATGCCGATTTTGAATGTATTATGGGGTCTATAAGACACATGTGAGTTATAAACCCATAATTCAACGGTTTTCTAATTTGTCATAGCAACCGGTTCAATAGCCAACAGTTTTGAAAGTCAAATGAACGTCAAGAATTTTTGGGTTTTGATTAATGGTTTAAGAACTGTTACAGAAGGAGGTGTTGGATAAAACTATGTATTACAAACGTGTCTGAACAGCAAATAAGTCACTCAAAAAAAAAAATAGCATTTTAACGGTAGTCTGATAACTAAAAGTAACAAATTATCTCAAAGTAAAGGTAGTTTCCTTCCAACCGGGAATAAAGTGCAACTTTATTCCCTCGTTTTCGACTAATAATGTGGTACTTTATTCCCTAGGAATAAAATTAAAAAAATACATCTTTAGCTCTTGCAGTAATGGCCAAATGTCTAAACTGTCTCCGTCATCGTTATTTTCTCCCATTTCTACTGATATTAATTCTTAACTTCAACTCTGTGAATTGAGAGTGTTAGACAAACTCACAATTATTACTTGAAAAAAATTTTTTTCTAATTTATTAACTTAGGAGGGTGGGAGGTAAGTTTTGTAAGCATCTCTGGAATAAAGACCGTTAATCCCTCAAATGAAAATTTCTTACATTCTCGGGATTAAAATGGGTCTTTATTCCCTAGATACATAAATAACTATTACTAGTCGTAAAATTAGTCTACTAGTCGTTATTTGGACATTTGCTCCATCACGTGATTTTAAGTATAATTTAGACGATCCATATTTTATGCTCTCTGCCATTGTCATTACCTTCACACCTCTTCTTTTCGCATCTGCAGCAGCACTGGTCGAAAAATATGAATGTTCGAGTAAAGGTGATTTTATTTTGTTGCGTCCGCCTCATTCGCAAACATCTTTCTCACAGAATAAAATCTAACTTTTAATTCTTATAATTAGAATAATCTACTATTTTGGAAAATAGTTCAATTTTTTAAAATTTTTCTTTAATCCTCTCCTAAACTATTCGAATTATTGGGACGTAGCCTCGAACATAAGATTTTGTGATCCTCTTAGGATTGACGCACTCAGACGTCATATTCGTAGCGTTCGTAAAAAAATAAAAAAAAAATCTCAAAATTTTAGGTGTCTTTTCTTTTGAAATTAATATGTAGTTTTTTTTTAAGATTTTTTTAAGGCTAAAAATGTTGAAATTTATGAGTTGAATTTTGAAATAATCTAAGATTTCAAAGGCCCCAGATTCACAGCGTTCAAGATTTAGACAAATTTCATAAATCTAACCAAAAATCGGAGCCAAAATTCAAGAAGCAAGATTATCGAATTCTGTCGTTTGAAAATTCAATTCTAAGGTCCTAAATTTGGAGTACATTTAGTTTAAGGTAAAAACTAGGATGTGGGGAGAACGCTGAATATAGTGAATATGTCATAGGGATATACTAAAACCAGACTTTTTGTAAAACGTCTAAGGTTTTTCAAAATGACTTGGCAAATTGTAAGACAATATTAGCTTTGCAATTAGACTAGATATTCCGTCATAACTTTAGGCGTATTGTAAAAACACAATGATTTTACAATATGCCTAGCTCAAGTCAGGCATATTTAAAACGCCTACTTATTGTTTAGGCATATTCTAAAATTCACCGGTCAGCATTCAGTTTAGCTACTATATTAGCTGGCTGAATTTGGGCGTTTTCATCATACTTGAACAAGTAGAAGCTAATAGCCTTCATTACTTTTGAGGTTAAGAAAGTCAAAATAAAACGCAGTGTCTAGAATTCCGGCAGATGGCAATGAATAGTGAAGTAATATTTATTTTAGAATATCGCTCCAAATAAAATCAGGGTAGTTAAAACAAAAGTTAATTATAAACCAAGAAAAAATTAAGATACAGCGAAATGATTGTGCTGTCGGGCAAAAGCATGCTGCTGACAAAATGTTTGAAACTTCAAACTTAGCTTGCATGTCATTCCAGCGGACCCTGCAGAAATAGATACTCTAATATTTTGGCCACAATTTTTTTTCAGTTCATTATTTCTTTTATATGTATTTATTTTATTTCATTTAATTTTATTATTCCCCTATAATTACTAATTGAGTATAATATTATGAACTATGAAAATTTTTTTGTTTTTTACTGCCAATACTCAATAAAATTATTACATTGAATAAGGCTTGAATGCTAAATTTTTATATCTTTGGCATATGCCTAAACAACAAGTAGGCGTTTTATAATGCGCCTAACTTAAGTTAGGCATATCGTAAAATCATTGTGTTTTTACAATAAGCCTAAAGTTATGACGGCATTTTATAAAACGCCTGAACTATTTCTAGTCTAATTGCAAAGCTATAATTCATTGTTCAAGTCATTTTGAAAAAGCCCAGTTTTAGCATATGCCTACGGCATATACTTGATCTAAAAATTGTTTGGTCGCAGGTTATGTTTGTTTCTTATCTGAGAGTTCCAGGTTCTCTCGGACTCAAATCTCATGCTACAAGCAAACTTCAAAATTACCTTTGAGGTACACTCTCCTTTGTTGGTAAGTTGATACAGCCTCCTTCCATGCTTTGTAAAATTTCTTTGTTTTAGGAGTATCATCGTTTTCTTTATTGTAATGTCGACAACATATTTGATAATTTGCGGATTTTGGTTACCATTCAATAAAAGTTTTGTTTGGCTGCTTGCCTGTGTTCTAGGCATAAGTTTTGGAATTTTAGTGTTCGAAGGCCTCTTCCTGGGAGTCTCAAATGCTTTTTGGAAATATAGAACCGTACTGTATCTTTACATGTTATTCTCTTACAAACAAATTTTAGATTTTAGATATGTCTTACAGGTTTGGTCATATACGAAATTTAATTGAAATTCAACGAAATTATTTATATAGTAAGTTTGGAGAGAGGCTGTTAAGGCCATACTTTGAACACCTCTACGTTCCTATGCAGAAAAAAGAAATTAAAGTAAGTATTTGTTAGAATGGGATCAATTATTCATGCATTTTTGATTTTTAGAAAAAACAAAGATTTTTGCACGCTCGCCAAAAAATAGTTGCTGATATTGAAGACTTGATCATGTTTGGCATATATACCATCCTATTATGTGTGCTAATATCGTCAAGTAAAGACGAGTTAATAGTTGACAGTATAATGAATCTAGATGAGGTGCTGGCGGGGTATCACACCCGAACTATAGATTTTCAATATTGTGAAACTCGAGAAGAGTAACCAGTAAAATACTTGTTATGCTATTTTAACAATGATGATTACAGAGTAATTCAGTACATAAATGAAACACTTATTCCGTCCGTCCATCCAAAATATTGGTACGAAAACTATACCATAAAAGATGGAATGATGATTGATGTGTCAAATAAACTCATCGGAGTTGTAAGATTACGGCAAATCAGACTTTTGCCCGACATCTGCAAAATTCCCGAAGTTTTGGGATTTGAAAATAAGACATGCTTTCCAGAATACTCTTCTGCATATGAAGAAACCAAAACTTTCAGTCGGAGATGGACGGTGTACAATAGTTTGTCTACTAAAACGGACAGAATGGCAAACTCTTTTAAGTATTCGTCTTCGTCTGTAACTGAAACGTCGTCTACTCTTGGTAGAAATACGTATTTTGACAATAGCTCCAATTAAACTTTGTTATACAGGGTACTACGGTTTATATACCGGTGGAGGATACGTGGCTTACTTAGGACGCACACTGTATAATTCTTATGCTAACTTGCGCAGTTTGGAGTTGAGAGACTGGCTGGATCACGGAACAAAAGCATTGTTTATTGAATTTCTAACTTACAATGTGGACTATAATCTGCTTAGTTCAGTGAAAATATTGTTTGAATTTAGTGCTTCCGGGTTTGTGAATTCAAAGACTTGGGTGCGTTTTCTTAATTGGGAATAGGATGGCGAATCAAATATAAACGGGGATTTAAAAATCGTTAAAAAAATTTCAGGATGACATCGCTTCCATGGACACATAGTGTTTTGCTTATTGCGTTCTTCTACTTTGGTCCAACAATTTATAATAAATAAATCTCCCCTGATATTTGATTTGCCAACGCCATTCCTAGCGTAAATAATATTTTTCTTGTAGATTCATTCCTGCAAAATGGTGGTAGCTCATCAGAATGAAACGGAATTGTTTTCCTTCGTAGTTTTTGTTATATTTTTCGGCTATGTTGCTTTCTTGCTACTAAAATATTTGTTTGCATTCGTGACACATTTCAAAGTACAACATAAAAAATTCTGGACGATAATGGACATTATAATTCTCCTGATAAGTTTGGCTGCTTCTGTTTTGTTAATAATGCGAGATGACAGTGTTGCACGCTTTGTTGAGGTCATGGATAATGCCAAACAAAATGAATTCGTACATTATTTTCACCTCTTCATCATTGAAGACTGTTTGAATTATTTGGGAGCAGTCTTGCTTGCAATGGCAACAATACGGCTGTGGAAATTTCTTAGATTTGCATCGGTTTTTCTTATTTTTGAAAGAACTTTACGGATTGCTGGTGAAATATTACTGTGCAATATTATTTGGTTTATGGTGTTTTTGTTTGGATGTGGCTTCGGCATTCTCCTGCTCATTGGAAACGAATTTGATAACATTCACACTCTACTTCGGCTTTCGAGACTGATGATAACAATGAACATACAACCAAAAGAAGTTGGACTTGCTAAACACGCGAAATACCAAACTGCAACTATTTTATGGTCCATCTTTATTATGATTTCAGTTAATGCTTTTGTTGTTACGGCCATGATGGTTGTCAGAGCATATGCTCAGGCGCAAATGGAGTTCTCTTCCACGGAGAAAAGAAAATACAATATGTTGTCTTATATGAAGGACCGACGCAGACATCTATTCAAGTATTGTAAATACAGGTGTGGACGAATGAGAGGTGGAGAAACTCAGACTAACAAAGTAGTTCCAAAACGAGATAAGTTTCTGTATACAAAAGCCTTGTTTATATCGTCACATAAACTAAGAATTATGATATGTATAATTCAGTTGATCATCAAAAAGAAATATTCATCAGTCTACCAATTTTCGGCCTACGATATCAAATTGATGGCATTAATTGGTCGAAACTATTTTAGCACC
Organism: Diaperis boleti; assembly: GCA_963583935.1. Taxonomy (NCBI): domain Eukaryota; kingdom Metazoa; phylum Arthropoda; class Insecta; order Coleoptera; family Tenebrionidae; genus Diaperis; species Diaperis boleti. The sequence goes on along the minus strand of OY757242.1, from coordinate 72,689,147 downwards.
AAAAACGAGGAAGTCGATGTTTTCTTTAAAGGACATGTACAAGGACAACGAATTCAATTCGTTTGTGAGAAACGCATTGAACTTGTGGCTAACGTTACAAATTTGATGCTGCAAGAACACACGCCATATGAGTATGTGGAAGAAGAGGAGGAAAAAACTGACACTCAGAAGTGTCTGAACTCTATCGCAAACAAACAGGACGCGTTGCAGAGGTGTAATTTGAACTTGAAGCTAATCCTTTGTAAATTTAAAACTTTGGAAAAGGAGATTGCGATGTATGAGGAAGCTACTAATTCATTATCGGACTGAAATATTTGTATTTGCTTCAAATAAACACTACTTTTTATGTTTAAATGTGACATTAATTAATACCTCAATCAACACTTGCAACTGTCCATAAACTACCACTTTATTGGACTGTAAGGTACAGTTGGGGACACTCCACCTTGGGACATTGGCATTTAAGATGTAAAAAAATGTTCTATGTTGGGTGTCCTCAATAGTAATTTGGACTCCAACTCAACAAATTGGTTTTGTAGACGTTTTCGTTTCATTTCTTCGATTTTTACGGCAGTACATTTTACGAGCTCATTCACTTAGGAATGAAGTCAAAAATGTTAAGTCAAAAATAAAGTTATATCACACATAGTTTTATTGAACGCGCTCTGCTTTATGGCCGAGCGAGCTTGCGAGTTAGGCTAGTAAAAGGAAAAAAATCGTTATTTTTGTATACCTAGTAGAAGGCTGATTTGTCCAATTTAGTCAGAATCAATGTATATACAGCGCGTCACGTAAATCCACTGAAGTTTTGGCAACAAGTTATTTGTTAAAAGCTGCAAATTTATCTCTTATGTGCCGCGTTCTACCTGTCTAGTGTTGTCGAAACATTATCTGTACATCTCCAGTCATGTATAACAAGAATAAGATATAGTGCCGGGCGAAATGAGAGAGACGGTATGATCGGATCGAGTGGCGGGCCTCCTCATTACACGGTGGGTAGCGATAGTCACGACTTTGTAATGTGTGTACACATACCAGTCGATAATAACTTTTATTATGAGCCATCTTAAGTATTGTACATCTTGTTTTAGTCCGGAGGTTTCGCACTTTTTCCACGAGATTTATTTTGTTCGGTACTGCCCCAGGCCGGTCGATTGCTGACCGATTCGAGAAGTTATTTATTATAATAGCAGACCCGACGCTAAATATTCGATACGATTATTTACAACAATACTAAGCGAGAAAGTAAGTAATGAAATTCAACATTTATCAATTTATTACAGCTAATAAATCACGAAGTTACCGCGAGCGATTTTTCTCAAACGAACGGTGACTTGTGGGTTCATTATTCTCAGTACGCCTCTTATTTCTCCGCTATAATCACTTTAACGACCCGGCTGTTTATTTGGCTGCATAACCTTAACAGCCGCTAAACTACCATCATGTAGAAGGTGTTTTAAGCCAGCCAGAAGTGGTCCATGTCGACGGTCTTTGAAAAAATGTTCGGCCCTCGTATGTGCCCGTATCTTGAACTGTAACAGCTTGAAACTTGTTCAATAAACACAAAAAAATATCCATACCATATCGTAGATAACAGTTATCTTAACATTTTATTACAAATTTTACACTAACCCCTATGATGCCAAAAGATATATTGCTAAGGTTACGGACAGATATACGAAAAGATTTGGCAGCCAGCGGCGTAACATTGAATATTTTAACTTACAAATAATGTGTTTTATTATTTGAAACAAAACGCAGTATATTGGTTAAACATATTTTTGCACAACCGGGTGTAAAAGTTGAACAGATAGCATAGTTTTAAAGGCGTAATGACATTCTTTTTCGTCCTAAGGCCAAAAAGTAGTCATTTTGGCACTAGAAATTTTAATAAAAAATCATGTTAACTAATTTGTATTAATCATTATGTAAAGTAACAATAATTCATACAATTTTCTATTATTATTGCTTCAGTGGAAAGCATGTCGTTTGTCGCACTACTGGCACTGATACCATTATGGCCAACACATTGGACATCATTTTTTGACATTCCTTCAAAAAATCATTGTAATTGTAACTGTATTATCAACTGATGCTGATGACGTGTCATTTAAGATTTATGACTGATACACGGACAATAGGTAAAAATAAGGTTATGATATAAAGACTGCTTTACATCTTAAATGCCAATGTTGAGTGTCCCCAACTGTACTTGGACTGGAGACCCCACAAACCAAATCTTTCTTGACAATTTCATTTCTGTTGGTTTCCGAATCATCAACATAAGAGTCCGCGAGCTTGGAAGACTTCTATCCTCCCAAACGTTTGAGGGAAATTTCCTGCAACCGTCGTTTTAGATTCTTTTATATTCATTTTTATCATCAGTTAACAACATACATAATTATTCTCTCCGACATGCTCCTCCTACCCCAAGTATCAACGTTACCTATATTATATTTTATTATAAAGCAGTTTATACCTTAATCATTACGTAGTCTTCGTCAGGAGCTTCCCTAATAAATTTTATGTCTTGTCTTGAAAGAACTTTGCTTATAACCGTCAGAAGTTCTTTTCAAAAAGGCAGTCAGTCTCGGAAATGTGTTTTTATTTAATAATTTTTAATATTCTTGTTAACAGTAAAGCCTGGTTTATGCTCAATTAACTACTAACCATTAACCATTAAGCACTAACGATTAAGAAGATAAATAATAAAGTTCCATAAGACTGTTCATACTTATCGTAAGAAGTAACAATTAGCCACTAACCATTAACCACTAAGAATCCAACTTGGGAATTTTCAACTATCGTCATTAGTGGTAAGTTGAGTTTGCATGTAGGCATCATCAAGCGTCAACACCATCAGCTGTTGTTGATGACAACAAAATATGTGCCATTTGTGCGCTGTTATCCCTTAACACAACAATAATATTATTTTATAAGCACAGCGGAAACATGAACGATGCAAGCGAAGATATTCTATCAGGTGAAAGCAACTGGGAAATTTTACGGCGCTTTTTAAAGTGATTAAATCTATATAAATGTAAATAAATTACCAAAGTCCGCGCATGCATTTTGGCAACCTCTAGAGCAAAATTGACACGAGAATAAACGGGCCATTTGGCAGTTGATGGTTCGTGGTTAATGGTTAGTGGTTAGTTGTTAATGTTACTTGAGCATAAACCAGGCTTAAAACTTGTTCTAATCATCGAATGATGTGACCACCTTTTCTGAGTAATTTCTTATTTGCTTTGTTAATTTGCCATTTGACAAATTCATTATAAGCCTTTTTATACAATAACCGTGATTTCTGTGGCATCAGCAAACTTCGTGCTGCATTCTCCGCCGCGATCTCAATTTCTTCTGGGAGATCATAAATTTTTGATTTGTGACACCGCTTTTTTCACTTTATTTACTGTGCGCTTGTTATATCCGTGACAACGTACTATAGCAAATCGACTAGTGGGATTTTTGAACTTCTTTTTACTTTTAATTACAGTGATGAAATAACACTACTCCGGTTGTGTAAAAAGCAGTGTATGTATTGCGGGCGAAATATTTTTGGCCCTTGGCGCATTCAATCTTGCACCGCGGGACAAAAACTATATTTTACCCTTAATACATAAATAGTTAAAATTACATATTTACAGAAAGTTTAATTTATATGTAATTCTATAATTCATCATCACTCCATTATCGTCGTCGCTACTGTTGTTTATATTAATGATCATATAATACAAAATAAATTGAGCCAATAGCAATTACAGATTTTTCATAGATACGATGTATATAAGTTGACGACGGGATATATTCATTTCGGTGTTTCGGCTGGCTCCAACAATGAACTTTGTCATATAGGAACGATTTTTTTTATGATTGTTAATAAACGCCAGAAAAAAAAGTTCCGTCAAAATTTTGCATGTTTCGTTATATAATCGTAATGAATACCACTCGAGCATTGAAAATAATCTGATTAAACTATCCTCGTCATTCGACGTATTCCGCGAAATACGTCTCATGACTCGGAAGTTTAATCGATATTTTCTCTGCTCTTGTGATATTATTACTGATTATTTCCTTCATGCAACAAAAAAAATATAATTACTATGGTTTCTGCCCATTTTACAGCGATTATTTGCAAATGTCAAAATTTTGCCGCGGTTAAAAATGTGTCAAAATTTAATCGCTTCTGAATTTATTAGTCACTGGGCTTACAACATGCGAAAACAATGTGAAATATCACAAAATTTATTATTTATTCAGGAAATAATCATGCCGAATATCCCGCGTGCATGAAAACAACCTGATTAAATTGTGACGTTTTTGTCGCAACATTTTGCTTTAAGAAATATTTCTCGTAAATTTTCCACCCAAAATCCCTCATGCTCCGCATTCGGGATTTTGTTACGTGGAAAATTTACTCGACATATTTCTAAGCAAAACATTTTGACAAAACGTCAAAATTTAATCGGTTATTTTCATGCACTTGGGATATTACTGTTGATTATATACCTCATAATAAATTGAGCCAATAGCAATTACAATTTTTTTATAGATACGATGTATATAAGTGAGGATACCTTTGACGACGGGATATATTCATTTCGGTGTTTCGGCTGACTCCAACAATGAACTTTGACGTCAGAAAAAAAGTTCCGTCAAAATTTCGCCTTTTTTCGTTATATAATAGTAACAAATACCACTCGAGCATTGAAAATAATCTGATTAAACTATCCTCGTCATTCGACGTATGCCGCGAAATACCACTCCAGCTGCGCTGTCGTGATATTTCGTCGGAATACGTCTCATGACTCGGAAGTTTAATCGATATTTTCTATGCTCTTGTGATATTACTGTTGATTATTTCCTTCATGCAACGAAAAAATTATAATTAGTATGGTTTTTGCCCATTTTACAGCGATTATTTGCAAATGTCAAAATTTTGCCGCGGTTAAAAATGTGTCAAAATTTAATCGCTTCTGAATTTATTAGTCACTGGGCTTACAACATGCGAAAACAATGTGAAATATCACAAAATTTATTATTTATTCAGGAAATAATCATGCCGAATATCCCGCGTGCATGAAAACAACCTGATTAAATTTTGACGTTTTTGTCGCAACGTTTTGCTTTAAGAAATATTTCTCGTAAATTTTCCACCCAAAATCCCTCATGCTCCGCATTCGGGATTTTGTTACGTGGAAAATTTACTCGACATATTTCTAAGCAAAACATTTTGACAAAACGTCAATATTTAATCGGTTATTTTCATGCACTTGGGATATTACTGTTGATTATTTCCTCCATGTGTACATACAATATAATTATGTTCGTTCTCCATATAAGTTTCTTCAATGTTCACAATATCTTTTTCTGCAGTCTTTTGCAGTTACTGCAGCGAACTCTTCTTCCGCCAATCTCCAAGTGTCCTGAAGCTTAAAAGTTACGTTTGTTGGTGCCCAAACAAAGGTGTATGGGAACGCAGATCTTAACAAACTTTTATTTTGTCGTACTGCCACGATTTTCATTATCTCTTTAAAATAACTCTTTTTTGATGTTGTTTTTACATGTCTAATTAAATTCTAGTTAATTATTATACTTAAATTATAGTAAACACTTTAACTATGAACAAACGTTAAGAGTTGTAATAAAAAAAAAATAGAAAGAAGATATTATTTTATATCTTATCTAATACATAAACATCAATATTTGTTTGTTTGTTTGTATGTTATGCGCTCCTAAACCAGTGAATAGATCGTTATGAAATTTTGACCACAAATAATGGGCGAAAATGAGTACTCTGTCAGATAAAAATGTCACAGTGACAGTTTTAGTCAAAATCATATCACGAGGGAGGAGTAGTGTGGTGATGTCTAGGGAGAAGTGCCAAAATTTATTGTGGATGTGTCGAGGATTGCTTTCGAAGTGGGTGCAACATAAAGTTCTTCTTGGATAAGACGCGCAATCGGCAAGTAACGCTAATTTGCTAAAAAAATTGTTTTGCTTCATTTCTGGGGCGCAGCCACTTGCACCGGGTATTTTGGCTTACGTTTGTTTACTATTTCAGAAACTACTTTAAAATGTCAAAAAAGGAAAATAATGTTGGAAAATCAACCAAAGATCGAGGCAAATGAAAGCCTCTGAAATACCCGATCAACATGAAAGTCCTCTGGAGGAAATGCGGTTAATAGTCTAGTCATTTGAGGGTTACGGAATACAAATTGTGGGGTAGTCGTAATTGTTGTCTCAATTTATGTTTTTTGGGGTGCTGAATACGAATCTGAGGTTTGCCACCAAAAATGTTTCCTGGAATTCGAGTTATGGTAAAAAAAAAAATGAAGAAAACGTCTTTCTTTGTTGTTTTTGCTATTAACTTAAAAACTATAATTTTTACAGACTATACTATCCTATACCAAAATGTAGTAAACAAAATTTACTAGAATTAATGTTCTTATATAGTTTTTCAATATGTGTACCGTTTAGTCACTAACTAGCGTTGAAGTTTGACTAACCCGTCAGTGGGCCTTGAACATAAAACCTGCTTTCAATCTGCTTTAAAATGTCTTTCATTATAATATTTTTAAAAAATGAATACAAAAATGTATATTATAGGTATAAATAATAAAGTTACCATCAATTTCTTTGTTTCTGTAAAATATCAACATTTCTTTCACTAAAGAATATGGGGATAGACATACTCAACCCATTTCACTATTTAAGCAGATTTTATTGACAAACGACGTAATTATGTTTTAAAAAGGGAGCCTTTGACTAAACATGATAGAAAACCGTGTAGATATAAATTTGGTCTCACCACAAAAATAAGAAGTAAGATCGAGTACTTAAAATGCAGCAGTCCATTTATTTAATTCTCTGTCGCATTGAGGTTTTTTAATTCTTGTGGATTGTCTTCTTCAGCATCCAATGGTAAGGCATTATGCAGTTGGTCAAAAACCAAGGATTCGTTCTTAAATGAAGAATTCACATAGCATTAAATTTGTACAGAATATTATTTAATGATGGTATTTCTGATGTTGGTGTCGAAGTGCCATACAAAGCTGTAAGAAAACGGATCCCCTTATCTACAACATCTTCTGTGGCCGCATCAGGCTCCTTAAAGATTTCTGCAACTTTTTGGAGACATCGGTATTTCTTTAAAGATTGTAACAATTTCATTTTTCCTTGATTGCATGAATAGGTAGAATATTGTTAGCAATAGGTTTTTCTGTTGCAAGGAGGGGCCAAAAGATCTGATCTGCAGTTTTTCCTTTTCCTGGTTTAAAAAAAAATACATTCTTAAAAACACAGGTCCACATCTTCTCCTACTACAACCACCAATGGGTGTTCAGGCGCTAAGGCTAAAGCTGTGTTTACAATTAAACAATCTGCATCTTCGTCTGCTTTCTTGCACGCAATGTTAGCTGAAGTGTTCATCAGGATTTACAAAGCATTTAACAAAGAAGATTTCATGCACTTTCTCATGCCATCCTTTTGAAAAAGAGTTAATATTAATATATATAAAGAAATTTTTTAGTTCTTCGTCTGATTGCTTTGCACGTCAAAGTAGGTATACGTCATCTACCGCGCGCATTCACTCCTCTAAACCTTACACGCAGTTATAGTAACTTATATTATAATATATATTATAGTATGTTAATAGTAAGGAACTAATTTATAACAAATTTTGTTTGCGTTATTTTGGTATAGAATGATGTTTTATGTAAAGTTCAAAAAACCGAAAAACCATATTTTTTGGGTATAACTCGAAATCCAGGAAAAATTTTTGGTGGCAAAGCTCAGATTCGTATTCACCGTCCCAAAATACATAGAATAAACCAAAAATTACAACTACCCCACAATTTGTAGGATAGAGGGCTTTTTGAGTCCCTAATGACTAGACTATAAGAGATTTCAGATCAAAAGCTGCTGAAACACCTGAACAAGATAGCGCACGACTCCAAAACGATCGAATCAGAGCTTCAACTTCAAGAACTGCTGAAACACCTGAACAAGACAGCCTTCATTGAAATCACCATCCTCAATGGAAAATGTAATGGGAAGATGTGCTTATCCCAGGCATATAAATGGTTCGATTTGCCTTTCGACTTCAAACGGGTTCAATTTCCAGTGCGCCTTGCTTTCGCAATTACCATCAACAAAGCTCACTGAGTGTTACTGGGGTCAATTTTGAAAGTCCATATTTCTCACATGGGTAATTATTTATGTTGCTTGCTACAGAGAGGGAACACCGAGCTATTTTATTTTCCACGATGCGAAGCACAAAATTCGATCCATCAATATTTTTCATCAAAACTTTTTTGTAATTGTTCCGTTTGATCAGATAATTTTCAAATAGCGCGTCACCTTTCAGTCATTTCAAGCGCAATAACAAAAAAATATGTCGCCCGATAAACACCTAAAAGAATTTTGTCACTTTTTTGTCCACACTTCTTTGAACCTGATATCAGTTTTTACATTCTTTGGTCATATTTTTCGCAATCTTCTTAGGAGTCCGAAGGTAACTAAGTGTTTCTGAAAGCAAATATGGTCCTAAACCCAACGGTCGCTGCGCAAGATATTGCTCTGATTCAAGAAGATCTGTTGCAATACTACGCCGCACAAGTTTTTCGCGTTTCCAGATGTAGTGTCCAAAGGGCTCTAGAACGGTTTTGAGAAAATAGAACAGCTGGACCACGGAGAAAAAGATGCGCAGCAGTCCGAGATGATTATTTTCTTACGTTACAAGTATTGGGAAAGAGGGACACTACTGCTGTTAGTGCTCGAAACGCTTTAGAAAAAGTTTGGGGTGTAGCTGTAGTGCAGGTTTAAAGGAGGTTTTTGTCGCACGCACGGTTTTAGGGTACGACGAGCGTAGCGAGGAGTGCCCTAAAAGAGTAAGTGCGACAAAATGCCTTATAAACGAGTTATCATACAGTATTTTTTCTACTTTGCCACTTTTTACACAAAATAATCAAATTTCACAATCTAGGGAATTTCGCGGGGGTTGGCACGCTTGCGAGCTGCATTAACGGCGCCTATGAAAAAGAATTAATTTGAAACGTCAACACTCGTATTTTTATCCTTCCAAAAATGAGTTCTGAAGTTCTTCAATGTACGCCCCCAGAAATACGTGTTTTGGCGAAAATACGATAGGCAATTTGCTACCTTCAAAGTCACGTGACGTATATGGAAAAACATACGGACAATTTGAAAATTGGCAGAAGGAGAACACGTTCTCTACGATCTCCAAAAACATTTTCCTACCGTATGTATTTTGAGCTGCAACGCCACGATGTTGTCTTATACTATTAAAAATCTTCCTGACGGCGTCCACACACAATAAGTCAAGGCGAGCCATCCAGGACATGTAAAACCTACAGACGCCGTCCTACACCAATGCGCCAAGAAGGCGACAGGGGTTACCAGCTTGTTGGACACCTCCTCCAACAAAATCGCTTGCCCTAAATGCACGTGAAGTTCCAATACAAGTGGCAAAAATCGTAATGCCAATTCACATTCATACATCATTGACAGCGAAGTATAGGTTAGGATTGCCAAGATCAGACAGAGAGATTACCAATATTAAAAAAATAAATTATATTATTTTTAGTATAATTATTATAACACCGCTTTTGTCTATTATGACACGCAAAAGCGTATCGTAATAGCCTCTCAGTACGAACGCAAAGTAGAAAAACTTATTTATGTATTCGCCAAATGGGAAAACCAAAAATAATATTGTTTACCCGGCTGCTCTAGAATAATAAGGAAAAAAAATTTCAAAATACTGTTCACTAAAAAAGAATGTTTTATTATTTGTACGTTTGTCTGTTTCTATGTTCCGAATAGGCTCCTACACTGGTCAACGGATCGATATGAAATTTGACCACAAATCAAACAATATTCGTCAAGAGAAATGTGTAACAGGACCGTAATGCCACCCGTATCCGTATTTACCCATCGTGGTTTACCTGTTCGTTGCACCGGTTAAATCGGATGAGATGTGTTTTACTTTATTTTTGGGGCGTTAAACTCGAGAATGGTTCGACCGCTCTTGATGAAATTTTTGTATGGGTTTGAGTGGGTCCAGGGATGGTTTAGAAAATGTTTTTAATTTTTCTCGCATATCGGAAATATAACCCCAAAATTTCTTCACCACCCCACCACCCCCAATATTTAATTTTAATGATATCGCTGATGGCAAGAGCCAACCAAAACAGAAACCTGAAACCGTTCCGTGAACGATCACGACTTTGGTTGGAACACCAAAAAAGAATCGTCCCATAAACCGTCACCGCTCTGTTGGAATGTGTTTTATCAATTGTGCATGAGCGTGACGGTGTGATGAACGGTTTTTCGAGAGGTTGGAAAAAACCTAATATGTATTGGTTTATGAGGCACAGCCCCACTTTGGTTACCATAAAGCCATACTGGCTTCAATATTTGATTATATATTAAAATTTTATTATATACTGACAGTTTTCTAGACAGATTTTCTACTTCATCTGTTTATTTTTTATATGGTGCTTCCATCTAAGTTTCGCATCTAGCTTTATTTATCGTATTATTTCCGTTAGAATGTAAATTTCTGTTAAATTTTTAGAGGGACCTGTTAATAGTACATTATTTAATGAGCATATAATGGTGGCTATTATACACGAGAATGGAAATTAAAATACGAGCCAAAGGGGAGTATTTTAACCATTTGAGTGTATAATAGCCCATTATATGCGAGTAAAATACGACGTTTTATGTACAACTGTACTTTTACGTTGTCATTTATAAATTATTTATTTTAAACAATCAAACTACAACAGATTATAATCAAAGGATCAGATAATAATGTAACTATTAAAAAGAAATAATTTAAGTATCACATTATTTCGTTTACTTACATATAATTTTTTTTATTTTTTATTGAAATTGAAATTGAAGGTACCTGAACAGTGATCAAATTTAAAAGGTACACCACAAATATCAAACGAAACATCACGAGCTACTGAACTAGACGGTATATTTCCTAAATCTTGAAAAGGAGATAACACATGGGGTCCAGTAGCCTCCTCAAAACCCAGAGAATTTTCATTTTCCAAAGTATCTTTATTTAGAACTTGGCTTGTCAGTGTTGAGCTTGGTATTGAAACTTCAGTTGATTGGTATGGCACTTCTTGAGGCACAACTGACTTATTGAGAACGTAATTGTTCTGAAAAATTTTTCTAGCTGTTTTGATTTTATTATTAAGACTTTCGTCAATGTACCCTTCCGCAACTTGGGTAGATTTCCATCCCCCGTGGCGCTTTAGATCTGTGATGTCACCTCCACCATCTACTAATAATGTAGCAGAGGACCTTCTAAAGCAGTGACCTGTATAATCACTTGAATTTGGCAATTTCAAGAATGCTGCTACAGTTTTAGGCATTGCAGCTAATTAGTTTTTTCCAATTCTTTGAATCGTGCATTTACCATTCCGATAATTTAAGAAAAAAGGAGTTGAGGGAGAAGGTGATTTTTCTTTGCGTAATTTTACATATTTTTTGCAGATGCCATAAAAACTGTCTGTAACTACAAATTTTCTGCTCACTTTAGTTTTCGTATTAAGAATAGAAACATAAAATGCTTTGTCCAAAAAAGCAAATATAATTCTTGTGAACGGCAAGCCCCCATAACCCCCATAATCATTGCAACCTAAAAATGAGACCTACCTTTACATCCAGGTATGCCACATCAGGGGCTTCTGCAACAAATTTATTGATCTCGTCATAAGACAAAGTGCGGGCTTTTTTTGCCTTGTAGTTTTCTCCTTTGCGTTTTAAAAAAAGATTTTAGCTTTACTGCTTCTCAACATAGCATAATATGTCCACAATGTAGAGGATTTGTACTTTTGTGCTAACTCCGAAAAGTATGCGAGCAATACCCGCTCAGAAAAAGAACTAATGTTCTTTGAAGATCTCCATTTCATAAAGTTATTGTAAGCAATTTCATAGCTTTTTTTAGATTTTTGTGGAAATAATTTTTTTGCAGTTATGTCCGCAAGTTCTGCAATTTCTGGTGGCGTACAGCTGATATTTTCGTCGTCACTCATGTTTCTCAATACCGTAAAAAAGATTCTGAAAATAATTGCCCAAATTGTCGAATAAATCTTGCAAATTAAACAAATAAATAATCAATATTAAAACAAACCTTGTGAAAAACTTGACGTTGAGGAGAAATGTCAACAGTTGTCAATATTCATTATTTCATGGCGAGTTAATTATAATTCTTAAAAACCGAGCCTGGTTGTCAGTATTCATAGTTACAAGTATAATACGTCAATTATTAATCAGTTGTAGATAAAAGCCGTTATTAAATTAATTTTAGAGGGGTGTTTATCATACCCTTTAATTTTTAGCGAATGTCAAAATGGCCGTTTTTGACGTTTTGGGCGAGATTGTATACCAAGAAATAATACAAAATGAAGAAAAGTAAGTGTAAACATTTAGTTTTGTTAGCTGAATATTGGAATTACAATGTTGAATTTCGACTACACCAAAGGCAAATCCGAGACCTGAGTGATACCAGAAAATGCGTTTAGAAAGCTTTTTCGCTTTAAGAAGACGACGAAGAATCACTATAGAATACCTTCTCATATAAAAATTTTGGCAACATTAAATTTTTACGCCACAGGTGTTGGTCAGGGATATCATTTTGCCCTAAGTCAACTCAGCATGAGTCGGTGTATAAAGGAAGTTACCAACATATTAAACCAACATTTCAACAAGTATGTACTGTGTTACAATGTTGGAGGGTATGATCAACGTCAACGAGGGTCTGAAAGTCCAAGGAGTACGACAGGTGGAGAAGAACGCCACTTGAGAGTTTTGGCTTTGAGGGATCTGTTCAGGCTCCAACCTCTTCCACCCCAAAAGTGGGGGTTGTAACACCCACCCCAAAGGGGTGGGGGTGCGGCTACGCACCACTTTTAGTTTGTAGTTTTTAGTGAGAATAAAGTAAGCTTTGAACCGAGCAACATCGTCTTACTTCTCCATGTTCAAAAACTCGTTGAACAGGATCGGTTGTCTACGAAACGATTGGAGACAAGCTTATTTAGGTTACAGGCTATCAATGGCATCCGTATATAGGAGTGTCGGACGTAGCTGTGGTGAAAGACAGAATTTAGCATTTGCTGCAAAATATCACACTGGACTTATACCAGCTGTTATGGTTTGGGATGGCATTACTTATGGAAGTAAGCCACGTTTAGTTTTTGTCCCTGGCAGTTTGAATGCTCTTATATCTCTAACGCATTGCAGCCAATTTTTCTGCCTTACCTACAGTAACTTTCAACAAGATAACGCGCGCCCTCACACGGCAAGGGTAACTAGGGACTTCCTTGAAAAAGCTAACGTGGCGATTCGTCCTTAGCCCTCCCGGATTTGTCGTCCATCGAACATGTATGGGACATGATCGGATTCAGACTGAATAATTTACCTCATCCTCCAAAATATTCAAGAAGCTTGGGATGCGAAACCACAACAGGCCATCGACCATCTCATTCACGGCATGCCCAACAGAGTAAACGAATGCATAAGAAATCCTGAATTTTTTTATGAAATTCTAATCGTGAATTTTTTCCTCAAATCAGTATATTTCCTGATACCTACAATTATTATTGGTTGCAAAAACAGGATCTCAGTTTTTTTTTAAATTCTAGTATCGCTTTTATTCGTATGCATTTTTTTTTAAATTGAAACAATTCAGATCATAGAGGTGCCTATCTGAGAAATATGAACGTGTACATCACATCAGAATCTCGATATGAATATGAAAAAAGGCGACTAATGAATTCTGAAGACTAATGTACCTGCACATAAATCGCATTGCAATGAATACGATTAATCATGATGTATTAATGTTCGAAAGACTTGAATATCCCCCGCATTCTGAATGAATCGAACAAAAAATTAATAACGGGTGGCTATTTAATTTTGAAACAAATAAATAATTTGGCACCACTGAATTTTAGCATTCTTACCTGTTGACACCTTGACAGATCTTATTCGTTGGGGTAGAGTGATGATTGATTCGAAAACACTGACGTAATTGCGGAAATAGGTTAGGTATATGTATTGCAATTCTGGTCAGACTGTTAAATCAAGTGAAAATTAATGAAAGTTAATTACCGTTTGTCGTCGAAAACAACTGTTGTGATTTTGAAACACAAAAATCAACAATGTAAACAAATGTAACTGTTTTATTGCACAGGGAGATCGAAAACTAAATTAGTCAAAGGTTGCAAGCGCGAAAAGCCGCTTGTCGTAGTTTGATCGAATTATTATTAATGAGTCAAATTTAATATTGTCACTCTGACATTTCATAAAAAAAATTGTTGTTAGGACAAGCGGTCTTTCCTACATTGCCATCTTTGACTAATTTACTTTTCGATCTCTTTGTTTTAAGATTCACGGATGATGGTATCAAATTTTAGGACACCTCACCAAAAAAAGACATGTCAATTAGGTACTATTGCAATAATTACTGATACATCTTTCTGAAGATTTTGAAGCCCCGCTTTAATAATTTATCGGTCAACTTTGTGTATATCATAAAACAATCGCTAACAAGTAGTTCCAATTCCTGGAATTTTAAATTCCCAAACAGTTTAAAATGTTTTGAACACGAAACGAAATCTATTGCTTGCCTCTGACTATACGTTAACCGTGAAAAAAAGTCACACAAAAAATGTCAACCTCGCTCAGGTATACATCGTCTTCTTTCTGCTCTCACGACTACAATTCTGGGATCCAGGTGACTTATGACGATTGTTTCTACAAACAATTGCAAGCACGCTCCGCTTGTTTATTTAGGCGGCTTGTATTTATTTACCTTGCCTACTTATACCATTGTTAAACTAATTGTTTATTTACATATTTTAAAACCGATAATTTGATTTATTCAGCTCATGCAAACACGAACCTGACCATTATTCGGGTCTATCCGAAAGCACTATTAATTATGTACAGATCCAATCATAATTTGTGCCTTTTGTAAGGACCTTTTCGGAACCATTTGATATGTATCAGGTTAAAGTTCACACCTCGTGAGTTAATGAGACTCATTAAACCTTATTGTTGCGGATTGTCTCCGGTGGGCCACTCCTAAACTCCGCCGAACCTTAAATTGATTTTGGATGATTAATGCTAGACCATCGGTCCATCCATCAAACTCTTAAGTGGAAGCATTCACCAGGAGCAGAGGCGGTTCGTGAAGAAATTTTTACGTAAACGCTGGAATCGCACATCCTTGCCGTTAAACGTAGAGAACGGGCTGTGACGCACTTCCTCGTGTCACATCTTTCAGGGTACAAACCTGAAATGTTTATTTTCGCCATCATGGCTATCTTTCTTGTCGCAGACGAGCCGCCGTTGTTCCGTAAGGAGCCGATTTGAAACAAGAACTACTGTAGTCCGAAACAGTACTCTCTGCGAGGGGCCACATCATTAGTTTACATATATTTAACTCTCCTGGTGCTGCTGCTTATTGCCATCAGCGATTGCTTTCGTTTTAATACACAGTTGCCACCTAGGAGTTCGTTTCCAGATCGATTTAATCTAACACCACTAACTAACCGTCGGTTGGAAAACCATTAAAATCACCACTGCAACATGTTATGTAATCTGGTTAATGGGACAGATATGGTGGAATTATGGCAAAAATAGAACGGACCGAGCTTCAACAAGTCGATAAATTAAACGACTCGCGGAAAAATTATTTATGATTATTCCTACCGGCGACGGTTTATCGAAGAAATTAAATTTTCTTACTGACGTTTTCTGTGTAATTATGTATATGTAGGTAAATTAGTGTGCATTAACTTTTTATTAATATAATATGTAAAAAACTTCCAAACCCATTTAATCCATTTTGATAAAATTGAGATTAGACTTAGAAGACACTAAATTCAAGTTGTTAACTCGTGAATACACATGGGGCTCATAACAATGTTTATTAGAAGATTGAGATATCAAATGAAAATTTCACTTTTGAATTAATCTGCCCGGTGTAAATCGGCGGTGAAAATTTTTCCAACAAAATTCAAAAACCTAATTCTTCAGGTTCTCACTTTTTAACTTTCGTTTAGTCGCGTCAATACAATACAATACATAAAACAGGCAATCTTCGGAAGTCCTCAGAAACAGCTTCGATTTTAATGATTTTTTTTTTGTGAATGTTTGTTTTTATATATTATTCAAAATCAGAAACCTTTTGAAGTGGGGAAATAATTATTTATATTGTTTAAACACTATTTATTATATTTATATATATAAAAAAAATAGTTTTTCAATACTTATTCTACAAATAACATACGAAAGTAAATTATAAAATTATAAATTATAAATTATTTATTTTAGACATTTATAAATAAAATAATTAAAAATTGTTCATCAATACTTGTAGGAAGGAAAAATTTGAGAATTTTTCTCGATTTCCATGGGAGTCCCTGATCAGATCCTGACTTTTTGACAATGGAACCACCTCAAGAGTATACCCTTTCAAATAAAAGAAAATTTTTGAAAATCGGCCCACAATTGACGCAGAAATCGGTAAACATACATGATGAAGTCGTGTATAAAAGGGAGCGAAAATTTGAGGATTTTTCTCGATTTCCATGGGATTCCCTGATCAGATCTTGACTTTTTGACAATGGAACTACCTCAAGAGTATACCCTTTCAAAGAAAAGAAGAATTTTGTAAATCGGTACACAATTGATGGAGAAATTGATGAACATATATGAAGTCGGTTAATAAAAGGGATCGAAAATTTTAGTATTTTTCTCGATTTCCATGGGATTCCCTGGTCAGATTCTAATTTTTTGATAATGGAACCACCTTAAGAGTATACCCTTTCAAATAAAAGAAGAATTTTGAAAATCGGCCCACAATTGACGAATAAATCTGTGAACATACATGAAGTCGGTTAATAAAAGGGAGCGAAAATTTTAGTATTTTTCTCGATTTCCATGGGATTCCCTGGTCAGATCCTGATTTTTTGATAATGGAACCACCTTAAGAGTATACCCTTTCAAAGAAAAGAAGAATTTTGTAAATCGGTCCACAATTGACGAAGAAATCGGTGAACATAAATGAAATATAAATATAAAAATGTTCTGAGGTAACAAGCATTAAAAAAAACAAAAAAAAAAACAACCGAATTGATAATTTCCTCCCTTTTTGAAGTCTGCTAAAAAAAACGCAAAACTATTTTTTTAGATAAATATCATACATATAGTTTAAATAATATTAATAGCTATGTCCCTGCTCCAAAAGGTTTCTGATTATAAATAATATAAAAAAAGCAAATATTTAAAAAAAAACATCAAAATCGGAGCTGTTTCTGAGGACTTCCGAGAAAAAGACTTCATTGACGCGACTAGTTGTTTAGTTTATTAATTTCATAGTATTTTATTTAGTTTCTCAATTCCTCAGCACCTGACTTTTTGAGATGCTCAGTTTCTATTTCCTCCAACTTTTGGAGGATCTAATTTTCTTAGTTTTAAAAATGCTCTCAAGTGTTTAGTTCTTTTAGATCCTTATGTTCTTTGGTATCCAGATTCAGTTTCCCAATTTTCCAGTTTGCTAGTGACTAATTTCTTAATATTTCAGTTTCTCAATAAATTTGAACAAGTTTTTATTTCGACAGGTTCTTAGTTCTCCACTTTTTTTCAGCTTTTCGATTTTTTTATTTATAATACCTGTAGCCCCTCAGTTTCTAGGTTTCATTTCCTAAATTTTTGAGTGTTAGTTTTTTCGTGTTTCGTCATTTGGATTTTTAGTTTCGGGTTCCAATTTCTCAGTGTCTCACATTATTATCTTAATTTCTTAATCTCACAGTACCAGGGAGTGCAATTTTTTCACTACTTGCATTGTATGAATATTCCAGTTTCCCAATCTTGCAATGCCTTTCAGTATCTCAATAGTTTTCAGCTCCTCAATTGCTCAGGGTTTCAGACATTTTTCAGTACATATTTGAGTTTCTTATTCTCACAGTTTATGGCTTCGATTTTTATTGTTCCAGTGTTACAGTCTCGCAGTGCCTTTCAGTTTCCCACTTTTCCATTGTCTCAGTATCTCAATTTGAATTTCTTAACAAAGTTCGGGGGTGCGATTTTTGCAATTTCTTGTTTTTTTTTTTGGAGATTTTAAATTTCGTATATTTTCCAAAAAATGTCCACAACTCAAAATTTGCACCTTTGCGGTCCTATCTTGCACGGTTTGTTTTGTCATCCGTTTATCCATTTTTGTTTATTTATTTTTATTAGCGCGAGTTTCATTTCACTTTCGCCCCACTTCTAGTCTTTTCCGTTTGTGGTTAATTTCTTCTCCTAGTTTCACCTGTTTTTCTCTATTTCTTTCTTGCTTGTATTCTTAGTTGTTTTTGTATTTCTTGTTCTCATTTTGTTAAATTTGATTCGATATTTTTATGTTTTATTTTGTTTCGGAAGACATATGTTCATTTTGTCTGGTAGGTGCTGTACTTCCTGCATTTCTTACTTTTGTACTTATCCAGACCTCTTCTACTTTTCAGTGTAGAGGTTTTTGTTTCATTTGTAATTTATGGACTTTTTTTGGACATTATTATCATAATATTACCATCCCAGTTGACAGCGTCTCAATTATTTTATCGTTTTTAAGACTCTTTGTTGCTCAGTTTTACAGTTCGTCAGTTTCAAGGCTAGTCAGTTTCTCGGTTTCAGTTTTTTAGTGTCTCAATTCCACATTATCTCATTTTTTAAATTTCTGTGCCTTATTTCTTCAGCTTGTCATTTGGTCATATCGCAACTGCTTAATTTTTTAGTGCTTCACCTTTCTTTCTTCTAAAGTTCTCAGTTTCACAGTTTCAGTATCTCAGTTTTTTAGCTTTTCAACTGATTAATTTATCAAATTTTCAGTTGCTCAGTTGATCTGTTTACCAGTTTAAAAGTTTTTCAGTTTCTTAGTGTCTCACTTTCTCAGTTGCTCAGTTTCTCACTTGTTTTACTCAACAAAGTATATCGCAACTAATCAGCTGCGCAGTTTAAGGTTTCTCAGTTCCTTTCCTTATTCTAAATGTCTCAATTTCCTTAGCTTCTCATCAATTTAGTTTCTTTGTTTCTCAGTATCTCAGCTTCCCAGTTGTTAAGTTGACCATATTTTAACTGCCAGATTCAATTCTTCCACTTCTCAGCTCCACAGCTTTCCAGTTTTTTTTTTGTTTGTCAGTTACTCATTATCACGATGGTTCAGTTTTTCAGTCTCAGTTGCTCAATACCCCATTATCTCAATTTTTCAATTTCTGATTGTCTCATTTCTCCAATTTCTGCAGTGTCTCAACCTTTCATTTGGTCAACTGTTTAATTCCTTAGTGCTTCAGGTTTCTTTCTTCTCAAGTTCTCAGTTTCCCAGTTTCTCGATGTCTCAGTTGATGTGTTTCTCATTATTATTTGAATTTATCAATTTCTCAGCGTCTTAGTTTCTCAGCTTCTTAGTTGATTAGTTTATAAAATCTTTAGTTGTTTAATTTCTCGGTTTACCAGTTTAAAATTTCTCAGTTCCTTACCTTCTAAACTACGTAATTCCTTTAGATTCTCATCTATTTAGTTTCTCGGTTTATTTTTTTCTCAGTGTCTCAGTTTCCCAGCAGTTCAGTTGCTCAGTTTCTCAGTTGATCATATTTTAACTGCTCCAGTGTTTCAATTTTTCAACTTCTCAGCTCCACAGCTTTCAATTTTTTTTAGTTTGTCAGTTTGTCTAAATTTACTAATTTCCAGTTTTACAGTTTCTAAAATCCTCATATTCCCAATTATTGCTCTGTTGCTCAGTTTTCCAACTACTAAGGTTCTCAGTTGCTCATATGGAGACCAGTCGTGTGCTTAGCTGCATAGTTTCTAAATTTCGGAATATTTCGGTTCCTAAGTTTCTATCTTTCTCAGGTATTTAGTTACTATGTTGTGTCAGTGTTCTTACTTGCTTAGTTTATCAGTGTCTCAATCTTAGTTTCTCAGCTTGTCAGTTGGTCAGTTTGTCAGTTGATCATATCCCAACTGCCCACTTCCTCAGTGTATAGGTTTCTCAGCTTCTCGACTACGCAGCTCCTCAGATTCTTAGATTTTCAATTTTCCAATTTCTCAGTTTCCCAGTGTGTCAGTTCTTCGATAGATCTCATCTTGACTACAGTTTTATAGTTTCACAGTTCTTAAGATTTTCTTCTGCCAAATTTCTCAGTTCATCAGCTTCTCAGTTCTGTAGTTCGCAGTTGATCACATCTCGATTGTTCTGTTACTCAGCTTCTCACTTGATTACTTTGCCAGTCTCACAATTTTTCAGTTGTTTAATTTCTCAACTTCTTACGGTTTTAATTTCTCAGTTTTTCAGTTGCTGAAATGGATCTCTACTACTCAGCTCCTCAGTTTCAGTTTCTCAGTTGATCATGTATAAACGGCTCAATAGGTCTTTAGCTCAGTGATAGATATTGTGTTTTCCAGTTTTGCGATTTCTCAATTTTTTTTTGTCTCAGTTGCTCAGTTCGTCGGTTGATCATATCTCTACTGCTCAGCGGCTTCGTTGCAGCTTCACCATTTCTAAGTGTCTCAGATTTTCAATTTCTCAATGTTTCAGCTTCTCGTTCGGTCATATCTCAACTGCTCAATTTCTCAGTGCTTCAAGTTCTCAGCTTCTCAGTTCCCCAGTTTCTCAATAGATCTTGTTTTAACCGCTGCTGCTCTGTTTCTCAGTTTTTCTCAATTTTTCAACTTCTCAGTTCTCCAGATTTCAGTTGTCACGCTTCTCAGTTGCTCAGTTTGCTAGTTTCAAAATTTGTCATTTTTATAGTGTCGCAGTTCCTCAATGTTTGAGTGTCTTGATTGCCGAGCTTCTCTGTTCCTTAGGTTCTCAGTTACTTAGCTGTTTATATCTCTGCCCAGCTGATTTGTTACAGTTTCATAGTTTCTTAGTCCCTTACCTTCTCACTGCTAAACACTAGTCTAGTTTTCTCACCCCTAGTATTCTTCTTTTATTTCCTTCATGCCTCTCCGTCAGGTTCCGTGATTCAGCATCATAAAAATGAGTATAGGAACACACACAGTATTATACAACTTTATTTTCATACTTCTACTCACTTTCTTCTTGGTTATAAATGTTTTTACGAAAGCGAAGTATACTCTGTTTCCTCGGTACCTACCGAACCTGGGTGTAATTACCTCCGCGGGGGTAAAACAACTACACTACGGGGGTAATAAGGATCGTACTTAATAGGACAAAAAGGGACATTTCTAAATATACACTTTTAAGTCAGTTTGGAGGTAAAATTATGATTTAGTTAAATTTTAATTACTTACAAAGTACTTCCCTACATTGTAAGCAAACGATTAATAAAGACCTATTATTTGTAATTGCAAAAAACTTTTTTCTGGGATAACATTTTAAAGGAGGGTAAATCAGTTTCCCTTGTAGGTCACAGGGGTAACGAGATTGAAAAGGTTAGGAACCAATGCTCTATTGACTAAATTGAGCTAAATTTTAAGATTTGTAGAAAAAGCAAAACTGCGCTCAAACGAGATAGTTGATACCCTAGTTGTAAAGTTCCGTGAAGTCGTACTTTACATTGGTCTTTCGAGCAAGATATTAAATCAATAAAACAAATAAAAGTTCCGTGAAGTCGTACTTTACAAGTGGTGTGGTTTTTCCGCGACGCACTGAAGCTTAAGCTTATTGTGCCCCACATAGCTGCTTTATTCCATAAGGCCTGTGCTGCCAAGCTCAGCACAAGCTCTGGCTGCGTTCGGTTAAGCATGCGCAATCCCGTGGTGTCAAAGTCTCTCTTCACTACACCACTTGCAATCAGGATCTTGCTTCACCCCAATTGATGAGTGAGATGTTTCATAAGACGGCAGTGTCCGGTGAAGAGTCCAACTGATGCCTTTCTCAATCGCAGGATTTAATAATTTCCTCTGCCCGCTTTTTCGGCAATGGGCGTGGTGTTCATTGTTGATGCAGCCTTGAATCACCCATTTTGCGGTGTCATGTGCGATCCCACAAGTGGGATTTGGGCCTATCACAGGTATTTTCGTCACCTTTTTGGCAAGAAGGTCACTCTATTGTGTTCTGCCAGTTTCACCAGCGATTCGAGACTTCATTTCACCACTTTAGCGCGTACTTCGACATTTTCCAGAGCTTTTAGCTCTGCCTGACTGTCAATTTCTGTCTGGAACACAGTTGCCCAGCAGCCCAGGTTAATGTTCATCTCATCCCTTGGTGCTTGTCCAGCAACCCCTTCCCCAATGCTGTTTGTTGTCTTGGACGCATTCGTGTACCAGACGGAACCATTGTTAGTCCCTGGTGCCTGTCCAGCCACCTCTTCCCCAGGGTTCTTTGTTGTCTTGGACCTATCCATGTACCAGAATGGAATCATTGTTAGTCCTCTCCTCTTCGAAGGGTTTACGAAAGTCTGTCCGGTTGCATGTTCAGTACGCATCGTTCCGTATCTTTTCAAACATCACCT
Source organism: Diaperis boleti (assembly GCA_963583935.1). Lineage (NCBI taxonomy): Eukaryota > Metazoa > Arthropoda > Insecta > Coleoptera > Tenebrionidae > Diaperis > Diaperis boleti. Next base: position 72,666,636 of record OY757242.1, on the reverse strand, counting down.
TCTGACGTAGGTCTTACCATATCCGCCAACTACAAGCTGGTGTGCTGCCTTCAGGCAGGTTCAGCAGCACTTCCATTGCTGCGGTCGGCGCTGTATTCATTGCTCCCGTTATTCCAATGCAGGTAAGTATTTGCAGTTTCTCTAATAACTTTCCTTGTAGCTTGTTTTTTAGACGCCTTGTGCCACCGAATTATTGACATGTATGTTATCGTGGGAATTCTGACTTTGGTGTAGTCAGTAAATCATTCCTAGTTTTAATCCTCACCTGTTTCCCACCATGCTTCTACAGACCCATAGAGCCCAACTCTTTTTAAGTACTTGACTTCTTTCCCTATTCGCAGTTCTTGTACCCACAGTCGGAGCCACTTCAAGTCGTTGAGATTCCTCCTCCTTGTGAAGACCCTGACTGCAGTCTTATCGGGGTTGACCGACAACTGCTTAGTACACCAGGTCTTGACGACTGTCAGAGCCCGCTGCATAATTTCTGATGCAGCCCCTCTGAACTTTCTGCTATATCGATCTATACCGCTACCCCGCTTCTTAGTGCCTTTCGCAATAGAGTTATGAAACCCACCCTCCATATCTAGAAAAGTTTCCATTGCAATAGCCAGCGTTCCTTCTATCCCGCAATTTAACTCGTGTATGCTCATCTCGTAGGATCTTCCTGCTTGATAAGTACCACGGCGAGCACGGAATTTCGGACAGAGTTCAAATTTGACTTATGTAAAATGTAAAATGGGCTTTATATGCTAGACGTTTGAATAACCTTGATTTTATACTTTTCACTATTATTGTCACATGTCATTTTGACAAACTAAGTCATACGAATAACGCAAAGAAAGAAGAGGAACCACACGGGTGTTAAGTGAACATTAGCTTGTAGTAAGGAAAAGTGTGTTGTCAAATAGGAAATCGATTCAAATAATTTTGATGGAATGACATTGCCAAATACAAAAAATCTTCTTACGACGCCGACCTTCGTACTTTTATGAAAACAGAACAATCTTTTATTAAACTCTGATTAACAATAACATGTATAATAAACAAAAACTCAACATGAAACTAATATTTTGTCATCGCTCCATTGGCTTCTATAGCTTTCGTCAATCTTGCGCGCATCGAAAGGCATAAATTTCTGTGGTAATCCTGGGGTAATGCGTGCCATGCATCTGTAATAGCAGCTAACAGCTCCTGTCTATTCCGAAATATCAGTCGACGTTTTTTTAAACGATTGACTAAATAACATGCCCACATGTTTTCTATCGGATTAAGGTCATCATTTTGAAGGAAGTATACCAATGCTAACTAAACTCTGGCTTCTTTATGAGCAGGTGTTATTGCTATTTTTCTTGCTGCAGTATTGTTCTTGCCACTTGCTTGCAGACGCCGACGTGCCGTCCAAACTGACCCGGGAAAATTCGACATAATCACTGCATCAACAGCCGTAGTAAATGGATTGTTTTGCACTATATTTACTAAGACATTGTCTTCATTGAGCGTAGAAACTCGATGACCTCCTGAGCCTCGCCGTCTTTCCAACCTTTCAGTCTGCCTCCAGAGTTACAATTCTTACTTTATTAAAATGTGAAACTGGAGGCATATTGGTGACAGTTTATTCTGAATGTCACTCAAAATTAATTATTATGACAATTGTGACAATAAAGTATAGACTACATTGTTTTTTCTTTAATGACATAAAAATTGCTGTCTGAAATTTCGTGCTCCCGATGGATACAATACGGTACGAGGGCTGTTTGATAAGTACCCGTTTTTAACGGCAGGGGGCTCCACCCACACAAAAACTGTATCCCATCGTGTAGCTCGTCCTTTTTAACGGTGCCTGCCAAAATTTTAGACATTTGTCTTGGATAGTTTGGTTTTGACAGGCTTTGATACTGAACAAGTTTGTGTTGGTATTCAAACATGGAAAAGGGCAATATCGATGTGTTATTCGATTCCTTTTTTGGATGGGAAAACCTGCGAGGAAATCAAGACAAAATTGAGTGACGTTTATAAAGATCATCCACTTTCGATGACCACCATCAGATATTGGTATAATGAATTTAAGAGTGGAAGAAGATCCGTGTTTGATGAAGAACGCCCCGAACGCCCGATTGAAGTGCCTACGGACGAAATGGTCAATAAAATCCAGGACATCGTCTTAGCAGATCGCCGAGTGAAGGTGAGGGAGATTGCTAACATTGTGGGCATCTCAACAGAACGTCCACAACATCTTACATAAGGTATTGGGAATGAGAAAGCTATCGGTGAGATGGGTGCCGCGTTTGCTGACAATAGAGCAAAAACGGAATCGTGTGACAACTTCGGTACACTGCTTGGAACTGTTTAAGCGCAATCCGAAAGAGTTTCTGCTGCGTTACGTGACTGTTGACGAAACATGGATACATTACTACACGCCAGAATCCAAACAACAGTTCAACCAGTGGATTCCACCTGGTTAACGTTCTCCGAAGAATGCAAAAACGGTTCCATCGGCCAGAAAAATCAAATCATGGCCACTATTTTTTGGGACTCGCATGGCGTCATCTTCATAGTCTTTTTGGAAAAGGGGAAGACCATTACAGGGCAGTACTATACTGATTTATTAAACCAATTTGATGCTAAATTGCTGAAAAAACGACCCCATTTGTCAAAAAAGAAACTGCTCTTTCATCACGATAACGCGCCAGCTCACTCGTCCGCTATTGCCACAGCAAAGCTGGTCGAATTAAGATATGATTTGCTACCGCATGATCCCTATTCACCAGATTTGACTCCGTGTGATTTCTTCTTGTTTGCAAATATGAAAAAATGGCTAGGGGGGAAGCGGTTGATGTCAAACGACGAAGTGATCGCTGAAACAGAGGCCTATTTTGCAGAGCTTGACAAATATTTTATGAAAGGCTTAAAAAAGTTAGAACACATTTGGACTAGGTGTATAGAGCTCAAAGGAGATTACGTTGAGAAATAAATGAAAAACATAGCAACAAACATGCGTCTTCTTTCCTAACACGGGTATTAATCAAACCGCCCTCGTATCTATGTAGACGCACATTGCCCAAAACATCAAGATCTTCAGGAGAAATGATGTTAAGCTTATCGGTCGAAAGGATTTCGCATGGGTGTACGATTCTCGCTCTGCTTTTGGTATCTTCCAGCCTGTTGGCACATGCTTCAAGGCCATCCGGAAGGATTCCGTCGACTCCTGGTGACTTGAATGGTTTGAAAGATGTCATTGTCCATCCAAGTCTTGTTTTGTTTACCAGCTTGTCGTCTAGTTTCCAGTCCTTCCTAGACGCCCGATGATGCAGAAGTATTACGACAGCTGGTTCCTATTATTAGATCTCTTAGAGTTGTTTCTCCTACCTTTCCCATTTCTTTGTGCATCACCGGTTTGATATCTATTCCTGCTGACTTTCCGCCGTCGTTTCTGGTTTTATTGTCCCTTCCTAATCGTCATCTACATTCTTATCAACTCCATTTAGTATCTCGCAAAAGAATTCTTTTCACCTCTCTTTTATCTCATATTTCTTCTCCATTATCTTGTCTTCTTGGTTTTTAGTATATTTAAAATATTGGGTTGGTATTCTCGTCCGAGTCTTTTTATCATACTAAAAAGCTTTTTCCATTTTTGCTATATGATCTTTTCCTGTTTAATTTCATACTTGACCTCTTCGTTCCACCATGGTGTTTGTTTGTCTTTATATGTTCAAATGTGACATTGTGATTATGAAAACAATTCCGAAATTCAACAAATTACACCCTCAAAGGCCCACTGAATATTTTACAGATTTTCTTCAAGTGGCGCATCCACCATTTTTCACCGTTTCTTCAATTATCCCCTATAGATGTCCTGGTGTCTCTATATGTTTAAACGTGACATTGTAATGATGAAGAGAATTCCGAAATTCGACAAATTGCACCCTCAAAGGCCGCCTGAAATTTTTACAGAATTTTTTCAAGTGGCGCCTCCACCATTTTCCCCCGTTTTGTCAATCTTCCCCTATAGATGTTCTGGTATCTTTATATGTTTAAACGTGACATTGTAATGATGAAGACAGCTCCGAAATTCGACAAATTACACCCTCAAGAGCCGGCTAAATATTTTACAGATTTTCTTCAAGTGGTGCATCCACCAACTTTTACCGTTTCTTCAATCATCCCCTTTAGATGTCCTGGTGTCTTTATATGTTGAAATGTGACAACGTTACAAAGAAAAGAGCTTCGAAATTCGACAAATTACACCCTCAAAGGCGGACTGAATATTTTACAATTTTCTTCAATTGGCGCATCCACCATTTTTCACCGACCGAGGTTTTCTTAACACTCCACATGCGTCTTTTGTTGCTTTTAATATTGCTTCTTCAAAACTATTCCACATTATTTCTATACCTCTCGACTGAAAATTTCTTTCTGTTTCTTTTTTTATAATGTTTCTTCACATATACTTTTCGCTGGCTTTGAATTTTGCATCTACGTATATCTACGTGATCTATAGCTTCCTATCTCATATTCTCTCTTTACTCTAACATTATTCAGTTTTATGCGATATTTCTTTTCAACTCTTCTGGTATGCTTCGCATTAGCTACGAACAGAATAACAATACGGAAATAAATAAGTCTTTGCTCGTTATTGTTTACTGTACAGGGTGTTATAGAAGCCCTAGCAGAAAATTTAACCACAAGTAGAACTCGTCAAAATAAACATTTTTTTTATATAACATTTTTTTCGCAAGCGCTCCTTAGTGGAGTTAAAATTAAGAATAGTTTGGCTCCTAAAACCAATACCCGCCTATGGACCCACGTTCATTGATTGTGAGAAATGCACAAAAACTTTACCCGATAAACGAATCGAAATAAAAACTGTTTAAAGGGAAACATGTGCTAACCTTCTATCATATACATAATATACGTGTCCCAGAAATAAGTACATTAATTTGGAGAGGTGGTAGAACTCATCGAGTACAACAACTTTTTTCTTTACCATTTTTTCGAAATCACATTTGGAAATTAGAATTTTACAACCCCCAAAAATAACGATACGCCTATGGGTTTATGACACAATGATAATGACTGTGAATTCTGTTGTTTTTCTGGAAGGAAATATTCACACACACAAAACGCGATTACATCTGGGGCGTCCGAAATCTGGAGTTGGAGATGAAAACTTGTCATAATCGATGTTGCACTGTGTTTTCACAAAAGGACTTCTCGTTGAAATTTCAGGATTTGAAAAACGTTGCATAGACAAGCGGCACAAATACAAATATAATATAATTCTTTTTTTTGGGCGCTCCGCTACCCGCTTTTCGACCAACAGGAAAATTGGGGTAGGCATTAACACAGTGTTCTATAGAATAATTCCATTCACCATTCTTTTGCCGTTCAGCGTTCTTAAAATAATTTTCAGTAAGAAAAATTTTATGCTCTAATTCAAACATTTTGTCACTTTGACACTCAAATTTTAAATCAGATCAGAGGAAACGATCATATTGTCAAAAGTTAGTAGTGCCAACCTAATTTAAATTTCACAGCCTACTCTAATTTATAATTTAAATGATCGCACGGTACAATTTTTTTTTTGGTTTTAGTTATTCCAAAGTTAATTCCTTTATTCCGTCATAATATAAGTTTTTCTTTTACTTACACCGTCGTCATGTCTTCCAGTTTTCTCCCTTTAATGTTTCCTCTAAATCTGAGATTTGCTTGATATTCGAATTTTAATATTATTGCACTGAAATCGAGATTTTCTAGCAAAACAGTATCTCAAAAAAGTATTTCGTTACATTTAACAAATTCAAGGACTTTTCTTAAGCTGAAAATATTTGGGCCATTTATTGTAAGTAATAAGTAATGTCCTAGTGGTGAGATTTGCACTTTAAATAACTAACAATGGTCTGAGCAAAATAACCACGAAATGAATACCAACTAAGTAACAGTAATTTAAATATAATATTCTAACGAAAAGTGATAAGCGCGATATCGCGAATCCCGATCTTGGAATTGACGCCCAGGGCTCAGGTATGGAATTAAAAAGAAATTTATTACGAAAAGAATCTGTATAATCGGCTAATTGTATTATTATTAGTTGTTAATTTTGTAAATTAGAATTTAAACATGGTTAACTACGTTTTTCTAACCGATTTCAACGGTTAAAAAATACACGGGATAGTATCTTGCAAGAGTTTACACAATAGTAGCAATTTCTCTCGGCAAGTGCTCTACAGACATTTACTGGTTGATTTTATTTGTCAGAACTCCGGGAATTAAAGTGAGAGTATCTTCTTTGGTCCAGAGTTGTTTTCCTTCCATAAATAAAATGTTTACTTCGTATAGCGCTCTCCAACTTGTTTAGAAATGAAAACGTTTTTTGCCGTCACTACTTGTCGGAATTTTTCTCTCTCGGACGCTATTTGGAAGTACTCTCAGATATCGACTTATCTATGACTATAACAATCAATGATATGGGATGGCGTTAGTACGGTACAGTTTACGCAACTTATACATGGAGCCACAAGGTCGGAACGAATAGTTTTTGTCACAAACTCATAGAAAATTTATTTGCATGAAATCCGATCCGGAATGGGAAAGAATCTCGCTCTTAGAATTTTCTTTTATATAGCCGACTCAGATAGCCACCTTATCTTTAAACCTATTTAAATGATTGCAGGTATATGGCGTCCCATTTGTGGTACATAGCACATGACTGTTTTACTTTTAATAAATATAGCCACCCATAAGGGACGATGGCGTGTCCGTGGTGCCGCAATTAATATCTATCTAGTTTCCAGTGTCCGGTTGTGTAAAACAGTAACGTGATACGTGGTCCAAGTGTAGTTTGAAATATCTCGCATCGCGGTAATGTGAAGTTATAAGATTGGACCAGATAGGAGGAATAATATTAATTTGGTGAATTTGGTTGCCGCACGGTGGCAGCATTCTCGCACCAGGACGATCACTCTCAGCACGCTCGATCCTTATCGGGACGATATTAGATTTAAGTGGTGTCGTAAAATCGCCTATTTGATAACTCAGATCTCCAATCTGAACAGTCCTTAATATTTAAAAATAATTAAAATAATGATTGGATTAACCGTTGAGCGTGTATGTCTGCTACCGACCGGTCTTAGAAGTGGGATGACGATTGTTGACGTGTATTGTGGGCGGGAAACGTGGTATATGTGACGACACGCAGTGTTTAATGACATGTTAAAACATTAACAAAGCGACAGTCGTTAAATATTACATTATATTGATGAGAAAAAGCCGAATCTTGGATGGAATTTATAATTTTCGGGAGTTCGGTGGTTTAACGATGTGATAAGTTCAATTCAATTTATTGCATCATGCGTTAGTTTTATGTATTTTATGCTAATTAAACAATTAATGAGATTCTTCTGGTCTTTTACCTGTCTTTATTTAGAATTCTAAGAATCGACGTAAAAAATACTTCGACGGAAAATATTTTTAAAAGTCTTTTCGACAAACACCGGTGTTTCGTATAAGTGTCTTTATAATTAACGAATTTTTCACGTTAAAAGTGGCATATTTAAAAAGTTACCTACATTTATTTTAAACAACATTTCTGAACATTAATTCAACATTCCAGAGAGTGCCGGCCTGAAACACCATCCGTTGGTGCATTGAGATTTTGCCACATTTTTTGAACTTGATACACGGTTATGGGGACCTTTGCTCATCAGAAATTTTGCAGAAACTAGTCGTACTGGTAAAAGTTTTTTCTAGACGTTTTTATCTCTCGTAATGAACGGATTTTACAAATCATCATCATGTTTCTTGTACTTTCATTTTTTATCTTGAAGTAGCGCAAACTTGTTAGTCATTTGTACCATTCAGCGACCATCTGCTAATGATGACTCGTAACACACTTCCAAAAAGTGCTTTGCGAAAAGTGTTCATGCCGGCTTGACTTAATTAAACTAAAGGCTTCGTAATTACTCGGCTTAGACTTGGACACCTCCAACTTGCTTAACCTCAAAATCAAATCGTTCGATCTTTTCGGTAGTGAAGAGGTGCGGAGGTCGTCCTCAAGTCTCCAGACAAACAATTTCCTTTAACATTTAACGGCAATCAATCGAATAATGGATTCGAAAGGCTTCACATTCACAATTCTCATCGTCTTAGCCCGTTAGTGGCTCAGAATCAGCATGTCATGCTAATAATTACCATTGTATGGTCAATGCGATGTGTTACACGCTGGCTCCCGCTGCTTCCACGAAATTTTCCGTCCGGGACCTCGGGAGATTAGTGCCACATTGCGGTCCTCGTGATTTTTTACGAACGTGGAGTTGGTGGTTGAAAATGCCATCGGTAATCCGACGGACAAATGAGCAAATAACGAGGGTCTTCGTCTAATGGGGCCACATTATGATTGGATTATTGAGGGTAGGTGAAGGTGGTATCCCGCTGCGGTCTGTTTAGCGGACAATAGGTTCGGGGGATCGAGCTAGTCATGCTTGGTATTAGCTGGCCCGCCGGGGGGCTGCACAAGTCATCGTGGTGCCGCGGGGCCTCCGCAAACTCATGAAAAGATTCGTTGGGCCGGCTTTGTTTTCTTTTCGATATGTGTCACATTTTTTCAAATGTTAAGGACGCGACCGTTCAACACTATACAGGTGTCTTTATTAAGTAAAAAGAAGTCGTTTTGATTTAAAATTAAGACTTCCAGGTTGACAGAGCATCTAAAACGAAATTAAATTTAATAATTGCGGGACTCAGTTAATTTTAATTAAGCACATACAGAATTCTGAAATAAGAGAAAAAAATGTATGAATTATGTATTTTGATCTACCATGGACGTGATAGAAGTTAGAGATTCGTTGGCATTTCAATTAATTTTTTGCGTTTACTCTTTTTTATTTCTGTGCAGAGCATTAGAAGAATTGCTACCATATGATCTACAAAATTTCGTCATAGCTGTCAAATGACATTTAATTTCTATAGGTACCCTTGTTGAGTAATTGTGACACAGAAAATGGAGGACATGTCTGTTAACAGTTTAACCATTAGACTGAGCTTTTCCAACTTTCCCATGCACATTGTTCCTACTTAAAAAATGGTTATTGATTGAAACTCATCCTGCCTCTGATGAATGTCGCGGTCACTGTTTTATATTGTTTAGCGGCCGGGAATCCAGTTGATGTCTATAACTGAGGGCAGGCATTCTAAGAGACATCATCCTACATGACAAAAACACAAAGCCACCGTTTTCAATCATGCGCATCCCACACTCGTCGGATAACGAACAACAACAAAAATGGAAATTAATTAAAACATGTTCTGCGCTGCCATTCCTGAAATGTACCACAGTGAAATGAATGGATTAGAGGAGCAGAGAGAACAATGAGCGATTGGGGCTCGTGTGACAATACATGATAGATCGGCGCGATTCCATCTCTGGGCTGCCGCTCCACCACCAGATACCAACCGGATAGCAAGCACCAACAATGGACCCATTTATTTATAAGCGGGTTACTCGCTCCTGTCGCAACTTAACTAATTATGCGATACGCATTCGCAGATATGACGGATTTTTGTCTAGTCCCGAAAGAAGGAAAAGAGTTTTCCAAAAATAGTAAATTATTATGTAACATTTAGTAAAGATAAAATATTGTGTAAAAAAAATACAACTGATAACAATAGATGAAATAGTCTGGGGGAATCATATAACAATAAAACGAGGCTAAAAATGACAATTAAGAGGGCGAATTGAAGTATTTACAGATTTTTATATACAAAAAAAGCTTACCAACTACCAGGTATTGCTGAAGTCATGATGTGGTTTGAAAGGTGGGTGATGCCCACCAGTCCAGTGCTTGACTATCTGAAGACTTTAGGCGTTTCATTTGCCCTTCCCGCCTCTCTTTGGGAAAAGACTCAAGGGAACCCACCGCCCCTACGTCTCCAAAAAAAATTAGTTCTCGTTTGTCAGTCTTTCACTCTCCCTTGATTTCTTTCTGCTTCTCGCTTTCTCTCATTTACGCACACTGCTCTTACTCTACTCTCCTCTTCATCCTTGGATGGCTTTCATCTCCTCCTCCATGCCGCCGACTTGAAATTGACGTCTTCTGAAATTTTCCCTCGCGGTCCTCCTGGTGTCATCTTCGAACACGAGATGTTCGACCGTTTTCTGCGACCGGTCTTCTCAGCTCCATTGCCCTGTTCCTTTCTTAAGATGGAATTGACGGCTGCATCTTTTGAAGGTTCCGTGTACCATCAAGACGAACACCGCCTTGTGAGTCCAGTCAATCTGAAGCGCACAGACTATTCCTCCTGCCATGAAATACTTGCCAATGGTCGTATAGGGGCTTGTGTCGGCGGCTGTTTTAGTTCATCTTTCTTGGTCTCGTTTGCTACTCTGCCTGCTACCTACATCCCGACGATTTTGTCTGTGAACCACCAAATCGTCGTAGGACCCACCTTTTTCCTCATCCCGTCCGCGGTTCCTCCTTTCCTCCCGATGACCATGACCAAGGCGGCCTGGCAATCGGTTCGTCGTTTGATCCTGTAACTCCAAAATTTTGTTGACACCCCATAGTTTGGCAATGTGCGTGGGATAGTTCAATCTTAGTTTCTCACCCCACCGTTCAATTTTCTCCTTCTTCATGGAGGCGTTCTCCTGGTGTCGTGTTCTTTGGGGTGTGTCAAATGTGAGCTTCTTTATGCTTCCCTGTTTTTGGGATCTGCTTCCTTCTACCTCCTGTTCTTCTTTTCCGCTTCTATCCACAGCGGGGAGCACCCCACTAGTACTGTGAGGGCAGCGTTCAAAATTGTCCGGTACGCCCTAGAAAGGATGTCTGCGCAGTCCTGAGCCTCCCCTTGATCGACGCGTGTCTGCTTCTCTCTCCCGGGACTTCTGACCCACTACTCTGACCTTGTGCGCAATCCGGGCGACTTTTCGGCATGTGGTTGAGGATGACTCCCAGGTCTTCTATTCCACCTTGACCAAGAAGTCATCGACCTTGATTTTCAGTGCCTCCTTCACTCTGGGGTAATTTCCACTTTGCGACGGCGTTTGGGACGCGTCATCGATCCTTTAAAGATGGTCATCGTCTTCTCTGGAGCGTACTCCAGATTGTGTAACGTAGGCCATCGCTGGCATGCCTCCCACGTCCTCTCCCATGTTGTCTTCAGGTGCCCGACCGTGAAAACGATAAGCTGATCGTCGGCGAAGGGTTGAGTGTCCACTTGAACTCCTTCTGGGTGCTCGACGCTTTTTCATCTCCTGTGCGACCATCACGCCAAATTGGACGCTTTTTTGATGTCGAGTGCGACTACCAAGGTGTGTTTTTTCTCGTTGTCGCTCCTCCGCATTCCCTCTGCTGCCCTGGCGAGGGCCCCCGTTGTTCCTCTGCCCCTCCTAAATCCAAACTGATCTTCAGATAACTTTCGGTCTCTTTCCAAGTGTCGTTCAATTCCAAGATTTCAAGTGCCTTCCTTCAAAATTTGTAACACAAAGACGATGTATGCAAATTTGGGTAAACTTTTCAAACCAATTTTGTAAGTTACCAATATAGTAATAATTGGGACCACAGGCTTAGAATTAAAAACAAAATTGAAGTACCTAAATTTAATACAACCATTAGAAAATATAAAATAATAACTATTTATGTAATCAGTTATGAAATGCAATGTTTTGTGTAACGAATGGAATTTTTTGGATTCGCTCGCATTTCATAACGTGTTACAAACAAGATTTTTTCTCTAATTTTGAGAAAAAATTGAAAAATGAATGAAAATTATTAATTATCTTTTATTGAAACTTGGTTTATCTCACAAGGACTTTGCATTTTCTTCCGCTGTTCCAGCTATTAATAATTAAAAACCACGAACCTATATATTTGGACCTTGATAAGATTTGACAAATGACGCCCCCGTAACTTTCCGTAACTAGTAAATTTTACTTTCCTTAGTCAAATTCAAATTTTGTGTAAAATTTTTCCTAACTAGTTACACAAAATTTGACCGTTCCCAACTAATGTAAGTTGTGAAAAATTACAAAAATTGTCAAAAATTAGAAAAAGTATGCATAAATGCTCCCATCTGCTTAGTAAGCTGTATTTTCATGTTCCAACGATAGGTAGTAGGAGACCACAGACGTTTTTTATCCCTATTTCTAGAACAAATCAACACTTTTATTCGCCTATTTTGAATTGTTTTAGAATTTACAATGAAATCTGTGACCCTGTTGACAATTTTTGTGAGTTAGGTTTTGTATCGAAATGTAAGGAAGTCTTTTTTGTGTAATTGTGTATATATGTATGTTGTTTCCCTTTGTGGACAACTGTCTGTTGGGAATAAACAATATTATTATTATTATTATTATTATGAAATACATAACAACATATTTACCGGGTGTCCCAACTAAATTTTGTACCCCCCAACAATTCCAATTTCGAAAGATTCAGAAAAAAACACTCGAACATGTCAATTTTGTTATCAAGGGGGACCAAATTGTACCAAACTTTCAAATCTTAGATCAGAGGGGCCACCCCTTAAAAAATTTAAATAGCATGGGGGGTCGTGTGATACATCATTTTAAAGCTTATTCAATTATCTATCCACGCTTAGATTTATCGATTCCTTTCTACAAAAAAAAGACATGAATTCGATATTTTCCAAATCTATGTTAATATATAAAACAAAGTCGGGTTTGTTCGAACACTTATAACTCGAGAACGGCTGGACCAATTTTTATGGTTTTTGATTTGTTGTATTTGTCTCTGTCCTGAATAGCAGAATAACTATTAAAAACATGGGCATGGAGGCCCAGGGTTTGGGTTTATAACTCAAGAATGGTTGAACCGATTTTTATGATCTTCGATTTGTTAGATTTGTCTCCGCCCCGAATATCAGAATAACTATTAAAACCTTGACAGGGGGGCTTAGGGGGCTCCCTTGGGTTTATAACTCAAGAACGGCTATACCGATTTTTACGATCTTTAATTTGTTGGATTTGCCTCCGCTCCGAATAACAGAATAACTATTAAAACATCGGAAAAATTACAGGGGGCGGGAAGCTTGGTACAAGACAACGACAATAAGAAAGCCCCCCTGATACCAAAATCTGTCGTACCGGGATTGAAAAGTGAAAATAGATTTTTAAGGAGTAAACTTCAAAGTTTCACTTCTGTTGCGCGTGGACTCCACTCACAATTTTTTTGATGATATCTTGAGAACGGATTGACTGACTTTTCGGGTGCGAATAACTATTAAAACATTTTTTCTCATACCTTTTTTTGTATGAAATCCGTATATAACGTCATCTTTGATGCATGACAGAAACAAAAATGGACATGACGTTGTATGCGGGTTCCGGTAAAGCCAGTAAGTAGATGGCGTTGTGTGCATTACGTTTTGATAAAAAAACTAAATTTGATTCAGCCAATAAGTTAACACAACATTTATTGATTTTGAGGCGGTACTAAGTTCGCCGGGTCAGCTAGTTTATTATATATTAAGTATTTGTATAATAATATATTCTTAAGACTATGATAAGGATAACCTGAATTTGATTCAACAAGACTTGGAAATATACTCATAGGAATAATAGGAATTCAACAACGTAGGTATTCGAATTTTTTTTCTTGATCTTACGATATCTACCACTATTTTTAAAAATGGCATAGATATAATATCATATTATGATCATTAATTTAATAGTTACGCTGACGTGAAGAAAAAATCTAGAAAGAAAACAATGTAAAATTCACCAGAAATTTAAATAGTGAAATACCTAGTAAACAAAAGGAAAAATTGTTTTATCTAGTTATCACATCTCATAGGTAAGTAGTGTTTTCTTTTTTCACTCGCAACACTTTTTTGAAGTTGAAAATAATGCTTTTCTGTGTACATATGTAATTAAAACATTCAAATTAATTATAAATTTACATAATTCCGTACGTTTGTTTCGACTCTCCTAGTTTATTCTGTTTGTGGTCAATTCAAGCTTATTTTAAGACTGTTATAAAAAATCAAGACAAATCATGGCTGCCTCGAGTGTGGTGTTTAAACTGTTGTAAATATTTGACTGGTTGGTACAACTGTACTATAAAATAAAATAATATGCCTTTTTGTATACCAATTCAGTCGTGAACCACATAGAAAATTGTTATTTCTGTTTGGAAAATACATAGTTTTAAACTTTTACTAAAAAAATATAACAAAAATTTCTTCAAACGTCAGAAAAACGTGACATTGTATACGTCAATAGTAAATGACAAATGGCCATTTTGTCTGCAGCTCAATTCAAAAAAGCGTGTGCTTTGAAAAGTTTTGTCATTTAATTATTTCGTTGAGGTTAGTAAACTGTCAAATTTGTATTTCGCGGACGATTTTCGGCGTTTAAAGAAAAAATAGCATGTTTTATACGGAGAAAAGTGGCTCACGAAAAGGCTCACTTTTGCTCCTAATAAAACAATCTACCATTTCTACACTCACATTTGAGTTGCTTTCCGAAAAACATGGGCTCAGTTGACCATGAATACAGCGAACGCTTTCATCAAGAAAGCTGCGTTTGAAAAATCTTGTTGTCGACTTCTGTTAGTGTCTTCAGAGAGATAATGCAGAATTTGATTGCAATGTCAATCATTCAAAAAACAGAATTCTTTTAACGACAAAGTTTTGTATCGCTAATTTTGTATTATTCAAGAAAAAAACATAAACGCTATAATAAACCTTAATGGAGTTTAAGGTAAGAAACCATTATTATATACTCTAAATGTAATGAAAAAAAAATTTTTTTGCCTGGTGTAATAGGAGTAAACTTGTTAGAAAACTGATTCTTATTGCTAGCAATAAGATACAAAATAATATAGACAAATGGATTGTATTTTAAGTTGAAATACCAAAAACCTTAACCTTAACGTTAAAACAAAAGAAAGGACACTACGTAACGACTCAAGCAAAGAGCAAATGAGTGAGGAAGATATACAAAGTATAGTTATCATAAATAAAGAAAGAGACAAAAACAGACAATGACAAAAACAAATTAGTGGATAAAAACGGGTACTGCAAACCGTCGTCAGATTGTTGAAACGTCATCTTATTCGTAATCAATAGGTCTCGTTTATTTGACAGATCATCTAAATTGTCAAAAGAACAAATTGAACAGCTTAAAATTTCGATGCCTCAATATTTTCTGCTCTCTAAGACCGATTATTATCAACTGTAAACACTTCCATTACTTTCCACAAAGTATGGAGATTTTATTTTTACCTACTTGTAGATGAATTTGTAGATGCCAAGGCAATCGATGATTGAATGGCATATCGTAGACACTAAGTTTAGTATGCCAATTGTAATGTAGTTGAAAGTATTAAATAATTACAATATATTTATATTATTTACAATATACATATCAACCCGATTATTTTCATAAAACCCAGTTACTCTCCATTTCAATTTTCCACATCTAAGCCATTTCGAGTTGTAAAACTTCAACATGAACCACTTTTTCGTTAGTTGTAATAACAATTACCGGTGACCCGTACGTCTTGAGCCGTAACTCCTTCCGTCTATATATGGCATGGAAGGCAATATTTCCTCGGCGAGCAATAAAAGTACCTTTATCTTTTCTTATGTGTTTGTGTGCGATGAACAATCGAGATTTTCGCAGAGTGCAGTGATTCTCACACTAACAAAGCCCTGGCATCTGGTTGTCGGCATTTATGCATAGTTCAGATCACGTATTCTTTAACGTCTGTCATTTGTCCGCATAACGTCACGCCGCACCATAACATAGAGTGCCGCGGATCGTGTATATATCTCACCCCCGCATCTCCTGTGGAGATGGCCTCCACACGCACATTCCAGGACGTCACTGGTTCTGTGTAACAAGTTGTTGCAACGTATTAATTCTTAATTTAACTTAAGCAGAAGCCGAGTGGTAGTTAGTACCGGTGTCGGTAGCTGGAATGGTACCACCGTGACCCGAGCTGGAGACTGGATGTTAACTTGCTCCACGTATTATACTAATGAATAAACCAGTTGTGATCACATCTTGGTACTTTGGTTTTATAAACTGCGGGAATTTGTGTCTTTCTAATGAAGCTTCAAAATCGTAAATTACAAGAAGTACCTTTAAATGTTTTAATAAAATTTAAAAGCACCTGTAAATGGGGATCATAAATTTTGGCTCCCGGAGATCGAGAATTTAACACAAGATTAGTTACTTATTTTCAAAACGATGTAGGTATGTCAAATCTTACAACTTAGATTCCTCTTAATTGTTTTCTGCTATTTATAAACTCTTTTTACGACAAACAGAAAATTAGATTTATTTGGGCAAATATGTCTTAAATAATTCCTAAGATGATGGAGAAAACGTTTTTACCGATACCATATGGTATTACGACTTGCTGATAGGATTTACATAAATTTATATTTTTAAAACCTAAGAACTTAAAAACTGTATGAGAATATGAGGGTATAAGACTGGAAACCTGAGAACCGAAAAACTTCAAATTGATCTTTTAAAACTTGAGAATTTATAAATTTCACAAATTCAGTGTGAAAATTTGAAATTTAAGACCCTAAAAAATTGAAATTCTTAGAAAATATCTTAGTTTGATAACCTGAAAACTAAACCTGAAAATCTTGACGTTTGGTTGGATTGTAATAATAAACCTGTATATTAGATACATAGAATTGGTATTAGTAGCATTAGAGGGAGCGTAATGACAAAAATTGTATGGGCTTCGTAAAGTCGGTACATATCTGAAAACATACACGTTTAGTTTAGCAGATTTGCCACCAGCTTTAAGTGAATATGTTTCGTGGATTTTACAAAACCCTATTATGTTGTACGTATTATATCAGGCCACACGACTGTCAAGTTTCCCAAGAACTTGATACCTGAGAGTTGAAGAACCTGAGAAACTTAAGACCCGAGAGTCGGAGAATTGAAATCTTCAACACCTGAAAATTAAATAACGAGAAAATGTTGAAACCTGAGAGTTGAAGAACATGAATAACTTGCCATCTAAGAGTTGAGAAAGTTAATCAATAACCTGACACCTGAAAGTTAAAAAAAATGAGAAACTTGACAACTCAGAGTTTTGAAGAACATGAGAAACTTGACAGCCTAGAGTTGAAGAACCTTAAAAACTTGGATCTGCGAATTGAAGAACCTTTAAAATGTAATGTCTGAAAGTTGGAGAACCCGAAGAACTTGAAACCTGAGTAGAAGAAGTTTCTCGACAACTTGACAATTGAGAGTTGAAGAACTTGAGAAACTTTACAACTAACGGTTGAAGAACCTAAAAAATTTGGCACTTGATGGTTGAAGAATCCGAAAACTTTGATACCTGAGAAATTTTAAAACTTGATAGTTGAAGGTCCTGAAAAACTTGATGGGACTTGAGAACTGAGAGTTGATGAACTAAAAAAAATTGACAACTGACAGTTGAAGAACCTGAGAAATTTAACAACTGAGAATTGAAGAAAGTGAAAAACTTGACAACTAAGAATTGAAGAACATGTTCACACAATACAGACGCGCCACGAAAAACCACTTTTCTCCGAATAAAACATGGTATTTTTTTCTTTAAACGCCGAAAATAAATCCACGAAACACAAATTTGACAGTTTACTAACCTCAATGATAATTAATTGATAATTAAATGTCATGAAAACTTTTCAAAGCACACACTTTTTCAATTGAGCGGCAGACAAAATGGCCATTTGTCATTGCCTATTGACGTTTACAATGTCACGTTCTTCTGACGTTTGAAGAAAAAATATATTTTATGTATATTTGTCAATCATGTAGATTTTTTCGTTTTTTAATTTAATATTCACCATTAACATGAATAATTTGATACAAACTAATTTGGCATTGACATAATAATTATAACAACCTAAAAATCTGAGTATGATAACCGGAAGACTGAAAATCTTGAAATTTTTGTTGGATTGGAATAATCACCCTGTATAGTAAATACATTCATAAATTTAATTGTTTCTATTGTTACAAAAATAAAAAACTTTTTTTTACTCGTCACGATTTTGGCAGCTCTGACTTTCCCCACTGACTTGCTTTAAGATTTTTTGTGCGGTTACATAAAACCCATCGTGCAGAATTTTTTAATTCCCCACCTG